>LR738710.1:95893831-95981717 GCA_902687465.1 Secale cereale | reverse complement strand
GGAGGACCGCAGCTAAGCCCCCGAGTGAGAGGGTTGCTCTTCACTCGGAGTAATTTTTGTTAATTAGGCGATTACGAGCTACGTTGTACTTGTGGCGGAGCTCGGAGGACAGAGCCACGTTGTACTTGTGGCGTAGCTCGGAGGACCGCGGCTAAGCCCCCGAGTGAGAGGGTTGTTCTTCACTCGGAGTAATTTTTGTAACTTAGGCGATTACGAGCTACGTTGTACTTGTGATGGAGCTCAGAGGACAAAGCCACGTTGTACTTGTGGCGTAGCTCGGAGGACCGCAACTAAGCCCCCGAGTGAGAGGGTTGCTCTTCACTCGGAGTGGTTTTTGTAACTTAGGCGATTACAGAGTCGTAGCTAAGCCCTGAGTGAGAGGGTTGCTCTTCACTCGGAGTAGTTTTTGTAACTTAGGCGATTACAGAGTCGCAGCTAAGCCCCCGAGTGAGAGGGTTGCTCTTCACTCAGAGTAGTTTTTGTAACTTAGGCGAATTGGGTTCGCGGCTAAGCACCCACTGGGAGATTTGAGGACCAGCATCTTAGAAACCAACAATCATTAAGGAATTGCTGTGAACTTGTCTTTGAAACAAAACTGGAGAATCTTTATTACAACTCGATTGATCAAGTGCTTTAAGTATAGAAGCGGCGGAGCAGGTCCGCGTTCGACGAACGAGGTTCATCTCTCTTCTTGGCGATGTTGTAGAGGTGATATGCTCCATTGTGCAGAACCTTGGTAATGATGAAGGGGCCTTCCCAAGCCGGGGCGAGCTTGTGCGGTTGTTTCTGATGCACTCGAAGAACCAGGTCTCCTTCCTGGAATGCTTGGCTTCGGACGTTGCGAGCATGGAATCGGCGTAGGTCCTGTTGATAGATGGTCGACCGGATCAGAGCCATCTGTCGTTCTTCCTCCAAGAGGTCGACTGCATCTTGACGGGCTTGGTCTGCCTCGGCTTCGGAGAAGAGTTCCACTCTGGGGGCATTGTGCAACAAATCACTTGGCAGCACGGCTTTAGCTCCATAGACCATGAAGAAAGGGGTACTGTCAGTCGACCGGTTCGGAGTTGTCCGCAGACCCCATAAGACAGACGGTAGTTCGGTAACCCAAGCTCCGGCGGCATGCTTGAGGTCACGCACGCCTTGGAGGATCAAACCACTCGCTCTTTCTGCTTGTCCATTCGACTGCGGATGCGCTACAGAGGCGTAGTCGACTCGTGTGCCTTGGGAGGAACACAAAGCCCTGAATTCATCCGAGTCAAAGTTGGAGCCATTATCCGTGATGATGCTGTGGGGGACCCCATATCTGAATATCAGTCCCCTAATGAAGCTAATGGCGGTGCTCGAACCGAGGTTTTTGATGGGCTTGGCTTCGACCCACTTGGTGAACTTGTCGACTGCTACGAGTAGGTGAGTGAATCCGCTTCTGCCAGTTTTGAAGGGGCCGACCATGTCCAACCCCCAAACGGCAAAGGGCCAAACAAACGGGATGGTCTTCAAGGCAGACGCCGGCTTATGAGACATGTTAGAGTAGAACTAGCAGCCTTCGCACTTGTCCACGATATCTTTAGCCATCTCGTTAGCTCGGGGCCAATAAAATCCAGCTCGGTACGCCTTGGCCACTATAGTCCGAGAGGAAGCATGGTGGCCACAAGTCCCCGAGTGAATCTCATTCAGAATCAGTTAACCCTCCTCTGGGGCGATGCAGCGCTGAGCGACTCCTGTGATACTTTCCCTGTAGAGCTGACCCCGAATGACGGTAAAAGCCTTGGACCGACGGACAATTTGGCGTGCTTCTTCTTCATCCTCTCGAAGTTCTTGCCTGAGCAGATACGCTATGTATGGCACAGTCCAGTCGGGCGTGATCACCAAAATCTCCATGATCAGGTCGACCACTCCAGGTACTTCGACTTCAGTTGGATCAGACACACTGACTGGCTGTGGGAGTTCCTCCGTGAAGGGGTCTTCTTTGAATGAGGGGGTGTGTAGATGCTCCAAAAATACATTCTTGGGTATAGGCTTCCGAGTGGACCCTATCTTTGCGAGATCGTCAGCAAGCTGATTCTTGGCTCTGGGCATGTGATGGAGCTCTAAACCTTCGAACTTCTTTTCAAGCTTTCGCACTGCACTGCAATAACTGGTCATTGCCGGGCTTCTGATGTCCCACTCCTTCATCACCTGGTTTACCACTAAGTCTGAATCGCCGTAGACCATCAGGCGACGAGCGCCGAGTGAGATGGCCATACACAATCCATACAGAAGTGCTTCGTATTCAGCTTCGTTGTTTGATTAGTCAAAGTGGATTTGAAGGACGTAACTGAGCTTGTCGCCCCTGGGGGATACCAGGACCACGCCTGCACCAGATCCGTTCAACATCTTGGATCCATCAAAGAACATAGTCCAGTGGTCCGACTGGATCTGAGTCGGCAGCTCTTGTTCGATCCACTCAGCCACAAAATTTGCTATTGCTTGAGACTTGATAGCTTTCTTCGCTTCAAACTTGATATCTAGCGGAAGGAGTTCAATCTCCCATTTTGCCACTCGACCGGTTGCGTCTCGGTTGTTCAGGATTTCTGATAGTGGGGCATCGCTGACGACTGAGATTGTATGATCCGAGAAGTAATGAGCAACTTTCTTTGCGGTCAGGTAGATCCCATACACAAGCTTCTGGTAATGCAGGTATCTTTGCTTGGAGGGGGTCAATACTTCGGAAATGTAATAGATGGGGCGTTGGACTTTGTAGGCCTTGCCTTCTTCTTCCTGCTCGACCGTGAGTACAGTGCTGACAACTTGGCCGGTGGCTGCAATATATAATAAGAGAGGCTCTTTGCTGACTGGGGCAGCAAGCACCGGCTGGGTGGACAGCAGAGCTTTGAGCTCTTCAAACGCTGCTTCAGCTTCAGAATTCGACTCGAACTTTTCGGATTTCTTCATCAGTCGGTAGAGAGGTAATGCCTTCTCACCGAGACGAGAAATGAATCGACTCAATGCGGCCAAGCAACCAGTTAGCTTCTGGACGTCGTGTACACGCTCGGGGCGTTCCATTCAGAGGATTGCACCGACCTTTTCTGGGTTGGCGTCGATTCCCTGTTCGGAAACAAGGAAACCGAGTAACTTGCCGCCCGGAACTCCAAATGTACACTTCGACGGATTGAGCTTGATACCATAGCTTCTCAAATTTGTGAATGTCTTAGCGAGGTCAGTCAGCAGGTCGAAACCTTTGCGCGACTTGACCACGATGTCATCCATGTATGCTTTGACGTTCCGACTGATTTGTTTCAGGAGGCACTTTTGAATCATGCGCATGAGGTAGCGCTGGCATTCTCGAGACCGAAAGGCATGGTGACATAACAGAAACACCCGAATGGGGTGATGAATGCTGTCTTGATTTCATCGTGTCCAAACAGTCGGATCTGATGATACCCGGAATACGCGTCCACAAAGGACAAACGCTCGCACCCCGCAGTCGCGTCGACTATCTGACCGATGCGCTGGAGAGGAAAATGGTCCTTCGGGCAGGCCCAATTGATATGCTTGAAATCGATGCACATGCGGAGAGACTTGTCCTTCTTGGGGACCATGACCACATTGGCGAGCCACTCGGAGTGGTAGATCCCGCGGATGAACTCGGCTGCCAGAAGCCGAGCCACCTCTTCGCCAATTGCCTTTCTCTTCTCCATAGCGGACCGATGGAGATGTTCCTTTACATGCTTCACTTTTGGGTCGACTCGCAAACGGTGCTCAGCCAGTCCCCTGGGTACACCTGGCATGTCAGATGGTTTCCATGCGGAGATGTCCCAGTTCTCACGGAGGAACTGGATGAGCGCTTCTTCCTATTTGCTGTCGAGTGTAGTTGAGATGTGGGTCGGCGCTGCATTGGGGTCGGTGGGGTGAATGTGTACGGGCTTTGTCTCCCCAGCCGACTGAAAAGCCGACTCGCAAGCCAGCTTCTTGGCCCGCAGCAAATCACTCTGATGCACATTGTTCTGGTACTCCTCCATCTCTACTTCTGCCATCTGCTCGTCAGCGATCTTCGAGCTTTTCTGGAAGCATTCTTCCGCTTTCTGACAGTTCCCCATGACGGTTATAACGCCGTTGGGTCATGGCATCTTCAGCTTGAGGTATACATAACATGGCCGAGCCATGAATCTGGCGTAGGCGGGCCTACCCAGAATGGCATGATAAGCGTTGTTGAAGTCCACTACTTCAAATGTCAGCTTCTCTTTGCGGTAATTCTTTGAGTCGCAAAGACTACGTCGAGTGAGATTTGGCCAAGTGAGTCGGCCTTCTTCCCGGGGATGACCACATGAAACCTCATGTTGCTTTCGCTCAGCCTGGACATCGGAATGCCCATCCCACGGAGGGTTTCAGCATACAAAATATTCAAGCCACTTCCACCATCCATCAGGACCCTGGTCAAACGCGTGCCTTCGACCACTGGGCCGACCACTAGTGCCTGCCGTCCAGGGGTAGCGATGTGCGCAGGGTGATCGGACTGTTCGAATGTGATGGGGGTCTTCGACCACTTCAGATACGTGGTTTTTGCCGGGGCAGCCATGTTGACTTCTCTGTTGATTACTTTCAGTCGACTCTTGGTTTTAACATCGGCAAAAATCATCAGGGTAGAGTTAATCTGGGGGTAACCTCCATCCCCTTCTTTGTCCTTGGTCTCCTCTGATTCCTTTTCCTTCTCAGTCAACTGCTCTTTCTGGAAGCTCTGGATCAGGAGCCGACACTGTCGAGTGGTGTGCTTGGGATAAACCAAGTTCCCCTCTTCGTCTTTCTTCGTGTGGATAGGACACGGCTGGTCGAGTACATCATTCCCAGCTTGATCTTTCACTTTCTTGGGGACCCAAGGCCCCTTGGGCTTTCCTTTGCCCTTTCCTTGGTTAACAACTGTGGCTTCGCCCTGAGTAGCTGGCTCGGCCTTGCGCTTGGGTTTCCGATTGGAGTTCTGGTCGTCTTGTCCGACTGGTTTCTTGCCGCTGCGGAGTCGATCGGCTTCTTCGCCATTAGCGTACCGACTGGCCCTCTCCATCACCCGGGACAAGGACATATCTCCCGTTCGACCAAACTTCAGATTCAGCTCTCGGTATCGTACGCCCTCCTTGACGGCGCAGACTGCTTGGTGCTCGGACACGTTCTCCGCTGTGTGGTGTAAGGTGGTCCATCTTTGTATGTAATCCCTCAAGGTTTCATTCGGCTCTGTACGCAATGCTACAACTCCGCAAGCCTTGCGGGCCGTTTGCAGGTATCTTCGAAGGTCCGAATAAACACTCGGGCCAGCTCTTCCCAACTGTATATGCTCCCAGGGGCCAACTGATTCAGCCATGCCCGAGCCGAGCCGCCCAGCATCAGAGGAAGGTGCTTCATGGCCACGTCGTCGTTGCCACCTCCGATCTGCACAACCACTCGGCAATCCTCGAGCCAGGTGTCCGGTTTTGACTCGCCGGTGAACTTATTAACTCC
Organism: Secale cereale; assembly: GCA_902687465.1. Classification (NCBI taxonomy): domain Eukaryota; kingdom Viridiplantae; phylum Streptophyta; class Magnoliopsida; order Poales; family Poaceae; genus Secale; species Secale cereale. The sequence continues at coordinate 95,976,251 of LR738710.1, read as the reverse complement.
CACCACCAACCTGAAGTTTGGGGGGATCTCAGCGGCCCTGATGGCAGTGCTAAAGCACTCTGGTCCAGAGACGGACGCTCGACTTCCACTCGGACGATCTCTGCCTTGCTCTTCTCTGAACGCTCTGTTTCTGTCGACCAGCCCCTGCACAAGAATAGACCTTGCGTCGAAGCCGGGCCTCCGGGGATCTGGGGGAATTCTCCGCTCGTCGTCGCGTAAGCGCCTGCCCTCGTGTCGCCTGGGCGAGAACGATGCGCTTCCCGGAGGAGGCGTAGGCACTCGACGGCGGTCGTAGTGACCGGGTCGACGATCATACTACTCATCATTCCGATCCATATGCCGGTCTTGACGGGGGCCACGATCCTCACGCCTCGGGGGAGATCTTGGACTGTGAGCTGACCAAATGGTGTCCGCAGCCACCGATCTGCTGTGAATCCTCTTGCGCGACTGAGAAACAACCGCGTTCTGCTCCCCGACTGTTCGGAGCAGCGCCTGGATCTACTGTAGGCCTCTCCCAGCCTCCGACTGAGATGGTTGAATTGACTCCGTGATACGAGCCGCGACTTCGAGGTTCTGGGCAGGCATACGGAACACCTGAGTCTCGCGTGGGAACGACTGCCGCGGCTGTCGACTTGATTCGGGGACCAATTGGCGGGCCCGCTCGTCGAGTGCGCGATGGATATTCTCCAGACGCGCGCGCTCGGCCACGGTGGCCAGGCGCGTGGCTTCCAGGGCCCGAGCCTCTGGAGTATCTCCCGTGATGGGAGTGAAGAGTGCGTCCTCATTGCGGCGGCAGAGCTAGTCCCTCTGCTCGGCGGTGAGGGGCTGGGGAATGTTCCCGTCGTGGTCGAATGAATGACCGTCGCCGCTGCCGCCGTCGCCGCCGCGAGGGAATCCTGGCGGTCTGCGGCGTGAGTCGACCATGAGGACTTCCGCTGCAGGATCGCTGCTCCCGCACTCGAAAATCGAATCTGTGAGCTCGATCAACGGATCGACCGGCCCGTAGAGGTATTCGTCGGGCTCGATGGTCGCAACTTGAGGGGTGGCCGCTTGGCGGGCTACTGTGTGTTTCACCCACCGCTGGAGCCGTGAGCGACCAGATTGCTTGCGGCGGCGTCCAGCGGGGACGAGGATGATGAAGGAACCGACAGGTACTGAGTTGATGACTGCCGGAGAAGGACGCCGCAAGCGCTGGCACGGAAGTGCGTAGCCCCGCGGACGGGCAGCGCCTCGACGTCGAGGGGAGCCTCCTGGAGCCAAGCGGAGTCGCCGGCGACGAAGATGAGCGTGCCGAGTCAGATCTCGCGGCCCAACGCCAGACCACCACCGGAAACCATGATGAAGGAGGTCGGAGAAAAGTTTGCAACCTCACCAGAAGTCGCTAAGACACCCTGCCCCACGGTGGGCGCCAACTGTCGTGGTTCTAAGTCTGACAGTACGAGTATGGGGTACGTAAGAGGAGGCAAGGCCCTAGCTATGGTGAGATTGTACACAAGATGTATACGAGTTCAGGCCCTTCTCGGAGGAAGTAAAAGCCCTACGTCTCGGTGCCCGGAGGCGGTCGACTTATATGTATATGGGTGTTTGAGTTACAGGGGGTGCAAACCCTTGTACTGGAGGAGGGGGTGGCTTATATAATGCGCCAGGACCCCAGCCATGCCCCACGTTACAAAGGGTTCAATGTACATAAAGGCAGTCGTTACTGATAACGCCTGCAGTAAAGAGTGATAAAGGCATTCATTGTTGCGGAGTGAATGCCAGACCGTTGCTGTCCTAAGGGACCTTTGACCTTCACGGGTCGAGTGTCTTGGAAGGGCCGCGTGAAGTTGAGTCATCTGAACGGGGGTGTACAGTTGAGTGGATTGTCCCCTTGGGCCGTGTCAGTTGACTGTTCTTGTTGCCTTTGATTTGTCTTTTGAGCTTCTAGGGTAGTGACCTTGGGTGGGGTATCTGGGTCAGGCCCGTGACCCTACCCTAGGTCTGTAACATCATCGGTACATCTAGAGATTTTAGGACAAATCATGGATTGAAGTAAAAAATGCATTGGAAAAGTGCAAGTCATCATCTCTCTCATCTTTAATTAACCAACCCCTAATGAGCTAAGTGCATGTAGAAATTAAGAAGACCATGTGTAGCTTGTTATTGGTCTTGATTCCCGTGTGATGAGAGAGAAGTATTGTTGACTATTTTAAAGTGCATTGAGAAGATAGAAGTACACTCTTTTGTGGACAAATTTTAAAGCCAAACGTACACTCTTTACCGACGGAGGGAGTACATGCGTATCAAAAAAAACTCACATGCTTTCCGATGAGGCCAAGACTGGATGACCTTCGTCGATGAGAACTAGAGCCAGAGGACTAAGACATACAATCATCCGTGGGGCGGCGCCATAAAGAAAAACCTATAGAAAAAACGCCGAAACCGAAGAACAAGTTTTGAGGACAGACCATCTTTCACAACCTCTTGGCGATATGAGAAAGCATCACTAGAATGAGGGCGGCAGAGTACAATTATAAGTTTTTTTTCTTGCGAGGACGTATAGAAATCCTTTCAACTGATAATAAATTAGGAAAAACATTGGTTACAAAAAGTATTAGAAGAGTCATACATTTTTCTATTAAAAGACATATGAAGTAATTTCCACACCGACTCACAACAAACAAGCAAATGAGACTAAGACCAAACAAACAAATGAAAGTCAAAGTGCTAGTATTCAACAACCTAAAACTATTGGATTGACATTAGGTCAGCATACGACATATGATCTATTGAAATTTAACACTTAAGAGTTTTTCATATGACCGGGAACCAAAAAAACACCATGGGTTGTCGACATAACTCTACATTTATGCTAGTTTGGCGGACCAGAGGACACACTGCCAATGTCAGCACCGACATTGGCTACGTGGACGCTAGTGATAGCCTAGCCAACCAAGAAGCCCTCACAACCATTTAAGTCGAGGTTGGCGTTGGCGCCGCTAATATCGGGTCGTTGCCTTCACAAAATCATCCTCATTTGGTTGATGTTGATGTTATTGTTGTTAGCAGAGTAATCATCGGTTTCTAGAAAACCCGCTCCTCGGGCGCAAAGGAAGACTGCAACATGGCTAATCAAAACAGAGTCAGTGCAAACTTGGATCTATGCAGTTTATACTCTACTTTTACACTTCAATAACTTTATTTTTATTATAGTGTAGTATTAACAATTATAATTTACTAAGTTGGTGTAGTTAACCATATTAAACTATTAATTAATATTATATATAGTGTTATTTGTTATATAACTCTAATAATATCAATTGCAAGTCACATTTGCATTTATCAATTTAAACCTATTTAAAACACAAAAAACCATCCTTAATTTATTTTTGACAAATGCACATTAACTATAATGTGAATTGTGTGTTCGTTATTGTTGATGTTGTTTTATGACTATTAATATTTCGAAAATTTAAATATAGAGATATTTAAAACATAAGATGAAACTATCTTTATAGTAGTTTCCCAAATATGATTAGGTAGCATATTTTATCGAAGCTTCGAGACCGGTACAATTAGTTTTTGTAGCGTTGTTTTTTTGTAGTCTGATACGTCCATTTTGCATAATATTTTCTTGCTGTTATTTATAATAGTGTTATGCATAATAATGCTTTATGGATTAATTCTAATGCCTTTTCTCTCATAATATGCAATGTTGACACAAAGAGGGAGAATACCGACAGCTGGAATTCTGGACCTGAAAAAGCTACGTCAGACCACCTATTATGCACAACTCCAAATGAGCTGAAAATTTACGGAGAATTATTTTGGAATATTAGAGGGGGGCCCACCAGGTGGGCACAACCCACCTGCACGCGCTAGGGAGCCCAGGCGTGCCCTGGTGGGTTGTGCCCCCCTCGGCCCACCTCCGATGCCCCTCTTCTGGTATATAAGTCATTTTGACCTAGAAAAAAAAATAAGGAAAGGACTTTTGGGACGAAGCACCTCCATCTCGAGGTGGAACTTGGGCAGGAGCACTTTTGCCCTCTGGCGGAGCGATTCCGCCAGGGGAACTTCCCTCCCGGAGGGGGAAATTTTCGTCAGCATCATCACCAACAACTCTACCATCTTTGGGGGGGGGATCTCCATCAACATCTTCATCAACACCATCTCCTCTCAAACCCTACTTCATCTCTTGTGTCCAATCTTTCTACCGGAACCTTAGATTGGTGCTTGTGGGTGACCAATATTGTTGATTACATCTTGTAGCTGATTACTATATTGTTTATTTGGTGGAAGATTATATGTTAAGATCCATTATGCTATTTAATACCCCTCTGATCTTTAGCATGTTTATCATTTGTGAGTAGTAACTTTAGTTCTTGAGGTCATGGGAGAAATCTTGTTGCAAGTAATCTTGTGAACTTGATATGTGTTCGATATTTTGATGATATGTATGTCGTGATTCCCTTAGTGGTGTCATGTGAACGTCGACTACATGACACTTCATGATATTTGGGCCTAAGGGAATGCATTGTGGAGTAGTTATTAGATGATGGGTTGCTAGAGTGACAGAAGCTTAGACCCTTGTTTATGCGCCACTTTGTAAGGGACCGATTTGGATCCAAATGTTTAATGCTATGGTTAGATTTTATCTTAATACTTTTCTCGTAGTTGAGGATGCTTGCGAGGGGGTTAATCATAACTAGGAGGTTTGTTCAAGTAAGAACAACACCTAAGCACCGATCCACCCACATATAAAATTACCAAAGTAGCAAACACAGATCAAACCAACATGATGAAAGCAACTGGATGAAATTCCCGTGTCTCCTCAAGAATGCTTTGCTCATTATAAGAAACCATTTTGGCATGTCCTTTGCCACAAAAGGATTGGGCTACCTTGCTGCATACTATTTACCGTTACCATTACTTGCTCTTTACACATTATCTTGCTATCAAACTACTCGTTACTTATAATTTAAGTGCTTGCAGAGATTACCTTTCTGAAAACCACTTGCCATTTCCTTCTGCTCCTCGTTGGGTTCGACACTCTTACTTATCGAAAGGACTATGATTGATCCCCTATACTTGTGGGTCATCAAGGCTCTTTTCTGGCACCATTGCCGGGGAGTAAAGCGCTCTTGGTAAGTGGAAATTATTACTACGTGCTGAAATTTATGGTCACTTGTTACTATGGAGAACAATCCTTTAAGGGGTTTGTTCGGGGTATCTTCACCTCGACCGGAACCACAATTAGTTGCCTCTTAACCTACAGCGTCTACTGAAAATATTGGTTGTGAAATTCCTTTGGGTATGATAGAAAAACTGGTAGCTAATCCTTATGCAGGAGATGGAACAGAATATTCTGATATGCACTTGATATATGTGGATGAAAATTGTGGATTATTTAAGCTTGCAGGTTTACCCGGAGATGAATCTAAGAAGAAGGTTTTCCCCTTATCTTTGAAGGGAAAAGAATTGGCATGGTATAGGCTATGCGATGATATTGGATCCTAGAATTGGCATCTAGTTCATCGTGATTGGAATTACATATAAGTTTTGGCCTCATGAAGGAGAAAGTATCGCTCTAGCTTGGGGGAGGGTTAAGTCAATGTCATATCTATGCCCCAATCATGAGCTCTCGAGAGAATTATCATTCAGGACTTTTATGCTCGGCTTTCTCGTGATGACCAATACATGATCGATACTTCTTGTACTGGTTCTTTTATGAAGAAGACTATTGAATTCAGGTGGGATCTGATACGTCTCCAACGTATCTATAATTTTTTATTGTTCCATGCTATTATATTATCTGTTTTGGATGTTTAATGGGCTTTAATATGCACTTTTATATTATTTTTGGGACTAACCTACTAACCAAAGGCCCAGTGCAAATTATTGTTTTTTTTGCCTATTTCAGTGTTTTGCAGAAATGGAATATCAAACGGAGTCCAAACGGAATGAAACCTTCACGAGGATCATTTTTGGAACAAACGAAATCCAGAAGACTTGGAGTACACGTCTAGAAAGCCACGAGGTAGCCACAAGGTAGGAGGGCGCGCCCAGGGGAGGTAGGCACGCCCCCACCCTCGTGGGCCCCTCGTAGCTCCACCGATGTACCTCTTCCTCCTATATATACTCATATACCCTGAAAACATCCGAGAGCACCACGAAACCCTATTTCCACCGCCGCAACCTTCTGTGCCCGTGAGATCCCATCTTGGGGCCTTTTCCGGAGCTCCGCCGGAGGGGGGATCGATCACGGAGGGCTTCTACATCAACACCATAGCCTCTCCGGTGATGTGTGAGTAGTTTACCACAGACCTTCAGGTCCATAGTTATTAGCTAGATGGCTTCTTCTCTCTCTTTGGATCTCAATACAAAGTTCTCCTTGATCTTCTTGGAGATCTATTCGACGTAATAATTTTGGCGGTGTGTTTGTCGAGAGCCGATGAATTGTGGGTTTATGATCAAGATTATCTATGAACAATATTTGGTTCTTCTCTGAATTCTTATATGCATGATTTAATATCTTTGCAAGTCTCTTCGAATTATCAGTTTAGTTTGGCCTACTAGATTGATCTTTCTTGCAATGGGAGAAATGCTTAGCTTTGGGTTCAATCTTGCGGTGTCCTTTCCCAGTGACAGTAGGGGCAGCAAGGCACGTGTTGTATTGTTGCCATCGAGGATAAAAAGATGGGGTTTATGTCATATTGCATGAGTTTATCCCTCTACATCATGTCATCTTGCTTAGTATGTTACTCTGTTGTTATGAACTTAATACTCTAGATGCATGCTGGATAGCAGTCGATGTGTGGAGTAATAGTAGTAGATGCAGAATCGTTTCGGTCTACTTGTCGTGGACGTGATGCCTATATACATTATCATGCCTAGATATTCTCATAACTATGCGCTTTTCTATCAATTGCTTGACAGTAATTAGTTCACCCACCGTAAGATTTGCTATCTTGAGAGAAGCCACTAGTGAAACCTATGGCCCCGGGGTCTATTTTCTATCATATTAATCTTTCGTCAACTAGCTATCTTTATTGTTCTTTTATTTTGCAATCTTTACTTTTCAATCTATACAATAAAAGTACCAAAAAAATCATCTTATTATCCCTATCAGATCTCACTTTTGCAAGTGGCCATGAAGGGATTGGCAACCCCTTTATCGCGTTGGTTGCAAGGTTCTTAATTGTTTGTGCAGGTACTAGGGATTTGCGTGTAGTATCCTACTGGATTGATACCTTGGTTCTCAAAAACTGAGGGAGATACTTACGCTACTTTGGTGCATCAACCTTTCCTCTTCAAGGGAAAAACAACGCATGCTCAAGAGGTAGCGGGATCTCTTAGAAGGAATTAAACGCAACGGTGAAGATTGGGAACTCAACGAAGGTAAAGAGTTGGGTATTAAGCTTGAGTTTGATTGTGTTAAATCTTTTATAAATACCGACGTATTTCAAAAGTGTAGTACTAAATATGGACTTGACTCTGAGATAGTAGCCTCTTTTGTGAATCATTTGCTACTCATGTTGACCTCCCTAAGGAGAAGTGGTTTAAATATCATCCCCCTATTAAAGAAGAAATTAAAGAACGGGGCATAGCTATGGATGAAACTATTATTTATAATGTTGATCCAGTTGTACTTACGGCTTATATTGAAAACCCGCCTTTTCCTGTTAGGATAAAGGAACATGTGCTAAGGTTTCAACTATGGTTTGCAAAAGTAATATTAGAGCACCTAAACCTGCTGAACAAATTAAAGTAGAACCAAGTGTTGCTATGGTTAAAGATCTCTTGGTAGAAAACATTGATGGGCATGTTATTTACTTCTGTGACGAAGGTGCTAGAATTGGCAAACCCGATACCAAACGGAGTCCAAACGCAACGAAACTTTTTGTGGATTTTTTTGTACCAGAAGACATCCAGTGGGCCACAGAATCACCTAGGAGGGGTGCTCTAAGGGGAGCACAACCCACCAGGGCACGCTAGGAGGCCCAGGCGGGCCCTAGTGGGTTGTGCCCACCTCGGGTGCCCTCCGGATCACCTCTTTGCTCTATAAATACCCCCAATATTCCAGAAACCCTAGGGGAGTCGACGAATATCAATCCCAGTCGCCGCAGAGTCCAGAACCACCAGATCCAATCTAGACACCATCACGGAGGGGTTCACCACTTCCATTGGTGTTATGCCCAGGATGCGACTATATCTCCTACGTGTCAAGGCACGACTTAGATACATAAGCGCATTCTGGAATTATCGCAAGCGTGGTATGTTTGCACAACTCATGTAAAAGTTCAGGGATGAAAGAGTAAAATAGTTGGCTTACACTTGCCACGTCACACAATGAACACAATAGCATACATTCATCCAAATAACACAGGGTCTGACTACGGACGAATTCCAAAAGAGAAAAGATACCACACACAAGGCCGGATCACTCCTAGTAGGAACCACTACTAATCATCGGGATACGTAACATAGAAATGACCACGCTCTTCATCGAACTCCCAGTGAAGTTCTGAACCATCTCCTGCAACGTTCTCGGTTGTACCTGCATCTGGTGTGTGTAGTAATCTGTGAGCCACAAGGACTCAGCAATCCCATTCCCGGGTATCAAAACTAACAAAGCCTTTAGGTGCCAAAGTGTAATAAAGTGTTTGCTGCAAGCACTAAGCAACTAGCTTACGAGTTCAGAGCGAGAGGAGAATATGTGCCAATGGTCGCCAAGTTGATCAAGAAGTGATCCTAGCTACTCGCGTTCACACATAACCCCATCGTGTTCACTCGCATTCACACATAACCCCAACATTGGTTCGAAAAATTCCCATCTGCCACATAACCGCGGGCACGGCTTTTGAAAGTTCAAAACCTTGCAGGGGTGTCCCAACTTAGCCCATCACAAGCTCACGATCTGCGGAGTTGCAACTCCAAAAATGGGAAGACCCGAGTATTCTCGAAATCCCGTGCTCAATATATTTAGACAAAGGTAAAACTAATCCAGCAAGACCTCCCGGTGTGCCGACAACCTGATAGTAGCCGTGCATATCTCGTCTCAGGCCACGACCGGATGGGCGATGCTACAGGTATATACCAGCCCTCGGGTTTCCCCAAGGTGGCCCCGCAGGACCCCCTGTTTGGACCAACACTCATGAGGACCACTGGACCGGGTTGTTGATTAAGAACTCGGGTTCGCAACTCCCTATGCAAATTTTGGTTGTTAGGCAAATGTAGAACCAATGTTGGGTCTTGTTAGAAAAGCTTTAAGCAAAGCGAATTATCAAGGGGGGCCCATAAACCCCAACCGTGTTAGGAACGCAAAATCAAGGAACATAACACCGGTTTATCGGGTCCTAAGGTGGCATGAGTGGAACAAAACACCAAGCAGAAGGCCAAGCCTTCCACCCATTACCAATATATATAGTGCATTAGTTTAATTAAGATAGATATTGTGTTATCCCTATAAACAAGTCCAACATTGAGCAATCTTAGAAAACTTCACCTGCAACTAACAACGCCATAAGAGGGGCTGAGCAAAAGCGTACTTAGCCAGTCAACGGTTTGCTAGGAAGGCAGTTAGAGTGTTTCATGGCAATAATAGGATGCCGGCAAACAGGATTAGGCGTCGAGGCTTAGCTAAAGAGCGAGACAACTAGCATAGGGAAAGATAGAGGTGATATCAGGGAATGGTCATCTTGCCTGTTAAGTCCACGGCAGGATCATAACCTTGCTCCTCAAACTCAGTCTCGATAGGAACCTCGAACTCCGAATCGTCATCGGGCTCTAACCAACACAACAATACAAACACCAGAACAACAATCAATCACCATGCAATGCTCAAACACATGATGCAAGATATGATGCATATGTGCATGGACAGGATATGATGCATCTCAAAGGAACATGATGGGTGCACATGTGACATGGCAATATGCAAGAACACAAAACATGTAGGAGACACATCATGCAGAAGAAAGCAAGAACAAGCATAGTCACAAAAGTGTTTATGTAGTTGAACTATCCAAGCCCCTAACAAGTTTTAAAAGTTACTTAGCATGGCAAGGGGTGCAACTAAGATCAACAACATCATGCAAGCATTTTAAATGGGCCGGAAAGAACAAACAACAATTCCGGAAACTCCCATGTACATAAAAACAAACTTAGGACAGATCTGTGACAACCATATTTTAAAGTTATTGAACATGTAAAGTAACAGCACTATCTTAATCTACACATTTTCCCCCTAAAAAACATATAAAGTTTGTCAAATTTGGAGGTACGGGTATTTAGTTATGAATTAAACAAGTTCGAACATGTTTTAAACAAAAGTAAATTCAAACAAATTTTTTAAAAATTTAAACATGGCAACAAACTGCATATAAATAATCTACACTAAAAACTAAGTAGTTTTCATACATAAAGTATTTTGAACATATGCATATTTAAAAACATATGAAATATGCAAAAGAAAATGCAAAAACTAAATTTAAATCAAAACAAAAAAGAAAAAGAAAACTACCAAGACTCAGCCTTGGCTAGCCACGGTCGCTGACCAGTGGGCCCAGGGGTGACTGAGGTGGCAGTGTGGGTGTGTGCGCAAAGAGTATGGCAAGTGGGGCCCTGGGGTCAGTGAAACAGGGAAATGCAAAAAGGGGCTTATTCCACTGCCCGGCGGGGATTCAAACCTGCGCCACTGGGTTGCAAGCGAGAGGCTCAAGCCACTCAGCTAGAGTGTGTGTGTCTGACAGAGAAGGAGCGCAGCGTCTGAAATATATTCAGAACAGAGAGGCCAGGTACTGCACTCCGACGAACGGAGACGGTGGCGAGCGCGTCGGGGCTGCTCTGGCGTCCTAACAGGACGACGGAGGCACGCGATGGGTCCGTTGAAGGATCCCGCACACGTGACATGCACTGGCTGCAGCTAACTCGCATCACAGTGACGCCAGCGACCTCGAACTAAAGCGGTAGCGACGAACTGCGGCGAGGCCTAATCAGGCCCTAATGGAGCGGCGGAAGCATCTAGCAGGGCCTACACAGCAAGGCAAAGACGATGGACGCAACCCACGACGCTGAGGGGTTCGGAGCACTCATCGGCGATAGGTTCGGGCACACAACAAACTACCAGCTAGAGCTCGCAAACAAGGGGGAAAAGTGCACGGGGAGGACCAGAGGCTCACCACGAACACGACTATGTGCTCGGATTGCCGGGAGGAGGTCGGAGTCGACGGCGAGGAAGATCGAACACCCGCGTTGGCCGGAGTTGCAGTCGAGGAAGAAGACGAACTAGGCCTGGCCTTCAGCTCCGTGCAGTAGACGTAGAGGACGTATTCGACGTAGAGGAAGAAGACTAGCAAGGTTGGTGAGGCAGAGAAGGACGGGGAGCACGCCGGCGACAAGGCCGTGCGCTCAGATGCGTTCAGGACGAAGGTGGCGCGGCGGATTTGGTGGCCTAGAGCTCACCTTGCAGCGGGGAGAGGAAGAGGGGAACCCTTGGCGCCTAATGGACAAGGAGAGAAGGGTTAAAAAGGGCCAGAACGACGGAGACACACGGCGGCGTGCTCGGCTCGCGGTCCCCATGGCGACACCGTGAGGTGGATGAAAAGGTGGGTGCGTGAGCTGTGCACGGTCGCTGACGCATGGGCCCGGCTCGTCCACGTGGAGGCCACGCAGAGGGGGCGTGTGTGTGCGCGGGTGCAAAAGAGAGAGGGGCGGAGCGGGCTGGCTAGCTGGGCTGCTGCGCTGGCTGATGGGCCGAGGGGGAAGGCCAAGGCCAAGGCGGTGGAGCTGGGCTGCACTCCTGCGGCTGCTGCTGCTATTCTTCTCCTTTTCCTTTTCTTTTAGGCAGAAAAACAAAAGGAAAAATCCAGGTTGAAGGAAAAGGAATTAGGGGAAAATAAAAATATTCCCTAGCTCCTGGAATTGTGCCCTATTTTATAAAAATGAGTTGGGCATTTTTAGAGGTAGAAAAATAAAACAAGTTTGAATATGGTTCAAACTTCTATCATTTTTGAACCTGACCAAAACATTTCAAAATAAGGTGAGTTTTTGCACAGTGGCTTAGGACAAGGTACCAAAGAAGTTGGGAGGAGATGAACATTAAAAGAAGAGGGTAGATGACACTTGCAAAAATTAAAGAAAGGAAAAGAGTGAAGAGAAGTGGTGAAAATTGGAGGGGTTTAGGGAATGATCATGTTCTTGCATCAAACCACCTTAGCATGAGCAAGAAGAACTCACTTGACATAACAAGGATGAGAAAAACACAATGACAATATGAAATGCCATATGATGACCATGATGCAATGATGGCGATGAAGCAAATGCATGAATGCATAAAGAAAGAAAACATGACAATGCAATGACAAGGCAAAATTGAAAAAGAACCCCCAAGGAATAGATAAGGACCAAAAGGTAATTATATATATAGCCAAAAGGAAGTATTACATTTCGGGTGTTACAAACTCTCCTCCACTGCGAAAAGATCTCGTCTCGAGATCTAGGACTGAAAGAAAGCGGCATACTCGAAACGGAGATGATCTTCTCGTTCCCATGTAGCCTCTCGGTCGGTATGGTGTGACCACTTCACTTTCAAGAATTTGATGGACTTGTTGCGGGTCGTGCGCTCAATTTCTTCAAGGATAGCAACGGGGTGCTCACGGTAAGACAAGTCTTGCTGAAGAACAATCTCTTCGAAAGGAATGGTGCGTTCAGGCATCTTGAAGCACGTGCAGAGTTTTGACACGTGAAATACATCGTGCACATTTGCAAAGTTGGAGGGAAGCTCGAGTTGGTAAGCTAGATCGCCTGTCTTTCCAAGTATCTTGAAAGGGATCACGTATATTGGAGCAAGCTTACCCTTGAAACCGAACCTCCTGAGTGCCCTTCATGGGAGAAACACAAAGATAGACATGATCTCCAATGTCGAAAGCCAAGTCACGATGCTTGCCGTCATAGTAGCTCTTTTGGCGCGATTGCGCGGCTTTGAGATTCTCACGTATGACTTTGCACATCTCTTCGGCCTCTGAGATCAAATCATTGCCAATGAGTTGACGTTCACCAGTGTCGGACTAGTTGAGAGGGGTACGACACTTTCTGCCATAGAGAATTTCAAACGGAGCTTTGTCTGCACTTGCTTGGAAGTTGTTGTTGTAGGAGAATTTGGCAAATGGAAGGCAATCTTTCCATTTCATACCGAAGGAGATTACACAAGATCTGAGCATATTTTTGAGAATTTGGTTCACTCTTTCGACTTGACCACTAGTCTGAGGGTGAAAAGCTGTGCTGAAGCGAATCTTGGTACCCATAGCTGACTGAAAGGAGTCCCAGAACTTGGAAGTGAACAAGCTTCCACGATCTGAGGATATTACTTGAGGGATACCATGCAAGGAGACAATTCTGGAGGTGTACAACTCTTCCAGTTGAGCTGCGTTGATGGATTCTTTGACTGGAAGAAAATGAGCCACTTTAGTGAGCTTGTCAATCACCACAAAGATAGCATCATTTCCTCGCTTGGACTGGGGAAAACCGGTGACGAAATCCATCTCAATGTGATCGAATTTCCACTCAACAATAGGTAGAGGTTGAAGGAGTCCGGCTAGATGTTGATGCTCCGCCTTCACTCTTCTGCAGACATCACACTCGTTCACGAATTGAGCAATCTCTATTTTCATGGGGGTCCACCAATAGGATTGCTTGAGGTCATGGTACATCTTGGAACTTCCTGGATGTATCGAGAGGAGTGAGTTATGCGCTTCATTCATTATGAGCTTTCTGAGATCACCTTTGGGAACCACAATTCTGTCCTCAAAGAACAAAGTGTCTTTGTCATCAATGCGATAGCAATTGTACTTGGGAGTACCCTTAGCAATACCATGTTTCACTTTCTGCACCATAGCATCACTGAGTTGGGCCTCACGGATTTGATCTTCCAAGGTAGGAGCAACTTGAAGGTTGGCAAGAAATCCTTGCGGAACAACTTGGAGGTTGAGCTTCCTGAATGATTCACAAAGTTCAGGTTGGAACGGTTTGAGGAGGAGACTGTTGTAGTAAGCCTTTCTGCTCAAGGCATCTGCAATGACATTGGCCTTTCCAGGAGTATACTCAATGCTTGGATCATACTCTTGAATCATTTCAACCCAACGAGTCTGGCGGAGGTTAAGGTTTGGCTGGGTGAAGATGTACTTCAGGCTCTTGTGATCGGTGAAGATGTCCACTTTCTTCCCAACAGAAGGTGTCTCCACGTGATCAAGGCATGAACAACTGCTGCTAGCTCAAGATCATGTGTGAGGTAATTCTTCTCATTTGGTTTAAGCTGATGCAAAGTGTATGCAATGATCTTCTTATCTTGCATGAGAACACCGCCAAGACCTTGCAATGAAGCATCACAGAACACTTCATAAGGCTTGGACTCATCTGGAGGAGTAAGAACCGGAGCAGAAATGAGCTTCTCTTTGAGTGTCTTGAATGCCACATCACAATCAGGAGTCCACGAGTACTTGACATTCTTCTGCAACAGGTTGGAAAGAGGCTTGGCAATCTTGGAGAAGTTCTCAACGAACCTTCTACAATAGCTTGCGAGACCGAGGAAACTTCAGAGTTGTTTGACATTCTGAGGAAGTTCCCAGTTGACAATTGCTTCAACCTTATCGGGGTTAACAGAAATGCCCTCGACAGAGATAATATGGCCAAGATAGAGGACTTTATCGAGCCAGAATTCACATTTGGAGAACTTCACATAGAAACGGTGCTAACGGAGCCTGTCCAGAACCAAACAGAGGTGCTTGGCATGGTCTTCTTCATTCTTGGAGAATACCAAGATATCATCGAGGTAGACGAGAACGAATTCATTGGTGTAAGGGTTGAATATGAAGTGCATCATCCGAGAGAAGGTGGGTGGAGCATGTACAAGCCCGAAAGACATGACCATGTCTTCATAGGAGCCATAGCTTGTCCTGAATACGGTCTTGGGAATATCCTCTTCACGGATACGAATCTGATGGTAGCCCATCCGAAGATCAAGTTTTGAGAAAACCTTGGCTCCTTTGAGCTGCTCGAACAATTCATTGATGTTGGGGAGCGGGTACTTATTCTTTATTGTCTTCTTGTTTAATGGTCGGTAATCAACGCACAATCGTTCTGTACCATCCTTCTTCTTGACAAAAATAACACCGTAGCCCCAAGGAGAAGTACTTGGTCTGATTAGACCCATTCGTTCTTGCTCATCGAGTTGTTTCTTCAATTCCTTCAACTCATTAGGAGAAAGCTTGTACGGACGCCGATAGGCTGGCTCGGTACCAGGTTCAAGTTCAATAACGAATTCAACTGGACGGTTAGGAGGCATGCCTAGAAGCTCTTCAGGGAATACATCCTCATATTCACAAACCACCAGAATCTGGGAAATGACATTAATCTCGCCCTTGTCATTGAGAGAGAATAGCCTGATTGTGTTATCTCGAGCTGTGAAGATAATCACTTCTTCGAAAGGATGAGTTAGCTTGACCTCCTTGTTTGCACAATCAATATTTGCATCATTCTTAGAGAGCCAACCCATCCCAAGAATAAGATCAATGTTTGAGTTGCCGAGAACAACCAGGGAAACCAGAAAACTGTAGTCACCCATATGAATGGATATGTCCGGAGCAAACACGCTAGAATGCATTCGTTTTCCAGGAGAAATAATTGATAACTGCCTTGGTAAAGCTTCGGTGACAAAATTGTGCTTCGATGCAAATGGGTGAGATATGAAAGAACATGATGCGCCCGAATCAAACAAGACTTTTGCAGGAATAGAGTTAAGTGGAAGATTACCAATTATCACATCAAAAGAATTTTCTGCTTGAGCTGCATTCATTAGGTTCACTCTTGCAGCCTTGGGATTGTGCTTGACAATAGAATTGCTGAAAGGTGGAGGAGGTGAAAGGCACCTTTGGTTGGGACACTTGTTAGCATAGTGACCCTTCTGAGTACACTTGTTGCACGTAACCTCTGAAAGTGGCCGATGATAAGGACCGCTTGGTCTTGGAGCTTGGAACTGAGGCTTGGACTAGTTGCTTGGGTTGGGTGGGTGGGAGAATCCACGACCACATGAGTGCTTGTTGTTGCTTGGAGGACAGAGCACTGGAGGAGGCGGTAGCCAGAACTTCTGCTGCTTAGCAACCACTTGAGAGGAAGAGGATGAGTGAACAACATCTCTTATCCTCTTTTTGGAAGCTTCACATTTGAGCTGAGCTGCCTCTTGCTTGAGAGACATGTTGTAGAATTGATCAAATTCATCTGGCTCAAACAAAGTGAGTGCTAGTTGGAGTTTATCTTTCAGACCACCTCAGAACTGGTAGATTTTTCTCTTGGCATCGGGATGTCTTGCTTCGCATAACGGGCAAGATTCTGGAACTTGACATTGTATTGATAGACGGACATGCTGTCTTGCTTTAGATTGCGGAATTTCTCACGCATACCTTCAATGACACTGGTAGGAATGTGATGAGAACGGAAATCGTGGCAGAAGTCAGTCCACGAGATCTCACGACCCGCTTTGGAGTCCTTGTACTGTTGCCACCAATCTGCAGCTTGATCTTTGAGTTGGAAAACGGCAAACTTGACATAATCCTCAGGTCTGAGGTTGCTGCATTCGAAATGCTTCTTGATGTCCGTGATCCAATCTTCAACATCTAGCGGGTCCACACAGTAACTGAAAGACTTGGGCTGATTTGCTAGGAATTGGTTCAGAGTCGCAAAGTGAGGTTGATTGAACAGATTGCCTTGGCCTTGGTTCCCTTGATTGCCTTGATTTGCTTGATTGGCTTGGAAACTCTGCATCATTTGCATGAGCATCTGGGTGTTTTGGTTGGTTGCCTGCATAATCGCTCTCCATGCTTCAGATGGAGGAGGAGGGGAAGGTGGACGCTCTTCTTCACCCTATGGGTTCTGGGTGGTAGCTTTCTTAGGTGCCATCCTGAAGATGATGACGACCGTTAGCCATTGAAGCAAATAATAGATAAGCTGAATCAAGGGCTAGATATTTGCAACATATAGTCTTCACGATGAACATCCGAACAAAATTGAACGAATGAATTCCATAGCTTAATGGTACATCAACTTGTCGAGAAGCCACTTGGGAGAACAAAATGATAGAATAAAACAACAAGGTATAGAAGGAACAAATACATAATAGAGGTTTCGTCCCACATGTTCGTGTAGAATACCCCATGGCACGTGTTACAAAGGGCATTGCAATCCCCGGATCAGCATAGGCAAGGATCCTTTAAGATGCAACCCCCTAGTGCAACAACACCCATGATAGCCTCTCCACTAGATGTTGAACCCCAACCTTGTATCATGCATCCGTTGAAATATTACCTAAGAGCTACTTGAATCCCACCTATTAATTCCCAAAGCTTTCCAGTTATGCAATCTGGTGTTGGGGATACACGGGAAGCACCGCGCACTCAACTCTAAACCTACATCCAGCTGTATCCATCCGTCAACACATAACCAGGCACCTTCGGAAACTGTTTACCTCGAACCTTCAAAATGCATCCTCTATACTAGCTGTGGCAATACTCCCGAACTATCTCCCCAGTACTAGGTGACGTCGGGGTTATCTCACCACCAGACATGCATAGAAGAGTTTTCGATGTCGGCCGCCTCTGGTATTCTAGAACCACAGCGATACATTTGTGACGACAACACCTCGGATCTCAACCCCCGGAGACACTGCCACAACCCCTAAATGACAGGAGGCACCAAGATAAATGTTCTCGTCACAAAGATACCGGAACAATCCAAAGAATACACGCGTGATCCAAAAAAAATTTGGTGAAATTTTGAGAATAGTGCAGTTAAAACAACATCAGGAGTCCTCACCAGAGCGATGAAGGGGATGAGGAGTAAAAAGAAATCCTACTCTCCGATATATATATGACTCAAAACATTTTGTGTGTGTGCCTAGACTCAACCGTCAACGGTTCGATCAATCAGGGGGATCCTAGGTCGGAGAAGGCTCTGAATACCACCTTGTTATGCCCAGGATGCGACTATATCTCCTACGTGTTGAGGCACGACTTAGAGACATAAGCGCATTCTGGAATGATCGCAAGCGTGGTATCTTTGCACAACTCATGTAAAAGTTTAGGGATAAAAGAGTAAAATAGTTGGCTTACACTCGCCACGTCACACAATGAACACAATAACATACATTCATCCAAATAACACAGGGTCCGACCATGGACGAAATCAAAATGAGAAAAGATACCACACACAAGGCCGGATCACTCCTAGTAGGAACCACTACTGATCGTCGGGATACGTAACATAGAAACGACCACGCTCTTCAACGAACTCCCAGTGAAGTTCCGAACCATCTCCTGCAACGTTCTCGGTTGTACCTGCATCAGGTGTGTGTAGTAATCTATGAGACACAAGGACTCAGCAATCCCATTCCCGGGTATCAAAACCAACAAAGCCTTTAGGTGTGGAAGGGTAATAAAGTGTTTGCTGCAAGCACTAAGCAACTAGCTTACGAGTTCAGAGCGAGAGGAGAATATGTGCCAACGTTCGCCAAGTTGATCAAGAAGTGATCCTAGCTACTCGCGTTCACACATAACCCCACCGTGTTCACTTCCCGAAGCCCTTCGGAAAGAGACCATCACGGTTACTCACACAGGTAGTGTATTCTTAAGGATATGGTGTCAAGTTATCTACAACCGGATATTAACAAATTCCCATGTGCCACATAACCGCGGGCACGGCTTTCGAAAGTTCAAAACCCTGCAGGGGTGTCCCAACTTAGCCCATCACAAGCTCACAATCTGCGGAGTCGCAACTCCAAAAATGGGAAGACCCGAGTATTCCTGGAATCCCGTGCTCAAGATATGTCGACAAAGGTAAAACTAATCCAGCAAGACCTCCCGGCGTGCCGACACCCTGATAGTAGCCGCGCCTATCTCGTCTCAGGCCACGACCGGATGGGCGATGCTACAGGTATATACCAGCCCTCGGGTTTCCCCAAGGTGGCCCCGCAGGACCCCCAGTTTGGACCAACACTCATGAGCAGCACTGGCCCGGGTTGTTGATTAAGAACTCGGGTTTGCAACTCCCTATGCAAAGTTTAGTTGTTAGGCTAATGTAGAACCAATGTTGGGTCTTGCTGGAAAAGCTTTAAGCAGAGCGAATTATCAAGGGGGGCCCATAAACCACAATCATGTTAGGAACGCAATATCAAGGAACATAACACCGGTTTATCGGGTCCTAAGGTGGCATGAGTGGAGCAGAACACCAAGCAGAAGGCCAAGCCTTCAACCCATTACCAATATATATAGTGCATTAGTTTAATTAAGTTAGATATTGTGTTATCCCAATAAACAAGTCCAACATGGAGCAAACTTCGAAAACTTCACTTGCAACTAACAACGCTATAAGAGGGGCTGAGCAAAAGCGTACTTAGCCAGTCAACGGTTTGCTAGGAAGGCGGTTAGAGTGTTTCATGGCAACAATAGGAGGCTGGCAACCATGAATAGGTATCGATGCATAGCTAAAAAGCGAGACAACTAGCATAGGCAATGATAGAGCTGATATCGAGGAACGGTCATCTTGCCTGTTAAGTCCATGGCGGGATCATAACCTTGATCCTCAAACTCAGTCTCGATAGGAACCTCGAACTCCGAATCGTCACCAGGCTCTAACCAACACAACAATACAAACACCGGAACAACAATCAATCACCATGCAATGCTCAAACACATGATGCATATGTGCATGGGTAGGAT
Source organism: Secale cereale (assembly GCA_902687465.1). Lineage (NCBI taxonomy): Eukaryota > Viridiplantae > Streptophyta > Magnoliopsida > Poales > Poaceae > Secale > Secale cereale. The sequence goes on along the minus strand of LR738710.1, from coordinate 95,956,509 downwards.
ATGATGCATCTCAAAGGAACATGATGGGTGCACATGTGACATGGCAATATGCAAGAACACAAAACACGTAGGGAACACATCATGCAAAAGAAAGCAAGAACAAGCATAGTCTCAAGAGTGGTTATGTAGTTGAACTATCAAAGCCCCTAACAAGTTTTAAAAGTTGCTTAGCATGGCAAGGGGTGCAACTAAGATCAACAACATCATGCAAGCATTTTAAATGGGCCGGAAAGAACAAACAACAATTCTAGAAACTCCCATGTACATAAAGACAAATATAGGACAGATCTGTGACAACCATATTTTAAAGTTGTTAAACATGTAAAGTAACATCACCATCTTAATCTACACATTTTTCCACCCCAAAAACATATAAGTTTGTCAAATTTGGAGGTACGGGTATTTAGTTATGAATTAAATAAGTTTGAACATGTTTTAAACAAAAGTAAATTCAAACAACATTTAAAAAGTTTTAAACATGGCAAAAAACTACATATAAATAATCTACACTAAAAACTAAGTAGTTTTCATATATAAAGTATTTTGAACAGATGCATATTTAAAAAGATATGAAATATGCAAAAGAAAATGCAAAAACTGAATTTAAATCAAAACAGAAAAGAAAAAGAAAACTACCAAGACTCAGCCTGGGCTAGCCACGGTCGCTGATCAGTGGGCCCAGGGGTGGCTGAGGTGGCAGTGTGGGTGTGGAGATGGGTGTGTGCGCATAGAGTATGGCAAGTGGGGCCCTAGGGTCACTAAAACGGGGAAATGCAAAAAGGGGCTTATTCCACTGCCCTGCGGGGATTCGAACCCGCGCCGCTGGTTTGCAAGCGAGAGGCTCAAGCCACTGGGCTAGAGTGTGTGTGTCTGGCAGAGAAGGAGCATAGCGTTTGAAATATATTCAGAACAGAGAGGCCATGCACTGCACTCCGGCGAACAGAGACGATGGCGAGCGAGTCGGGGCTGCTCCGGCGACCTAACAGGACGTGGGAGGCACGTGATGGGTCCGTGGAAGGATCCTGCACACACGACAGGCGCTGGCTGCAGCTAACTCGCATAACAGTGATGCCGGCGACCTCGAACAGAAGTGGCAGCGACGAACTGTGGCGAGGCCTAATCAGGCCCTAACAGAGCGACGGAAGCATCTAGCACGGCCTACGCAGCAAGGCAAATACGATGGACGCAAGCCACGACGCTGAGGGGGGCGGAGCACTCGTCGGTGATAGGTTCGGGCGCACGACGAACTAGCAGCTAGAGCTCGCAAATAAGGGGGAAAAGTGCATGGGGAGGACCAGAGGCTCACCACGAACACGACGATGTGCTCGGATTGCCGGGAGGAGGTCGGAGTCGACGGCGAGGAATATCGAACACCCGTGGTGGCTGGAGTTGCACTCGAGGAAGAAGAGGAAGCAGGCCCGGCCTTCAGCTCCGTGCAGTAGACGTAGAGGACGTAGTCGAAGTCGAGGAAGAAGATTGGCAAGGTTGGCGAGGCAGAGGAGGACGGGGAACACGCCAGCGATGAGGCCGTGCGCTCAGATGCGTTCGGGACGGTGGTGGCGCGGCGGATCTGGTGGCCTAGAGCTCACCTGGCGGCGGGAGAGGAAGAGGGGAACCCTAGGCGCCTAATGGACAAGGAGAGAGGGGTTAAAAAGGGGCAGAACGACGGAGACGCACGACGGCGTGCTCGGCTCGCGGTCCCCATGGCGACGGCGTGAGGTTGACGAAAAGGTGGGTGCGGGAGCTGTGCACGGTCGCTGACGCATGGGCCCGACTCATCCACGTGGAGGCGACACAGAGGGGGCGTGTGTGTGCGCGGGTGCAAAAGAGAGAAAGGGACAAAGCGGGCTGGCTAGCTGGGCTGCTGCGCTGGCTGATGGGCCGAGGGGGAAGGCCAAGGCCCTGGCGGTGGAGCTGGGCTGCACTACTACGGCTGCTGCTGCTGCTATTCTTCTCCTTTCCTTTTTCTTTTAGGTAGAAAAACAAAAGGAAAATCCCAGGTTGAAAGAAAAGGAATTAGGGGAAAATAAAAATATTCCCTAGCTCCTGGAATTATGCCCTATTTTATAAAAATGAGTTGGGCATTTTAAGAGGTAGAAAAATAAAACAAGTTTGAATATGGTTCAAACTTCTATCATTTTTGAACCTGACCAAAACATTTCAAAATAAGGTGATGTTTTGCACAGTGGCTTAGGACAAGGTACCAAAGAAGTTGGGAGGAGATGAACATTAAAATAAGAGGGTAGATGCCACTTGCAAAAATTAAAGAAAGGAAAAGAGTGAAGAGAAGTGGTGAAAATTGGAGGGGTTTAGGGAATGATCATGTTCTTGCATCAAACCACCTTAGCATGACCAAGAAGAACTCACTTGACATAACAAGGATGAGAAAAACACAATGACAATATGAAATTCCATACGATGACCATGATGCAATGATGGTGATGAAGCAAATCCATGAATGCATGAAGAAAGAAAACATGACAAGGCATAATTGAAAAAGAACCCCCAAGGAAAAGATAAGGACCAAAAGGTAATTATATATATAGCCAAAAGGAAGCATTACATTTGGGGTGTTACAATTGGTGCATCTCTGATGATGCGTGAATAATTCTTTGTAGACCTACGGGTCCGTAGTTAGTAGCTAGATGGCTTCCTCTCTCTCGTTTGATTACCAGTACAATGGTCTCTTGGAGATCCATATGATGTAACTCTTTTGCGGTGTGTTTGTTGGGATCCGAGGAACTTTGAGTTTATGATCAGATCTATCTGTTATATCCATGAAAGTTATTTGAGTCTTCTTTGATCTCTTATATGCATGATTGCTTATAGCCTCGTATTTCTTCTCCGATATTTGGGTTTTGTTTGGCCAACTTGATCTATTTATCTTGCAATGGGAAGAGGTGCTTTGTAGTGGGTTCGATCTTACGATGCTTGATCCCAGTGACAGAAGGGAAACCGACATGTATGTGTCGTTGCTACTAAGGATAAAGCATGGGTGATACGTCTCCAACATATCTATATCATCTTTTTTGGATGTTTGATGGGCTTTAATATGCACTTTTATATTATTTTTGGGACTAACCTACTAACCGAAGGCCGAGTGCAAATTGCTATTTTTTTTGCCTATTTCAGTGTTTCACAGAAAAGGAATATCAAACGGAGTCCAAACGGAATGAAACCTTCGCAAGGATCATTTTGGAGCAAACGCAATCCAGAAGACTTGGAGTACACGTCTGGGAAGCCACGAGGTGGCCAGGAGGCAGGAGGGCGCGCCCAGGGGGGTTGGTGCCCCCACCCTCGTGGGCCCCTCGTAGCTCCACCGACATACTTCTTCAGCCTATATATACTCATATACCCTAAAAACATCGAGGAGCACCACGAAACCCTATTTTAATCGCCCCAAATTGCTCAAGTCCACCAATTTATTTCAGAATATTTTTGAGTTACAGAAGTATTCGAAAGTTACAAATTACTACCGACTGTTATGTTTTTGACAAATTCTGTTTTTCGTCTGTTGTTTGCTTATTTTGATGAATCTATGAGTAGTATTGGAGGGTATGAACCATAGAGAAGTTGGAATACAATAGATATTACACCAATATGAATTTAGAATGAGTTCACAATAGTACCTAAGTGGTGGTTTTATATTCTTATACTAACGGATCTTATGAGTTTTCTATTGAGTTTTGTGTTGTGAAGTTTCCAAGTTTCGGGTAAAGATTCAATGGACTATGGAATAAGGAGTGGCAAGAGCCTAAGCTCGGGGATGCCCAAGGCACCCCAAGGTAATATTCAAGGACAACCAAGAGCCTAAGCTTGGGGATGCCCCAGGAGGGCATCCCCTCTTTCGTCTTTGTTCATCGATAACTCTACTTGAGGCTATATTTTTTATTCACCACATGATATGTATTTTGCTTGGAGCGTCATTTTGTTTTATATTGTTTTGCTTGCTGTTTGAACAATATCCCAAGATCTGAAATTCTTAAATGTTAGAGAGTCTTCACATAGTTACATAATTATTCAACTACTCATTGATCTTCACTTATATCTTTTGAAGTAGTTTGTCATTTACTCTAGTGCTTCACTTATATCTTTTAGAGCACGACGGTGGTTTTCTTTTGAAGAAATAGATGAAATTTCATGCTTCACTTATATTATTTTGAGGTTCTTTTTGAACAACATGGTAATTTGCATTGGCTATAAAATTAGTCCTAATATGATAGGCATCCAAGATGGGTATAATAAAAACTTTCATATAAAGTGCATTGAATACTATGAGAAGTTTGATACTTGATGATTGTTTTGAGATATGAGGATGGTGATAGGTCATGCTAGTAGAGTAGTTGTGAATTTGAGAAATACTTGTCTTGAGGTTTGCAAGTCCCGTAGCATGCACGTATGGTAACCGTTGTGTGACAAATTTGAAGCATGACGTATTTCATTGATTGTCATCCTTTGTGTGGAGGTCGGGATCGCGCGATGGTTAACTCCTACCAACCCTTTGTGACGCCCCAAGACCGACGCTCTAGAAGACTTTCAGTTATTCCGGGTTTCACCGTGTGTTTCTTATTTGCTTGCGCTATTTTATTTTGCATTGCATCATTGCATCATGTCATTTAATTTTAAAAACTCAACTAAATAAATTGTATGGACCTTCGGTCCATTTAAATCGAGGGACATTCACAATGGTGATTTCTCTTTAGAACATATACTCCCAATATTTTAAGGAGCTATAATAAAAATAATCCATTAGTTTGGAATCACCGAAACACACTTGCAAATATTCCCCATGCCTATTTCACTCCAAGTTTTGACTCCTAAACCTTGCCAACAATTCTTTTCCATTTTATCGAGGTATCCGAGCATTTTTGGACACTTCTAAATCATAGTCTTCGTTCACACCATTTGAAATAAATTCAAAGGAATTTGAATTTATTTTCCAATCATGCCCTTTTCATTTTTCTTGGAACCAGCGCATTTTTGCGAGTCCAGAGAAATTACCTTCAGGCCCAAATTCTTTCCCTAAGTGCCCTTTTCTTTTTCCTCTCTCTTTACTTCTCTGTTATGTTCTTTTTAGAGAGAGAGAGAGAGAGGCAGAGAGCCCAGCAGGCCGTCCCAACCGCACCTCCTGGCCCATCTGAAGCCCCAGGCCATTCCACAGCCGGCCGAGGCCACCTAAACCTAACCTAGCCCCGACCGCTCATCTCCTCGACCCCCTCATCGTTCCCTTCCGCCGCCACCATTCACGACGCAGGATCCCCGCACCTGTTCCCCCACACGTCCACGCCCGACCCCATCTCCCTCCTCCCGCTCTCTCACCCGCCTCCACCAGGTGCCCGCGCCTGACCTCCTCCTCTCTGCTCTGCCGTGGGAGTCATCCCGAGCTCACCGCCCCACCGCATCGCCGAGGCCACCGGAGCCCGCCCCATGGCTCCTTCGTTGAGCCACCGATGGACACCACCTGCTCCTCCCCTCGTGACCATCGGCACCGCGCCACCTCCCTCCTTCCTATCCTCCGAGCACCGCCCGGCTCCCACGCGACCCCATCCTCGCCTATGCGCCAACCATCGGCGAGCCATCCGCTCGGAGCTACCTCGCACCGCCGCCGTACTTTGCCTCGCCGCGCAGCCCCAGGACGTCGCTCCCTCCCCGACCCCGGCCTCGTCCCTGCCTCTAGGATGCCGCGCTGCCGCGTCCCAACCTCGCAGTGAGCGAGTGCTCAGGCGGCCGCTGCTCTGCCTTGAGTTGCCGTGCTACTGTCCACCCGAGGCCCCTTGGCCTTGCTTCGTTTTTGGATCGCCAAGACCGCGAGTCGAGTCCGTCAAGTTCCTCTTTGAACGTGTATGGCTTCTGGACAACTCGCCATGACCCTCTGATCGACTCCGTGTATGACTACACTAGGAGATACCAAGTACCTTGATGGCCCTGAAGACTGGATGCGTCAAGTTCCCCTATGATATGTGTACGACTACACCACCATCGATGCCTATGGATCGCCAAGTCCGATGACGCTCTTGTACAACTACATTGCCGAGACCGAGACCGGCAAGACCACTACGCCCGAATGACTACAAACGTTGACCCCAAGTTCCTCTTCGGAAGTGTACGACTACCCTTGAAGACCCGTGGATGCGCCAAGTGTTGGGGATAGTAGCAGAAATAAAAAAATTTCTACGGATCACCAAGATCAATCTATGGAGTAATCTAGCAACGAGGGAGACGGGAGTGCATCTACATACCCTTGTAGATTGCTAAGCGGAAGCGTTACAAGAACGCGGATGAAGGATTCGTACTCGTAGCTATTCAGATCGCGGTTGATTCCGATCTAAGTGCCGAACAACGGCGCCTCCGCTTCAACGCACGTGCAGCCCGGTGACGTCTCCTGTGCCTTCATCCAGCAAGGGGAGAGGGAGAGGTTGGGGAATACTCTGTCCAGCAGCAGCACGACGGTGTGGTGGTGGTGGAGGAGCGTGGCACTCCAGCAGGGCTTCGCCAACCACCGCAAGAGACGAGGAGGGAGAGGGGTAGGGCTGCGCCAAGAGGGGGAAGTTCTCATGTGTATGGCAGCCCCAAACCCCCACTATATATAGGGGGAAGGGACGGGCTGCTCCCCCACCTAGGTTTCCAACCCTAGGGGTGGCAGCCAGCCCTAGATCCCATCTAGGGGGCGGCCAAGGGGGAGAGAGGAGGGCGCACCACTAGGTGGGCCTTAGGCCCATCTAAGCCTAGGGTTTCCCCTCCTTCCCTTCTCTCTTTGCCTTGGGCCCTGGTGGGGGGGGGGGGCGCACCAGCCCACCTGGGGCTGGTCCCCTCCCATACTTGGCCCACGCAGCCCTCTAGGGCAGGTGGCCCCACCCGGTGGACCCCCGGGACCCTCCCGGTGGTCCCGGTACCCTACCGATAGCGCGCGAAACTTTTCCGGTGACCAAAACGGGACTTCCCATATATGAATCTTTACCTCCGAACCATTCCGGAACTCCTCGTGACGTCCGGGATCTCCTCCAGGACTCCGAACAACATTCGGTAACCACACATATCTATTCCCTATTACCCTAGCGTTATCGAACCTTAAGTGTGTAGACCCTACGGGCTCGGGAGTCATGCAGACATGACCGAGACAACTCTCCGGCCAATAACCAACAGCGGGATCTGGATACCCATGTTGGCTCCAACATGTTCCACGATGATCTCATTGGATGAAGCACGACGTCAAGGATTCAATTAATCATGTATACAATTCCCTTTGTCTACCGGTATAGTACTTGCCTGAGATTCGATCGTCGGTATCCCGATACCTTGTTCAATCTCGCCACCGGCAAGTCTCTTTACTTGTTCCGTAACACATCATCCTGTGATGAACTTCTTGATCACATTGTGCACATTATGATGATGTCCTACCGAGTGGGCACAGAGATACCTCTCTGTCACACGGAGTGACAAATCCCAGTCTCGATTCGTGCCAACCCAACAGACACTTTCGAAGATACCCGTAGTGCACCTTTATAGTCACCCAGTTTTGTTCTGACATTTGGCACACCCAAAGCATTCCTACGGTATCCGGGAGTTGTACAATCTCATGGTCTAAGGAAAAGATACTTGACATTTAGAAAAGCTTTAGCATACGAACTACACGATCTTGTGCTAGGCTTAGGATTGGGTCTTGTCCATCACATCATTCTCCTAATGATGTGATCTCGTTATCAATGACATCCAATGTCCATGGTCAGGAAACCGTGACCATCTGTTGATCAACGAGCTAGTCAACTAGAGGCTTACTAGGGACATGGTGTTTGTCTATGTATCCACACATGTATCTGAGTTTCCTATCAATACAATTCTAGCATGGATAATAAACAATTATCATGAACAAGGAAATATAATAATAACCAATTTATCCCATTTATTATTGCCTCTAGGGCATATTTCCAACAGTCTCCCACTTGCACTAGAGTCAATAATCCAGTTCACATCGCCATGTGATTAACACTCACAGGTCACACCGCCATGTGACTAACATCCAAAGAGTTTACTAGAGTCAATAATCTAGTTCACACCACTATGTGATTAACACTCAATGAGTTCTGGGTTTGATCATGTTATGCTTGTGAGAGAGGTTGTAGTCAATGGGTCTGCAACATTCAGATCCATATGTACTTCGCAATACTTTATGTCATATCGTAGATGTTGCTACCACGTGCCACTTGGAGCTATTCCAAATTGTTGCTCCATTATACGTATCCGGTATCTCTACTCAGAGCTATTCGGATAGGTGTTAAGCTTGCATCGACGTAACTCTTTATGTCGAACTCTTTATCACCTCCATAAACCGAGAAACATTTCCTTATTCCTCTAAGGATAATTTTGACTGCTATCTAGCGATCCACTCCTGGATCACCTTTGTACCCTCTTGCCAAACATGTGGCAAAGCACACATCAGGTGCGGTACTCAGCATGGCATACCGTATAGAGCCTATGACGAAAGCATAGGGGACGACCTTCGTCCTTCCTCTTCCTTCTGCCACAGTCAAGCTTTGAGTCTTACTCAACTTCACACCTTGTAACTCAGGTAAGAACTCCTTCTTTGACTGATCTATTTTGAACTCCTTCAAAATCATGTCAAAGGTGTGTGTTCTTTTGAAAGTATCATCGGGCGTCTTGATATATCTTTATAGATCTTGATGCCCAATATGTAAGCAGCTTTATCCAGGTCTTCCTTTGAAAAACTCCTTTCAAACAGCCCTTTATGCTTTCCAGAAATTCTATATCATTTCGGATCAACAATATGTCATTCACATATACTTATCAGAAATGTTGTAGTGCTCCCACTCACTTTATTGTAAATACAAGTTTCTAACAAACTTTGTATAAACCCAAAAACTTTGATCACTCCATCAAAGCGTATATTCCGACTCCGAGATGCTTGCTCTAGTCCATGGAAGGATCGCTGGAGCTAGCATACCTTTTAGCATCCTTAGGATCAACAAAACCTTTCTGATTGTATCACATACAACCTTTCCTTACGAAAACTGGTAAGGAAACTTTTTTTGACATCCATCTGCCAGATTTCATAAATGCAGCTAATGCTAACATGATTCCGACGGACTCAAGCATCGCTACGGGTGAGAAAATCTTATCGTAGTCAACTCCTTGAACTTGTGAAAAACTCTTCGACACAAGTCGAGCTTCATAGACGGTGACATTACCGTCCACGTCCATCTTCTTCTTAAAGATCCATTTATCTCAATGGCTTGCCGATCATCGGGCAAGTCCACCAAAGTCCATACTTTGTTTTGATACATGGATCCTATCTCGGATTTCTCGGCTTCTAACCATTTGTCGGAATACGGGCCCACCATCGCTTCTCCATAGTTCGTAGGTTCATTGTTGTCCAACAACATGACATCTAAGATAGGATCACCGTACCACTTAGGAGTAGTACATATCCTTGTCGACCTACGAGGTTTGATAGCAACTTGATCCGGAACTTCATGATCACTATCATTAGTTTCTTCTTCAACAACCGTAGGTTCCACAGAAACATCTTTCTGTGTTGCACTACTCTCCGGTTGAAGTGAGGGTTCGACAACCTCATCAAGTTGTATCTTCCTCCCACTCAATTCTTTCGAGAGAAACTCCTTCTCGAGAAAGGACCCGTTCTTAGCGACAAACATTTTTGTCCTTGGTTCTGAGATAGAAGGTATACCCAACTGTTACCTTTGGGTATCCTATGAAGATGTATTTGTCCGCTTTGGGTTCGAGCTTTTTCCGGCTGAAGCCATAAGCATCGTAGCCGCAAACGTTAAGAAACGACAACTTTGGTTTCTTGCCAAACCATAGTTCATACGGCGTCGTCTCAACGGACTTAGATGGTGCTCTATCTAAAGTGAATGCAGCTGTCTCTAATGCATAACCTCAAAATAATAGCGGTAGATCGGTAAGAGACATCATAGATCGCACCATATCTCATAAGGTTCGATTACGACGTCCGGACACACCATTACGCTGTGGTGTTCCAGGTGGCCTCAACTGCAAAACAATTCCACAATGTCTTAAGTGATTGTCAAACTCATAACTCAGAAAATCTCCCTTTGATCAGATCATAGGAACATGATCTTCTTGTTATGATGATTCTTAACTTCACTCTGAAATTGCTTGAATTTTTTCAAATGTTTCAGAGTTTTGCTTCATTAAGTAAATATACCCATATCTACTCAAATCATCAGTGAATATGAGAAAATAACGATATCCACCACACGCCTTAATTCTCATTGGATCACACACATCAGCATGTATGATTTCCAACAAGTCACTTGCCCGTTTCATTGTACCTGAAAACGGGATCTTAGTCATCCTGCCCATGAGGCATGGCTCGCATGTGTCAAGCGATTCAAAATCATGTGACTCCAAACATCCATCAGCATGGAGTTTCTTCATGCATTTTATGCCAAAATGACCTAAGCGGCAGTGCCACAAGAAAGTGGTACTATCATTATTAACTCTACATCTTTTTGCGTTAATATTACTATCATGTGTATTACTATGATCGAGATTTAATAAACCATTGGGTGCATGACCATAAAGGTATTATTCATGTAAACAGAATAACCATTATTCTCTAATCTTAAATGAATAACCGTATTGCAATGAACATGATCTAATCATATTCATGCTCAACGTAGACACCTGGTAATATTTATCTAGGTTCAACACTAATCCCGAAGGTAGAGGGAGCGTGCGATGGTGATCTTATCAACCTTGGAAACACTTCCAACACACATCGTCACCTTGCCCTTAGCTAGTCTCCGTTCAGTCCGTTGCTTTTGCTTCAAGTCACTAATAATAGCAACTGAACCGGTATCCAATACCCAGGTACTACTAGGAGTACTAGTAAGGTACACATCAATAATACGTATATCAAATATACTTTGTTGAAGTTGCCAGCTTTCTTATCTACCATGTATTTGGGGTAGTTCCGCTACTATGTGACCGTTCCCCTTACAATAGAAGCACTTAGTCTCGACGTTTGGGTTTAACCTAGGGTTCCTTCATTAGAGTGACAACTGGTTTGCCATTCATGAAGTTTCCCTTCTAGCCCTTTCCCCTTTTGAAACCAGTGGTCCTGTTAAACCATCAACACTTGATGGTCCTTCTTGATTTCTACTTTTGCGGTCTTAAGCACCGCTAATAGCTTCGGGATCATCTCCATCCTTTGCATGTCATAGTTCATCATGAAGTTCTAGTAGCTTGGTGATACTGTCTAGAGAATTCCGTCAACCACTATGTCATCTGGAAGATTAACTCCCACTTGGTTCAAGTGATTTTAGCACCCAGACATTCTGAGCACATGCTCACTAGTTGAGCTATTCTCCTCCATCTTGTTGGCAAAAGAACTTGTCAGAGGTCTCATAACTCTCAACACGGGCATGAGCCTGAAATCCCAATTTCAGCTCTTGGAACATCTCATATGTCCTATGGCGTTCAAAACGTCATTGGAATCACGATTCTAAGCCGTAAAGTATGGTGCACTAAACTATCAAGTAGTTCTCAGGGCGTGTCTGTCAGGTGTTCACAACGTCCACACACGACGTTGTCAGGGTTTGCACATCGAGCGGTGCATCAAAGACGTAAGCTTTCTGTGTAGCAGTGAGGACACTCCTCGGACTACGGACCTAGTCCGCATCATTGCTTACAATATCTTTCAACTTAGTCTTTCTCTAGGATCATATTAAACAGGGAGCTACAACGCAAGCTATTGGTCTACAACATAATTTGCGAAGACAATTTAGACTATTGTTCATGACAATTAAGTTCATCTAATGAACTCCCACTCAGATAGACATCTCTCTAGTCATCTAAGTGATACATGATCCGAATCGACTAGGCTGTGCCCGATCATCACGTGAGATGGACTAGTCATCAACGGTGAACATCTTTATGTTGATCGTATCTTCTATACGACTCAAGTTCGACCTTTTGGTCTTCCGTGTTCCGAGGCCATGTCTGTACATGCTAGGCTCGTCAAGTGAACCCTAAGTGTATTGCGTGTGTAAATCTGGCTTACACCCATTGTATGCGAACATTAGAGCCTATCACACCTGATCATCACGTGGTGCTTCGGAACAACAAACCTTAGCAACGGTGCACAGTTAGGGGAAACACAATTCTTGAAATTTTAGTGAGAGATCATCTTATTTACTACCGTCGTTCTAAGCAAATAAGATGTAAAACATAATAAACATCACATGCAATCAAATATTGACATGATATGGCCAATATCATTTTGCTCCTTTTGATCTTCATCTTCGAGGCTCCATGATCATCATCGTCACCGGCATGACACCATGATCTCCATCATCATGATCTCCATCATCGTGTCTTCATGAAGTCGTCTCGCCAAACATTACTTCTACTACTATGGCTAACAGTTAGCAATAAAGTAAAGTAATTACATCGCGTTTTTAGTGACACGCAGGTCATACAATAAAATAAGACAACTCCTATGGCTCTTGCCGGTTGTCATACTCATCGACATGCAAGTCGTGATTCCTATTACAAGAACACGATCAATCTCATACATCACATATATATCATTCATCACATCCTTTTGGCCATATCACATCACACGGCACATGCTGCAAGAACAAGTTAGACGTCCTCTAATTGTTGTTGCAAGTTTTTACGTGGCTGTTATAGGTTTCTAGCAAGAACGTTTCTTACATACACCAAAACCACAACGTGATATGCCAATTTCTATTTACCCTTCATAAGGACCCGTTTCATCGAATCCGATCCGACTAAAGTGGGAGAGACAGACACCCGCTAGCCACCTTATCCAACTAGTGCATGTCAGTCAGTGGAACCTGTCTCACGTAAGAGTACGTGTAAGGTCGGTCCGGGCCGCTTCATCCCACGATGCCGCCGAATAAGGATAAGACTAGTAACGGCAAGTAAATTGACAAATCGACGCCCACAACTACTTTGTGTTCTACTCGTGCAAGAAACTACGCATACACCTAGCTCATGATGCCACTGTTGGGGATCATAGCAGAAATCAAAAAATTTCTACGCATCACCAAGATCAATCTATGGAGTAATCTAGCAACAAGGGAGAGGGGAGTGCATCTACATACCCATGTAGATCGCTAAGCGGAAGCGTTACAATAACGCGGATGAAGGAGTCGTACTCGTAGCGATTCAGATCGCGGTTGATTCCGATCTAAGCGCCGAACAACGGCACCTTCGCGTTCAACACACGTGCAGCCCGGTGACGTCTCCCGTGCCTTGATCCAGCAAGGGGAGAGGGAGAGGTTGGGGAAGACTCCGTCCAGCAGCAGCACGACGGCGCGGTGGTAGTGGCGAAGCATGGCACTCCAGCAGGGCTTCGCCAAGCACCACAAGAGACGAGGAGGGAGAGGGGTAGGGCTGCGCCAAGAGGGGAAAGTTCTCATGTGTATGGCAGCCCCAAACCCCCACTATATATAGGGGAAAGGGAGGGGCTGCACCCCCACCTAGGTTTCCACCCCTAGGGGTGGCAGCCAGCCCTAGATCCCATCTAGGGGGGCGGCCAAAGGGGAGAGAGAGGGGCGCACCACTAGGTGGGCCTTAGGCCCATCTGAGCCTAGGGTTTCCCCTCCTTCCCTTCTCTCTTTGCCTTGGGCCCTCGTGGGGGGGGGGGGCGCACCAGCCCACCTGGGGCTGGTCCCCTCCCATACTTGGCCCACGCAGCCCTCTAGGGCCGGTGGCCCCACACGGTAGACCCCCGGGACCCTCCCGATGGTCCCGGTATGGTACCGATATCGCCCGAAACTTTTGCGATGAACAAAATGGGACTTCCCATATACGAATCTTTACCTCCGGACCATTTCAGAACTCCTCGTGACGTCCGGGATCTCATCCAGGACTCCGAACAACATTCGGTAACCACGCATATCTATTCCCTATTACCCTAGCGTTATCAAACCTTAAGTGTGTAGACCCTACGGGCTCGGGAGTCATGCAGACATGACTGAGACAACTCTCCAGCCAATAACCAACAACGGGATCTGGATACCCAGGTTGGCTCCCACATGTTCCACGATGATCTCATCGGATGTACCACGATGTCAAGGATTCAATCAATCTCGTATACAATTCCCTTTGTCTACCGGTATAGTACTTGCCCGAGATTCGTTCGTCGGTATCCCGATACCTTGTTCAATCTCGTCACTGGCAAGTCTCTTTACTCGTTCTGTAACACAGCATCCCGTGATCAACTTCTTGATCACATTGTGCACATTATGATGATGTCCTACCGAGTGGGCCCAGAGATACCTCTCTGTCACACGGAGTGACAAATCCCAGTCTCGATTCGTGCCAACCCAACAGACACTTTCGGAGATACCCGTAGTGCACCTTTATAGTCACCCAGTTATGTTCTGACGTTTGGCACACCCAAAGCATTCCTACGGTATCCGGCAGTTTCACAATCTCATGGTCAAACGAAAAGATACTTGACATTTAGAAAAGCTTTAGCATACGAACTACACAATCTTGTGCTAGTCTTAGGATTGGGTCTTGTCCATCACATCATTCTCCTAATGATGTGATCCCGTTATCAATGACATCCAATGTCCATGGTCAGGAAACCGTGACCATCTGTTGACCAACGAGCTAGTTAACTAGAGGCTTACTAGGGACATGGTGGTTGTCTATGTATCCACACATGTATCTGAGTTTCCTATCAATACAATTCTAGCATGGATAATAAACAATTATCATGAACAAGGAAATATAATAATAACCAATTTATTATTGCCTCTAGGGCATATTTCCAACACCAAGTACCTCTACACGTGAACCGAATGTCTACGAACCATGTACGACTACCGTCGCCGAGGACCGATAGTACAACTACTTCCACCACGACCGTCTCGAGAACGTCTACTTCTTCTACACCGCTCCGAACTTGAACCGCTCCAAACGAATGCTTCGAAGGTATAACCCCGAGACGACGCCGTGAACGGATGTTGTGTGATGTATGAGACGTTCCCCTTGTTTGCACCGTGTCCGTTTTGCCACTCGTTTCCATGCCACCATCTCGTGGGAACCCGGTAACCGGGATCACCCCACCTTCCTTGCATGGCCCGCTCACTTTCACCCTTCATATTTTGCACCGACATCTCGACGAGTTGTCGGAACCGAGATGTTGCCGTGGCATCATTTTCGGATCGTTGCCGTGGCACCCTTTCTTTCCACCATGGTAACAAATACTCCATCATCTTCGTGCCAACTTTTAACTAAAATTGCATAAAAACTTGCATTTGTCATCCACATCATGATAACAACATTAAATTGTTTAAATTTTTGTTTGCTTCAATAATTGCTACATGACATGTGGGGATTTTTCGGAATTGTTGTTGTTATTTCCAACCTCATTTAAAATGCCTAGGTAGTGTAGTTTGCTCAGGCTTCACCTCTTGCCATGCTAAAAACATTTAAACTTGTTGGGTTCATAACAGGAGCAAACTAAATAATGGAATGTGGTGTTTTGTCAATATGCAACTCGTTGCATATTGAGCTCCATTTAACTTGTAGTATTGTTTGTGAACTTTGCCATGCCATGCATATTTAAACCGGACACACATCATACTTGTTTGTTCATCATGCCATTGTTAAGATATGTGTGTTTACCATGTTGTTTTCTTCTTTCTGGTTTGCTTCTCTCGTTAGCTTCGGTTTCGTTCCGGAGTTGTGAGGATTCGTTCGACTTCTTCCGTTTGTCTTCTTCATGGACTCGTTCTTCTTCCTTGCGGGATCCCAGGCAAGATGACTGTTCCCCGATATCACCTCTATCTTTGCCTTGCTAGTTGTCTCGCTCTTTCGTTATGCCTTGATGCCTATTCTTATCTTGTCAGCCTCCTATTGTTGCCATGAAACACTCTGACCGCCTTCCTAGCAAACCGTTGATTGGCTAAGTACGCTTTTGCTCAGCCCCTCTTATAGCGTTGTCAGTTGCAGGTGAAGTTTGAAAACTGCTCCACCTTTGGACTTCTTTATTGGGATAGCACAATATATATCTTAATTAAATTAATGCACATATATATTGGTAATGGGTGGAAGGCTTGGCCTTCTGCTTGGTGTTTTGTTACACTCATGCCACCTTTGGACCCGATAAACCGGTGTTATGTTCCTTGATTTTGCGTTCCTAACATGGTTGGAGTTTATGGGCCCCCCTTGATAATTTGCTCTGCTTAAAGATTTTCCAGCAAGGCCCAACTTTGGTACTACATTTGCCTAACAACTAAAACTTGCCGAGGGAGTAATTAACCCAAGGATTTATTAATCAACCCCCTGGGCCAGTGCTCGTTTTGAGTGTTGGTCCAGACTGCGCAGACTGCAGGGCCACCACGAGGAAACTCGAGGTTTGGTATATACCTGTAGGATGTCCCATCCGGTCGTGATCTGAGACGAGATACGCGCGGCTACTATCAGGGTGTCCGCACGCCAGGAGGTCTTACTGGATTAGTTTTACCTTTGTCGAAATATCTTGAGCACGGGATTCTGAGAATACTCGGGTCTTCCCAATTTGGAGTTGCGACTCTGCAGATCGTGAGCTTGTGATGGGCTAAGTTGGAAACCCCTGCAAGGTTTTGAACTTTTGAAAGCCGTGCTCGCGGTTATGTGGCAGATGGGAATTTGTTAATATCCGGTTGTAGATAACTTGACACCATATCCTTAAGAATACACTACCTGTGTGAGTAACCGTGACGGTCTCTTTTCGAAGGGGTTTTCGGAAAGTGAACACGGTGGGGTTATGCATGAACGTGAGTAGCTAGGATCACTTATTACTCATCTTTGGCGACCGTTGGCACATATCCTCTTCTCGCTCTGACTTCGTAAGCTAGTTGCTTAGTGCTTGCTGCAGCCACTTTATTACCCCTCCACACCTAAAGGCTTTGTTTGTTTTGATACCCGGGAATGGGATTACTGATTCCTTGTGATTCACAGTTTACAACACACGCCAGATGCAGGTACAGCCGAGAACAATGCAGGAGATGGATCTGAACTTCTCCGGGAGTTCGATGAAGAGCATGGCCGAATGTATGTGACGTATCCCGATGATCAGTAGTGGTTCCTACTAGGGGCGATCAGGACTGTGGTTGTGGTATGTTTTCTCGTTTGGATTTCGTCTGTAGTCGGACCCTGTGTTATTTGGATGAACGTATGCTATTGTATTCATTGTGTGACGTGGCAAGTCTAAGCCAACTATTTTACTCTTTCGTCCCTATACTTTTACATGAGATGTGCAAAGATACCACGCTTGAGATCATTCCAGAATGCGCTTATGTCTCTAAGTCATGCCTTGACACGTAGGAGATATAGTCGCATCCTGGGCATTACAAGTTGGTATTCAGAGCCTTCTCCGACCTAGGAGCCCCCTGATTGATCGAACCACTGACGGTTGAGTCTAGGCACACACACACAAAATGTTTTGAGTCCTATATATATCGGAGAGTAGGATTTCTTTTTACTCCTCATCCCCTTCTTCACTCTGGTGAGGACTCCTGACGTTGTTTTATCTTCACTATTCTCAAAATTTCACCAATTTTTTTTGGATCACGCGGGTATTGTTTGGATTGTTCCGATATCTTTGTGACGAGAACATTGTTCTCGATGCCTCCTGTCATTTAGAGGTTGTGGCAGCGTCCCGGGGAGTTGAGCTCCGAGGTGTTGTCGTCACAAATGTATCGTCGCGGTTCTAGAATACCAGAGACGACCGACATTGAAAACTCTTCTATGCATGTTGGTGGTGAGATAACCCCGACGTCACCCAGTACTGGGGAGATAGTTCAGGAGTATTGCCACGGCTAGTATAGTTGATGCGTTTCGAAGGTCTGAGGTAAACAGTTTCCAAAGATGACTGGTTATGTGTTGACGGATGGATACAGCTGGATGTAGGTTTAGAGTTGAGTGTGCGGTGCTACCCCTGTATCCCCAACACCAGATTGCATAACCGGAAAGCTTCGGGAATTAATAGGTGGGATTCAAGTAGCTCTTAAGTAATCTTCCAACGGGTGCATGATATGAGGTTGGGGTTCAACATCTAGAGTAGAGGCTATCATGGGCGTTGTTGCACTAGGGGGTTGCATCTTAAAGGATCCTTGGCTATGCTGATCCGGGGATTGCAATGCCCTTTGTAACACGTGCCATGGGGCATTCAGCACGAACATGTGGGACGAAACCTCTATCATGTATTAGTTCCATCTGTTACCTTGCTGTTTTATTCTATCATTTTGTTCTCTCAAGTGGCTTCTCGACAAGTTGATGTACCATTAAGCTATGGAATTCATTTGTTCAATTCTCTGTTCGAATGATATTGTGAAGATTATGTTGCAACATATCTATCCTTTGTTTTTGTTTTGATTGTGGTATTCGAGTTGCTTCGATGTCAAGTGTTGATTCCATTCCTTTCCTAATCAGTGTTGTCATATTTATATGGGAGTGCTAATCCTTCTTGATCATCAAGATTGTCATGTTAAATTCTTTTCAACCAACGTGCTTCCCTTCAAGTTAACCCGATCCTTTTAATATGTGTAAGACCAAGTCTTGGTTTTTTCTCAACGGTGTCTGTTTCATTCATCCCAAGTTGTCTTTGTTTTTCCCCACCCTCCCACCCTTTTCTTTATGGAGGCAGAGTCCTTAATCAAGTGTCCTTATATTCTTGTGATGCCTCTTCATAAATCTTCTTTTATGTTTCATCCGGCGATTTCTCGTGAAGATGGTCAGGAAGATTCAAGTTCATCATTCTTCGTTCTCGTTTCTTCTCCGGTGTACTAAATTCAAGCTTTGGGCATGATTATATCCTTCCCCTTGTTTCACATGTTTTCACATGTTGAAATTTCTTATCCAAAGTCTCTCTTGTTTATTCAACTCTCTCTAATTCTTCCCCAGAGTGTTCAAGGTATCTCGGAAGATTCATGTTTCCATTCTTAATCCGTTCAAGCTATTTTGAGGATCGTCATCTTATTCAAGCCATTTAATTCAACCGGTGCAATATCTCTTAAGCAATATTTCCCAATGGTGTTTCTTTTGAGTGGGCCCTAACCACTAGGTCTTTTCCCATGATCTTACCTAACTCTTCTAATTATCCGAAGTTATTACGAAATTCTTTTCGAAGTGTGACGTAAGAATGATTTCCATCGGTCACATGCCTTCTCCAGGATTGTTTCCAATTATTTTAACTTTAGCTTAACCTTTCCCTTTTTCATTCTTTCGGAGTATCTCAAATTCTTCAAGGTGTATCTCATCGTCATTCTAAAATTGTGAAGACCCAAGAAGAATTTCTCCTAAATCTTGGCCAGTTCTCTTGAAGATTCGTGGTTCTAGATTCATGCCATCCTTAAAATTGTTTCGATTGTGGGAATTGTTTTCATACCCATCCGAAGCATTTCATGAATGCTTTCCATTGTGATCCTCCGAAGGCCATCATTTCTGAAGATTTCTTCGTTCTCAGTTTTCAACTTCGTCCTCCAACTATTATTAATTGATGCCTCTTCGTCGTCTCCATATTCTTACGGTGGTTCATTCAAGATTACTCTTCCGTTGTATCTTACCAATTCATTTGTTCTTTTCATAATCCTACCGGTGGTTCGTTGAAGATTTACCCAAGTTTGTGCGAGATCTCTCTTTAATTCTTTGCAACAAGAATAAGTAGTATGCCAAATCCATTGGTTGTCATCAATTTAAATTGGTGAAGGATAAGCATGACATAATTCTTATTCTTATTTCTTCAAGGTGATTTAATTCCTTTGTCCGAAGTTCGTTCATGATATCAAATTATTGGATGTTCATTTTTTCTTTCTGGAGTTCCAAACCCTCTCAATTATCTTGTCACGGAGATCCATCTAAATCATGGCAAGGCTTCAATCTTATTCTTTTCATCCTTCACTTCTCATCCTTTTGTTACAGGAGTTTTTCATGGTGGTTCATCAGGATTTAATTCATCCTCGAAGTGTTCTTTAAGATTCTTGTTGGAGCTCAAGTATTCTTCTTGCATTCCGAAGTGCAATTCTTTCTACCTTTTTCTTTTGAGGTGGTGTTATGTCATTCTTGACAATTTCCTTCATGTTTCTTGATTCACAAGTTATCAAGAATGAAATATGTAAACCCATCATTTTTCTTAGTCTAGGAGATCCTTTCAACCCTTCAATTTATTCGTTGGAGTAATCTTGGGTTGTATTTATCCTGAAAGCTTTCCATAAGGATTGTTGCTATTTATGGTGCTTATAAATGACCCAACTTGTTCATTTATCCTCTTGGTGAAAGAAGTTTTCATCTCTTCGTTGATCTCTAGCAAGAATTTGTTTCCGTTAGTGGCTAGTTGTCACCTCATAATTTTGAGACATTATCCATAAGCCCACATCAAGCTTATTCTTTTGTTGTTGATTATTTTCAACAACTCCGTTCAACCCTTCTTCGTAAGGATGATTTTCTAATCCAATTGTGGTAGAAGTTTTCATGTTCTTGTACTTTCTTTTCTTCCTATGGTCTAGCTTCTATTCTTTCGTTTTGGAGGCTTTGAGATATTGCTCTCTTCGAACCATCATCTTGTCATATCAAGATCATGTTCTTTCCTTTGCTTGTCCATTCAACTGGAGTGTTGCGTCCTCCGTTCAAGTTCTCTCATCCTATCAAGTTTTTCCTCTCTTTTCAACCGGAGTACTGTCTCAAGCCTTCTTACCCCTTGTGCCATTCGTTCAATAGTTCTGGAGGCAGTGTGTTGTTGATTTCATCAAGCATCATCCCATCTTCTCGAGTTCATGTTCAATTCCTTCCATTTTCAGTCGGAGTGCTATCCGAATTCTTCATTCTTGTTCCTTGGCTATCTCGTTATATCTGTGCAGTTTCAAATTCATTTGGTTCGTTAGCCTCTTGTTTCATGCCTTTCAACTTACAAGGTTCTCATAATGTTCCTTGTCCTTCCTTGCTAACGGAGTGTTTGCAAGCTCTTTCATCTCCGTTGTATTCTTTCTTAAAATTTGGTAGACCTCTCAAGTTCGTGGTTTCACTCATTTGTCAAAGAAGCAACTTTGTTTTACCTCTTCTTTTTACGTTTCTATCCGGTGCCATCTCCAGGATCTCGGGTCGAGATCCTCTGTTAGAGTGGGAGAGTTGTGACGCCCCAAGACTGATGCTCCAGAAGACTTCTAGTTATTCCGGGTTTCATCGTGTGTTTCTTATTTGCTTGCTCTATTTTATTTTGCATTGCATCATTGCATCATGTCATTTAATTTTAAAAACTCAACTAAATAAACCGTATGGACCTTCGGTCCATTTAAATCGAGGGATATTCAATGGTAATTTCTCTTTAGAACATATACTCCCAATATTTTAGGGAGCTATAATAAAAATATTCCATTAGTTTGGAATGACCGAAACACACTTGCAAATATTGCCCATGCCTATTTCACTCCAAGTTTTGACTCCTAAACCTTGCCAACAATTCTTATCCATTTTATCGAGGTTCCTCCAAAAATCCGAGCATTATTGGACACTTCTAAATCATAGTCTTCGTTCACACCATTTGAAATAAATTCAAAGGAATTTGAATTTATTTTCCGATCACGCCCTTTTTATTTTTCTTGGAACCAACGCATTTTTGCGAGTCCAGAGAAATTACTCTCAGGCCCAAATTCTTTCCCTAAGTGCCCTTTTCTTTTTCCTCTCTCTTTACTTCTTTGTTATGTTCTTTTTAGAGAGAGAGAGAGAGAGAGAGAGAGAGAGAGGCAGAGAGCCCAGCAGGCCGTCCCAACCGCACCTCCTGGCCCATCTACAGCCCCACGCCATTCCGTAGCCGGCCTAGGCCACCTAAAGCTAACCTAGCCCCGACCGCTCTTCTCCTCGACCCCCTCATCATTCCCTTCCGCCGCCACCATTCACGACGCAAGAGCCCCGCGCCTGTTCCCCCACACGACCACGCCCGACCCCATCTCCCTCCTCCCGCTCTCTCACTCGCCTCCACCAGGCGCCCGCACTCGACCTCCTCCTCTCTACTCCGCCGCGGGAGTCGTCCCGAGCTCACCGCCCCACCGTATCGCCGAGGCCACTGGAGCCCGCCCCGTGGCTCCTTTGTTGAGCCACCGCTGGACACCACCTGCTCCTCCCCTCGTGATCATCGACACCGCGCCACCTCCCTGCTTCCTCTCCTCCGAGCGCCGCCCGGCTCCCGCGCGACCCCGTCCTCGCCTCTGCGCCAACCGTCGGCGAGCCATCCGCCCGGAGCTACCTCGCGCCGTCGCCGTACTTCGCCTCGCCGCGCAGCCCTAGGATGTCGCTCCCTCCCCGACCCTGGCCTCGTCCCTGCCTCCAGGATGCCGCACTGCCGCGTCCCAGCTTTGCAGTGAGCCAGCGCTCAGGCGGCCGCTGCTCTACCTTGAGCTGCCGTGCTGCTGTCCACCTGAAGCCCCTTGGCCTTGCTTCGTTTTGGGATAACCAAGACCGCGAGTCGAGTTCGTCAAGTTCCTCTTTGAACGTGTATGGCTTCTGGACAACTCGCCATGACCCTCTGATCGACTCCGTGTATGATTACACTGGGAGAAACCAAGTACCGCGACGGCCCCGAAGACTGGATGCGTCAAGTTCCCCTATGATATGTGTACGACTACACCACCATCGGCGCCTATGGATTCGCCAAGTCCGACGACGCTCTTGTACAACTACATTGCCGAGACCGAGACCGGCAAGACCACTACGCCCGAACGAATACAAACGTTGACCCCAAGTTCCTCTTCGGAAGTGTACGACTACCCTCGAAGACCCATGGATGCGCCAAGTACCTCTACATGTGAACCGAACGTCTACGAACCATGTATGACTACCGTCGCCAAGGACCGATAGTACAACTACTTCCACCATGACCGTCTCGAGAACGTCTACTTCTTCTACACCGCTCCGAACTCGAACCGCTCCAAACGAACGCTTCGAAGGTATTACCCCGAGACAACGCCGTGAACGGATGTTGTGTGATTTATGAGATGTCACCCTTGTTTGCACCGTGTCCATTTTGCCACTCGTTTCCATGCCACCATCTCGTGGGAACCCGGTAACCGGGATCACCCCACCTTCCTTGCATGGCCCGCTCACTTTCACCCTTCATCTTTTGCACCGACATCTCGACGAGTTGTCGGAACCGAGATGTTGCCGTGGCATCATTTTCGGATCGTTGCCGTGGCACCCTTTCTTTCCACCATGGTAACAAATACTCCATCATCTTCATGCAAACTTTTAACTAAAATTGCATAAAAACTTGCATTTGTCATCCGCATCATGATAACAACATTAAAATGTTTAAATTGTTGTTTGCTTCAATTATTACTAAATGACATGTGGGGATTTTCCGGAATTGTTGTTGTTATTTCCGGCCTCATTTAAAATGCCTAGGTAGTGTAGTTTGCTCATGCTTCACCTCTTGCCATGTTAAAAACATTTAAACTTGTTGGCTTCATAACGATAGCAAACTAAATAATGGAATGTGGTGTTTTGTCAATATGCAACTCGTTGCATATTGAGCTCCATTTAACTTGTAGTATTGTTTGTGCACTTTGCCATGCCATGCATATTTAAATCGGACACGCATCATACTTGTTTGTGCATCATGCCATGGTTAAGATATGTGTGTTTACCATGTTGTTTGCTTCTCTCCGGGTTGCATCTCTCGTTAGCTTCAGTTTCATTCCGGAGTTGTGAGGATTCGTTCGACTTCGTCTGTTTGTCTTCTTCATGGACTCGTTCTTCTTCCTTGCGGGATCCCAGGCAAGATGACCGTTCCCCTATATCACCTCTATCTTTGCCTTGCTAGTTGTCTCGCTCTTTAGTTATGCCTCGATGCCTATTCTTGTCTTGTCAACCTCCTATTGCTGCCATGAAACACTCTAACCACCTTCCTAGGAAACCGTTGATTGGCTAAGTACGCTTTTGCTCAGCCCATCTTATAGCGTTGTTAGTTGCAGGTGAAGTTTGTAGATTGCTCCACCTTTGGACTTCTTTATTGGGATAACACAATATATATCTTAATTAAATTAACGCACATATATATTGGTAATGGGTGGAAGGCTTGGCCTTCTGCTTGGTGTTTTGTTCCACTCATGCCACCTTAGGACCCGATAAACCGGTGTTATGTTCCTTGATTTTGCGTTCCTAACATGGTTGGGGTTTATGGCCCCCCCTTGATAATTCGCTCTGCTTAAAGCTTTTCCAGCAAGGCCCAACATTGGTACTACATTTGCCCAACAACTAAAACTTGCCGAGGGAGTAATTAACCCGGGGATTTATTAATCAACCCCCTGGCCAGTGCTCGTTTTGAGTGTTGGTCCAAACTGGGCAGACTGCGGGGCCACCACGAGGAAACTCGAGGTTTGGTATATACCTGTAGGATGTCCCATCCGGTCATGTCCTGAGGCGAGATACGCGCGGCTACTATCAGGGTGTCGGCACGCCGGGAGGTCTTGCTGGATTAGTTTTACCTTTGTCGAAATATCTTGAGCACGAGATTCCAAGAATACTCGGGTCTTCCCAATTTGGAGTTGCGACTCCGCAGATCGTGAGTTTGTGATGGGCTAAGTTGGGACACCCCTGCAGGGTTTTGAACTTTCGAAAGCCGTGCCCGCGGTTATGTGGCAGGTGGGAATTTGTTATTTTCCGGTTGGAGATAACTTGACACCATATCCTTAAGAATACACTACCTGTGTGAGTAACCGTGACGGTCTCTTTTCGAAGGGGTTTTCGGAAAGTGAACATGGTGGGGTTATGCATGAACGTGAGTAGCTAGGATCACTTATTGATCATCTTTGGCGACCGTTGGCACATATCCTCTTCTCGCTCTAACTTCGTAAGCTAGTTGCTTAGTGCTTGTTGCAGCCACTTTTTTACCCCTCCACACCTAAAGGCTTTGTTAGTTTTGATACCCGGGAATGGGATTGCTGAGTCCTTGTGACTCACAGTTTACAACACACACCAGATGCAGGTACAGCCGAGAACTTCTCTGGGAGTTCGATGAAGAGCGTGGCCGAATGTATGTGACGTATCCCGACGATGAGTAGTGGTTCCTACTAGGGGCGATCAGGACTGTGATTGTGGTATCTTTTCTCGTTTGGATTTCGTCCGTAGTCGGACCCTGTGTTATTTGGATGAATGTATGCTATTGTATTCATTGTGTGACGTGGCGAGTGTAAGCCAACTATTTTACTCTTTCCTCCCTGTACTTTTACATGAGATGTGCAAAGATACCACGCTTGGGATCATTCCAGAATGCGCTTATGTCTCTAAGTCGTGCCTCAACACGTAGGAGATATAGTCGCATCCTGGGCATTACACCCTTCCCCTAGGAGCATGCGTGTAGTAGTTTGTTTTGATGATTTGTAGATTTTTGCAATAAGTATTTGAGTTCTATATGACTAATGTTGAGTCCATGGATTATACGCACTCTCACCCTTCCACCATTGCTAGCCTCTCTTGTACCGAGCAACTTTCATCGGTACCATACACCCACCATATACCTTCCTCAAAACAACCACCATACCTACCTATCATGGCATTTCCATAGCCATTCTGAGATATATTGCCATGCAAATTTCCACCATTCCGTTTATTATGACACGCTTCATCATTGTCATATTGCCATGCATGCTCATGTAGTTGACATCGTATTTGTGGCAAGGCCACCATGCATAATTTTTCATAGATGTCACTCTTGATTCATTGCACATCCCGGTACACCGCCGGAGGCATTCATATAAAGTCATACTTTGTTCTAGTATCGAGTTGTAATCTTTGAGTTGTAAATCAACAGAACTCTAATGATCATCATTACTAGAGCATTGTCCCAAAAGAAAAAGAAAAAATAGAAGGAAAGGCCAAAGAAAAAAAAGAAAGGCCCAAAAAAAGAAAAAAAGTAAACAAAAAAAGGAAAAAAAATAAAAAGAAAAGGGGACGATGCTAATATCTTTTTCCACACTTATGCTTCAAAGTAGCACCATGATCTTCATGATAGAGAGTCTCTTGTTTTGTCACTTTCATATACCAGTGGGAATTTTCATTATAGAACTTGGCTTGTATATTCCAACGATGGGCTTCCTCAAATGCCCTAGGTCTTCGTGAGCAAGCAAGTTGGATGCACACCCACTTAGTTTCTTTTGTTGAGCTTTCATACATTTATAGCTCTAGTGCATTCATTGCATGGCAATCCCTACTCACTCCCATTAATATCTATTAATGGGCATCTCCATAGCCCATTGATACGCCTAGTTAATGTGAGACCATCTTCCTCTTTTGTCTTCTCCACAACCACCATTCTATTCCACATATAGTGCTATGTTCATGGCTCACGCTCATGTATTGCGCGCGTGAAAGTTGAAAAAGTTTGAAAAATTAAAGTATGAAACAATTGCTTGGCTGAAACCGGGGTTGTGCATGATTTGGGTACTTTGTGTGACGAAGATGGAGCATAGCCAAACTATATGATTTTGTAGGGATGAACTTTTCTTTGGCCATGTTATTTTGAGAAGACATGATTGCTTTGTTAGTTTGCTTGAAGTATTATTATTCTTATGTCAATATTAAACTTTTGTCTTGAATCTTTCGGATCAGAACATTCATGCCATAATAAAGAGAATTACATTGAAAATTATGTTAGGTAGCATTCCACATCAAAAATTCTGTTTTTATCATTTACCTACTCGAGGACGAGCAGGAATTAAGCTTGGGGATGCTTGATACGTCTCCCACGTATCTATAATCTTTGATTGTTACATGCTATTATATTATTCTTCTAGGATGTTTAATGGGCTTTAATATACACTTTTATATGATTTTTGGGACTAACCTATTAACCCAGAGCCCAGTGCCAGTTTCTATTTTCCCCTTGTTTTTGAGTATTGCAGAAAAGGAATGCCAAACGGAGCCCAATTGACCTGAAACTCAATGAAGGTTGTTTTTGGACCAGAAGAAGCCCAAGGAGTACCGAAGGTGGACCAGAAGAGTATCTGGCTGCCCACGGGGGTGGGGGGCGCGCCCACCCCCCTGGGCCCCTATCTCGTGGATAGCCCGGAGACCCCCCTTACTTGTTCCCGACTCCAACACCTCTTATATATACATAAACCTCCAGAAAATAACCTAGATCGGGAGTTCCGCCGCCGAAAGCCTCTGTTGCCACCGAAAACCAATCTAGACCCTGTTCCGGCACCCTGCTGGAGGGGGAATCCCTCTCCGGTGACCATCTTCATCATCCTGGCACTCTCCATGATGAGGAGGGAGTAGTTCATCCTCGGGGCTGAGGGTATGTATCAGTAGCTATGTGTTTGATCTCTCTCTCTCTCTCTCTCTCTCGTGTTCTTGAGATGGCACGATCTTGATGTATCACGAGCTTTGCTACTATAGTTGGATCTTATGATGTTTCTCCCCCTCTGCCTTCTTGTAATGGATTGATTTTTCCCTTTGAAGTTATCTTATCGGATTGAGTCTTTAAGGATTTGAGAACACTTGATGTATGTCTTGCATGTGCTTATCTGTGGTGACAATGTGATATCACGTGATCTACTTGATGTATGTTTTGGTGATCAACGTGCGGGTTCAGTGACCTTGTGAACTTATACATAGGGGTTGGCACACGTTTTTGTCTTGACTCTCTGGTAGAAACTTTGGGGCACTCTTTGAAGTTCTTTGTGTTGGTTGAATAGATGAATCTGAGATTGTGTGATGCATATCGTATAATCATACCCACGGAGACTTGAGGTGACAATGGAGTATCTAGGTGACATTAGGGTTTTGGTTGATTTGCGTCTTAAGGTGTTATTCTAGAACGAACTCTATGATAGATCAAACGGAAATAATAGCTTCGTCTTATTTTACTACGGACTCTTGAACAGATCGATCAGAAAGAATAACTTTGAGGTGGTTTCGTACCCTACAATAATCTCTTCGTTTGTTCTTCACTATTAGTGACTTTGGAGTGACTCTTTGTTGCATGTTGACGGATAGTTATATGATCCAGTTATGTTATTATTGTTGAGAGAACTTGCACTAGTGAAAGTATGAACCCTAGGCCTTGTTTCAAAGCATTGCAATACCGTTTACGCTTACTTTTATCATTAGTTACCTTGTTGTTTATATATTTTCAGATTACAAAAACCTATATCTACCATCCATATTGCACCTGTATCACCATCTCTTCGCCGAACTAGTGCACCTATACAATTTACCATTGTATTGGGTGTGTTGGGACACAAGTGACTCTTTGTTATTTTGGTTGCAGGGTTGTTTGAGAGAGACCATCTTCATCCTACACCTCCCATGGATTGATAAACCTTAGGTCATCCACTTGAGGGAAATTTCCTACTGTCCTACAAACCTCTGCAGTTGGAGGCCCAACAACGTCTACAAGAAGAAGGTTGCGTAGTAGACATCAAGCTCTTTTTTGGCGCTGTTGCCGGGGAGGTGAGTGCTTGAAGGTATATCTTTAGATCTTGCAATCGAATCTTTTAGTGTAATATCTTTCGTGAAAATGATGGGAAGGAAATTTGTGCTCAAGTGCTAGAAGAAGAATTACATAGAATGCTTAGCATAATATATGTGAATGATGAGCATGATTGCAATGTTGCTAGTATGAACTCTTTGAATACCCATGATGCTAATGATATGCAAAGCCACAAGCTTGGGGATGCTATGTTTGACGAAGATGATATGTTTAGTCCCCCAAGTTTTGATGAGCAAATTTATTATGATGAAAGCATGCCTCTATTTATGATGATTATTGTGATGACATGTATGCTATAAAGAATAAAGATAACCATGGAACTTGTCATCATGGTTTTAATTTTCAATTGGATTATGCTTCACATGATACTTATTTTGTTGAGTTTGCTCCCACTACTATTGATGAGAATAAATTTGCTTATGTGGAGAGTAGTAAAATTTCTATGCAAGTAGATCATGAAAAGAATGCTTTATGTGCTGGTTATATTGTTGAATTCATTCATGATGCTACTGAAAATTATTATGAGGGAGGAATATATGCTTGTAGGAGTTGCAATAATATCAAGTTTCCTCTCTATGTGCTTAAAATCTTGAAGTTATGCTTGCTTTGCTTTCCTATGCTAGTTGATTCTTGCCATAAGTTGTTTGCTCACAAAATACCTATGCATAGAAGTGGGTTAGACTTAAATGTGCTAGTTATATTCTTCATGATGATCTCTTTATGTTTCAATTCTTATCTTTTATGTGAGCATCATTTAAATCGTCATGCCTAGCTAAAAGGCATTAAAGAAAAGTGCTTGTTGGGAGACAACCCAATATTTACCCCTACTTTTTGTGTGTGTTCTGATTAAGATACTATAGTAATCATGTTTTATAGCTTTTATTTCAATAAAGTGCCAAGTATAACCTTTGGGAAGACTTGGGTGAATGTTAATGTGATCTTGCTGTAAAAAACAGAAACTTTGCGCTCACGAGATTAGCAGCCATTTTTTACTGGAGAGTGCTTTTAAGTTGATTCTTTTTGCAGACGATTAATATACAAATTCCTTAGGTCCACCAATTTATTTAAGATTTTTTTTAGTTATAGAAGTATTCGAAAGTTACAGATTACTACAGACTATTCTGTGTTTGACAGATTCTGTTTTTCGTGTGTTGTTTGCATATTTTGATGAATCTATGAGTAGTATCGGAGGGTATGAACCATAGAGAAGTTGGAATACAGTAGATATTACACCAATATGAATTTATAATGAGTTCACAACAGTACCTAAGTGTTGGTTTTATTTTCTTATACTAACAGAGCTTACGAGTTTTCTGTTGAGTTTTTTGTTGTGAAGTTTTCAAGTTTCGGGTAAAGATTCGATGCACTATGGAATAAGGAGTGCCAAGAGCCTAAGATTGGGGATGCCCAAGGCACCCCAAGGTAATATTCAAGAACAACCAAGAGCCTAAGCTTGGGGATGCCCCGGGAAGGCATCCCCTCTTTCGTCTTCGTTAATCGGTAACTCTACTTGAGGCTATATTTTTATTCACCACATGATATGTGTTTTGCTTGGAGCGTCATTTTGTTTTATTTTGTTTTGATTGTTGTTTGAACAATATCCCAAGATATGAAATTCTTAAATGTTAGAGAGTCTTCACATAGTTACATAATTATTCAACTACTCATTGATCTTCACTTATATCTTTTGGAGTAGTTTGTCATTTGCTCTAGTGCTTCACTTATATCTTTTAGAGCACGACGGTGGTTTTATTTTGAAGAAATAGATGAAATCTCATGCTTCACTTATATTATTTTGAGATTCTTTTAGAACAACATGGTAATTTGCTTTGGCTATAAACTTAGTCCTAATATGATAGGCATCCAAGATGGGTATTGCTACTTCTTGAGCTTGCGTTGTATTCCCTCGAAGAGG
This sequence comes from Secale cereale, assembly GCA_902687465.1. Taxonomy (NCBI): domain Eukaryota; kingdom Viridiplantae; phylum Streptophyta; class Magnoliopsida; order Poales; family Poaceae; genus Secale; species Secale cereale. Next base: position 95,926,087 of record LR738710.1, on the reverse strand, counting down.
AAAGGGAGATGTAGCACAGTAGCGTAAGTATTTCCCTGAGTTTTTGAGAACCAAGGTATCAATCCAGTAGGAGAACACGCACGAGTCCCTCACACCTGCACAAACAAATAAGAACTTCGCAGCCAACGCGATAAGGGGTTGTCAATCCCTTTACGATCACTTACGAAAGTGAGATCTGATAGAGATGATAGTTTATATTTTTGGTATTTTTAGTTTAATAGAACAGCAAATAAAAGCGGTAAAAGAAAAGTAGATGTAGATTGATATGTTGAGAATAGACCCGAGGGCCATAGTTTTCTCTAGTGGCTTCTCTCATGAAAGCGATATTCTACAGCGGGTGAACAAATTACTGTCGAGCAATTGATAGAAAAGCGAATAATTATGAGACTATCTAGGCATGATCATTGTATATAGGCATCACGTCCGAGACAAGTAGACCGACTCCTGCCTGCATCTACTACTATTACTCCACTCATCGACCGCTATCCATCATGCATCTAGTGTATTGAGTTCATAAGAACAGAGTAACGCCTTAAGCAAGATGACATGATGTAGAGGGATAAACTCAAGCAATATGATATAAACCCCATCTTTTTATCCTCGATGACGACAATACAATACGTGCCTTGCTGCCCCTACTGTCACTGGGAAAGGACACCGCAAGATTGAACCCAAAGCCAAGCACTTCTCCCATTGCAAGAACTATAGATCTAGTAGGCCAAACCAAACCAATAATTCGAAGAGACTTGCAAGGATATTATGAGCACACATAAAAAGTTCAGAGAAGAACCAAATATCTTTCATAGATAACCTTGATCATAAACTCACAATTCATCGGATCGAAAAACACACCGCAAAAAGAGATTACATCGAATAGATCTCCTCGAAGACCGAGGAGAAATTTGTATTGAGATCCAGAGAGAGAAGAAGCCATCTAGATACTAGCTATGGACCCGAAGGTCTGTGGTAACATACTCAAAACTCATGGTGAGGGCGATGATGATGATGAAGAAGGCCTCCGTGATGGATGCCCCTTCGGTGGAGCTACGGAACAGGCTCCAAGATGGGATCTCCACGGGAACAGAAGGTACGGTGGTGGAATTAGGGTTTTCTCTCTATTCACGGAGTTTCTGGGGTACGTAGACTTATATAGGAAGAAGGAGGGCACCGGAGGACGCTCGAGGGGGCCACGAGGCAGGGGGCGCGCCCTGGGAAGGGGGGCGCGCCCCCACCCTCGTGGGCCAGCCCTCCATCCCCTGACGTGGTTCTCAAGCTCCGCGTGCATGATTTTCTCCAAAAATATCTCTCGCGAAGGTTGGATTCCGTTTGGACTCTGCTTGATATTCTTTTTCTGCAAAACCCTGAAACAGGCAAAGAACGACAATCTGGACTGGGCCTTTAGGTTAGTTGGTTGGTCCCAAAAATGATATAAAAGTGAATGATAAAGCCCATTAAACATCCAAGACTTCATAAATAATAGCATGGAACAATCAAAAATTATAGATACGTTGGAGACATATCAAGCATCCCCAAGCTTAATTCGTGCTCGTCCTCGAGTAGGTAAATGATAAAGAAAGAATTTTTGATGTGGAATGCTAACCAATATAGTTTTTCAATGTAATTCTCTTAATTGTGGCATGAATGTTCAGATCTGAAAGATTCAAGATAAAAGTCTATATTGACATAAGAAATAACAATACTTCAAGCATACTAACAAAGCAATCATGTCTTCTCAAAATACTATGGCTAAAGAAAGTAATCCCTACAAAATCATATAGTCTGGCTATGCTCCCATCTCATCACACAAAATATTCATATTATGCACAACCCCGATTTCAGCCAAGCATTTGTTTTCATACTCTATCTTTTCAAACCTTTCAACTTTCACGCAATACATGAGCGTGAGCCATGGACATAGCACTATGGGTGGAATAGAGGTGGTTGTGGAGAAGACAAAAAGGAGGGAGATAGTCTCACATCAACTAGGCGTATCAACGGGCTATGGAGATGCCCATCAATAGATATCAATGTGAGTGAGTAGGGATTGCCATGCAACGGATGCACTAGAGCTAAATATGAATGAAAGCGCAACAAAAGAAACTAGTGGGTGTGCATCCAACTTGCTTGCTCATGAAGACCTAGGGCATTTGAGGAAGCCCATCATTGGAATATACAAGCCAAGTTCTATAATGAAAATTCCCACTAGTATATGAAAGTGACTAAACATGAGACTCTCTACAATGAAGAACATGGTGCTACTTTGAAGCACAAGTGTGGAAAAAAAGATAGTAGCAATTGTCCCTTTTTATTTTCTTTCCCTTTTTTCTTTTTCTTTTTTTCTTTTTTTGGGCCTTTTTTTTCTTTGGCCTTTTTTTTTTCCTTTTTTTTTGCGGAGGGGCTTTATAGATTTAGCCTTTCCTCCCATGGGACAATGCTCTAATAATGATGACCATCACACTTTCATTACAACTCGATACTACAACAACAAAGTATGACTCTATATGAATGCCTCCGGTGGTGTACCGGTATGTGCAATGAAACAAGAGTGACATGTATAAAAATTATGCATGGTGGCCTTGCCACAAGTACAATGTCAACTACATGATCATGCAATGGCAATATGACAATATGATGCGTGTCATATGAATGGAACGGTGGAAAATTGCATGGCAATATATCTTGGAATAGCTATGGAAATGCCATGATAGGTAAGGATATATAGTGGGTTTATGGTACCGGCGAAAGTTGCGCGGTACAAGAGAGGCTAGCAATGGTGGAAGGGTGAGAGTGCGTATAATCCATGGACTCAACATTAGTCATAAGAACTCATATACTTATTGAAAAAGTCTACGAGTCATCAAAACAAAGCAATCAATGCATGCTCCTAGGGGGCAGGTTGGTAGGAGTTAACAATCGCGCGCCCCCGACCTCCACACAAACGTTGGCACTCTACAAATACATCATGGTCTAACTTCGTCACATAGCGGTTCACCATACGTGCATGATACGGGAATCACTAACCTTAACACAAGTATTCCTAAATTTCATAATAACTCCACTAGCATGACTCTAATATCACTATCCTCATACCTCAAAACAATTATCAAGCATCCAACATCTCATTCTATTCAATGCACTTGGTGTGATTTTTTTTACTACATTGACATTGGATGTCTATCATGTGAAGACTAGTTTCTTTAGCCTAAACACATTACAATGTTGTTTTAATAGACTCTCAAAAGGATATAAGTGAAGCATGAGAGTTCAACAATTTCTACAAAATATTACCACCACCGTGCTCTAAAAGATATAAGTGAAGCATTAGAGCAAAAACTATTCAATTCAAAAGATATAAGTGAAGCACATAGAGTGTTCTAATAATTTCTAGGCCATATTTAACTCTCTCAAATAGGTTTGTCCAGCAAGGATTATTATGGAAAACTAACAAGCAAAGACTCAAATTATACAAGACGCTCCAAGCAAAACACATATCATGTTGTGAATAAAAATATAGCTCCAAGTATAGTTACCGATGGATGAAGACGAAAGAGGGGATGCCTTCCCGGGGCATCCCCAAGCTTAGGCTTTTGATTATCTTGAATTTTCTTTGGGTTCCATGGGCATCCCCAAGCTTAGGCCTTTGCTACTCCTTGTTCCATGGTCCATCAAAGCAATACTCAAAACTTGAAAACTTCACAACACAAAACTTAGACAAAAATTCTCGTGAGCTCCGTTAGTATAAGAAAGCAAACCACTACTCAAAGGTGCAGCAATTAATTCATTCTTTGTTTATATTGGTGTTAAACCTACTGTATTCCAACTTCTCTATGGTTCATATCCTCCAATACTACTCATAGATGCATCGGAATAAGCAAACAACACACGAAAAACAGAATCTGTCAAAAACAGAACAGTCTGTAGTAATTTGCAGGTTTCGCCTACTTCTGGAACTCCGAAAAATTCAAACTAAATTGGTGAATTTGAGGAACTTGTATACCAATCATCTGCAAAAGGAATCAACTAAAAAGCACGCTCCAATAAAATCTAAAGACTACTTTAGCGAGCGCTAACGATTCTGTTTTTCACAGCAAGATCACATAAACTTCACACAAGTCTTCCCAAAGGTTCTACTTGGCACAAACACTAAACAAAACATGAAACCACATCTAATCAGAGGGTAGATGCAATATTTATTCCCTAACTGCAACAAAAAAAACCAAAAATTGGGTTGCCTCCCAACAAGCTCTTTCTTTATAGCCATTAAGATAGGCTTGAGAATTCAATGATGCTCACATGAAAGATAAGAATTGAAGCACAAAGAGAGCATCATAAAACATGTAACAACACATCTAAGTCTAACATACTTCCTATGCATAGGCATTTTATAAGCAAACATATTATCATAGCAAGCAAGATCTAGCGTATGCAAGGAAGAAGAAAGAAACAAGATCAATCTCAACATGAAGAGAGGTAATTTAGTAACATGAAGATTTCTATGACCATATTTTCCTCTCTTATAATAATTTCATGTAGTATCATAAGAAAATTCAACAATATAGATATCACATAACATATTCTCAACATGATCCACATGCATGCAAAGTTGACACTCTTTCAACATAGTGGCATCTAAATTTGACACTTCTCCAAACCCACTTTCAATATTATTGCAAACATTATTGTCAATCTCATATATATCATGGGGCTTAAATAAATTTTTAAGATCATAAGAAGCATCACCCAATCATGATCATTGCAACAAGTAGTGGGCATAGCAAAATAAGCATCCCCAAGCTTAGGGTTTTGCATATCATTAGCACAATTGACATCAATAGAATTTATAGTAACATCATTGAAATCATGCTTTTTATTTAAGGAGATAACATGAATCACTTTTTCTTTTAACAATTCCTCACAATTTTCAGATTCATAAATTTCAAGCAAAACCCCATAAAGATAATCTAGTGCATGCAGCTCACTAGCAATGGGTTCAACATAATTGGATCTCTTAAAGAGATTAGCAAGCGGATGAGGATTCATACTTTAGCAAGCGAAGATGCGAGCTAAATGAGGGCACATAGCAACACAAGCAAACAAGAGGCACGCAAACGGTAAATAGACGGCAGAAGAAGGGCAAATAAAATGGCAAGGGTGAAGTGGGGAAGAGGAAAACGAGAGGCAAAAAATATAATGCGAAGGATAAGGGTTTGTGATAGGTACTTGGTATATGACTTTTGCGTAAGCCTCCCCGGCAACGGCGCCAGAAATTCTTCTTGCTACCTCTTGAGCTTGCATTGTATTCCCTCGAAGAGGAAAGGGAGATGCAGCACGGTAGTGTAAGTATTTCCCTCAGTTTTTGAGAACCAAGGTATCAATCCAGTAGGAGACCACACGTGAGTCCCTCGCACCTGCACAAACAAATAAGAACTTCGCAGCCAACGCGATAAGAGGTTTTCAATCCCTTTACGGTCACTAACGAAAGTGAGATCTGATAGAGATGATAGTTTATATTTTTGGTATTTTTAGTTTAATAGAACATCAAATAAAAGTGGTAAAGTAAAGTAGATGTAGATTGATATGTTGAGACTAGATCCGGGGGCCATAGTTTTCTCTAGTGGCTTCTCTCATGATAGCGATATTCTACGGCGGGTAAACACATTACTGTCGAGCAATTGATAGAAAAGCGAATAATTATGAGACTATCTAGGCATGATCATTGTATATAGGCATCACGTTCGAGACAAGTAGACCGACTCCTGCCTGCATCTACTACTATTACTCCACTCATCGACCGCTATCCATCATGCATCTAGTGTATTGAGTTCATAAGAACAGAGTAACGCCTTAAGCAAGATGACATGATGTAGAGGGATAAACTCAAGTAATATGATATAAACCCCATCTTTTTATCCTCGATGGCAACAATACAATACATGCCTTGCTGCCCCTACTGTCACTGGGAAAGGACACCACAAGATTGAACCCAAAGCCAAGCACTTCTCCCATTGCAAGAAATATAGATCTAGTAGGCCAAACCAAACCAATAATTCGAAGAGACTTGCAAGGATATTATGAGCACACATAAAAAGTTCAGAGAAGAACCAAATATCTTTCATAGATAACCTTGATCATAAACTCACAATTCATCGGATCTCGACAAACACACCGCAAAAAGAGATTACATCGAATAGATCTCCTCGAAGACCCAGGAGAACTTTGTATTGAGATCCAGAGAGAGAGAAGAAGCCATCTGGATACTAGCTATGGACCCGAAGTTCTGTGGTAAACTACTCACAACTCATGGCGAGGGCGATGATGATGATGATGATGATGATGAAGAAGGCCTCCGTGATGGATCCCCCTCCGGTGGAGCTCCGGAATAGGCTCCAAGATGGGATCTCCATGGGAACAGAAGGTACGGCGGTGGAATTAGGGTTTTCTCTCTGTTCATGAAGTTTCTGGGGTACGCAGACTTATATAGGAAGAAGGAGGGCACCGGGGGACGCTCGACGGGGACACGAGGCAGGGGGCGCGCCCTGGGAAGGGGGCGCGCCCCCCACCCTCGTGGGCCAGCCCTCCGTCCCCTGACGTGGTTCTCAAGCTCCGTCCGCATGATTTTCTCCAAAAATATCTCTCGCGAAGGTCTCATTCCATTTGGACTTCGTTTGATATTCTTTTTCTGCAAAACCTTGAAACAAGCAAAAAACTGCAATCTGGACTGGGCCTTTGGGTTAGTAGGTTAGTCCCAAAAATGATATAAAAGTGAATGATAAAGCCCATTAAACATCCAAGACTTCATAAATAATAGCATGGAACAAGCAAAAATTATAGATACGTTGGAGAGGTATCAGGTATAATAAAAACTTTCATATAAAGTGCATTGAATACTATGAGAAGTTTGATACTTGATGATTGTTTTGAGATATGAGGATGGTGATAGGTCATGCTAGTAGAGTAGTTGTGAATCTGAGAAATACTTGTGTTGAGGTTTGCAAGTCCCGTAGCATGCACGTATGGTAACCGTTGTGTGACAAATTTCAAGCATGAGGTATTTCATTGATTGTCATCCTTCGTGTGGAGGTCGGGATCGCGCGACGGTTAACTCCTACCAACCCTTACCCTAGGAGCATGCGTGTAGTACTTTTTTTGATGACTTGTAGATATTTGCGATAAGTATGTGAGTTCTTTATGACTAATGTTGAGTCCATGGATTATACGCACTCTCACCCTTCCACCATTGCTAGCCTCTCTTGTACCGAGCAACTTTCGCCGTTACCATACACCCACCATATACCTTCCTCAAAACAGCCACCATACCTACCTATCATGGCTTTTCGATAGCCATTCCGAGATATATTGCCATGCAAATTTCCACCGTTCCGTTTATTATGACACGCTTCATCATTGTCATATTGCCATGCATGATCATCTAGTTGACATCGTATTTGTGGCAAGTCCACCATGCATAATTTTTCATACATGTCACTCTTGATTTATTGCACGTCCCGGTACACCGCCGAAGGCATTCATATAGAGTCATACTTTGTTCTAGTATCGAGTTGTAATCTTTGAGTTGTAAATCAATAGAAGTGTGATGATCATCATTATTAGAGCATTGTCCCAAAAGTAAAAGAAAAAAATAGAAGGAAAGGCCAAAGAAAAAAAGAAAGGCCCAAAAAAGGGGAAAAAAGGAAAAAAAGTAAACAAAAAAAGGAAAAAAAAGAAAAAGAAAAGGGGACAATGCTACTATCTTTTTCCACACTTGTGCTTCAAAGTAGCACCATGATCTTCATGATAGAGAGTCTCTTGTTTTGTCACTTTCATATACTAGTGGGAATTTTCATTATAGAACTTGGCTTGTATATTCCAACGATGGGCTTCCTCAAATGCCCTAGGTCTTCGTGAGCAAGCAAGTTGGATGCACACCCACTTAGTTTCTTTTGTTGAGCTTTCATACATTTATAGCTCTAGTGCATCCGTTGCATGGCAATCCCTACTCACTCACATTAATATCTATTAATGGGCATCTCCGTAGCCCATTAATACGCCTAGTTGATGTGAGACCATCTTCCTCTTTTGTCTTCTCCACAACCACCATTCTATTCCACATATAGTGCTATGTCCATGGCTCACTCTCATGTATTGCACGCGTGAAAGTTGAAAAAGTTTGAAAAAATTAAAGTATGAAACAATTGCTTGGCTGAAACCGGGGTTGTGCATGATTTGGGTACTTTGTGTGACGAAGACGGAGCATAGCCAAACTATATGATTTTGTAGGGATGAACTTTTCTTTGGCCATGTTATTTTGAGAAGACATGGTTGCTTTGTTAGTATGCTTGAAGTATTATTATTCTAATGTCAACATTAAACTTTTGTCTTGAATCTTTCGGATCTGAACATTCATGCCACAATAAAGAGAATTACATTGACAATTATATTTGGTAGCATTCCACATCAAAAATTCTGTTTTTATCATTTACCTACTTGAGGACGAGCAGGAATTAAGCTTGGGGATGCTTGATACGTCTCCAATGTATCTATAATTTTTTATTATTCCATGCTATTATATTATTCTTCTAGGATGTTTAATGGGCTTTAATATACACTTTTATATGATTTTTGGGACTAACCTATTAACCCACAGCCCAGTGACAGTTTCTGTTTTCCCCTTGTTTTTGAGTATCGCAGAAAAGGAATACCAAACGGAGCCCAGTTGACCTGAAACTCAACGGAGGTTGTTTTTGGACCAGAAGAAGCCCAAGGAGTACCGGAGGTGGACTAGAAGAGTCTCGGGCTGCCCACGAGTGTGGGGGCGCGCCCATCCCCCTGGGCGCACCCCCGATCTTGTGGACAGCCCGGAAACCCCCCTTACTTGTTCCCGACTCCAACACCTCTTATATATACAGAAACCTCCAAAAAATAACTTAGATCGGGAGTTCTGCCGCCGAAAGCCTCTGTTGCCACCGAAAACCAATCAAGACCCTGTTCCGGCATCCTGCCGGAGGGGGAATCCCTCTCCGGTGGCCATCTTCATCATCCCGACACTCTCCGTGACGAGGAGGGAGTAGTTCACCCTCGGGGCTGAGGGTATGTATCAGTAGCTATGTGTTTGATCTCTCTCTCTCTTTCTCTCTCTCTCTCTCTCTCTCTCTCTCTCTCTCTCTCTCGTGTTCTTGACATGGCACGATCTTGATGGATCGTGAGCTTTGCTACTATAGTTGGATCTTATGATGTTTCTCCCCCTCTACCTTCTTGTAATGGATTGAGTTTTCCCTTTGAAGTTATCTTATCGGATTGAGTCTTTAAGGATTTGAGAACACTTGATGTATGTCTTGCATGTGCTTATCTATGGTGATAATGGGATATCACGTGATCTACTTGATGTATGTTTTGGTGATCAACTTGCGGGTTCAGTGACCTTGTGAACTTATGCATAGGGGTTGGCACACGTTTTCGTCTTGACTCTCCGGTAGAAACTTTGGGGCACTCTTTGAAGTTCTTTGTTTTGGTTGAATAGATGAATCTAAGATTGTGTGATGCAGGTCTCTTTGCAAGTCTCTTCGAATTATCAGTTTGGTTTGGCCTACTAGATTGATCTTTCTTGCAATGGGAGAAGTGCTTAGCTTTGGGTTCAATCTTGCGGTGTCCTTTCCCAGTGACAGCAGGGGCAGCAAGGCTCATATTGTATTGTTACCATCGAGGATAAAAAGATGGGGTTTATATCATATTGCATGAGTTTATCCCTCTACATCATATCATCTTTCTTAATGCGTTACTCTGTTCTTATGAACTTAATACTCTAGATGCATGCTGGATAGCGGTCGATGTGTGGAGTAATAGTAGTAGATGCAGGCAGGAGTCGGTCTACTAATCTTGGACGTGATGCCTATATAATGATCATTGCTTGGATATCGTCATGATTATTTGAAGTTCTATCAATTGCCCAACAGTAATTTATTCACCCATCGTTTGCTAATTTTCTCGAGAGAAGCCACTAGTGAAATCTACGCCCCCCCAGGTCTCTTTCTTATATTATTTGCCTTTGCGATCTATTTTCCTTTGCTTTTATTTTCAGATTTATTAAACCAAAAACCCAAAAATACCTTGGTGCAATTTGTCTTATTTGGCGTTCGATCTATCAATATTTACAACTCTCTCACGTCTGTTACCCGAAAGGATTGACAACCCCTTTTACACATCGGGTTGCGAGTATTTGTTATTTGTGTGCAGGTGCCGTTTACATTGTGTTGCTTGGTTCTCCTACTGGTTCGATAACCTTGGTTTCATCACTGAGGGAAATATTACCGCTGCTATACTACATCATCCCTTCCTATTTGGGGAAATACCGACGTAGTTCTAGCAAGCAATCAGCGGTCCATGAGGTGAGTCTCACTGGGGGTCCGAATCTGAAGTCGGGCGTGGCCACCTAGTTGGCGTCGTGGGGTTCGGTGATGTAAAACCACTCCTGCTGCCATACCTTAACTGTTTCCACGAATGCCCCTTTTGGCCAGATGGCGTTGGGGAGCTTGCTTACCATAGCTCCGCCACAATCCGTGTGTTGTTCGTCAACCACCTTTGGCTTCAGATTGAAGATTTTGAGCCATAGGCCGAAGTGCGGGGGGATGCGGAGGAGAGCCTCACACACGACAATAAAATCCGATATGTGGAGGAAGGAATTTGGGGCTAGATCATGGAAATCTAGCCCGTAGAAAAACAGAAGACCCCGAGCGAAGGGGTGGAGGGGAAATCATAGCCTCTAAAGGGAATGGGGGATGAACACGACCCTCTCGCCGGGCTCTGGAGTAGGAATAACCTGATCTTTGCCTGGGATCCTATGCGCGAAATCCGCGGACAGATAGCACGCACTCCAGAGATCCTTGACGTCCTTTTCAGTGACGGTGGAGGCCTCTCACTTGCCCTTAGAGCCGGACCCGGCCGTTGCTGGAGAAGGAGGCAGCGGTGGAGGAGATCGGAGTTGTAGGCCCTCGAGCTTGGAGATTGGGAGACGGGGTCTAGAGGAAGGCGTGAGGAAAAAGGAGGGGTCTTTATCCTTTTATAGACGGTGAAAATACCAAGCGTCCCCCGCTCAAGCCATAAAACTCGCATGTTCCCAACGAGATCGTGCGTAAGGTGCGGTTGGATTACCCAAATCATATTGATGAGAATCCCGTAATGGGGGCATGATCTCTGTTTCGACAAGACATGCCAATGGAGGCTAGGCCTCGAAACGCGAAATGGGAGGCGAGAAACCGGTTCAAAATGTTAAAGAGTCAAGTGTGACACCTCACCGAAAAAGTTGTCAGTAAAGACACTATTCCTGTTTTGACGTCTTACCTTCATCGCCAAGGGTTGTACTAATTATGCAGAGTCGGACACAGTTCCTTTATGCAGGAAGCTAACTTAAAGTATTTAGGAGAAGGAACCCGCCTTGTAATGCCGAAGACAATTCTCGTGCCGAACACATCATCATCGAAGACTGGTTTAGGGGCTAGTGAGGGAGTCCAGGACTTCGGGGTCCTCAGGTGTGCGGACTATTCGATATGGGCCGGATTGATGGGCCGTGAAGATAAAGCAGAAGACTATCCTCCGTGTCCGGGTGGGACTCCTATGTGCGTACAATGACAAGTTTTGTGTCCGGGTGTAATGTTTCCTTCCTCTGCAAGCCGACTTTGTACAACCATAGGCCCCTCCAGTGTGTATATAAACCGGAGGGTTTAGTTCGTATAGGCCATCAGAATAATCATAGGCTAGACGGCTAGGGTTTAGCCATTACGATCTCGAGGTATATCAACTCTTGTAACCCCTATACACATCGAATACAATCAAGCAGGACGTAGGGTTTTTACCTCCTTTAAGAGGGCCCGAACCTGGGTAAACATCGTGTCCCTATTGTACCTTGTTACCATTGATCCTTAGACATACAACTTGGGACCCCCTACCCGAGATCTGCCGGTTTTGACACCGACAAGGATCCGTTGTCACTATCGTGAAAACTGAGACTGATGATCAGCATGACGCAAAGCCCCACATCCTGATCTACACCAGTTGGAGGCAAGGCCCTCATGTTAAGGGAGAAGATGGCAATCCTTTTGCAAGTCGTTGTCATAGTCGAGACAAAAAGCAATGACAAACTTCCAGAAACAATGTAAACCGAGAAGAAACCTATAACTAGTGTATCTTTCTCTATACTTCGATGACTAGGGAAAACTCTGTCACATCCCTAGCTTCTGTCTGCCTAGTGCTAGATTGTTTGTTGCATCATGTCTAAACTTTTTTTTTAAATTTGAATTGGGGATGTTGAAACCCTAGCACTAAATGAACTCAACTAGGTTCAAATAAAAATCCTTTTCAATAAACCCAAAAATGCCTTCATCAATGTGTGATAATTTTGGCAAGGGTTTTGACCCAAACCAAAAATATTGAACATTTTTAGGGAATTATTGGGCTTTGAATTAAATCATAAGTATTTGAATTAGGGCCATTTAAATGCTATATATTTTTAAATTGCTCCAATAATTCTGGAAAATTATGAGGGGCTTTGGAATAATTCTTTTAGTACCTACAAATTTATTAGAAGAAAATAAATTGATTTAGTATTTTTTTACTAAATCAGAAACAAATTACAGAATATAAAAAAAAATAGAAAACAGAAACTAATTTAGAAAGAGAGAGAGAAAGTGGAACCTCACCTGGGCCTTACCTGGCAGAAGAGGCCCAGCCCACTAGGGGCTGTGTCGTCTTCTTCCTCCTGCCAGGAGGACACGCAGGTGCGTGGCGAGCGCGCCGGTGACGCCTTGACACCTCCTCCCTGACTGCTTCCCTCCCCGACGCCCTGGTAGAGCGCCACGCAACCCCTCGAGCCCCTGGTCCTTTCCCCTCACTCTCTTCCTTCTCCCTCATCCTCTCTCTCGTTCTCCCCTGATGGCCGAACGCCATCGTCGCCGCCGCTCGCAACCACCGCAGCCACAGCCACCGCTCCGCCTCCCCGAGCTGTCCCCGAGGTCCGCTGTGACGCTCTCCATCTCCAAGCCGAAGGAATCGAGCCCGGATGTCCTCCATCGTCGCCATCATCACCTTCTTCACCGCCGGCCACCGAGGACCTCCACCGTCAAATTCACCGTCGCAGAAGCTTCCCCGAGCCGCTGAGCTTCTCCCTCGATCCCATGTGAGCTTCTGCACCTTCCCCTATGCTCGCCCCCTCCGTTTGTCTCTGCTAGCCTCGGTCCCCGTCGTGCCCGAGAACTCAGCGCCGCCGCACTAGTCGCCGCCGTTGTTTTAGCTAGCATTCGTCACGCCTGAGCATTGCTACGTGCTCAGCAGCTCCGCAGCAAGCTAACGCCGCCACCAGCTCGTATTTTTGTGCACCGTAGCGATACGTCGCCGATGCCCGAACTCCGGCCACCGCCTCGCTCGTCGCCGGCGCCTTTCCCGGCCACCCTAGTTCCAGCCGCTGCCACGAATGGATGCGCGCGAGTGCCAGCTCCGCGTAGGTGCTCTTCGCCGACGATTTGGTCGTCGGAGGACCAAATCTGAAGCTTGCCACCGTGTTGGCCTCGTCGGCGGCAGAACGCCGGCGAGTTTGACTCGTTTAACCGGGGGGGTTGACCACCCCTGGGTCACTGACGTGTGGGCCCACCCCCCCTAATTAGCTAGTTTTGTTAAGTAAATTGCTAATTAAACCAGTTAGTTAGGTTAGTCACTGACCTATGGGCCCAGACCCCACTGACAGTTAGTTAGTTCTTAGCTTAGCACTAATTAACTCTGTTAATTAGTTGTGACACTGACATGCCGGGCCCACATGTCATGTTTGACCTGGACCAGCCCCTGTTGACCTGCTGACATCAGCATGAGGTCATGCTGATACAGTAAAGTATTTCTGGAATTTAAAATAAATCTTAAATGATTTATGAATTTCAGAAATTACTCAAAACTTCTAAAAATCATATAAAATCAACCGTAGCTCAGATGAAAATAATTTATATATGAAAATTGATCAGAAAAATCCAAGGAATATGTTTATGGCATTTCCATGCATGTTTGAATAACTTACAGCCACTATTTAGGACAATTTGAATAAATGGCATTTGAATAATCACATATGGAGTTTGAATTTGAATCTTTGGTTCAAATCAACTTCATTTAATATGGTTGCTAGTTGCATTAGCTCAATCAACAGCAAATTGCCATGTCATGATCATGCATCATATTTTCGCATTGCATTGATTGTGTTCTCTCTTATTTGCCGGTGTTTGTCCCCTCTCAGTAGACGTGGTTCCGACGATGAGATCGATGACACGAATGAAGAACTATTACTATCTTTAGAAGTGCCAGGCAAGCAAACCCCCATTGAGCATCCCGTTACAATCCCACTCTCTCGCTCCTGCTCTCTTTTACTGCATTAGGACAACAACGTTTTGAACTGCTTTTTGCTGCGGTAGCTGAACCCCTTTCCTCTGCATGACCTGTCGTTGCCACAGTAAATAGTTGAAACCCACTAGCATGAGTAGGAGTTGTTTGACCCATGTTGTGCCTACTCATTCATGCTTTCTGGTTATGCCTGCTATTGCTTAGAGTTGTGTCAGGTCTGATTCATCGGGGATGAATTGGAATGTGGTGAACATGTCCTACTGTTGAGAGCTAAGTGTGTGAACACGTTATGGTAAAGGTAGCGGTGAGAGGCCATGTAGGAGTACATGGTGGGTTGTCTCACCGGAACCATCCTTAAGAACTGAGTTCTGTGTAAGTTGTCCAATGACTAGCTACTACCACACATTGGGTTCCGATAACTCGACCCCTCTCGACTTATTAATCAACTATATCTCTGTCCAGGAGTTGCAACTAGTTTCTGGTGTTTGTAGGTAGTGTTAGTAGTCTACCAAGTGGCACACGGTACATGTGGGCTTGGGGCAGACTAGGCACCATGGCACGGTGTACCAAGCGTAGATCCATCCATCGAGGTGGGCTTGGGAACCCTACGCACATCGTTTGGGGCCGTGAGCGACACCCTGGCCGGATCTCCCCACGGATGGAACCCGAATAGGTGATAAACCTGGACGAGAGACTTGTGTGGTTAGTCAGGTCGTGGCCGACACCCTCGCCAGGCTTCCGCTTGAAGGTTGCCGAGATACATGACGTGTCCATGGCGGTAAGTGGCAAGAGCGTGTGTGAAGAAGCACACACCTGCAGGGTTAACATGATCTATTCGAATAGCCGGGTCCACGGTTATGGACTTCTTGGATGCTTACGTGGTACATAGACAAGTGGAGGTGGATACTCTAAAACACGCAAGATAAGCGTGAGTGCTATGGATGGCCTTCTCGTAGGGAGATGGAGCGGATCCATAGTGGTGTATTGATTGGTGAATTTGTGGACTCGTGTGCGCCACCTCAAAAGAGTTACTTGCAGTCGTAGTTTAGGATAGCCACCGAGTCAAAGCTGGCTTGCTGCAGTCAAACTCCAGCACCCCTTTGTTGATACCATGTTGGAAATATGCCCTAGAGGCAATAATAAAAGTATTATTATTATATTTCCTTGTTCATGATAATTGTCTGTTATTCATGCTTAAATTGTATTGTACGGAAACAACGATACATGTGTGAATACATAGACCACAACGTGTCCCTGGTAAGCCTCTAGTTACTAGCTCGTTGATCAATAGATGGTCACGGTTTCCTGACCATGGACATAGGACGTCATTGATAACAGGATCACATCATTAGGAGAATGATGTGATGGACAAGACCCAATCCTGAGCCTAGCACGAGATCGTTTAGTTCGTAATGCTTAAGCTTTTCCAGTGTCAAGTATTTATTCCTTAGACCATGAGGTTGTGCAACTCCCGGATACCGTAGGAATACTTTGGGTGTGCCAAACGTCACAACGTAACTGGGTGGCTATAAAGGTACGCAACGGGTATCTCCGAAAGTGTCTGTTGAGTTCGTACGAACCGAGACCGGGATATTGTCACTCCGTATGACGGAGAGGTACCTCTGGGCCCTCTCGGTAAGACATCATCATAATGAGCTCAAAGTGACTAAGGAGTTAGTCACGGGATGATGGATTACGGAACGAGTAAAGAGACTTGCAATGACGAGATTGAACAAGGTATCGGGCATACCGACGATCGAATCTCGGGCAAGTACCGTACCGATAGACAAAGGGAATAACATACGGGATTGAGTGAATCCTTGACACAGTGGTTCATCCGATGATATCATCGAGGAACACGTGGGAACCAGCATGGGTATCCAGATCCTGCTGTTGGTTATTGACCGGAGAGTCGTCTCGGTCATGTCTGCGTGTCTCCCGAACCCGTAGGGTCTACACACTTAAGGTCCGGTGACGCTAGGGTTGTAGAGATACATGCACATGGAAACCCGAATGTTGTTCGGAGTCCCGGATGAGATCCCGGACATCACGAGGAGTTCCGGAATGGTCCGGAGGTAAAGAATGATATATAGGAAGTCCAGTTTCGGCCATCGGGTGAATTCCGGGGGTCACCGGGAGTGTCCCGGGGGTCCATCGGGTGGGGCCACCTATCCCGGTGGGTCCCGTAGGCCGCAAGGGGAAGGGGGGCAGCCCCTGGTGGGCTGGCGCACCACATGGGCCCCCCCTCCATGCGCCTAGGGTTGAAACCCTAGGGGGAGGGGGCGCCCCCTATGCCTTGGGGGGCAAGTCTAACCCCCTGGCCGCCGCCCCCTTGGAGATCTGATCTCCCTAGGGCTGGCGCCCCCCTGGCCCCTATATATAGTGGGGGGGAGAGGGCAGCCGCACCCAAGCCTCGGGCGCCTCTCCCCCTCCCGTCAAACTTCCTACTCCTCTCGCAGGGCGCCGGCGAAGCCCTGCAGGTTTTCCTGTTGCATCCACCACCACGTCGTCGTGCTGCTGGATCTCCGTCAACCTCTCCTACCCCCTTGCTGGATCAAGAAGGAGGAGACATCGCTGTACCGTACGTGTGTTGAACGCGGAGGTGCCGTCCGTTCGGCGCTGGGATCATCGGTGACTAGGATCACGAAGAGTACGACTACTTCATCCACGTTCATTCGAATGCTTCCGCTCGCGATCTACAAAGGGTATGTAGATGCAATCCTTTATGCTCGTTGCTAGATGACTCCTTAGATTGATCTTGGTGAAAGCGTAGAAATTTTTTGAATTCTGCTACGTTCCCCAACAATGGCATCTGAGCTAGGTCTTTGCGTAGCATCTTGCACGAGTAGAACACAAACAAGTTGTGGGCGTTGAGTTTGCTCAATTTTCTTACCGTTACTAGTCCAATCTTGATTCGGCGGCATCGTGGGATGAAGCGGCCCGGGCTGACCTTACACGTACCCATACATGAGACTGGTTCCAGCGACAGACATGCACTAGTTGCAGAAGGTGGCTGGCGGGTGTCTGTCTCTCCCACTTTAGTCGGATCGGATTCGATGAACAGGGTCCTTATGAAGGGTAAATAGAAATTGACAAATCACGTTGTGGTTTTAGCTTAGGTAAGAAACGTTCTTGCTAGAAAACCTATAGAAGCCACGTAAACACTTGCAACAACAATTAGAGGTCGTCTAACTTGTTCTTGCAGCATGTGCTATGTGATATGGTATGGCCAAGAAGATGTGATGAATGATATATGTGATGCATGAGATTGATCATGTTCTTGTAATAGGAAATCACGACTTGCATGTCGTTGAAAATGACAACCGGCAGGAGCCATAGGAGTTGTCTTAATTATTGTATGACCTGCATGTCACTGAATAACGCCATGTAATTACTTTACTTTATTGCTAAACGTTAGCCATAGTAGTAGAAGTAATAGTTGGCGTGACGACTTCATGAAGACACGATGATGGAGATCATGATGATGGAGATCATGGTGTCGAGCCGGTGACAAAGATAATCATGGTGCCCCGAAGATGGAGATCGAAGGAGCAAGATGATATTGGCCATATCATGTTGTTGGGGAACGTAGTATTTTAAAATTTTCCTACGATCACGCAAGATCTATCTACCAGATGCATAGCAACGAGAGGGAAGAGTGTGTCCACGTACCCTCGTAGACCGGAAGCGGAAGCGTTAGAACAACGCGGTTGATGTAGTCGTACGTCTTCACGGACCGACCGATCAAGCACCGAAACTACGGCACCTCCGAGTTCTAGCACACGTTCAGCTCGATGACGTCCCTCGAACTCCGATCCAGCCGAGTGTCGAGGAAGAGTTCCGTCAGCACGACGGCGTGGTGACGATTTTGATGTTCTACCGTCGCAGGGCTTCGCCTAAGCACCGCTACAATATTATCGAGGAGAACTGTGGTGGAGGGGGGGCACCGCACATGGCTAAGAGATCATGAGATCAACTGTTGTGTCTTGAGGTGCCCCCTGCCCCCGTATATAAAGGAGGGAGGGAGAGGCCGACCCTAGAGGGGGCGCACCAAGTGTGGGGAGTCCTACTAGGACTCCCAAGTCCTAGTAGGATTCCCCTTTCCTTTCCGAAGTAGGAGAGAAAGAAAGAGGGGGAGAGGGAGAAGGAAAAGGGGGCTGCACCCCTTGTCCAATTCGGACCAGAAGGGGGGGGGGTGCACGCCTCCTTCCTTTTCGCCTCTCTCCTCTATTCCCGTAACTCCCCGGTACTCCGAAAATACCCGAATCACTCGGAACCTTTCCGATGTCCGAATATAGTCGTCCAATATATTGATTTTTACGTCTCGACCATTTTGAGACTCCTCGTCATGTCCCCGATCTCATCCGGGACTCCGAACTCCTTCGGTACATCAAAACTCATAAACTCATAATAAAACTGTCATCGAAACCTTAAGCGTGCGGACCCTACGGGTTCGAGAACTATGTAGACATGACCGAGACACGTCTCCGATCAATAACCAATAGCGGAACCTAGATGCTCATATTGGCTCCCACATATTCTACGAAGATCTTTATCGGTCAAACCGCATAACAACATACGTTGTTCCCTTTGTCATCGGTATGTTACTAGCCCGAGATTCGATCGTCGGTATCTCAATACCTAGTTCAATCTCGTTACCGGCAAGTTTCTTTACTCGTTCCGTAATACATCATCCCGCAACTAACTCATTAGCTGCAATGCTTGCCAGGCTTATAGTGATGTGCATTACCGAGTGGGCCCAGAGATACCTCTCCGACAATCGGAGTGACAAATCCTAATCTCGAAATACGCCAACCCAACAAGTACCTTTGGAGACACCTGTAGAGTACCTTTATAATCACCCAGTTACGTTGTGACGTTTGGTAGCACACAAAGTGTTCCTCCGGTATTCGGGAGTTGCATAATCTCATAGTCATAGGAACATGTATAAGTCATGAAGAAAGCAATAGCAATAAAACTAAACGATCAAGTTGCTAAGCTAACGGATGGGTCTTGTCCATCACATCATTCTCCTAATGATGTGACCACGTTGATCAAATGACAACTCATGTCTATGGCTAGGAAACATAACCATCTTTGATCAATGAGCTAGTCTAGTAGAGGCATACTAGGGACACTCTGTTTTGTCTATGTATTCACACATGTACTAAGTTTCCAGTTATACAATTCTAGCATGAATAATAAACATTTATCATGATATAAGGAAATAAATAATAACTTTATTATTGCCTCTAGGGCATATTTCCTTCAGTCTCCCACT
This sequence comes from Secale cereale, assembly GCA_902687465.1. Lineage (NCBI taxonomy): Eukaryota > Viridiplantae > Streptophyta > Magnoliopsida > Poales > Poaceae > Secale > Secale cereale. Next base: position 95,906,439 of record LR738710.1, on the reverse strand, counting down.
TGCACTAGAGTCAATAATCTAGATCACATCACCATGTGATTGACACCAATAGTTCACATCACCATGTGACTAACACCCATAGTTCTCATCGCCATGCGACCAATACCCAAAAGGGTTTACAAGAGTCAACAATCTAGTTCACATCGCCATGTGATTAATACCCAAAGAGTACTAAGGTGTGATCATGTTTTGCTTCGTGAGAGAAGTTTAGTCAGCGGGTCTGTTATATTCAGATCCGTATGTATTTTGCAGATTTCTATGTCTACAATGCTCTGCATGGAGCTACTCTAGCTAATTGCTCCCATTTTCAATATGCATCCAGATTGATACTTAGAGTCATCTAGATTTAGTGTCAAAGCTTGCATCAGCGTAACCCTTTACGACGAACTCTTTATCACCTCCATAATCGAGAAACATTTCCTTAGTCATCCAGTTACTAAGGATAATTTTGACCGCTGTACAGTGATCTACTCCTGGATCACTATTGTACCTCCTTGTCAAACTTATGGCAAGGTACACAAAATGTTTGGTACACAGCATGGCATACTTTATAGAACCTATGGCTGAGGCATAGGGAATGACTTTCATTCTCTCTATATTTTTCTGCCGTGGTCTGGCTTTGAGTCTTACTCAACTTCACACCTTACAAGTCAGGCAAGAACTCCTTCTTTGACTGATACATTTTGAACTACTTAAAAATCTTATCAAGGTATGTACTTATCGAAAGTCTTATCAAGCGTCTTGATCTATCTCTATAGATCTTGATGCTCAATTTGTAAGCAGCTTCACCAAGGTCTTTCTTTGAAAAACTCCTTTCAAACACTCCTTTATGCTTTCCAGAAAATTCTACATCATTTCCGATCGACAATATGTCATTCACATATACTTATCAGAAAGGTTGTAGTGCTCCCACTCACTTCTTGTAAATACAGGCTTCACCGCAAGTCTGTATAAATCTATATGCTTTGATCAACTTATCAAAGCGTATATTCCAACTCCGAGATGCTTGCACCAGTCCATAGATGGATCGCTGGAGCTTGCACAATTTGCTAGCACCTTTAGGATTGACAAAACATTCTGGTTGCATCATATACAACTCTTCTTTAATAAATCCATTAAAGAACGCAGTTTCGTTATCCATTTGCCAGATTTCATAAAATGTGGCAATTGCTAACATGATTCGGACAGACTTAAGCATCGCTACGGGTGAGAAAATCTCATCGTAGTCAACACCTTGAACTTGTCGAAAACCTTTCGCAACAAGTCGAGCTTTGTAGACAGTAACATTACCATCGGCGTCAGTCTTCCTCTTAAAGATCCATTTATTTTCAATGGCTTGCCGACCATCGGGCAAGTCAACCAAAGTCCATACTTTGTTCTCATACATGGATCCCATCTCAGATTTCATGGCCTCAAGCCATTTCGCGGAATCTGGGCTCATCATCGCTTCCTCATAGTTCGTAGGTTCATCATGGTCTAGTAACATGACTTCCAGAACCGGGTTGCCGTACCACTCTGGTGCTGAACGAACTCTGGTTGATCTACGAAGTTCGGCAGAAACTTGATCTGAAGTTTCATGATCATCATCATTAGCTTCCTCACTAATTGGTGTAGGAATCACTGGAACTAGTTTCTGTGATGTTCCACTTTCCAATTCGGGAGAAGGTACAATTACCGCATCAAGTTCTACTTTCCTCCCACTCACTTCTTTCGAGAGAAACTCCTTCTCTAGAAAGGATCCACTCTTAGCAACAAAGACCTTGCCTTCGGATCTGTGATAGAAGGTGTACCCAACAGTTTCTTTTGGGTATCCTATGAAGATTTACTTCTCCGATTTGGGTTCGAGCTTATCATGTTGAAACTTTTTCACATAAGCATCGCAGTCCCAAACTTAGAGAAATGACAGCTTAGGTTTCTCGTCAAACTATAGTTCATACGATGTCATCTCCACGGATTTAGATGGTGCCCTATTTAACGTGAATGTAGCTGTCTCTAATGCATAACCCCAAAAGCGATAGTTGTAGATCGGTAAGAGACATCATCGATCGCACCATATCTAATAAAGTACGGTTATGACGTTCGGACATACCATTACGCTGTGGTGTTCCGGGTGGCGTGAGTTGTGAAACTATTCCACATTGTTTCAAATGAAGACCAAACTCGTAACTCAAATATTCTCCTCCACGATTAGATCGTAGAAACTTTATTTTCTTGTTACGATGATTCTCTACTTCACTCAGAAATTCTTTGAACTTTTCAAATGTTTCAGACTTGTGCTTCATTAAGTAGATATACCCATATCTGCTCAAATCATCAGTGAAGGTCAGAAAATAACGATACCCGCCGCGAGCTTCAACACTCATTGGTCTGCATACATCAGTATGTATGATTTCCAACAACTCTGTTGCTCGCTCCACAGTTCCGGAGAACGGAGTTATAGTCATCTTGTCCATGAGGCATGGTTCGCAAGCACCAAGTGATTCATAATCAAGTGATTCCAAAAGTCCATCACTATGGAGTTTCTTCATGCGCTTTACACCAATATGACCTAAACGGCAGTGCCACAAATAAGTTGCACTATCATTATTAACCTTGCATCTTTTGGCTTCAATATTATGAATATGTGTATCACACGATCGAGATCCAACAAACCATTTTCATTGGGTGTATGACCATAGAAGGTTTTATTCATGTAAACAGAACAATAATTATTCTCTAACTTACATGAATAACCTTATTGCAATAAACATGATCAAATCATATTCATGCTCAACACAAACACCAAATAACACTTATTTAGGTTCAACACTAATCCCGAAAGTATAGGGAGTGTGCGATGATGATCATATCAATCTTGGAACTACTTCCAATACACATCATCACTTTATCCTTTAACTAGTTTCTGTTCATTATGCAACTCCCATTTCGAGTTACTACTCTTTAGCAACTGAACCAGTATCAAATACCGAGGGGTTGCTATGAACACTAGTAAAATACACATCAATAATCTGTATATCAAATATACCTTTGTTCACTTTGCCATCCTTCTTATCCGCCAAGTATCTAGGGCAGTTCCACTTCCAGTGACCATTTCCTTTGCAGTAGAAGCACTTAGTTTCAGGCTTGAGTTTAGCTTTGGGTTTCTTCATGGGAGTGACAACTTGCTTGTCATTATTCTTGAAGTTCCCCTTCTATCCCTTTGCCCTTTACTTGAAACAAGTGGTCTTATTAACCATCAACACTTGATGCTCTTTCTTGATTTCTACCTCCGCCGATTTCAGCATCGCGAAGAGATCGGGAATTAACTTCGTCATCCCTTGCATATTATAGTTCATCACGAAGTTCTACTAGCTCGGTGATAGTGACTAGAGAACTTTGTCAATTACTATCTTATCTGGAAGATTAACTCCCACTTGATTCAAGTAATTGTAGTACCCAGACAATCTGAGCACATGCTCACTGGTTGAGCTATTCTCCTCCATCTTGTAGGCAAAGTACTGTCAGAGGTCTTATACCTCTCGACACGGGCATGAGTATGAAATACTAATTTCAACTCTTGGAACATCTTATATGCTCCGTGGCATTCAAAACGTTTTTGAAGTCCCGGTTCTAAGCCGTAAAGCATGGTGCACTTAAACTATCAAGTAGTCATCATACCGAGCTTTTGTCAAAACGTTCATAACGTCTACATCTGCTCCTGCAATAGGTCTGTCACCTAGCGGTGCATCAAGGACATAATTCTTCTGTGCAGCAATGAGGATAATCCTCAGATCACGGACCTAGTCCGCATCATTGCTACTAACATCTTTCAACTTAGTTTTCTCTAGGAACATATAAAAAATTAACGGGGAGCAACATCATGAGCTATTGATCTACAACATAGATATGCTAATACTACCAGGACTAAGTTCATGATAAATTAAAGTTCAATTTAATCATATTACTTAAGAACTCCCACTTAGATAGACATCCCTCTAGTCATCTAAATGATCACGTGATCCTAATCAACTAAACCATGTCCGATCATCACGTGAGATGGAGTAGTTTTCAATGGTGAACATCTTATGTTGATCATATCTACTATATGATTCACGCTCGACCTTTCGGTCTCCAGTGTTCCGAGGCCATATCTGCATATGCTAGGCTCGTCAAGTTTAACCCGAGTATTCTGCGTGTGCAAAACTGGCTTACACCCGTTGTATTTGAACGTAGAGCTTATCACACCCGATCATCACGTGGTGTCTCGGCACGACAAACTTTCGCAACGGTGCATACTCAGGGAGAACACTTATACCTTGAAATTTAGTAAGGGATCATCTTATAATGCTACCGTCGTTCTAAGCAAAAATAAGAAGCATAATAAGATAAACATCACATGCAATCAAAATATGTGACATGATATGGCCATCATCATCTTGTGCTTTTGATCTCCATCTCCAAAGCACCGTCATGATCACCTTCGTCACCGGCGCGACACCTTGATCTCCATCGTAGCATCGTTGTCGTCTCGCCAACTATTGCTTCTACGACTATCGCTACCGCTTAGTGATAAAGTAAAGCAATTACATGGCAATTGCATTTCATACAATAAAGCGACAACCATATGGCTCCTGCCAGTTGCCGATAACATTACAAAACATGATCATCTCATACAAAACCGTATAACTCATCATGTCTTGACCATATCACATCACAACATGCCCTGCAAAAACAAGTTAGACGTCCTCTACTTTGTTATTGCAAGTTTTACGTGGCTGCTACGGGCTTAGCAAGAACCGTTCTTACCTACGCACACAAAAACCACAACGATGTTTCGTCAAGTATGTGTTGTTTTAACCTTCACAAGGACCGGGCGTAGCCACACTTGTTTCAGCTAAAGTGAGAGAGACAGACACCCGCCAGTCACCTTTAAGCAACGAGTGCTCGTAACGGTGAAACCAGTCTCGCGTAAGCGTACGCGTAATGTCGGTCCGGGCCGCTTCATCTCACAATACCGCCGAAGCAAAGTATGACATGCTGGTAAGCAGTATGACTAGTATCGCCCACAACTCATTGTGTTCTACTCGTGCATATCATCTACGCATAGACCTGGCTCTGATACCACTATTGGGGAACGTAGTATTTTAAAATTTTCCTACGATCACGCAAGATCTATCTACCAGATGCATAGCAACGAGAGGGAAGAGTGTGTCCACGTACCCTCGTAGACCGGAAGCGGAAGCGTTAGAACAACGCGGTTGATGTAGTCGTACGTCTTCACAGACCGACCGATCAAGCACCGAAACTACGGCACCTCCGAGTTCTAGCACACGTTCAGCTCGATGACGTCCCTCGAACTCCGATCCAGCCGAGTGTCGAGGAAGAGTTCCGTCAGCACGACGGTGTGGTGACGATTTTGATGTTCTACCGTCGCAGGGCTTCGCCTAAGCACCGCTACAATATTATCGAGGAGAACTGTGGTGGAGGGGGGGCACCGCACACGGCTAAGAGATCATGAGATCAACTGTTGTGTCTTGAGGTGCCCCCCTGCCCCCGTATATAAAGGAGGGAGGGAGAGGCCGGCCCTAGAGGGGGCGCACCAAGTGTGGGGAGTCCTACTAGGACTCCCAAGTCCTAGTAGGATTCCCCTTTCCTTTCCGAAGTAGGAGAGAAGGAAAGAGGGGGAGAGGGAGAAGGAAAAGGGGGCTGCACCCCTTGTCCAATTCGGACCAGAAGGGGGGGTGCACGCCTCCTTCCTTTTGGCCTCTCTCCTCTATTCCCGTAACTCCCCGGTACTCCGAAAATACCCGAATCACTCGGAACCTTTTCGATGTCCGAATATAGTCGTCCAATATATCGATTTTTACGTCTTGACCATTTTGAGACTCCTCGTCATGTCCCCGATCTCATCCGGGACTCCGAACTCCTTCGGTACATCAAAACTCATAAACTCATAATAAAACTGTCATCGAAACCTTAAGCGTGCGGACCCTACGGGTTCGAGAACTATGTAGACATGACCGAGACACGTCTCCGGTCAATAACCAATAGCGGAACCTGGATGCTCATATTGGCTCCCACATATTCTACGAAGATCTTTATCGGTCAAACCGCATAACAACATACGTTGTTCCCTTTGTCATCGGTATGTTACTAGCCCGAGATTCGATCGTCGGTATCTCAATACCTAGTTCAATCTCGTTACCGGCAAGTCTCTTTACTCGTTCCGTAATACATCATCCCGCAACTAACTCATTAGCTGCAATGCTTGCAAGGCTTATAGTGATGTGCATTACCGAGTGGGCCCAGAGATACCTCTCTGACAATCGGAGTGACAAATCCTAATCTCGAAATACGCCAACCCAACAAGTACCTTTGGAGACACCTGTAGAGTACCTTTATAATCACCCAGTTACGTTGTGACGTTTGGTAGCACACAAAGTGTTCCTCCGGTATTCGGGAGTTGCATAATCTCATAGTCATAGGAACATGTATAAGTCATGAAGAAAGCAATAGCAATAAAACTAAACGATCAAGTTGCTAAGCTAACGGATGGGTCTTGTCCATCACATCATTCTCCTAATGATGTGACCCCGTTGATCAAATGACAACTCATGTCTATGGCTAGGAAACATAACCATCTTTGATCAATGAGCTAGTCTAGTAGAGGCATACTAGGGACACTCTGTTTTGTCTATGTATTCACACATGTACTAAGTTTCCAGTTAATACAATTCTAGCATGAATAATAAACATTTATCATGATATAAGGAAATAAATAATAACTTTATTATTGCCTCTAGGGCATATTTCCTTCATATGTCACTTTATTTGATTACATGTGATGTTTATCATGTTTATGCATCTTGTTTACTTAAAATGACGGTAGTAAATAAGATGATCTCTCACTAAAAATTTCAAGAATTGTGTTCCCCCTAACTGTGCACCGTTGCTAAGGATCGTTGTTCCGAAGCACCATGTGATGATCGGGTGTGATAGGCTCTAACATTTGCATACGACGCGTGTAAGCCAGATTTACACACGCAATACACTTAGGGTTCACTTGACGAGCCTAGCATGTACATACATGGCCTCGAAACACGGAAGACCGAAAGGTCGAACATGAGTCGTATAGAAGATACGATCAACATGAAGATGTTCACCGTTGATGACTAGTCCGTCTCACGTGATGATCGGACATGGGCTAGTCGATTCAGATCATGTATCACTTAGATGACTAGAAAGATGTCAAACTGAGTGGGAGTTCATTAAAAATTTGATTAGAAGAACTTAATCGTCATGAACTTAGTCTAAAAATCTTTACAATATGTCTTGTAGATCAAATGGCCCACGCTCAAGTTGCCCTCAACTTCAACGCGTTCCTTGAGAAAACCAAGCTGAAAGACGATGGTAGCAACTATACGGATTGGGTCCGTAACCTGAGGATTATCCTCATAGCTGCCAAGAGATCATATGTCCTTGAAGCACCGCTAGGTGATGCACCCGTTCTCCCGGCGACCCAAGACGTTATGAACGCCTGGCAGTCGCGTTGTGATGATTACTCCCTGGTTCAGTGCGGCATCCTTTATAGCTTAGAGTCGGGGCTCCAAAAGCGTTTTGAGCACCACGGAGCATATGAGATGTTCCAAGAGCTGAAAATGGTTTTCCAAGCTCATGCCCGAGTCGAGAGATATGACGTCTCCGACGCATTCTACAGTTGTAAGATGGAGGAGAATAGTTCTGTCAGCGAGCACATACTCAAGTTGTCTGGGTTGCTCAACCGCTTTTCTCAGTTGGGAATGAATCTCCCAGACGAAGCGGTCGTTGACAGAATCCTTCAGTCACTCCCACCTAGCTACAAAAGCTTCGTGTTAAATTTCAATATGCAGGGGATGGAGAGGTCCATTCCCGAGGTGTATTCAATGCTGAAATCAGCGGAGGTGGATATCAAGAAAGAACATCAAGTGTTGATGGTCAATAAAACCACTAAGTTCAAGAAAGGCAAGGGTAAGAAGAACTTCAAGAAGGACGGCAAAGGAGTTGTCGCGCCCGGTAAGCCAGTTGCCGGGAAGAAGCCAAAGAATGGACCCAAGCCTGAAACTGAGTGTTTTCATTGCAAGGGAACGGGTCACTGGAAGCGGAACTGCCCCCAAATACTTAGCAGACAAGAAGGCCGGCAACGTCAAAGGTATATATGATATACATGTTATTGATGTGTACCTTACCAGCGCCCGTAGTACCTCCTGGGTATTTGATACCGGTGCAGTTGCTCACATTTGTAACTCAAAGCAGGAGTTGCGGAATAAGCGGAGACTGGCGAAGGACGAGGTGACAATGCGCGTCGGGAATGGTTCCAAGGTCGATGTGATCGCCGTCGGCACGCTGCCTCTACATCTACCCTCGGGATTAGTTTTAAACCTTAATAATTGTTATTTAGTACCAGCTTTGAGCATGAACATTGTATCTGAATCTCGTTTGATGCGAGATGGCTACTCATTTAAATCCAAGAATAATGGTTGTTCTATTTATTTGAGAGATATGTTTTATGGTCATGCCCGCTGGTCAATGGTTTATTTTTGATGAATCTCAAATGTGATGATACACATATTCATAGTGTGGATGCCAAAAGATGTAAAGTTGATAACGATAGTCCCACATACTTGTGGCATTGCCGCCTTGGTCATATTGGTGTCAAGCGTATGAAGAAGCTCCATACAGATGGGCTTCTAGAGTCTCTTGATTATGAATCATTTGACACGTGCGAACCATGCCTCTTGGGCAAGATGACCAAGACTCCGTTCTCCGGAACAATGGAGCGAGCAGCCAACTTATTGGAAATCATACATACCGATGTGTGCGGTCCAATGAGTGTTGAGGCTCACAAAGGCTATCGTTATGTTCTCACCCTCATAGATGACTTAAGTAGATATGGGTATATCTACTTGATGAAGCACAAGTCTGAGACCTTTGAAAAGTTCAAGGAATTTCAGAATGAGGTTGAGAATCAACGTGACAGAAAAATAAAGTTCTTGCGATCGGATCGTGGGGGTGAATAGTTAAGTCATGAATTTGGCACGCACCTTAGGAACTATGGAATTGTTTCACAATTGACACCGCCCGGAACACCTCAGCGTAACGGTGTGTCCGAACGTCGAAATCGTACCTTGTTGGACATGGTGCGATCTATGATGTCTCTCACCGACTTACGGCTATCTTTTTGGGGTTATGCTTTAGAGACTGCCGCATTCACTTTAAATAGGGCTCCGTCGAAATCCGTTGAGACGACACCGTATGAACTTTGGTTTGGCAAGAAACCTAAGCTGTCGTTTCTGAAAGTTTGGGGTTGCGATGCTTATGTCAAGAAACTTCAACCTGAAAAGCTCGAACCCAAATCGGAAAAATGCGTCTTCATAGGATACCCAAAGGAAATGATTGGGTAGACCTTCTACCACAGATCCGAAGGCAAGGTCTTTGTTGCCAAGAATGGATCCTTTCTGGAGAAAGAGTTTCTCTCGAAAGAAGTGAGTGGGAGGAAAGTAGAATTTGATGAGGTGACAGTCACCCCTCCCGAACCGGAAAGTAGCGCAGCGCAGGAAATTGTTCCTGAGGTGCCTGCACCGACAAGGGAGCAAGCTAATGATGATGATCATGAAGAAACAGATCAAGTTACTACTGAACTTTGAAGGTCCACAAGGACACGTTCCGCACCAGAGTGGTAGGGCAACCCTGTCATGGAAATCATGGTGTTAGACAATGGTGAACCTTCGAACTATGAAGAAGCAATGGCGGGCCCGGATTCTAATAAATGGTTTGGAGCCATGAAATCCGAGATAGAATCCATGTATGAAAACAAAGTATGGACTTTGGTGGACTTGCCTGATGATAGGCACGCCATAGAAAATAAATGGATATTTAAGAAGAAGACAGGCGCAGATGGTAATGTGACCATCTATAAGGCTCGGCTTGTCGCTAAGGGTTATCGACAAGTTCAAGGGATTGACTACGACGAGACTTTCTCTCCCGTAGCGATGCTGAAGTCAGTCAGAATCATGTTAGTAATTGCCGCATTCTATGATTATGAGATATGGCAAATGGACGTCAAAACGGCATTCCTTAATGGCTTCCTCAAGGAAGAGCTGTATATGATGCAGCCGGAAGGTTTTGTCGATCCAGAAAATGCTAACAAAGTATGCAAGCTCCAGCGCTCGATCTACGGGCTGGTGCAAGCATCTTGGAGTTGGAATATTCGCTTTAATGATGTGATCAAAGCGTTTGGCTTTATACAGACTTGGGGAGAAGCCTGTATTTACAAGAAAGTGAGTGGGAGCTCTGTAGCATTTCTCATATTATATGTGGATGACATATTGCTAATGGGAAATGATATAGAATTCTTGGAGAGCATAAAGGCCTACTTGAATAAGAGTTTTTCAATGAAAGACCTTGGAGAAGCTGCTTACATATTAGGCATCAAAATCTATAGAGATAGATCAAGACGCCTCATTGGTCTTTCACAAAGCACATACCTTGACAAGATATTGAAGAAGTTCAATATGGATCAGTCCAAGAAAGGGTTCTTGCCTGTTTTGCAAGGTATGAGATTGAGCAAGGCTCAGTCCCCGACCACGGCAGAAGATAGAGAAAAGATGAGTGTCATTCCCTATGCCTGAGCCATAAGTTCTATCATGTATGCCATGCTGTGTACCATACCTGATGTGAACCTTGCCATAAGTTTGGTAGGGAGGTACCAAAGTGATCCCGGTACGGAACACTAGACAGCGGTCAAGAACATCCTAAAGTACCTGAAGAGGACTAAGGATATGTTTCTCGTTTATGGAGGTGACGAAGAGCTCGTCGTAAAGGGTTACGTCGATGCTAGCTTCGACACAGATCTAGATGACTCTAAGTCACAAACCGGATACGTGTATATTTTGAATGGTGGAGCAGTCAGCTGGTGCAGTTGCAAGCAGAGCGTCGTGGCGCATTCTACATGTGAAGCGGAGTACATAGCTGTTTGCGAAGCAGCACAAGAAGGAGTCTGGATGAAGGAGTTCATCACCGACCTAGGAGTCATTCCAAGCGCGTCAAGCCCGATGACTCTCTTTTGTGACAACACTGGAGCTATTGCCATTAGCAAGGAGCCCAGGTTTCACAAGAAGACCAAGCACATCAAGCGCCGTTTCAACTCCATCCGGAATTATGTTCAAGATGGAGACATAGATATTTGTAAAGTGCATACGGATCTGAATGTCGCAGGCCCGTTGACTAAACCTCTTCCACGGGCAAAACATGATCAACACCAGAACTCTATGGGTGTTCGATTCATCACAATGTAACTAGATTATTGACTCTAGTGCAAGTGGGAGACTGTTGGAAATATGCCCTAGAGGCAATAATAAAAGTATTATTATTATATTTCCTTGTTCATGATAATTGTCTGTTATTCATGCTTAAATTGCATTGTACGGAAACAGCGATACATGTGTGAATACATAGACCACAACGTGTCCCTGGTAAGCCTCTAGTTACTAGCTCGTTGATCAATAGATGGTCACGGTTTCCTGACCATGGACATAGGATGTCATTGATAACGGGATCACATCATTAGGAGAATGATGTGATGGACAAGACCCAATCCTGAGCCTAGCACGAGATCGTTTAGTTCGTAATGTTTAAGCTTTTCCAGTGTCAAGTATTTATTCCTTAGACCATGAGGTTGTGCAACTCCCGGATACCGTAGGAATACTTTGGGTGTGCCAAACGTCACAACGTAATTGGGTGGCTATAAAGGTACGCAACGGGTATCTCCGAAAGTGTCTGTTGAGTTCGTACGAACCGAGGCTGGGATATTGTCACTCCATATGACGGAGAGGTACCTCTGGGCCCTCTCGGTAAGACATCATCATAATGAGCTCAAAGCGACTAAGGAGTTAGTCACGAGAAGATGGATTACGGAACGAGTAAAGAGACTTGCAATGACGAGATTGAACAAGGTATCGGGCATACCGACGATCGAATCTCGGGCAAGTACCGTACCGATAGACAAAGGGAATAACATACGGGATTGAGTGAATCCTTGACACAGTGGTTCATCCGATGATATCATCGAGGAACACGTGGGAACCAACATGGGTATCCAGATCCCGCTGTTGGTTATTGACCGGAGAGTCGTCTCGGTCATGTCTGCGTGTCTCCCGAACCCGTAGGGTCTACACACTTAAGGTCCGGTGACGCTAGGGTTGTAGAGATACATGCACATGGAAACCTGAATGTTGTTTGGAGTCCCGGATGAGATCCCGGACGTCACGAGGAGTTCCGGAATGGTCCGGAGGTAAAGAATGATATATAGGAAGTCCAGTTTCGGCCATCGGGTGAATTCCGGGGGTCACCGGGAGTGTCCCGGGACCACCGGAGGGGTCCCGAGGGTCCACCGGGTGGGGCCACCTATCCCGGTGGGTCCCGTAGGTCACAAGGGGAAGGGGGCCAGCCCCTGGTGGGCTGGCGCACCACATGGGCCCCCCTCCATGCGCCTAGGGTTGAAACCCTAGGGGGAGGGGGCGCCCCCTATGCCTTGGTGGGCAAGTCTAACCCCCTGGCCGCCGCCCCCTTGGAGATCTGATCTCCCTAGGGCC
>LR738710.1:95877003-95893739 GCA_902687465.1 Secale cereale | reverse complement strand
CCCCCCCCCCCCCCGTGGCCCCTATATATAGTGGGGGGGAGAGGGCAGCCGCACCCAAGCCTCTGGCGGCTCTCCCCCTCCCGTCACACTTCCTACTCCTCTCGCAGGGCGCCGGCGAAGCCCTGCAGGTTTTCCTGTTGCATCCACCACCACGCCGTCGTGCTGCTGGATCTCCGTCAACCTCTCCTACCCCCTTGCTGGATCAAGAAGGAGGAGACGTTGCTGTACCGTACGTGTGTTGAACGCGGAGGTGCCGTCCGTTCGGCGCTGGGATCATCGGTGACGAGGATCACGAAGAGTACGACTACCTCATCCACATTCCTTCGAACGCTTCCGCTCGCGATCTACAAAGGGTATGTAGATGCAATCCTTTATGCTTGTTGCTAGATGACTCCTTAGATTGATCTTGGTGAAAGCGTAGAATTTTTTTGAATTCTGCTACGTTCCCCAACATACCAATGCATATGTAGTTAGTTCTGATGTAAGTCTTGCTGAGTACCTTTGTACTCACGTTTGCTTAATTTATGTTTTGCAGAGAGACTTCAGTCTCGCTAGTGGTTCCGCTTGGACTTCGACGTTTAGCTTGTTACCTCAGCTACGATCTTGTGCCCTTGGGAGGGTCTTGTAGATAGTCACGCTTCTCAGCCTTTTTCATTTGTAGTTGTCTGTACTCAGACATGTTATGCTTCCGTTGCCTGTATGCTCTGTATGTTGGGTCATGTGACCCCTGTTTGTAATAAATGATATGATGGATCTTCTGGGCCTTATCTATATGAGTTGTTGAGTTATGTTGTGATGCCATGTTGTACAGCACATACTTGCATGTTATGCGTACGTGTAATGTGTATTGCTATGTGTAGGATCCGACACCTAGTTGTTTACCCTTGGTAGCCTATCTTATAGGGAAATGTCTCCTAGTGCTTCCACTGAGCCTTGGTAGCTTGCTACTGCTCCGGAACACTTAGGCTGGCCGGCATGTGTCCTTCTTCGTTCCTGTGTCTGTCCCTTAGGGGAAATGTCACGCATTGTTCCTTTAAGTCCTTGTAGCTTGCTACGACTTGGGTTCATACGTTGATGACCGAAACGTTCGTTGTTGGGTCATGTATGCCTGTCTTTGTAATTTAGCGCCACTTTTGGTTTATAACTAGTCATGTCGGCCCGGGTTCTCTGTCATATGGATGCTAGCGACACTATCATATATGTGTGCCAAAATGCGCAAACGGTCCCGGGCCAGGTAAGGTGGCACCCGTGGGGATACCATGCGTGAGGCAGCAAAGTGATATGATGTGTTACAGGCTAGACCTGTGTGACTTAGGATCGGGGTCCCGACAGCTTTGGTTTCAGAGCTTGACTGCCTGTAGGATTAGTAAGCCAAACTGGTCGAAGTTGTGTCTAGAAACTCTTTAGTTATATAAGGGAATTGATTGTGGAAGGGAACGTAAGGCTCTTTTTACTCCTTTACCTTATGACCTTCTGATTTGAGTCACCTTCTTCTATTCTACGGGGATTAAGAACTAGGGTTTCTCTTCTGTCTGTCAGGATCACGTTAATTGTGTATTCAACCCTCAGTTCAGTTTCTACTAATTCCGTTTGTTCAACTATTGATCTCAGAACCTTGACACTATAATGTTTAGTGGTTATGCCACCCTTTTGCTTGGATCTCAAAAGTATTTTCGAGCATTTACAGCTGTTATGCTGTCCGAGTCATCCCAGGTTTCTAAATAGTCTGATGCATTTGCAAATCTTTCCTCCCTGTTCCCGAAACTCCTTTGGGCCAGATTAACCACACTAGTCGGTGAATTGAGGTACTATGTTGCCTCGACATATATGTTGGAGCTATTATTATGACCCTAAGTATCTTAGAGAATCATCCAGTAATCTAGCAGTGCTTATATTCCGGTGTGATGATTCTGGCCATTATTCTCGAAAGCATCTCGTGATGCTATTTAGGTAGTAAGTATTCTATTCCTGGGTTCTTGAACCCAAGACTCACTCCACTTACCTCCTGCTGGTAGTATTTGCTCGTTCCTTTAGGATATTAGTAACCTTGTAATAGTCCTCGAGGTCCGTGGTATGTCATTCTTCCAATACCATGAACCGTTATGGCAGAAGTTCTTTTGAACCAAAAGATCACAACCAGAGTGCTCTTGAGTGGTACTCCATTCATATTGTGACTCTGCCAGTCCTATCTTTCTGCATGGGTTATTCGGAAGAAATATGGTGAACTCGTTCGACACGCTAATCTATGCATCCACAACTCAGAAAGTTATATGTTCCTTGAGTTGCCCCTTTTAGTTGAACTATGACCCCGTCTATCAGTTGATAGTCAGGAGTATTTGTGCATTCGTGTTCATCGATGCCTTTTACCCTTGTGGTCCGTCAAGCCATTCTATTCTGGAATGACTAGGAGAAACAAACTCCAGTACCTTATCCATATCTAGGATTGGGTCAAAGCAGTTGTACTCCGCAGATCAAAATGACATTTCAACTTTTGATTCTGTTCTACCTTGGAGTATTACCATCTTCATATCAAGAATGTCATGGGAATTGCACAACCTCCTATAAACTCTTGATACAATGATACTTCTCGCCATTATCGTTCATTCCTCGGTCTCCGTGTTATCGTAGCCGGAATACTGACAAGTGAATCATGATGTGTGAAATCAATACTCCTAGCAACCTCGTTGTTGGGTAGTTAATGGACAATAATCTCATTCTTAGTGTGTTGGTTACTGAATCACCATTTTAAGATTGACCGTGCTACCAAGTCCATTTTTCTGGTGCACTCTTCGATCAATGAGTTAGGATTGTGTCAATCCCTCACTCTTTTGATCATATCATCTTGCCCTGAAAAGCAAGGTTGTTCTCGAGCTTAGTAACATACCGGTGGTTAGTGATTTTCCGAATATCTTCTCGGAAGTATTACCGGGTTGTCCCCTGACTGTTATGTTGAGCTCGTGATCAAGTTGGTATTCTTGTAAACCATCCTTTCTCCAAGAATCTGTGTTGGATACCCCTGAACTAGTTGGTTAAGCTAAACAACAACTTGGAGAGTTGGAAGATAAAAGCTTAATCCACATAGCTCACTCCAAAGGGATATCTCGTATGTGTATTGAAGATAGATGATATCTTTTTCAATTGATCTCCGTGATCAATTGTGGATCTATTGTCTTGTCCAAACTTTGATTTGAGTGTGGGCTATCGTCAAGTCAAATCAGAACCAAAGGTATTCATAATGTTGTCTTACTCTTGGTTGATCCCTCGAGCATACACCGTTACATCTATTGGTCTGACCAATGCTATCACCTTGTTCACATAGTTATGGAATTCCATTTTATGGAAGCCTCGATGAATTGTTGTTGAGCCCATCGACAACATGTTTATCCCCTCCATCATTCATGTTGAACATTAAAGCTAGTGTTGGAAACTTTGTAAGCATTGCCTTCATGTCCCATTCACGAGGTATATGTTCGATGAGAGGAGAGACTTTCCCTAATTCATGTGTAATTGATGTAAGTTGCCACCATGAGTTCGAGAAAAGATTGTTTTGCTTCTTCTGGATCATCCCAAGTCAGTTATGCATGTGCGAATGTATACTATGGTTTGGCAGATTAATTACCTCCACTCCATATGTATTCCCTAGCACACCATGCCACTGATTGAATTGTTCAAGGAGAGGAAGTTCCTTCATAAGAGCTAATCCGGACTTATGAAAGGACTTTGATATCCTCGATGATGATTCCCCACCCGAACTCGATAGTGTTTTATTATAAGACTACTACGTGGTCATGCTTGTCTGCGACAGCGTGTTCACATGTGTGTAGCAGAACCAACTCATGTTTTGGAGCTTGCTATCGCAGTTCATTCCCCGAGAATGTCGCAACGTCATCTTGTCGATTTGTGTTGCAAACTTTCATTTTTCTTCCTAGATTTGACGAGTCTGGAATATCCTGACACCAACCAGATCTGAATCTCAGGCAGATATGATGGTTGGAGCATTTTCCCAACAACTATAATATTGGTCTCTCGATAACCGGTAAAGTGGATGTCGTGGCCAACACATGTAGCCGGAAGACCTATTGTTGTAGTATCTTGATTGAAGAAGTTGGCCACCTCCCCATAAGGATTTCGTAGGATTTACTCCAACAATTGCTCCTTATGGATTCTTGTGCTTCCGAAGTCCGACCTTTACTTGATGTTCAAGATACCAAACATATCTATGAATGGATTACGCTAACACATCAAGGAGAACATTAGAAGCGGAGTGCTAAATGTCTCTCTGTCGATCATCCAGATTTTGTCCCTTGACTCTGCTAAGGTGAAATCTGAGAAAGTGTTATCTTCCTTTGCATCTGCATCGTCCATCGTTATTCATCATGGTAGTATGTAGTGTTGCCAGGATCCTTGACACGGATATTGGTAAAACCTTGATGAATATGGGAATGCTCAAGTTCTTGAGAGCATGCACAAGCACTAGGTGTTATCTCTGGCTCTAACCGGGATTGCTCCCAGTGTTCTTGGGTATGCTATAACCTCTCAAAGAATAGATTCACTCTCTACTGTTGGGTTTCTCCCCAGTTACCAGAATCATTCCCAGCATTTGCATTTTGTTCCAGCTTGCACCGCCAATGTGCCACTTGCCATGGGTCCCATCCATTTCCGATGATAAGCAGAATCATCCCTTGTGTTGTCTTCAACAAGGTAGTCCGCATCATCCATTCTGGCCCGAGAATGTCATTCTTATGAACTCTGTCAAACGATCGATTGTGATTTGCCTTAGGCTGGTATAGGGAATTTCAATGATCTCTATATCAAAAGTAATTCTTTTTGCCACTTAAGGGAATAACTCTACGAGTCACCTTCGCTAAGGTGCCCCGTCTGGTGACATCGATCACCATCCTCTTAGGTATGGAATTATTGCCTACTGAGTGAATTTTCATCGTTTGTTTCACTCCATCCCTTTGGATGTGTGTTTTGTGTCTCAGCTCAAGAGATGCTTCAATGTCTCACTCCATGAGTTGATCTTGAGTTCCTCGATCTTCGGGAAGATCGATTTCTACAGAGTATGTCTCCGTTATCATCTGGTTGGATGAAGATCTCAAAGCAAGGATGATAAGATCAATATGATGCAAAACATCTCCGACAAGGAAAATTGGATCGTGAAGATTGTGTTAGTTAGTGTCCCTCTGTCTTCTTACCTCATGACTTGAATCTCGGGACGAGATTCTTGTTTAGTAGGGGTGAGTTGTCACATCCCTAGCTTCTGTCTGCCTAGTGCTAGATTGTTTGTTGCATCATGCCTAAACTTTTCTTTAAATTTGAATTGGGGATGTTGAAACCCTAGCACTAAATGAACTCAACTAGGTTCAAATAAAAATCCTTTTCAATAAACCCAAAAATGCCTTCATCAATGTGTGATAATTTTGGCAAGGGTTTTGATCCAAACCAAAAATATTGAACATTTTTAGGGAATTATTGGGCTTTGAATTAATCATAAGTATTTGAATTAGGGCCATTTAAATGCTATATATTTTTAAATTGCTCCAACAATTCTGGAAAATTGTTAGGGGCTTTGGAATAATTCTTTTAGTCCCTACAAATTTATCAGAAGAAAATAAATTGATTTAGTATTTTTTTACTAAATCGGAAACCAATTACAGAATAGAAAAAAATAGAAAACAGAAACTAATTTAGAAAGAGAGAGAGAGAGAGAGTGGAACTTCACCTGGCCCTTACCTGGCAGAAGAGGCCCAGCCCACCAGGGGCTGTGTGGTCTTCTTCCTCCTGCCAGGAGGACAGGCAGGTGCGTGGCGAGCGCGCCGGTGACGCCTTGCCACCTCCTCCCTGCCTGCTTCCCTCCCCGACGCCCTGGACGAGCGCCACGCAACCCCTCGAGCCCATGGTCCTTTCCCCTCACTCTCTTCCTTCTCCCTCGTCCTCTCTCTCGTTCTCCCCTCATGGCCGAACGCCATCGTCGCCGCTGCTCGCAATCACCGCAGCCACAGCCACCGCTCCGCCTCCCCGAGCTGTCCCGGAGGTCCGCCGCGACGCTCTCCATCTCCAAGCCGAAGGAATCGAGCCCGGACGTCCTCCATCGTCGCCATCATCACCTTCTTCACCGCCGGCCACCGAGGACCTCCACCGTCGAATTCACCGTCGCAGAAGCTTCACCGAGCCGCTGAGCTTCTCCCTCGATCCCCTGTGAGCTTCTGCACCTTCCCCTATGCTCGCCCCCTCCGTTTGTCTCTGCTAGCCTCGGTCCCCGTCGTGCCCGAGAACTCAGCGCCGCCGCACTAGTCGTTGTCGTTGTTTTAGCTAGCGTTCGTCACGCCTGAGCATTGCTACATGCTCAGCAGCTCCGCAGCAAGCTAACGCCGCCACCAGCTCGTCTTTTTGTGCACCGTAGCAATACGTCGCCGATGCCCGAACTCCAGCCACCGCCTCGCTCGTCGCCGGCGCCTTTCCCGGCCACCCTAGCTCCAGCCGCTGCCACGAATGGATGCGCGCGAGTGCCAGCTCCGCGTAGGTGCTCTCCGCCGACGATTTGGTCGCCGGAGGACCAAATCTAAAGCTTGCCGCCGTGTTGGCCTCGTCGGCGGCAGAACGCCGGCGAGTTTGACTCGTTTGACCGGGGGGGTTGACCACCCCTGGGTCACTGACGTGTGAGCCCACCCCCCCTAATTAGCTAGTTTAGTTAAGTAAATTGCTAATTAAACCAGTTAGTTAGGTTAGTCACTGACCTATGGGCCCAGACCCCACTGACAGTTAGTTAGTTCTTAGCTTAGCACTAATTAACTCTGTTAATTAGTTGTGACACTGACATGCCGGGCCCACATGTCATGTTTGACCTGGACCAGCCCCTGTTGACCTGCTGATGTCAGCATGAGGTCATGCTGACGCAGTAAAGTATTTCTGGAATTTAAAATAAATCTTAAATGATTTATGAATTTCAGAAATTACTCAAAACTTTTAAAGATCATATAAAATCAACTGTAGCTCAGATGAAAATAATTTATATATGAAAATTGATCAGAAAAATCCAAGGAATCTGTTTATGGCATTTCCATGCATGTTTGAATAACTTACAGCCACTATTTAGGACAATTTGAATAAATGGCATTTGAATAATCACATATGGAGTTTGAATTTGAATCTTTGGTTCAAATCAACTTCATTTAATATGGTTGTTAGTTGCATTAGCTCAATCAACAACATATTGCCATGTCATGATCATGCATCATATTGTCGCATTGCATTGATTGTGTTCTCTCTTATTTGCCGGTGTTTGTCCCCTCTCAGTAGACGTGGTTCTGACGATGAGATCGATGACACAAATGAAGAACTATTACTATCTTTAGAAGTGCCAGGCAAGCAAACCCCCATTGAGCATCCCGATATAATCCCACTCTCTCGCTCCTGCTCTCTTTTACTGCATTAGGACAACAACGTTTTGAACCGCTTTTTGCTGCGGTAGCTGAAGCCCTTTCCTCTGCATGACCTGTCGTTGCCACAGTAAATAGTTGAAACCCACTAGCATGAGTAGGAGTTGTTTGAGCCATGTTGTGCCTACTCATTCATGCTTTCTGGTTATGCCTGCTATTGCTTAGAGTTGTGTCAGGTCTGATTCATCGGGGATGAATTGGAATGTGGTGAACATGTCCTACTGTTGAGAGCTAAGTGTGTGAACACGTTTTGGTAGAGGTAGCGGTGAGAGGCCATGTAGGAGTACATGGTGGGTTGTCTCACTGGAACCGTCCTTAAGAACCGAGTTCTGTGTAAGTTGTCCAATGACTAGCTACTACCACACATTGGGTTCCGGTAACTCGACCCCTCTCGACTTATTAATCAACTAGATCTCTGTCCAGGAGTTGCAACTAGTTTCTGGTGTTTGTAGGTAGTGTTAGTAGTCTACCAAATGGCACACGGTACATGTGGGCTTGGGGCAGACTAGGCACCGTGGCACGGTGTACCAAGCGTAGATCCATCCGTTGAGGTGGGCTTGGGAACCCTGCGCACATCGTTTGGGGCCGTGAGCGACACCCCGGCCGGATCTCCCCACGGATGGAACCCGAATAGGCGATAAACCTGGACAAGAGACTTGTGTGGTTAGTCAGGTCGTGGCCGACACCCTCGCCAGGCTTCCGCTTGAAGGTTGCCGAGATACATGACGTGTACATGGCGGTAAGTGGCGAGAGCGTGTGTGAAGAAGTACACCCCTGCCGGGTTAACATGATCTATTCGAATAGCCGGGTCCGCGGTTATGGACTTCTTGGATGCTTACGTGGTACATAGACAAGTGGAGGTGGATACTCTAAAACACGCAAGATAAGCGTGAGTGCTATGGATGGCCTTCTCATAGGGAAACGGGAGCGGATCCATAGTGGTGTATTGATTGGTGAATTTGTGGACTCGTGTGCGCCACCTCAAAAGAGTTACTTGCAGTCGTAGTTTAGGATAGCCACCGAGTCAAAGCTGGCTTGCTGCAGTCAAACTCCAGCACCCCTTTGTTGATACCAATGCATTTGTAGTTAGTTCTGATGTAAGTCTTGCTGAGTACCTTTGTACTCACGTTTGCTTAATTTATGTTTTGCAGAGAGACTTCAGTCTCGCTAGTGGTTCCGCGTGGACTTCGGCGTTTAGCTTGTTACCTCAGCTACGATCTTGTGCCCTTGGGAGGGTCTTGTAGATAGTCACGCTTCTCAGCCTTTTTTATTTGTAGTTGTCTGTACTCAGACATGTTATGCTTCTGTTGCCTGTATGCTCTGTATGTTGGGTCATGTGACCCCTGTTTGTAATAAATGATATGATGGCTCTTCTGGGCCTTATCTATATGAGTTGTTGAGTTATGTTGTGATGCCATGTTGTACAACACATACTTGCATGTTAAGCGTACGTGTAATGTGTATTGCTATGTGTGGGAACCGACACCAAGTTGTTTACCCTTGGTAGCCTATCTTACAAGGAAATGTCTCCTAGTGCTTCCGCCGAGCCTTGGTAGCTTGCTACTGCTCCGGAACACTTAGGCTGGCCGACATGTGTCCTTCTTCGTTCCTGTGTCTGTCCCTTAGGGGAAATGTCACGCGTTGTTCCTTTAAGTCCTTGTAGCTTGCTACGACTTGCGTTCATACGTTGATGACCGACACGTTCGTTGCTGGGTCATGTAGGCATGTCTCTGTAATTTAGCGCCACTTTTGGTTTATAACTAGTCATGTCAGCCCGAGTTCTCTGTCATATGGATGCTAGCGACACTATCATATACGTGTGCCAAAATGCGCAAACGGTCCCGGGCCAGGTAAGGTGGCACCCGTGGGGATACCGTGCGTGAGGCCGCAAAGTGATATGATGTGTTACAGGCTACACATGTGTGACTTAGGATCGGGGTCCCGACAGCTTTGGTATCAGAGCCTGACTGCCTGTAGGATTAGTAAGCCAAACTGGTCGAAGTTGTGTCTGGAAACTCTTTAGTTATATAAGGGAATTGATTATGGAAGGGAACGTAAGGCTCTTTTTACTCCTTTACCTTATGACCTTCATTGCAACCACACACTTCACTACAACTCCGAAAGCCCAGCTGATGCTTCATCACAACTCTGGCGGGCCCCCTTTGCTTCACCAACTACTGTAGCCCGTTGGCTAACCTGCAGCCCCACACCATCGGCGCCGTCATGCTTCGCTGCAGCTTCGGCGGCCATCGCGCTGCTTCATCATAACGTCGGCGAGCCCCTTCTGCTTCACCAGTTGATGCAGCCCATAGGCTAGCCTTTAGCACCGCAACCTTGCAGCACCAGCAGAGCGCCGATGTCCCAATGTAGCACCGACAGAGCTCAACGTCCCGCTGCCACACCACCGTCGAAGGTTGTGTTGCAGTGGGTGGCTGTAGGCGTCACTGACACGGCTTGTCGTGCAACACCCCTCGCCCAAGTCGTGTTGTAGCATGCATCGTCGGCGAGGTTGCTTTGAAGCATCCATTTCTGGCGACTGCAAGGTCGATGGATGTAGCAGCGCATGCGGTTCCTCCAGTGTTGCAGCAATGGTGATGCTGCCGAAGTGGGCTCTGAAACAACGGGCATGGCGGCAGCAGATCCTTGCAGCGGGTGGTCGGAGACAGGTTGAACGACGATGATGGTGCGTTGTGATGAGTGGCCATGGAGAAAACGAAAAGAGCAAAAGGGGGAGAAGAAACTGCTCGGGCGAGGGGGGGGGGATTGTGTGGACGGGCTTCACGGGATAAGATAAGGTTGGGGGAAGAGAGTGGTTCTGGGCCCCACACAGCACGTGTCATGCGGGAGAGGAGGTTTGCTCTGTTAGAGTTAGAGATAAATGTCAATTGCAATATCAACAAACTCCTTATTCTCTATCTCTCCCGTAGCTATCTCTCATCCTAGCGATATGTTGTAATGACTGAATCCTAGCGATTGGTGAAACTTTGTATGCCATGGCAGGGGCTATTTTTGACTCGTACAATTATAAACCAACGTGGCTCCTCATCGAGGAGTAGGAATGCTTCCAACTTACATGGTATCAGAGCCAATTCTTTCCCTGATCTAGCTACCAGAAGCCATCCCATCGCCATGCCTTCCACCTCAGCACCTGTTGCTCAACCTCAGACCTCCGCCGGCTGAGAAGCTCACCAAGGGGAACTGATACGTCTTCATCGTATCTATAATGTATAGTGTAGTGCGTATACGCCTAGACGCTAGTGCAAGGCCTATACTGTATAGTGTAGCGCCTAGCTCTCACGTGTTACACACTGAGTTCACATTTTCCAGGCAGCCTGAGATGCGACCCTGGCTAGGCGTGTAGTGCCCGAGAGCCAGGCACTGCACAGTTTAGTGTGGCGCCCTAGCTAGGCGTGTAGTGCCCGAGAGCCAGGTGTTGCACAGTTTAATGTGTTGCCTAGCTGTCGTGCGCTACATAAAAGGGTCAGCCGAGTGAATTGTTTCGCCAACGGTTTATTTTGTGATATTGTTTCGTCCACCGATCAAATATGTCATTTTTATCGCCTAGAAGCACTTAAAAATGAAGAGATCCGTTGGTAACACTAGTAGTGTCTTGCTTGGCGCTCTAGGTAAGTGTAGAACTGATACACACGTTTGATCGTTACTTTGGTTGCACGCCAATGAGTAAAAACAGTACTAGTTACTGGATTTGTCTTGGATTTGAAGAAGCAAGGTAGACGGTTCCTTGCAACACACACATACAAACACACACGCGTACACACATTTGATCGTTCATTTTTGTGGTTGCGTGTCAGTAAAAACCTTAGGTGCGTGAGATGCAACCTTTTTCCACGGCGATTGTAGGGACAACACTAGCGGAATGACAGCTCAAATCACTGTGCGTATTAGGGGACTAGGCCACGAAACGACATCTAGGAAAGGGAAACCGCGGAGGAGTTAGCTGGCTGGCGATTAGAGCAACTCTAGCAGACCCCACATCTCATCCCGACCCACAAAATAACTGACAAAATACGGGTTGGGGTGAAAATAACCTGTCCGACCAGACCTTGCATCTCGCCCCGGCCCATAAATATTCTTGCGGGGCGCGGCAAAACTTCGGCCCAAACCCGTGAATAAGCGGGTTTCCCCCTCGCCGCTGCGGTGCCCTGCATATAAGTGGAAGCGTTGGTGGGGGGACATTTCAGCCAGTGCATTCCTCCACCAACCCCCCCCCCCCACCCCTTGCGCCGCCGCCTAAAATTTCGGCGAAAGCAGCCGGCAGGAGCACGCCGAAAGGCCGCCACACGCACGAGGCCTCTGTCGTGGTTCTAAGTCTGACAGTACGAGTAGGGGGTACAAATGTAGAGGCAAGGACCTAGCTATGGTGGAGTTGTACACAAGGTGTTTACGAGTTCAGGCCCTTCTCGGAGGAAGTAACAGCCCTACTTCTCGGTGCCCGGAGGCGGTCGACTAGTATGTGTATATGTGAGTTACAAAGGTGCGAACCCCCATACCTGAGGAGGGGGTCGGCAGGTCTCAGTCGACTGTCTTTTTCGTCATAAGTTTTGTCTTTTGATCTTCTAGGGTAGTGACCTTGGGTGGGGTACCTTGGCTGGGTCCGTGACCCTACCCTAGGTCTGTAACCTAGTCAGTAGCCCCCGAATGGATTGAGGCTTGAGCAAGGGAGAGGGCGCTGAGGAAAGCTTTGGTTCTGGCTCGACGTCCCTGGGGTAGTCTCCCTCTGGGCTCGCGGACTAGGCTGTCCTCCTCAGTCTTGCCTTGGTCGCCATGATCGATTCTGGAACCGACGAGTGTGTTGGTTGCTTCTCCCGTCGACTGAACTTTGCGCTAGGCGTCGGGTGCTGTTGGCGTGCGCAGTTTTCGGCGGGGTTGGTTGCTCTTTGGTCGCCGGTTTCCACGGGGTTTCGAAATTTGGGGAAGCGCGCGGGGCGGGACGTGCCGCAGCAATCGGACGGATATGCTTGAGATGCCTCGATCCTCGCGCCACCTTTTTCGCCACGTATCACATCTGGGCCTGTTGCGGGATTTGATAAGATCGCTCGGGGCCACCGGTCAGCCACTCAACCGGGGCGCTATAAGTGCGCGCCGAGCCCGAAGCGGGGGCACTGTGCGCCCAATCCTTCTTCTTCCGCCTCTGCTTCTTTGTCGTGCCTCTGGTCCTTCTTGCCTCTCTCCACAGCGACCACCGCGGTGATGGATCCGGCCGGAGCGGATTGTCGTCGAGGTCTGGACTCCCTGCCGGTTGGATCCAGGGGGATTGGATCCGGTCCACCGTCGTGGCAGAGGATCTGGAGGAGCTGGAGGAGAAGGGACTGATTGCCCGTGGCTCCTGGCGGGTGCCAGAGGGCGAACTCGAGCCTCGGCCGCGGGAGGGCGGGTGCGTCCTCCTCACGACCCACGTCGACCGATGTTTCTCCATGCCTCTGCATCCCTTTTTTCGTGCTTTCTTGATTTTCTTCGGCGCCCAGTTGCATTACTTCACGCCCAATTCCATCGCTTTCCTTTCCGCGTTCATTTCCATGTGCGAGAACTTCCTCGGATGCCGGCCGCACTGGGGCTTGTTCAAGCATATCTTTACCTGCCGCTCGCAAACCGCCAAGAAGGCAAATCCGAGCGACGATAAGACGCACGTCCTCCTGGCGTGCGGTGGGCTCGGAATCCAACTTAGGAATAGGAGCGCCTTTCCCCCCATAATCTTTCCGGAGTCGATTCGGGGCTGGCAGTCGACTTTGTTGTATTATAAGGATAGTCCGACCCCGGGCCAGTCGACTGGTCTTCCCCCTTTCTCTCTTGGTCGAGCCAGCCAGCATCCTTCAATGATAGTGGGTAAGGCCGAGAAGGCCGGAATGAACATGTTGGTGGAGCGGGTCGTCCAGTTGGTCCGCAAGGGTGTAACGGGGATGCATCTGTTTGAGGTGTAACTCATGCGGAGGATCCGGCCGCTCCAGGCTCGGGACCACCCGATGTGGTTGTACTCCGGCACCGACGACTCGTCGCGAGTCCACCCGGAGGCGGCCGACGAGAAGTATGTGGCGCAGTGCCTGAAGTGCATCACGGGGAACAAAGACAACCCCAGGGGGTCTGGGAGGGTCCTCCCATTTGACGCTGACCATCTGCCCGATAAGGTTCGTCTTCGGCTCCTGAGTGATGTTTCTGTCATTGGCTTGTAGTTTGTCTTGACGGATCCGACTAATATTTAGTCAATCTTCCCTTCTTTGCAGATCTATACTGAGATGTACTCGCTGCCCAACAGGGATTTGGTCCAGGAGGGCGAGGAGGGCGTGGGAGACGCCACCGAGTGGAAGTTGGAGGAGGAGAGCAAGGAGGAGAGCGAGGGCTACAATAGCGGGGAGGAAGTCGAGTCACCTCCCCGTGATGAGAGGCGGTCCAAGGAGAAGCACGACCAGGGGCTGCGCGCCCTCGGACAGGTCCTTCAGGCTCCCGAACGCCCAAGCGCGCTCGCACGGCCACTCCTAACCCCTCTGAGAAGGTGCCCAAGCAGTCCAAGGTTACCACCACCAAGCCCTGGAAGGCCTTGCCTAGTATTAAGGTGGATGTTCCCATCGCCTCCACGTAAGTATCATTCGGTTTTGTTTCTTTCTGTCTTTTGGAGGTCGGCCGTATCTTCTGTCGACTCATCTTCGAGGGATCTCTTCATCGCCGCTGCTTCCACGACCTCAATGGACATTGACAAGGGTCAGGATGACGAGGAGACCGTAGATGCCGCAACATCCCGCATAGGTGTGGGTTATAGATCGTGTCTTGTTTTTCTTTCGTCGGTTAGGGGTGACGGTCGACTGAACTTCGCCATAGTTTGTCTTGAAGTGCCGCGCCACGTCATAGAGCTCCCAGATGACGATGATGATGTTGCTGAGGAGCGCTTGGGAGGAGATCGACGACGCACAGGGAAGAAGGGCCGGAAGGCGCTTTCTGGATCGGAGGCCCAGCAACAAGAAGACGCGGCCCGAGCCACGGTCTCCTTTGCCGACCCCTTGTCGACCGTCGTCCCGCTTCATCAGCTAGAGGGGCCGTCGGCCCGGTGCTTGCCCCAGCCGTCGACCCAGCGCCTGCTCCAGTCGTCGACCCAGCGCCCGCTCCAGCCGTCGACCCAACGCCTGCCCCTTCATCTGTTCTCTTCTCCTCCTACCGCCTCTCGGAGGATCCTATGGGAGCGGCTCAAGAAGCCGTTCGCCAGGCGGGGTTGATGATGGAGAGGACGAAGGCGGCGTACGAGGCCAGCATTGCCGCTTATGACGCTAGTTCTGCTCTTCGGGCCAACGTCCAGGTTCGTTTTCTCCACTGGTTGGTTTGCTGTGCTGGAATAATCTTTGGCTTTGAGAGAATCTGTTGCCTTGTTCGTAAGATGATGTCACACCCACTGGGTGAGGACTTGATGTGTTTGCTTTCAACTTCCCTTGAACCCGAGCGAGACTGATCCTGGTCGAGTGAGAACCGGTGGGGGCACACTCAGTGCACCCACTGGGTGTAGTCCCAGAGATCGTGGTCGATTGCTGGCGGTCGGCCATGGTCTGATGATAGAACTTTTCTTCCTTGCTGTTTTTTTAGCTCGAGCCGGACTGATCTTGGCCGGGTGAAATCAGTGGGGGCACGCTCAGTGCACCCACTGGGTGTAGTCCCCGAGACTGCGATTGAGTGTTTGACTCGACCGTAGTCTTAGAATCTTGTTTTGTTGTGTTGATGCAGAAATCCTACGAGTTTGGGGCCAAATTTGCAGACGTTGAGAAGAAGCAAATCCAACTCAATCTCGACCTGCAGCTGGCTCGGGACCATCTGAAGAAGACGCGGGATGACGCGGCCGGTAACTGACGCTAACCATTTGTCGATTGACTTTTGATAAATGTGCCTTGTGTTTCCTCATGTTCATCTGTCCAGTGACGTCTTTGGTAGGTCAACTAAAAGCAGCCTTGGAGCAGAAGGATCTCGACCTGGTGGCGGCGCAGTAGGCGGCTCAAGAGAAGGCAGAACTGGCTGCGCAGAAGCTGGCTTCTGTAGGCGCGCTCGAGGCGGAGATTATCAGGCTGAGAGGCTCACTTGACGCGGCCAACCAATAGGTGACTTGACTGAAGAACTCCAAGGCTGTCCTGAACGACAAGTACGAGGCCCTTTTCCGGAAGAGGATTGATCTTGAGGCCTATCTGGGCGACCTTACCAAGAAATGGTACCTTGTGCTCGAAGGTAAGTCTCTTTTGGCTCGGGTTAAGTTGGATCGGCCGACCCATGTTTTGCTTGCTGATTCGACTTGCTGTTTCCGGTGCGGAATTCTGTCACAACTTTGAAGAAGAGACTGGGCGGGTCGAGCCCGGCCTGGACCCAGCTAATTCCATCGTGAAGGACGAGGTTGCCATGAACATCTTGAGGCTGGAGTCCCGCCTTACTGCGGCCACGGACTATCTGGGACGGCTGAAAGCGGTGATGGCCCAGATCGACACCGCGCTCTGGAGGGGAGTCGTGGAGGAGAACGACCTCGAGTCTTTGATGACTCGACTCAATGAGATCCCCAACCGAGTGCAGGAGTGGAAGAAGTCGTCCACCCGGAGTGGAGCCGACGTGGCGCTATCCTTGGTCCACGTGCACTGCAAGGAGGTGAAGGAGAGAAGGCTCGCGGCGCTCAAGGTCGCCAATACGAAGGAGCTTCAATTCCAGTCGTTCATGGAGACTTTCCTGGAAGCCGCCACCCGCATCGCCGATGGGATCGACCTGGACGAGTTTGTCGCACCCGCGAGCCCGCCTCCCCCTGAGGAATGAGTGAACTTTGGTACTTTAATCCAATTTGCATCGGAATGCCGAGTGATCTTGTAATCGTTAAACTTTGGTGGGCCTGTGGCCTAGGTACTCTTGCCTGAATCTTGCGGGACTTTTATCTGGATTTGACCTTTTGGTTTGCGGCTCTTTTTTGATTGCTTGAATCTTCGAGTCGACATCCGCAGCTAAGCCTCCAAGTGAGAGGGTTGTTCTTCACTTGGTGTGAGCGTTTGAAACTTAGGCGAGTCACGGGGTCGCAGCTAAGCCCCCGAGTGAGAGGGTTGCTCTTCACTCGGAGTGGATGTTTGTAACTTAGGCGATTCCAAGCTACGGTGTATTTGTGGCGGAGCTCGGAAGACACAACCACATTATACTTATGACGCAGCTTGGAGGACCGCAGCTAAGCCCCCGAGTGAGAGGGTTGCTCTTCACTCGGAGTGAGTGTTTGAAACTTAGGCGAGTCACGGGGTCGCAGCTAAGCCCCCAGTGAGAGGGTTGCCCTTCACTCGGAGT
>LR738710.1:95857622-95876712 GCA_902687465.1 Secale cereale | reverse complement strand
CGGAGTGGATGTTTGTAACTTAGACGATTCCAAGCTACGTTGTATTTGTGGCAGAGCTCGGAAGACAGAGCCAGATTATACTTATGACGCAGCTCGGAGGACCGCAGCTAAGCCCCCAAGTGAGAGGGTTGCTCTTCACTCGGAGTGAGCGTTTGAAACTTAGGCGAGTCACGGGGTCGCAGCTAAGCCCCCGAGTGAGAGGGTTCCTCTTCACTCGGAGTGGATGTTTGTAACTTAGACGATTCCAAGCTATGTTGTATTTGTGGCGGAGCTCAGAAGACAGAACCACATTATACTTATGACGCGGCTCGGACGACCGCAGCTAAGCCCCCGAGTGAGAGGGTTGCTCTTCACTCAGAGTGAGCGTTTGAAACTTAGGCGAATCGGGTTCGCAGCTAAGCACCCACCGGGGGATTTTGAAGCCCAGTGTTTTTAGAAAACATCAATCATTAGAGGATCACTGCTAACTTGTCTTTGAAACAAATTGGGAAATCTTTATTACAACTCGACTGTCAAGTGTCTCAACTGTAGAAGCGGCGGAGCAGGTCCGCGTTCCACGAACGAGGTTCGTCTTTCTTCTCGGCGACATTGTAGAGGTGGTATGCTCCGTTGTGCAGTACCTTGGTGATGATGAATGGACCTTCCCAGGCCAGGGCGAGCTTGTGTGGACGTTTCTGATGCACTCGAAGGACTAGGTCTCCTTCCTGGAATGCTCGGCTTCGGACGTTGCGAGCATGGAATCGACGCAGGTCCTGTTGATAGATGGTCGACCGGATCAAGGCCATCTCTCTTTCCTCTTCCAAAAGGTCGACTGCATCCTAACGAGCCTGCTCTGCCTCGGCTTCAGAGAAGAGTTCCACTCTGGGGCCGTTGTGCAATAAGTCGCTCGGCAACACAGCTTCGGCTCCATAGACCATGAAGAAAGGGGTACGGCCAGTCGACCGGTTTGGAGTTGTCCTCAGACCCCATAAGATAGATGGTAGTTCAGTTACCCAAGCCTCAGCGGCATGTTTAAGATCACGCATGAGCTGCAGCTTTAGGCCTTGGAGAATCAAACCATTTGCTCTTTCTGCCTGTCCATTTGACTGCGGATGCGCCACGGAGGCGTAGTCGACTCGTGTTCCTTGAGAAGCACAGAAAGCTCTGAATTCATCCGAGTCAAAGTTGGAGCCGTTGTCTGTGATGATGCTGTGGGGGACTCTATAACTGAATATCAATTCCCTGATGAAGCTGATGGCGGTGCTTGACTCGAGGTTCTTGATGGGCTTGGCCTCGATCCATTTGGTTAACTTGTCGACTGCCACGAGCAGGTGGGTGAATCCGCTTATGCCTGTCCTGAAGGGGCCGACCATGTCCAAGCCCCAAACAGCAAAGGGCCAGACTAGCGGAATGGTCTTCAAGGCGGACGCCGGCTTGTGGGACATGTTGGAGTAGAACTGGCAACCTGCGCACTTGTCCACAATATCCTTGGCCATCTCGTTGGCGCGGGGCCAGTAAAACCCGGCTCTGTATGCTTTGGACACTATAGTCCAAGAGGAGGCGTGGTGGCCACAAGTTCCCGAGTGAATTTCATCCAGGATCAGTGGACCTGCCTCTGGAGCGATGCAGCACTGAGCGACTCCCGTGACGCTTTCTCTGTAGAGCTGACCCTGAATGATAGTGAACGCCTTGGATCGGCGAACGATCTGGCGTGCTTCCTCCTCATCTTCCGGGAGTTCTTGCCTGAGCAGATATGATATATATGGCACAGTCCACTCTGGCGTAATCACTAGGACCTCCATGATCAGGTCGACCATAGCAGGTACTTCGACTTCAGTCGGATCTGACGCGCTGACTGGCTGTGGGGGCTCTTCCGTGAAGGGTTCTTCTTTCATAGAAGGGGTGTGCAGATGCTCCAGGAACACATTCTTGGGTATAGGCCTCCGAGTCGACCCAATTTTAGCAAGGTCATCGGCCAGCTGGTTCTTGGCTCTGGGCACATGATGGAGCTCTAAGCCTTCGAATTTATTTTCAAGCTTCCGCACTGCACTGCAATAACTGGTCATCGTCGGGCTCCTGACGTCCCATTCCTTCATCACTTGGTTCACCACTAAGTCGGAGTCACCATAAACCATCAGGCGACGGACGCCGAGTGAGTTGGCCATGCGCAACCCATACAAAAGCGCTTCGTACTCGGCCTCGTTGTTTGATGAGTCAAAGTGAATCTGAAGGACATAGCTGAGCTTCTTGCCCTTGGGGGAAACCAGGACAACGCCTGCGTCGGATCCGTTCAGCATCTTGGATCCATCAAAGAACATAGTCCAGTGGTCCGACTGAATTTGAGTCAGCAGCTCTTGTTCTATCCACTCGGCCACAAAATCTGCCATACCCTGAGACTTGATGGCTTCCTTCGCCTCAAACTTGATATCCAACGGAAGAAGTTCAATCGCCCATTTTGCCACTCGACCGGTTGCGTCTCGGTTGTTCAGGATCTCTGACAGTGGGGCGTCGCTGACGACTGAGATTGTATGGTCCAAAAAGTAATGGGCAACCTTTTTTGCAGTCAAGTAAATCCTGTACACAAGCTTTTGGTAATGTGGATACCTTTGCTTGGAGGGAGTCAAAACTTCGGATATGTAATAGACCAGGCGTTGGACCTTGTATGCCTTGCCCTCTTCTTCCCGCTCGACCGTGAGTACAGTACTGACAACTTGTCCGGTGGCTGCAATGTACAGCAGAAGAGGCTCTCCGCTGACTGGGGCAGCGAGCACCGGCTGGGTGGACAGCAGGGCTTTGAGCTCTTCAAACGCTGCTTAGGCTTCGGAATTCCACTCGAACTTGTCGGATTTCTTCATGAGTCGGTAGAGGGGCAGTGCCTTCTCACCAAGACGAGAAATGAATCGACTCAATGCGGCCAAGCAACCAGTAAGCTTCTGGACATCGTTTATACGCTCGGGGCGTTTCATTCGGAGGATGGTGGTGACCTTCTCTGGGTTGGCGTCGATTCCCCGTTTGGAAACGAGAAAACCGAGCAACTTGCCGCCAGGAACTCCAAATGTACACTTTGATGGATTGAGCTTGATATCATAGCTTCTTAGGTTTGCGAATGTCTCAGCGAGGTCAGTCAGCAGGTCGGAACCTTTCCGTGACTTGACCACAATGTCATCCATGTATGCCTCGACGTGCCGACTGATTTGCTTTATCAAGCACTTCTGGATCATGCGCATGAAGGTAGCGCCGGAATTTTTGAGACCGAAAGGCATGGTGACATAACAAAAATACCCGAACGGACGGATCTGATGGTACCCGGAATACGCGTCCAGAAAGGACAAACATTCACATCCCGCAGTCGAGTCGACTATCTGATCGATGCGGGGAAGAGGAAAATGATCCTTCGGGCAGGCCCGATTGAGGTGCTTGAAATCGATGCACATGCGGAGAGACTTGTCCTTCTTGGGGACCATGACGACATTGGCGAGCCACTCGGAGTGGTAAATCTCACGGATAAACTTAGCTGTCAGGAGCCGAGCCACTTCCTCGCCAATTGCCTTACGCTTCTCCGTAGCGGACCGACGGAGATGTTCCTTCACATGTTTTACCTTCGGGTCGACTCGCAAATGGTGCTCAGCCAGTCCCCTGGGTACACCCGGCATGTCTGATGGTTTTCATGCGAAGATGTCCCAGTTCTTATGTAGGAACTGGACGAGCGCTTCTTCCTATTTGCTGTCGAGTGTAGTGGAGATGTGGGTCGGTGCTGCGTTAGGGTCAGTGGGGTGGATGTGCACGGGTTTTGTGTCCCCGGACGACTGGAAGGCTGACTCGGAAGCCGGCTTCTTCGCCCTCAGCAAATCACTCGGATCCACGCTCTTTTGGTACTCCTCCATCTCTACTGCTGCCATTTGCTCATCGGCGATCTTCGAGCCTTTCTGGAAGCACTCTTCCTCTTTCTGACGGTTCCCAGTGACGGTTATAACGCTGTTGGGTCCCGGCATCTTCAGCTTGAGGTAAACGTAACATGGTCGAGCCATGAACCTGGCGTAGGCGGGCCTACCCAGGATGGCGTGATAAGCGTTGTTGAAGTCCACCACTTCGAACGTCAGCTTCTCTTTGCGATAATTCTTCGATTCACCAAAGACCACGTCGAGTGTGATCTGGCCAAGTGAGTCGGCTTTCTTCCCGGGGATTATCCCGTGGAACCTCGTGTTACTTTCCCTCACCTTGGACATCGGAATGCCCATATCCCGGAGGGTTGCTGCATACAAGATGTTCAAGCCACTGCCCCCATCCATCAGGACTCTAGTCAGGCGCGTGCCCTCGATCACTTGGTCGACCACCAGTGCATGCCGCCCGGGGGTGGCGATGTGTGCTGGGTGATCAGACTGGTCGAATGTGATGGGGGTCTTGGACCATTTCAAAAATGTGGGGGTCGCCGGGGCAACCATATTTACTTCTCTATTGATGATTTTCAGTCGACTTTTGCTCTCGACGTCCGCGAAGATCACCAAAGTGGAGTTGATCCGGGGGTATCCTCCGTCCCCTTCCTTGTCTTCGGACTCTTCTGATTCTTTCTCCTTCTCAGTCGACTGATCTTTCTGGAAGTTCTGGATCAGGAGCCGACACTGTCGAGTGGTGTGCTTGGGATATACCAAGTTTCCCTCTTCATCTTTCTTCATGTGTATGGGGCACGGCTGGTCGAGCACATCATCTCCAGCTTGATCCTTCCCTTTCTTGGGGGCTCGGGAACCTTTCGGCTTTCCTTTGCCCTTTCCCTGATTGACCACTGCAGCCTCTCCCTGAGCAGTTGGCTCGGCCTTGCGCTTGTTCTTCCGATTGGAATTCTGATCGTCCTGTCCGACTGGTTTCTTGCCGCTTCGGAGCCGACCGGCCTCCTCGCCGTTGGCGTACCGACTGGCAATCTCCATCATCCGCGATAGGGACATATCGCCTGTTCGACCAAACTTCAGATTCAGCTCTCGGTTACGCACGCCTTCCTTGAAAGCGCAAACCGCCTGGTGCTCAGACACATTCTCCACCGTGTGATGCAAGGTGGTCCATCGCTGGATGTAATCTCTCAAAGTTTTATTCGACTTCTGCGCACAGTGCTGAAGCTCTGCGAGTCCATCAGGCCGCTTGCAGGTGCCTTCAAAGTTCCGAATGAACACTCGTGCAAGCTCTTCTCAACTATAAATACTCCCGGGGGCCAACTGATTGAGCCACGCCCGAGCAGAACCTCCCAGCATCAGAGGGAGGTGCTTCATGGCCACGTCGTCGTTGCCGCCTCCGATTTGTACAGCCACTCGGTAGTCTTCTAGCCAGGTGTCTGGTTTCGACTCACCGGTGAACTTGCTTACCCCTGCCGCTATCCAGAAGTTCGGGGGGATCTCTGCGGCTCTCATAGCACTACAGAAACACTCGGGTCCAGAGATAGGTGCTCGGCTGCCACTCGGTTGATCTCTGCCTTGCTCTTCTCTGAATGCCCTGTTCCGATCGACCCGTCCCCGCACAAGGATAGACCTTGAGTCGAAACCTGGCCTTCGGGGATCTGGGGGAATCCTCCGCTCATCGTCGCGCAGGCGCCTGCCCTCGTGCCGCCGGGGCGAGTACGATCCGCTTCGCGGAGGAGGCGTGGGTACTCGACGGCGGTCATGATGTCCGTGTCGACGGTCGTGTTTCTCGTCATTCTGACCCAGATGCCGGTCTTGCCGCAGGCCACGTTCCTCACGCCTCGGGGGAGGTCTTGAACTATGGGCCGACCATACGGTGTCTGCAACCACCGATCTGCTGTGAATCCTGTTGCGCGACTGAGAAATAGCCGCGTTTTGCTCTTCAGCCGTTCGGAGCAAAGCTCAGATCTGCTGAAGGCCTCTCCCAGCCTCCGACTGAGAGGGTTGAATCGACTCCGCGATGCGAGCCGCGGCTTCGAGGTTCTGGACTGGTGTGCGGAACACCTGAGTCTAGCGCATGCGCGATTGCCTCGGTCGTCGACTGGACTCGGGGACCAGTCGGCGGCCCTGTTCGTCGAGTGCGCGTTGGATGTTTTCCAAGCGCGCGCGCTCGGCCACGGTGGCCAAGCGCGTGGCTTCGAGGGCCAGAGCCTCCGGAGAATCCCCCACGATGGGAGTGAAGAGTGCATCTTCGTTGCAGCGACAAAGTTCAGCCCTTTGCTCAGAGGTGAGGGGTTGAGGAATGTAACTGTCGTTGTCGTGTGATCGGCCGCCGCCGCTGCAGCCGTATCCACCGCGAGGAAAACCCGGCGGGCTGCGGCGCGAGACCATGAGGATTTCCGCCGCGGGATTGCTGCTCCCGCACTCGGAAACAGAATCCACGAGCTCGGTCGACTGATCGGCCGGCCCGCAGAGGTAACCGTCGGGCTCAATGGCCGCGACTTGAGGGGTGGCCGTTTGATGGGCCACCGCGTGTTTTACCCACCGCTGGAGCCGTGAGCGACCGGATCGCTTGCGGCGGCGTTCGACGGGGATGGGGGACAATGAATATTGAGTCGACGGCTGCCGAAGCAGGACGTCGCAAGCGCTGGCGCGGAAGTGCGCAGCCCCCCGGGTGGGCAGAGCCTCGACGTCAAGAGGGGCCTCCTGGAGCCACGCGGAGTCATCGGCGATGAAAACGAGCGCGCCGAGCCGGATCTCGCGGCCCAACGCTAAACCACCGCCTGACACCATGATGAAGGAGGTCGGAGAAGAAGTTGCAACCTCACCAGAAGTTGCTAATATGCCTTGCCCCACGGTGGGCGCCAACTGTCGTGGTTCTAAGTCTCACAGTACGAGTAGGGGTACGAATGGAGAGGCAAGGCCCTAGCTATGGTGGAGTTGTACACAAGGTGTTTACGAGTTCAGGCCCTTCTCGGAGGAAGTAACAGCCCTACATCTCGGTACCCGGAGGTGGTCGACAGGTATGTGTATATGTGAGTTACAAAGGTGCGAACCCCCGTACCGGAGGAGGGGGTGGCTTATATAGTGCGCCAGGACCCCAGCCATGCTCCACGTTACCAAGGGTTCAATGTACATTAAGATAGGCGTTACTGATAACGCCTACAGTAAAGAGTAATTAAGGCATTTACTACGGCGAGTAAATACCAAACCGTTATTGTCCTAAGGGATCCTTGACCTTCGAGGGTCGAGTGCCTTGGATTGGTCGAGTGGAGTTGAGTCGTCTTGTAGGTGATGTTCAGTCGAGTGGGATGTCCTCTTGGGCCATCTCAGTCGACTGTCTTTGTCGTCATAAGTTTTGTCTTTTGATCTTCTAGGGTAGTGACCTTGGGTGGGGTACCTTGGTTGGGCCCATGACCCTACCCTAGGTCTGTAACCTTATCAGCCTCCCCTCTCTTCCCCCCTGCATCGGCGGGCCGCCGGATTTGTGGATCTGCTGCACTTCATTGCGGCCGCCGGATTTGTCCTTTCCTGCCGCCGGTGGCTGCACCAAGCGATGGAGTGGTCGGAGAGCCTCTCCCGCAGCCCCGGCAAGGGCGCATCGCTGCATGCAGGTACGGGTTCGACCTCTCGCCGTCACCGAAGGTTTGCGGGCATGGATTCGTCCGGTCGTCCACCGGGCTCGGCGCTCGCGCAGCGGCTCTGTGGCTCGCCGATGCCGCTCATACAGTGCGACGATTACACGGGGACAGTGTTGCGGCTAGCTTTGGGCACACTGAAGCACCCCAGATGGGTGTTCTTCAAATGCGAAAACGACGGGGTACGTGCGCTTGCGGTAGCTCATTTTGATAGCTTATTCTTTGGTTCAATTGCGGTAGCTCATTTCAAACTTGCTCATTCTTTTGTGTAGGACGATGGATGCTGGTTTTGGGAGGGCCAATACATTGATTTATTGATAGAAAGAAATTTAATATATGTTGGTGCACTCCTTAGTAGAATTGAAGGCAATGATGCGGTTGCCTGTGCAACTAGAGGGGAAGCAACCTCTACTTCTTTAGAACCAAAGAAGAATAATGAAGAATGAAAGATCAAGAATCTGCAGATCAATAATGAATGCATGGAGAAGATATTGCTTCAACTAGTGGGAGCAGTTATGCAAGTTGGAAATCTTCTAAAATGCATACTTGTGGTTCTTGCTTTCTTTGGTCTTGATATTCTAGCAAAGATTTGGTGATGTCTATGTATCCAATGTTGTTGAAAAAGCAATATGCTAGATCAAATTATACTCCTAAATTCCTTGCCTTGCTGCATTATGCTAGATCAAATTAAGGTGCAAATTTAGGTTTTCCGGGCCGAGAGGAGCTCCGCCAGATCAGACCCCGCAAAGCCGACCCGTAAAAAGGCATACTCCGTGAATATCCTTTTTTTAGGGTCCGTTATGCGGCTTTTGCAACTAAGGCCGTCCGCGCCGGCCCGCAAAGATGTTTTTTCGCAAACTGCAAGCACGT
Source organism: Secale cereale (assembly GCA_902687465.1). NCBI lineage: Eukaryota > Viridiplantae > Streptophyta > Magnoliopsida > Poales > Poaceae > Secale > Secale cereale. The sequence goes on along the minus strand of LR738710.1, from coordinate 95,868,341 downwards.
TTTGCGGGCCGGCGGGATGCAGGATCTGCTAGAGTTGTTCTTAGCTGCTAACCTACATAGGCGTCCCGCAGCCATAACCAAGCTGTAGCTAGTGAGTGGGCAGTGGCGAGCGCGCAGTGGGACGAGGTGATTCTCATCTCAACGCCTGGTAATGACGATCGTGTTCTTATCCTTGGCTACGCGGCTAGCTAGCTCACGCGTGTGCGTTGTGTTACCGTCGACGTTCGCCCACCACCAGTCTGTTCGTGGTAGAACGACCACAGGTATCTGAACCTGCACGTCGACGTCGACTGACGAGTTTTTGTTCTTTTGAGGCGGGATCATGGCGTGGGTGTTGGAGTATAATGTCTGGCCCTCTCTCTCAGATCGGTCTTTTGGTTGCATTGGCTAGAGCATGCACTTCTACATGGTATCGGAGCCAAGAGGTCTTGACTTCAAGACCCGGCTGGCGCAATTAAATTACAGCCCACTTTCAGTCCACGTTTAGGTCTGAGGGAGCCACACGTGAGGGGGAGTGTTGACGTATAATGTGTTGCCTAGTCTCTTCCATCAGATCGGTCTGATGGATGAACTGATTAGGTGCATAAACTTACAACCAAGAGGTCCAGGGTTCAAAAACCTGGTAAACGCAATAAATAATTGTGGCCCGCCCCCGCTTCCGCTGCCCACGTCATATAGAGCTAAAGGAGCATAGACGTGAGGGGAGTGTTGGAGTATAATGTCCGGCCCTCTCTCTCAGATCGGTCTTTTGTTTGCATTGGCTAGAGCGTGCACTTCTACGGTGGGTACAAATGAACCACCGGAGCGATTGTCGTGAGTGGGGTTCAGACTTAAAACTCTCGGTGCCGCACGGGCCGAGAGCCCGCGTCTAAAGCCTGGGCTTTGGTAAAGGCACGAGCGCATGGCGTCCTGGAGAGTGCCAGCCATTCGGAGCTCTGCCTTTCCATAAAAAGGAACATCCTGCACCCGCAAAAAAAAGAACATCCTTGCCATTAGGAAACGCAGAGTATAATTTATTTTTATTTGTTTATTTTGCAAAAAGGCCAAAATAAGTGTATCAAGATTAGTACTCCCTTTGTTCGGAAAAGATTACCCTCAAATTAATGTATCTACCATCAAGTTAGTGCTAGATACATCCATTTGAGGAACAAGCTTTGAACAAGCTTTTTCGGACGGAGGGAGTACAACTTTATTCTAAAGTTAGTACAAAGTTGGAATACTTATTTTGGGATGGAGGAAATTTTAAGTAGCACCAAAAAGCCAGAAACCCTTTCAAAAGCACACTTGTAGAAATTAAAAATAATAAATTCAAATTCTCGGGATTGTCAAAGTCCTCTTCCTCCCGCATCCGTCGGCGAAACATCATCAGCAAAGCTCGTTGTCGTCACTATGTCTCCGTCTCCGTCTCAGCGGAGCAAACTTCTTTAAACCTTGGAGCTTGTAAAAGCAACGGCTGAGAAATCGTCGACATAGACCAGAAGATGTCGACGGTCATGATCTGCATAGCAAATCGACACCCCCGAAGAAGAAAACGATGAAGAGAGCATGTAGAACTGCAGTCCCGGACATATGGAGTCAGGGAACACAAACCTCTCATGATTTTAGAAGAGACTAAGACTGACCAACCTTCCTCGATCAGAACTGGAGCCAGAGGACCAAGACATGTAATCATCCGCAGGGCAACATGACCAAGACAAACCTGCAGAAAAAACACCGGACCCGAAGAACAAGATCTAAGGGCACACCACCTTTCATAGTCTCCCGGTGATACAAGGAAGTATCATCGGAAAGAGGACGAGGCAGAGTACAATTACAAGTTTTGATTTCCTATTATGACCTATAGAAATCCATTAAACTGATAATGAATTACACAAAAAACATCGGTTACAAAAAGAATTACAAGAGTTGGACATTTTTATATTAAAACCATGTGAAGTAATTTCCACACTGACTCACAACAAACAAGCGAATGAGCTAAGACCAAACAAACAAATGAAAGTCAAATTCCTTGTATTTAGCAACACGGAACTCTTTGATTCCCATTACTTCAGCGTAGGACATGGGGTCTGCTTGGAAATCCAACACTTAAGAATTTGTCACATGAGCGAGTGCTACTTCTCGACCTTGTGTTGTATTCCCTCGAAGAGAAAAGGGTGATGCAGCACAGTAGCGTAAGTATTTCCCTCAGTTTTTTAGAACCAATGTATCAATCCAATAGAAGACCACGCGCGAGTCCCTCGCACCTGCACAAACAAATAAAAACTTCGCAGCCAACGCGATAAGGGGTTGTCAATCCCTTTACGGTCACTTACAAAAGTGAGATCTAATAGATAGGATAGTTTGGTATTTTTTGGTATTTTTGGATATAAGAACAGAAAGTAAAAACAGCAGAGTAAAGTAGATTGTAGATTGATATGTTGATAATAGACCCGGGGGCCATAGGTTTCACTAGTGGCTTCTCTCATGATAGCAGAATTCTACGGTGGGTGAACAAATTACTGTCGAACAATTGATAGAAAAGCAAATAATTATGAGAATATCTAGGCATGATCATTATATATAGGCATCACGTCCCCGACAAGTAGACCGAAACGATTTTGCATCTACTACTATTACTCCACACATCGACCGCTATCCAGCATGCATCTAGAGTATTAAGTTCATAAGAACAGAGTAATGTTATAAGCAAGATGACATGATGTAGAGGGATAAACTCAAGCAATATGATATAAACCCCATCTTTTTATCCTCGATGGCAACAATACAATACGTTCCTTGCTACCCCTGCTGTCACTGGGAAAGGACACTGCAAGATTGAATCCAAAGCCAAGCACTTCTCCCTTTGCAAGAACTATAGATCTAGTAGGCCAAACCAAACCGATAATTCGAAGAGACTTGCAAGGATATTATAATCATACATAAAAGAATTCAGAAAAGAACCAAATATTTCTCATAGATAATCTTGATCATAAACCCACAATTCATCGGATCTCGACAAACACACCGCAAGAAGATTACATCGAATAGATCTCCTCGAAGACCGAGGAGAACTTGGTATTGAGATCCAAAAAGAGAGAAGAAGCCATCTAGCTAATAACTATGGACCCGAAGGTCTGTGATAAACTACTCACAACTCATGGTGAGGCAATGGTGTTGATGTAGAAGCACTCCGTGGAAGATCCCCCCTCCGACGGAGCTCTGGAACAGGCCCCAAGATGGGATCTCACGGGAACAGAAGGTTGCGGTGGTGGAATTAGGGTTTTCTCTGTTGCCTCGATGTTTTCAGGGTATATGGGTATATATAGGAGGAAGGAGGGCATCGGGGGAGCCAGAGGGGGCCCACGAGGGGTGGGGGCGCACCCTGTAGGAGGGGGCGCGCCCTGGACCCTCATGGCCGCCTCCTTTGTTTCTCACGTGTACTCCAAGTCTTCTGTGTTGATATCGTTCCAAAAATAACTCTCGCGAAGGTTTCATTCGGTTTGGAGTCCGTTTGATATTCCTTTTCTGCGAAACCCTAAAATAGGCACAAAAAAACAGCAATCTGCACTAGGCCTTTGGGTTAATAGGTTAGTCCCAAAAATAATATAAAAGTGTATGATAAAGCCCATTAAACATCCAAAACATCATATATAATAGCATGGAACAATAAAAAATTATAGATATGTTGGAGACGTATCAAGCATCCCCAAGCTTAATTCCTGCTCGTCCTCGAGTAGGTAAATGATAAAAACAGAATTTTTGATGTGGAATGCTAACCAACATAATTTTCAATGTAATTTATTTATTGTGGCATGAATGTTCAGATCCGAAAGATTCAAGACAAAAGTCTATATTGACATAAGAAATAATAATACTTCAAACATACTAACAAAGCAATCATGTCTTCTCAAAATAACATGGCCAAAGAAAGTTATCCCTACAAAATCATATAGTCTGGCTATGATCCCTCTTCATCACACAAAATATTCATATCATGCACAACCCCGATTTCGTCCAAGCACTTGTTTTCATACTCAATTTTTTCAAACCTTTCAACTTTCACGCAATACATGAGCGTGAGCCATGGATACAGCACTATTGGTGGAACAGAGTGGTGGTTGTAGAGAAGGCGAAAAGGAGGAAGATAGTCTCACATCGACTAGACGTATCAATTGGCTACGGAGATGCCCATCAATAGATATCAATGTGAGTGAGTAGGGATTTCCATGCAACAGATGCACTAGAGCTATAAATGTATGAAAGCTCAACAAAAGAAAGTAAGTGGGTGTGCATCCAACTTGCTTGCTCATGAAGACCTAGGGCATTTGAGGAAGTCCATCGTTGGACTATACAAGCCAAGTTCTATAATGAAAATTCCCACTAGTATATGGAAGTGACTAAACAAGAGACTCTCTGTCATGAAGAACATGGTGCTACTTTGAAGCACAAGTGTGGAAAAAGATAGTAGCATTGTCCCTTTTCTTTTTTTTCTTTTTTTATTCCTTTTTTCCCTTTTTTTGCCTTTCTTTTTCTTGGCCTTTCCTTCTTTTTTTCTTTTTTTCTTTGGGACAATGCTCTAATAATGATGATCATCACACTTATATAGATTTACAATTCGATATTACTACTCGATACTAGAACAAAGTATGACTCTATATGAATGCCTCCGGCAGTGTACCGGGATGTGTAATGAATCAAGAGTGACATGTATGAAAAATTATGCATGGTGGCCTAGCCACAAATACGATGTCAACTACATGATCATGCATGGTAATATAACAATATGAAGCGTGTCATATGAATGGAACGATGGAAAGTTGCATGGCAATATATCTCGGAATGGCTATGGAAATGCCGTGATAGGTAGGTCTGGTGGCTGTTTTGAGGAAGGTATATGGTGGGTGTATGGTACCGGCGAAAGTTGCGCGGTACAAGAGAGGCTAGAAATGGTGGAAGGGTGAGAGTGTGTATAATCCATGGACTCAACATTAATCATAAAGAACTCATATACTTATTGCAAAAGTTTAGGAGTCATCAAAACAAAGCAATCAACGCATGCTCCTAGGGGGGAGTTTGGTAGGAGTTAAACATCGCGCACCCCCGACCTCCACACAAAGAATGACACTCAACAAATATCTCATGCTCTAACACTTAAGAATTTGTCACATGAGCGAGTGCTACTTCTCGACCTTGTGTTGTATTCCCTCGAAGAGAAAAGGGTGATGCAGCACAGTAGCGTAAGTATTTCCCTCAGTTTTTGAGAACCAATGTATCAATCCAATAGAAGACCACGCGCGAGTCCCTCGCACCTGCACAAACGAATAAAAACTTCGCAGCCAACGCGATAAGGGGTTGTCAATCCCTTTACGGTCACTTACGAAAGTGAGATCTGATAGATAGGATAGTTTGGTATTTTTGGATATAAGAACAGAAAGTAAAAACAGCAGAGTAAAGTAGATTGTAGATTGATATGTTGATAATAGACCCGGGGGCCATAGGTTTCACTAGTGGCTTCTCTCATGATAGCAGAATTCTACGGTGGGTGAACAAATTACTGTCGAACAATTGATAGAAAAGAGAATACTTATGAGAATATCTAGGCATGATCATTATATATAGGCATCATGTCCCCGACAAGTAGACCGAAACGATTTTGCATCTACTACTATTACTCCACACATCGACCGCTATCCAGCATGCATCTAGAGTATTAAGTTCATAAGAACAGAGTAATGTTTTAAGCAAGATGACATGATGTAGAGGGATAAACTCAAGCAATATGATATAAACACCATCTTTTTATCCTCAATGGCAACAATACAATACGTGCCTTGCTACCCCTGCTGTCACTGGGAAAGGACACTGCAAGATTGAATCCAAAGCCAAGCACTTCTCCCATTGCAAGAACTATAGATCTAGTAGGCCAAACCAAACCGATAATTCGAAGAGACTTGCAAGGATATTATGATCATACATAAAAGAATTCAGAAAAGAACCAAATATTTCCCATGGATAATCTTGATCATAAACCCACAATTCATCGGATCTCGACAAACACACCGCAAAAAGATTACATCGAATAGATCTCCTCGAAGACCGAGGAGAACTTGGTATTGAGATCCAAAAAGAGAGAAGAAGCCATATAGCTAATAACTATGGAACCGAAGGTCTGTGATAAACTACTCACAACTCATGGTGAGGCAATGGTGTTGATGTAGAAGCACTCCGTGGAAGATCCCCCCTCCGACGAAGCTCTGGAACAGGCCCCAAGATGGGATCTCACGGGAACAGAAGGTTGCGGCGGTGGAATTAGGGTTTTCTCTGTTGCCTCGATGTTTTCAGGGTATATGGGTATATATAGGAGGAAGGAGGGCATCGGGGGAGCCAGAGGGGGCCCACGAGGAGTGGGGGCGCACCCTGTAGGAGGGGGCGCGCCCTGGACCCTCGTGGCCGCCTCCTTTGTTTCTCACGTGTACTCCAAGTCTTCTGTGTTGATATCGTTCCAAAAATAACTCTCGCGAAGGTTTCATTCGGTTTGGAGTCCGTTTGATATTCCTTTTCTGCGAAACCCTAAAATAGGCACAAAAAAACAGCAATCTGCACTAGGCCTTTGGGTTAATAGGTTAGTCCCAAAAATAATATAAAAGTGTATGATAAAGCCCATTAAACATCCAAAACATCATATATAATAGCATGGAACAATAAAAAATTATAGATACGTTGGAGACGTATCAAGCATCCCCAAGCTTAATTCCTGCTCGTCCTCGAGTAGGTAAATGATAAAAACAGAATTTTTGATGTGGAATGCTAACCAACATAATTTTCAATGTAATTTATTTATTGTGGCATGAATGTTCAGATCCGAAAGATTCAAGACAAAAGTCTATATTGACATAAGAAATAATAATACTTCAAACATACTAACAAAGCAATCATGTCTTCTCAAAATAATATGGCCAAAGAAAGTTATCCCTACAAAATCATATAGTCTGGCTATGATCCCTCTTCATCACACAAAATATTCATATCATGCACAACCCCGATTTCATCCAAGCACTTATTTTCATACTCAATTTTTTCAAACCTTTCAACTTTCACGCAATAAATGAGCGTGAGCCATGGATATAGCACTATTGGTGGAACAGAGGGGTGGTTGTAGAGAAGACGAAAAGGAGGAAGATAGTCTCACATCGACTAGACGTATCAACGGGCTATGGAGATGCCCATCAATAGATATCAATGTGAGTGAGTAGGGATTTCCATGCAACGGATGCACTAGAGCTATAAATGTATGAAAGCTCAACAAAAGAAAGTAAGTGGGTGTGCATCCAACTTGCTTGCTCATGAAGACCTAGGGCATTTGAGGAAGTCCATCGTTGGACTATACAAGCCAAGTTCTATAATGAAAATTCCCACTAGTATATGGAAGTGACTAAACAAGAGACTCTCTATCATGAAGAGCATGGTGCTACTTTGAAGCACAAGTGTGGAAAAAGATAGTAGCATTGTCCCTTTTCTTTTTTTTTCTTTTTTATTCCTTTTTTCCCTTTTTTGCCTTTCTTTTTCTTGGCCTTTCCTTCTTTTTTTCTTTTTTTTCTTTGGGCCAATGCTCCAATAATGATGATCATCACACTTATATTGATTTACAATTCGATATTACTACTCGATACTAGAACAAAGTATGACTCTATATGAATGCCTCCGGTGGTGTACCGGAATGTGTAATGAATCAAGAGTGACATGTATGAAAAATTATGCATGGTGGCCTAGCCACAAATACGATGTCAACTACATGATCATGCATGGCAATATAACAATATGAAGCGTGTCATATGAATGGAACGGTGGAAAGTTGCATGGCAATATATCTCGGAATGGCTAAGGAAATGCCATGATAGGTAGGTATGGTGGCTGTTTTGAGGAAGGTATATGGTGGGTGTATGGTACCGGCGAAAGTTGCGCGGTACAAGAGAGGCTAGCAATGGTGGAAGGGTGAGAGTGTGTATAATCCATGGACTCAACATTGATGGGCCTCTAACCCCTCGTTGGTTACCCCAATGTGAGATGCAGTGTTGTGGAAGTTTTTCCCTTAGCAAAGATGCCAAGGATCGAATCCCCAGAGACTCCTAGGTTCAACAAGTAGGTGTCAACTGCTAACGGCGCCAGATATTAGCAATCAACGTGGACCTGCACACAGATACAAATAACTTTGCTCCCAACGAGTACAGAGAGGTTGTCAATCCCTCCGGCCTTGTAGTTCACAAAGGGTTAAACGCAAATGATAGTAGTGATAGATAATGTTTGCAATAGTAAGTAATAGCGAAAAGTAAATAGCGGATGTGATCAATGATGGTAATATGGACCGGAGTCTCATGATGTTCACTAGTGATGTCTCTCTCCCAAAAGACGATAAAACAGCTATGTGAGGTAAACGAATTACAGCTGGGCAATTGACAGGACCACGAACGCAAACCAATGCTGACTACATTGCAAGAAAGGTTGAGGCTCAAAGCATGGGCGGTACGCCAAAGTAAGTAGACCGAAATCCATCAATATCTACTACTAATCATCCACCTTGAGATATCTATCCAGAACATCTCGCTGGTATTAAGTTGCGAGTCCCACCCATAGTGTAAACTCAATGCAACAGACAACTGCATTAAAAGAACTTTGCGTAAAGTAAACAATCCTTGCACCCGCGGGCACAAGCACCGTTGTTTTCCCCCTTGTGGCAACAGCACATCCCCTAGACTCATGTTTCTGTCACTCAAGCTAGTCATCGAGGGGCATGAACCCACAATAGAGCATAACGTTCCCTCTTGGAGTCACTACGTATTACTTGGCCAAAGCAATAAATAACAACGGAGAACATGCAAGAATTACTTATGAACATAAATATAAAAGAGGTAGATCAAATATATTACTCAATCACAATCTGAACATAATCTCATAATCCATCGGATCCCAGCAAACTCAACATAGCAACAGCATAAGGATTACATATGTGCCTCGATCATGTAGGGCAGCTCACGAGGACTAATTAGTGAAGCACAAGAACGGGAGGAGAACATCACATAGCTACTGGTCATGGACTCATGGTCCAAGGGAGACTACTCACAACTCATCCGGGAGGCGTCCATGGTGGTGGAGAGGCTCCCGATGATGATCCTCCCCTCCGGCAGGGTGCCGGGAAGAGTTCTCCTGGTGCTCCCGATCTTGGAAGCGGCGGCGGCGGTGGAACAGAGATGAGATCGCGAAAAAGAGTTCCCGTCCCGAGGGTTTCGAAGGACGCTCTAAATATATGCCAAAGGGGGGCACCGGACGGGGCTCGGGGGGCCCAGGCGCCCCCCCGGCGCGGCCCAGGGGGGGCGCCGCCAGGGCGCCTGGGGCCCTGGTGCCCCCCCCCCCGGCTGTCCTTCGGGCGCAAGGTAGGTTCTGGAACGCTGATTTTTTATATAATTTTTCTGGATTTTTCCTGGCAGTTCTCGTAATGTGAAAACCTGAAATACAAAAACAGCCGAAAACAGAAACTGGCACTGGGGTGCACTGGATTAGTAGGTTAGTCCAAATATGATCAAAAGTGTATGGAAGTGTATAAATATCATAGCAATATCACCCAAAAGTGGCATGGAGCAAGCAGAAATTATAGATACGTTTTGGACGTATCAACATCCCCAAGCTTAATTCCAGCTCGTCCTCGAGTAGGTAAATGATAACAAGAATAATTTCTGTGGTGACATGCTATTAACCATATAGGACTTTTTCATAGTCATATGACAAAAGCTTACGGAGACAATGATTCTATAGTAATTAAGTTGCCTCATGAGAAAATCACAAAAGACTAAAAGTTTTACAATATGAAACTGAAACATCAAATAGATTTGCAATGAACATGATGTGCAAATATGATAAAGTGATATCTAGCTTGCCCCCTTTAGTGGAGCAAAACATAAATGCAGGGGCACCTCCAAGGTTTAAGTGATGACTAGATACAATGATTTCAAAATAAACGATATCACAATCATGCAAAAGACAATGCTACTTTGGAACAATGCACATTACACTTAGAATGACAATCATGCTCTCAGTAGTTGGTGCTTGAAGAAAGAAGGTGGAGACTCAACATAAAAGTAAACGAATGGTTATGTGCTAGAGCTTTTTATTTTGAAAACATAGAAGCAATTTTGTCAACGGTAGTAGTACTTCATATGTGTTATGCATAAGACATCCTATAAGTTGCAGGCCTCATGCATCGAATACCAATAATGCTCGCACCTTGTCCTAATTAGCTTGGATTTCCATGGGTTATCATTGCATTACATATGTTTCAACCAAGTGTCACAAAGGGGTACCTCTATGCCACCTGTACAAAGGTCCAAGGAGATAAATCGCATTTGATTTCTCGTTTTTGATAGATCTCAACTTGAGGACATCCATACCGGGACAACATAGAAAATAGATGATGGACTCCTCTTTAATGCTTAAGCATATTCTCATAAGAGATTGAGGATTAATGTCCAAGCTAAAACTTCCACCATGATACATGGCTTTGGTTGGCGGCCCAATGTTCTTCTCTAACAATATGCATACTCATTCAACCCATGGCAAATCACCCTTACTTCAGACAAGACGAACATGCATAGCAACTCACATGATATTCAACAAAAGTGTAACAGTTGATGGCGTCCCCAGAAACATGGTTACCGCTCAGCAAGCAACTTATAAGAAATAAGATACATA
>LR738710.1:95783133-95852445 GCA_902687465.1 Secale cereale | reverse complement strand
CCCCCCCGGCTGTCCTTCGGGCGCAAGGTAGGTTCTGGAACGCTGATTTTTTATATAATTTTTCTGGATTTTTCCTGGCAGTTCTCGTAATGTGAAAACCTGAAATACAAAAATAGCCGAAAACAGAAACTGGCACTGGGGTGCACTGGATTAGTAGGTTAGTCCAAATATGATCAAAAGTGTATGGAAGTGTATGAATATCATTGCAATATCACCCAAAAGTGGCATGGAGCAAGCAGAAATTATAGATACATTTTGGACGTATCAAACATTAATCATAAAGAACTCATATACTTATTGCAAAAGTTTAGGAGTCATCAAAACAAAGCAATCAACACATGCTCCTATGGGGGAGTTTGGTAGGAGTTAAACATCGCGCGCCCCCGACCTCCACACAAAGGATGACACTCAACAAATATCTCATGCTCTAACTTCGTCACATAGCGGTTTACCATACGTGCATGCTACAGGAATCACAAACTTTGACACAAGTATTTCTCAAATTCATAATTACTCCACTAGCATGACTCTAATATCACCATCCTCATATCTCAAAACAATCATCAAGTATCAAACTTCTCATCATATTCAATGCACTTTGTATGAAAGTTTTTACTATATTCATCTTGGATGCCTATCATATTAGGACTAGTTTTATAACCAAAGCACATTACCATGTTGTTCTAAAAGACTCTCAAAAGGATATAAGTGAAGCATGAGAGATCAACAATTTCTACAAAATAAAATCACCACCGTGCTCTAAAAGATATGAGTGAAGCACTAGAGCCAAACTATTTAGCTCAAAAGATATAAGTGAAGCACATAGAGTATTCTAACAAATTCTAGACCATATTTATCTCTCTCAAAAAGGTGTGTCCAGCAAGGATGGTTGTGGAAAACTAACAAGCAAAGAATCAAATAATACATTACGCTCCAAGCAAAACACATATCATGTGGTGAATAAAAATATAGCCCCGAGTATAGTTACCGATAGATGTAGACAAAAGAGGGGATGCCTTCCCGGGGCATCCCCAAGCTTAGGCTTTTGGTTGTCCTTGAATTTTATCGTGGGGTGCCTTGGGCATCCCCAATCTTAGGCTCTTGCCACTTTTTGTTTCATAGTCCATCAAAGCCATACTTAAAACTTGAAAACTTCACAACACAAAACTTAGCCAAAAATCTCGTGAGCTCCGTTAGTATAAGAAAACAAACCACCACTCAAAGGTACTGTAATGAACTCATTCTTTGTTTATATTGGTGTTAAACCTACTGTATTCCAACTTCTCTATGATTCATACTCCCCAATACTACTCATAGATTCATCAAAATCAGCAAACAACACACGAAAAACAGAATCTGTCAAAAACAGTACAGTCTGTAGTAATCTGTAACTTTCGAATACTTCTGTAACTCCAAAAAAATTGAAATAAATTGGTAAACGTGAGGAATTTGTCTATTAATCATCTGCAAAAAGAATCAACTAAATAGCACTCTCCAGTAAAATCTGGTGACTATTCCCGTGAGCGCTAACGTTTCTGTTTTTTACAGCAAGTTCATATAGACTTCACACAAGTCTTCCCAAAGGTTCTACTTGGCACAAACACTAATTAAAACACAAAACCACATCTAAACAGAAGCTAGATACAATATTTATTCCTAAACAGAAGCACAAACAAAGAAAATAAAATTGGGTTGCCTCCCAACAAGCGCTATCGTTTAACGCCCCTAGCTAGGCAAATGATAAGATATATCACGGTATTGTCGTAATGATAAGATATATCGCGAAAACTCATCTCATATTCCCTACATTCAGCAGCAAATTTTATTTGTGGCAAGCAAAAGTAATCAAAAAGGATAAATTTAATGGGACAAAAGTCCCCCATATCAAGTTCAGGAGGTATAGGTTCCTCCTTTGGCCCTTTATATTGTACAACCAATTCATCATTATAAGCATTCTTTTGGCAAAAAGTCATGAGTCTTTGCTCAAGGAAAAAACCTAGCCCATTGTTTTGAATAGAAAAATCATCATTCAATTCGGAAATTCTATCAATCAAGACATCGGTAGGAACCTTTTTTCTAAGGTTTTCATTAAAAGCAACATGATCAGGAGATCGCAAACGCATTATGTCTTCTTGATTGAATAAGATAGCCTCTATGGGAGGACAACCAGCGTCTACTCTATAATGAGTAAAGATTTCTTTAGCCTCTTTCATGATAAATCTAAACTCATGGGCCAAAAAGATAATAGCTGCGCGCTTAACAGAAGAATGCTCAATATTGGAAAATTCCAGATAGATTCTCTGGATGCAAGGATGCATATGGATAAATTTCCTTTCAATTTCAATTATAAGCACAGATATGGCATCCGCGAGGCTACTAGTTCTATGAATAATAGAACCACCCATAGTGGGTAAAGCACCGGCACAAGTAAAGAAGTCTTGAAGAACTCCTTTTTCAATGATATTACCACTACCAACCCGGAAATTTTTAATATGTAAAGTGGTAGTTTCATCCGGAGGATCAACATAGACGTTGTCCTCAACATTACAACCCTTTTCGATAAAATCTTCCCCCGTCTCAGACATAAGGGCGAGCGAACGGTAAACACACGGCAAAAAGAAGGGCAAATAAAACGGCAAGGGTGAAGTGGGGGAGAGGAAAACGAGAGGCAAATAAATGTAATGTGAAGGATAAGGGTTTGTGATAGGTACTTGGTATATGAATTTTGCGTAAGCCTCCCTGGCAACGGCGCCACAAATTCTTCTTGCTACTTCTCGAGCTTGCGTTGTATTCCCTCGAAGAAGAAATGGTGATGCAGCACAGTAGCGTAAGTATTTCTCTCCGTTTTTGAGAACCAAGGTATCAATCCAGTAGGACACCACGCGCGAGTCCCTCGCACCTACACAAACAAATAAGAACTTTGCAGCCAACACGATAAGGGGTTGTCAATCCCTTTACGGTCACTTACGAAAGTGAGATCTGATAGATAGGATAGTTTGATATTTTTGGTATTTTTTGATATAAGAACAGAAAGTAAAAACAGCAAAGTAAAGTAGATTGTAGGGGGCCATAGGTTTCACTTGTGGATTCTCTCATGATAGCAGAATTCTACGGTGGGTGAACAAATTACTGTTGAGCAATTGATAGAAAAGCGAATAATTATGAGAATATCTAGGCATGATCATTATATATAGGCTTCACATCCGTGACAAGTAGACCGAAACGATTATGCATCTACTACTATTAATCCATACATCGACCGTTATCCAGCATGCATCTAGAGTATTAAGTTCATAAGAATAGAGTAATGCTTTAAGCGAGATGACATGATGTAGAGGGATAAACTCAAGCAATATGATAATAAACCCCACCTTTTTATCCTTGATGGCAACAACACAATACGTTCCTTGCTGTCCCTGCTGTCACTCGGAAAGGACACCGCAAAATTGAATCCAAAGCCAAGCACTTCTCCCATTGCAAGAACTATAGATCTAGTAGGCCAAACCAAACCGATAATTCGGAGAGACTTGCAAGGATATTATAATCATACATAAAAGAATTCAGAAAAGAACCAAATATTTCTCATAGATAATCTTGATCATAAACCCACAATTCATCGGATCTCGACAAACACACCGCAAAAAGATTACATCGAATAGATCTCCTCGAAGACCAAGGAGAACTTGGTATTGAGATCCAAAAAGAGAGAAGAAGCCATCTAGCTAATAACTATGGACCCGAAGGTCTGTGGTAAACTACTCACAACTCATGGTGAGTCAATGGTGTTGATGTAGAAGCACTCCGCGGAAGATCCCCCTTCCGACGGAGCTTCGGAACAGGCGCCAAGATGGGATCTCACGGGAACAGAAGCTTGCGGTGGTGGAATTAGGGTTTTCTCTGTTGCCTCGATGTTTTCAGGGTATATGGGTATATATATATATATATATAGGAAGAAGGAGGGCATCCTGGGAGCCAGAGGGGGGCCACGAGGGTGGGGGGCGCGTCCTGAACCCTCGTGGCCGCCTCCTTCGTTCCCTCGCGTGTACTCCAAGTTTTCTGTGTTGATATCGTTCCAAAAATAACTCTCACGAAGGTTTCATTCCGTTTGGACTCCGTTTGATATTCATTTTCTGCGAAACCCTGAAATAGGCAAAAAAAACAGCAATCTGCACTGGGCCTTTGGGTTAATAGGTTAGTCCCAAAAATAATATAAAATTGTATGATAAAGCCCATTAAACATCCAAAAAATCATATGTAATACCATGGAACAATCAAAAATTATAGATACGTTGGAGACGTATCAGCGAGAAGGAGAAAACATTACGGGTCATGGACATAACTCTGCATTGGCGCTGTTTTCACGCACCAGAGGATGCCCTGCCAATGTTAGCATCGAAGAAGCCCTTTCTACATTGACGACAAAGTTTCAAATCACGGGCGAAATTGGCGCTATTGGTGCGCTATCGCGGCTGCTGAGCCTTCCCGCTATGCCATGCCTAATTTTTCGTGATTTGCCGCTACCGCCGCGATCGCCGCGGCGCTAAGTGGCTTAGCTGTCGCTGCAGTTTAGCTGGAATGGCTGAGATTCAATAACGGGCCGAAACAGAGGCCCAGAACAAATCGTAGCCAAATTTCCTCTGATAGAGCAGACCGTCCAGAAACCTTATCTTCATTCCATCCTCTCGCTCCCATCTAAAAAACTTGCGGCGGCTGCGGCTCGGCGTGCCTGCGTCTGCTTCACCGCAATCCGGAGTCAGCGACGAGCGAGGCGGCGACCAGGGCTCTGGCAAGAGGCTGCGACTGATGATAAGGGCCTTCTACTGTTTGTACTACGATGTCGTCTCACCCGATAATTAATCCCCGATTCCATCCCATCTTCACTGTGCAACCAGTGCTCCTCCGCCAATCTGATCCGCCGCCGCCGCTCCTTCTCCTCGCCATCCCTCAATCATCCTTTGTGGCAAGCAGGTTCCAACTCCCAGTCTATTGCTAGGAGGTATAGGCAAGTTCTTCTATGTCCGTCTGCATACTCAGTCTGTTTGCTGTTATTGATCCATCCTAGTCCGTTTGCTGATTCAGTACGGATGTTGTCTTTCTTTGCGGGGAGGATATTGACTTATTTATGACTGAATTTATACTACAAATCCTCTGTTTTCTGCTGAAAATCCTTTGTTTTTTAGACAAAAAACATGCATATGTACTGTTGCCGCTAAATGCCTTAGCGGCCGCTATCGCCCGCTATAGCGGCCGTAGCGTTTTGATGAGCCAGCCGCGAAATGCTCTAGCCCGCGATCTTAAAGTTTGATTGACGCTAGTCGCGGACGCTGGCCAACCAAGAAGTGTTGGCGTCGCTAATATCGGGTACCTGCCCACACCAAAACATTCTCGCTTGGTTGAGATTGATGTTTTTGTTGGTCTTACTGCGGACATCTATCTCGAGAAAACCCGCCCCTCACGCGTAAAGAAAGACCGCAATGTTACTAATCAAAATCGAGTCGGGACAAACTTGAATTAATACAGTTTATACTTACTTTTATACTTCAATATAACTTATTTTTATCATTATGTAGTACTAACAAGTATAGTTTACTTAGTTGATGTAGTTAAGTATATTAAACTATTAATTAATATTATATATAGTGTTATTTTTTATACAACTGTAATAATATCAATTGCAAAGCCATTTGCGTTTTGCTCAATTTAAACTGATTTTCAAAAAACAAAAGTATCCATAATTTATTTTTAGCAATGCACATTAACTACAGTGTGAATTGTGTGTTTTGGGTGTGTGTGTGTGTGTCTGTGTTAATATTTCTAAAATTTAAATATCATGATAGAGATATTTTTAATGTATGTTTAAAGTATCTTTATTGTAGTTTCCCATATATGATTAGATAGCATCTTTTATTGAAGCTTCTAGACCGGTAGAATTGGTTTTTGTAGCATTGTTTTTGTGGTCTATTGAAATCCTACTTAAGGAGTCTGTCATATGAGGGGGGCCTTAGAAAAATCTTCTCGCATGGGCAAGGGCATCGTCCCAACCATGGCTAAGAGGATCCATTGTCACTGTCATGAAAACTAAGACCCGGGATCGACATGACACAAACCCCACATCCTGATCGACACCAGCTAGTGGCAAGGCCCTCATGTTAAAGGAGAAGGGTGGCAATCATTTTGCAACACATTGTTGTCATTGTGATAGTCGAGATAAAACGCAATGGTAGACTTAAAGGAACAATGTAAATAAAGAAGAAACCTAGAACTAGTGTATCCTTCCCTATCCCTCGACGGCTAGGCAAACTCTTCCCTCTAGGTTTTGTCAGTGAGCCCGTCGATTTTCCTCCCTTTGCCTGCCGCTCCGACACCCGTTGGAGGGGAGGGGAATCCCGGTGCCTCTGCCCCTGTTAGTAGTTTAGGTTAGATTTTTTTCCAGTACTTGCAGGTGCTATGCTCGGGTGGCTAGAGGCGCTTCTTCTTTGAGTTTGTCTTCCAGGCTCTGATCCTACTCGAGTTCATCCTTCTGGACCTAGATGACAGTGCTCCAACATAGATTCCTGCCTTCTCTTTGAAGAGGTGACATTAGGTTTTATTTTTGTTGTATGGCAAGATTTGCTGCCATGTGCTTCAGAATTATTCAATGGTTCAGTGACACGGCTCCAGGGTGTTGTGTCTTCCGGTCCCTTTAACTAATATAGGTCATTGTTCTTTCCTTCATTTGTCCCACTCAAATATAAATTGTTTCAAGCAAACATGCACATGTTTTTTTAGACAATTCACTAAGCTTTTATTCAATCGTCACCGCCAGTACAGGGACGAAAGGCAGTCCATCGGGCTGGCCTAACCAAACATAGTGGCCAGCCCCTAATTTTAAAGCATGCTTCGCTAAATTGTGAGCCTCAAAATTTGAGGTCCTAAATTCATGGACTAAATTACAAGAAACAAAAGAAGAAAATTGTAGCTTAATCTCGTGGATGATGGCTCCATAAGTTGCTCCACTTCCTGGTGGACCTCTTGCACTACTCCCTTGCAGTCCGATGCAATGTGCACCCCGTCCTCATGTAGATCCCCAGCTAGTGCTAGCCCTTCTCGAATCGCCAAAGCTTCAAGAGTTGGTGGGTCACTTATGTTGGTGAACACACACGCCGACGCACCAAGGAAAGTGCCATCATGCTTTCTTCAAATGGCTCCCACAGCTCCAAACTTGCTTCTCCCTCCTACTACCGCATCTACATTGAGCTTCACATAGCTGTCTGGTGGAGCTAACAATCCCGTCGGATGTGTCGCTGCGGTCGACGGTGGAGGTCTGCTCGGGGTAAGCACTTGTATCTCCAACAAGTATGATAACACAAAACCATGTATGGCGTGAGGTGTCTTGAATATACCTTCATAAATGGCTTTCCTTCGAGCTCCCCAGATGGCCCATAACGTCACTACGAATTTTAAGAATTCTTCGGACGCAAGCTCTATTTTTATAGCAAAGATCCACTCCCGAGCATCTTCCTCCTGGTGAGCACTGAGTTGATCAAGTATACATTCAGTTGACAGCGCCCAAGTGCTTCGAGATACCGGGCAATTCAGCAAGGCATGTCTCCAAGTGTCTTGAACACCGCACAGCGTGCATGCCCCCGTAGTGGCCATATTCCGTCGATGTAGTAGTTCTCCCGAAGGTACTGAGTGCTTTGCTAACCTCCATAGGAAAACCTTAAGCTTCGAGGGTACCTGAAGTTTCCATAGCGACAACCACTCCTTGCTCTCCCCCTGAGTGTTCGATGATCCCTGATGATCCTCTAGCCATCTTTCTCTGTTCAGCTTGGTGTGGACCAACATACGATAAGAGGAACTCACCGTAAAATCCCCCCGAGGTTCCTCGCTCCAAGCCCAGAAATCCTCGACTCTCCTCGTGCATAAGGGTATTTCCAATATCGCTTCGGCATCAAAATGTGTAAATATAGATCGAACTAGCTGTGTCTTCCATGAAGTTGTGGTTGGCTCAATCAACTCTGAAACCATCTGAGGAGATGTATCAGGTCGGGTCTGGTTTACAAAAGCTCCCGAAAAGAGCTTTGTTCTCAAGGCCAAGCCTGGCCCAGAACCCGGTTTTTTTTCTCAAGTCTGAAGTACAAACGCTAATTTTTAGTACTTAAGCGTGAAAGCCCGGTCAAACGTTGATTTTCGGTACTTAAGCGTGAAAGCCCACCCCCAAACAATGACATTTAGTACTTAAGCGTGAAAATCGACCTAAAAGCTCCAAAAATAGAAGCCCAAACTTGACTCAATGACAATATGCTGAACAGCGAAAGTTCAGCCCGCAGGCTGATTTTCAATACTTAAGTATGAAAGCCCGGCCCAAAACCCTGAAAATAGAAGTCCGAGAATGGGCGAATTGTCTTATAGGCTGCAAAAACAAGCTTCGAGCCCAGCCTGAGAGACAAGGCCAACTCGGTCACACCCTTTTTCGGCCAGGGTCGGGTCTTATCGTCGGGTTGGACTTCTCATGCCCAGGTCTAGTGTCATGAATGGGTTGGTTCTGAAACAAAGAGAGAGAAACATAATTACCCGTAAACAAAAAAAATGTTTGCTGATGACCGTCAGATGCCTGTATTTTCTATTTGATATTTGAAGCTTAACGTGTCAAATAGCACCCACGAGTCAAAGCTTTCAGTCTGTTTAGACTTTAGATTGGTCGGCCCATGTAGGACTTCTCTTTGCACTAGTTTTAGGCTGTTTCAAGAAGTTTTCGGAAGTTTTTCTTTTTAAAATTTTCAATTTTTGTTATATTTTTCTTTTTAAAAATTCCTCAATTTTTTTTCGAATTTGCAAGAATTTTTAATCCGTGCATATTTTCAAATTTGTGTACATTTTTCAAATTCATGATTTCCTTTTATAATCCATAGACATTTTACAAATCTTTGAGCATTTTTTCAAATCCACGAACGTTAGAATTTGTGAACATTCAGTTTTTTTCTGAATTAACAAAACATATTTCTAGTTTGCCAACAATTTTTCAAATTCATCATTTTCTAAAATTCAGGTAAATTTTCAAATACATGAATATATATTAACTTATGAACATTTCTTAATCTAATGAACATTTTTTAAATTGATGATATTTTTAAAATTTATCATTTAAAAATTTCATGAATTTTTAAAGATTGAATATATGAGATTTCTAGTCTATTGAAAATGGATTTTTTTTGGCCTAAACTAGTACGCCGTGCTACCGATGGAGCAAGCTTGTCAATGCCGGGAGAGCTAGCGAAAAGCGGCCTTTGAGAGCTAAACTTCAAACAGAGAAAACGGATGTGAGAGATATCAGTGTAGAGGCCCGTTAGTTTCTTAATCTCATGAATATTTTTTAAATTGATGATATTTCTAAAATTTATTTTTTAAATATTTCATGATTTTTTTAAGGTTTAATATACAATATTTCTAATCTACTAAAATATTTTTTGCCTAAACTAGTACGTTGTGCTACCGACGGAGCAAGCTTGTCAACGCCGGGAGAGCTAGCTAACAGTGCTCTGAGAGCTAAATTTCAAAGAGAGAAAACTGTTGTGAGAGATATCTGGGTAGAGGCCCGTTAGGGCCTGTGTGAGTGCCAACTACCCCGGTCTTAAGACGAGAGTGAGTGAAAACCTATTTGGCGCTGCAGGCGCCGGTTTCTTCGGTTTTCTACTAACCGAATCCTGAAGGGGCGACTCATTGGGCTCGGCCCAGTTGCTCTACTCCCTTTTCTGTTAAAAAAGAAATAATGGCCGTGTTATAAAGGATTCGAACCTACCACCTCCTCCTCAACGGCTCGCTAGTGTAATAACCCCACCAACAAGATAAGTCGTGTAACCATCTAACCTATCCGTCTTTTCTTCGGTCCTTTTTCATTTTTCATTTTTTCATATTTTTTCCTTTTTTGGTTTTTGTTTTTTCTCTTATTTTTTTTCCTTGACCTCAAATACGTGAACTTTTTTTCAAATCAATGATTTTTTTAAAATTCCTTGGATTTTTTTTCAAATCAAGAAACCTTTTTGAATTTCTTGATTTTTTTTTCAAATTGATGAAATTTTTTCAAAATCAATGAACAGTTTTTTTGAATTTTTATGAACATTTTTCAAAATTATTGACCATTTTTCAATTTCGATGAACTTTTTTTGAAAAAACGGTGAACTTTTTAAAAAAATCGATGAACTTTTTTCAAATTCAAGGAACTTTTTTCAGATTCAATGAACTTTTTTCCAAATCGATGAACTTTTTCCAAAAATCTATGAACCTTTTTTAAAGAGATGAACTTTTTTTCAAATGAATGAACTTTTTCTTTACATCTGTAAACCTGATTTTATTTCACATTTTTTTGTAAGAAATAGGAAAATCGAGTGGTTTTTCAGCAAAATAAGGGGGAGAACTGGCTGCTAGGGAGCGGCGGATGCAGCTAAGCTAGCGATCGAACTCAGCGACCGTTTTCGTTTCCCCGAGCGAGCGCGCTCGTGGACCGACCCATGCCAGCACCCGTGCAAGCGCTAGCTCGTTAACGGGCGCCTGCAACGCTGAATGGGGCTCCCCGAGGGTGAGAGAGCTCCTAAACGACACCTTAAACGGCACTTGCCGAGATGGCGCTCACGCACCTGGTTTGTAGGGCCGGTTCATCAAGCACCAGCGACTGCTTGATCGATTTCTGGACCAGCAGCTCGCCCGAGAGGCTCGCTCAATGTTGCTTCGTTCGGTCGTCCGTTTGACCTTGAACACTAACGTTTGACCATTGAGATTGCAAAAAATTAACCAAGTTCATGTATGTGAAAAAATCAGGAAATAATTTAACAAATATAAAAAATCGCGAATTGGAAAAAGTTCATAAATTTGGAAAAAATATTCGTGAATCTCAAAAAAGTTCATCAGTTTGAAAGCAAATCACGAATTTGAAGAACATTGTGCATTAGAAGTTCATAAATTTCAAAATGTTCAGAAATTTCAAAAAAAGTTCACGGATTTCTATAAAAACATTCATGAAGGTGGAAAAATTTCGTGCATTAGAAATAGTTTGGGAATTTGAAAAAGTCCATCAATTTTAAAAAATAATGAATTTGACACAGAGTTCGTGGATTTGAAAACAGATGGTAAGAATAAAAAAATATGAAAAATCTAAAGAAGAAGAGAAAATTAAAACAAAAAGGAAAATTAAAATTAAAATAAAAGGGTAGATCCGAAAGGAAAACAAAAAAAAAACACAAAACCGGGTGGAAAAGAAGTTAAACACTATCTTGTAGTCCCCGGACACTCTCAGCGCAAATATTTTGAAGGCAAGATATTTGCCTTCATCTAATTTTCTACAGGTACAACTAGGCAACCAGCCCCTCTCATATTTGGAGAGTTGTAATCGAGGGAATCACGGGAATGAGGTATTCACAAACGGTCAGATCTGTTGAGTTGGAGATGGCAAGCACAATGGCATTTGGCAGTAGAATTGGTTACCTAGAGCACATGACATGTGGCCTATCGCTTGCTTGGTTGTTGACGGCGCACAAATGGCCAACGAGGTGATTGTCGAGACTACTGCAAGGTGGTACGAGCAAAAAGGTTGGGGAAGTACACGTCAGATGGATGATTTCTGGGCGTGGGGGCATGACAAGAAAGGAGTTTTTTCAGTATGACCGGCCTACAAAATGTTGGTGACAACCAAAAATAGTAGAGAAGCATGGCTTGAGGGTTGTGCTGACACTTCCGACAATGGGAGAGAGCAGAAGAGTTGGACAAAACTTTGGAAAACTCATGTCCTATCCAAACTAAAGGTGTTCTTACGGAGATTAGCTCAACGTTCTTTGCCTACAAATGATGTTAGAAATCATAGAAATATGTCGATGACATCTTGTTGTGCTATATGTGGCAACGAAGATTGTTGGATGCATTCATTGTTACTTTGCACTATGGTGCGATGTGTGTGGTCTCTATCAAACCATGAGTTAGTGGAGCATATGTTGTTATCAGCTGAGTCTAATGGAAAAAAGTTGCGTTTCTCCATGATGGATTCACCATCGCATGCAGAATTTAGTAAGATGATGGTGACTCTCTAGGCTATATGAACTTCTCGTCGAAAATTAATTCATGAAGGTGATCATCAAAGCCTTTTGTCAACACATATGTTCATCAAAAGATTTCTCTTAGACCTTGAGTTGGCGATGTTGGGAAAGTAGTAATTTCAAAATTTTCCTACGCACACGCAAGATCATGGTGATGCATAGCAACGAGAGAGGAGAGTGTCGTCCATGTACCCTCGTAGACTGTAAGCGGAAGCGTTATGACAACGCGGTTGATGTAGCCGTACGTCTTCATGATCGACCGATCCTAATATCGAACGTACGGCACCTCCGCGATCTGCACACGTTCAGCTCGGTGACGTCCCACGAAATCATGATCCAGTAGAGCTTCGAGGGAGAGTTCCGTCAGCACGACGGCGTGATGACGGTGATGATGAAGTTACCGACGCAGGGCTTCGCCTAAGCACCGCTACGATATGACCGAGGTGGAATGTGGTGGAGGGGGGGCACCGCACACGGCTTGGAACAATCAACTTGTGTCTCCTAGGGTAACCCCCTGCCCCCGTATATAAAGAAGCAAGGGGGAGGCCGACCGGCCTTGGTGCGCCCCAAGGAGAGGAGGAATCCTCTTCCTAGTAGAAGTAGGATTCATCCTCTCCTAGTCCTACTAGGAAGGGGGAAGGGGGAAGGAAAGAGAGGGAGAGTGAGAGGGAAAGAGGGGCCGCGCCCCCTCCCCTAGTCCAATTCGGACTCCCCATGGGAGGGGGCGCACCACCTCCTGGGCTGCTGCCCTCTCTCTCCCCTAAGGCCCACTAAGGCCCAATACTTCCCCGGGGGGTTCCGGTAACCCCTGCGGCACTCCGGTTTTCTCCGAAACCACCCGGAACACTTTCGTTGTCCGAATATAGCCATCCAATATATCAATCTTTATGTCTCGACCATTTTGAGACTCCTCGTCATGTCCGTGATCACATCCGGGACTCCGAACTATCTCCGGTACATCAAAACACATAAACTCATAATACCGATCGTCACCGAACGTTAAGCATGCGGACCCTACGGGTTCGAGAACTATGTAGACATGACCGAGACTCATCTCCAATCAATAACCAATAGCAGAACATGGATGCTCATATTGGTTCCTACATATTTTACAAAGATCTTTATAAGGCAAACCGCATAACAACATACGTCATTCCCTTTGTCATCGGTATGTCACTTGCCCGAGATTTGATCGTCGATATCTCAATACCTAGTTCAATCTCGTTACCGGCAAGTCCTATGTTACTTGCCCGAGATTTGATCGTCGGTATCTCAATACCTAGTTCAATCTCGTTACCGGCAAGTCCCTTTACTCGTTCCATAATGCGCTATCCTGTAACTAACTCATTAGTTACATTGCTTGCAAGTTTTACAGTGATGTGCATTACCGAGAAGGCCCAGAGATACCTCTCCAACAATCGGAGTGACAAATCCTAATCTCTATCTATGCCAACTCAACAAGTACCATCGGAGACACCTATAGAGCACCTTTATGATCACCCAGTTACGTTGTGACGTTTGGTAGCACACAAAGTGTTCCTCCGGTATTCAGGAGTTGCATAATCTCATAGTCATAGGAACATGTATAAGTCATGAAGAAAGCAATAGCAATATACTAAACGATCAAATTCTAAGCTAACAAAATGGGTCAAGTCAATCACATCGCTCACTAATGATGTGATCCCATTAATCAAATGACAACTCATGTCTATGGCTAGGAAACTTAACCATCTTTGATTCAACGAGCTAGTCAAGTAGAGGCATACTAGTGACACTTTATTTGTCTATGTATTCACACATGTACTAAGTTTCTGGTTAATACAATTCTAGCATGAATAATAAACATTTATCATGATATAAGTAAATATAAATAACAACTTTATTATTGCCTCTAGGGCATATTTCCTTCAGTCTCCCACTTGCACTAGAGTCAATAATCTAGATTACACAGTAATGATTCTAACACCCAAGGAGTCTTGGTGCTGATCATGTTTTGCTCGTGAGAGAGGCTTAGTCAACGGGTCTGCAACATTCAGATCCGTATGTGTCTTGCAAATCTCTATGTCTCCCTCCTTGACTTGATCGCAGATGGAATTGAAGCGTCTCCTGATGTGCTTGGTTCTCTTGTGAAATCTGGATTCCTTTGCCATGGCAATTGCACCAATATTGTCACAAAAGATTTTTCATTGGACCCGATGCACTAGGTATGACACCTAGATCGGATATGAACTCCTTCATCCAAACTCCTTCATTTGCTGCTTCCGAAGTAGCTATGTACTCCGCTTCACACGTAGATCCCGCTACGACGCTTTGCTTAGAACTGCACCAACTGACAGCTCCACCGTTCAATATAAACATGTATCCGGTTTGTGACCTAGAGTCATCCGGATCAGTGTCAAAGCTTGCATTGACGTAACCATTTACGACGAGCTATTTGTCACCTCCATAAATGAGAAACATATCCTTAGTCATTTTCAGGTATTTCAGGATGTTCTTGACCGCTGTCCAGTGATCCACTCCTGGATTACTTTGATACCTCCCTGCTAAACTAATAGCAAGGCACACATCAAGTCTGGTACACATCATTTCATACATGATAGAGCCTACGGCTGAAGTATAGGGAACACCTTTCATTTTCTCTCTATCTTCTGCAGTGGTCGGGCATTGAGTATGACTCGACTTCACACATTGTAACACAGGCAAGAACCCTTTCTTTGCTTGATCCATTTTGAACTTCTTCAAAACTTTATCAAGGTATGTGCTTTGAAAGTCCAATTAAGCGTCTTGATCTATCTCTATAGATCTTGATGCCCAATATATAAGCAACTTCACCGAGGTCTTTCATTGAAAAACTCTTATTCAAGTATCCTTTTACGCTATCCAGAAATTATATATCATTTCCAATCAACAATATGTCATCCACATATAATATCAAAAATGCTACACAGCTCCCACTCACTTTCTTGTAAATACAGGCTTCTCCAAAAGTCTGTATAAAACCGTATGCTTTGATCACACTATCAAAACGTTTATTCCATCTCCGAGATGCTTACACCAGTCAATAGATGGATCGCTGGAGCTTGCACACTTTGTTAACACCCTTTGGATCGATAAAACCTTCAGGTTGCATCATATACAACTCTTCTTCCTGAAATCCATTCAGGAATGCACTCTTTACATCCATTTGCCAAATTTCATAATCATAAAATGCAGCAATTGTTGGGGATCGTTGCAGAAATTCAAAAAAAATCTACGCGTCACCAAGATCTATCTATGGAGTGACTAGCAACGAGAGAGGGGAGTGAATATTCATACCTTTGAAGATCGCATTACGGAAGCGTTACAAGAACGTGGTTGGTGGAGTCGTACACGAAGCGATTCAGATCGCGGGCGGATCCGATCTAAGCACCGAACAATGGTACCTCCGCGTTCAACACACGTGTAGCCAGGTGACGTCTCCCGTGCCTTGATCCAGCAAGGAGAGAGGGAGAGGTTGGGGAAGACTCCGTCCAGCAGCAGCACGATGGCGTGGCGGTGGTGGAGGAGCGTGGTACTCCAGCAGGGCTTCGCCAAGCGCTGCGGAAGTAGGAGCAGGAGTTGGAGAGGGGGAGGGCTGCGCTAGGGTTCACGTGCGGCTGCCCTCCCACCCCTCACTATATGTAGGGGCAAGGGAGAGGGGGGCCCGCCCCTCAGATCCAATCTGAGTGGGGGGGGGGGGGCGGTGGCCAGGGGAGGAGGCTTGCCCCCCAAGCCAAGGGGGCACCATCCCTTTAGGGTTTCCCCCCAACCCTAGGCGCCTTGGGCCCTTAGGGGGGGCGCACCAGCCCACCAGGGGCTGGTTCCCCCCTTTGCTTAGTCCACTTGGCCCACCGAGCAGGTGGCCCCACCCGGTGGACCCCCGGACACCTTCCGGTGGTCCCGGTACAATACCGGTGACCGCCGAAATCACTCCGGTGACCAAAACAGGACTTCCTATCTATAAATCTTTACCTCCGGACTATTCTGGAACTCCTCGTGACGTCCGGGATCTCATCCGGGACTCCGAACAACATTTGGTAACCACGTACATATATTCCCTATAACCCTAGCGTCATCGAACCTTAAGTGTGTAGACCCTACGGGTTCGGGAACCATGCAGACATGACCGAGACATCTTTCCGGCCAATAACCAACAGCGAGATATGGATACCCATGTTAGCTCCCACATGTTACACGATGATCTTATCGGATGAACCACGATGTCGGGGATTCAATCAATCCCGTATATGATTCCCTTTGTCTACCGGTATAGTACTTGCCCGAGATTCGATCGTCGGTATACCGATACCTTGTTCAATCTCGTTATCGGCAATTCTCTTTACTCGTTCCATAACACATCATCCCATGACCAACTCCTTAGTCACATAGAGCTCATTACGATCATGTCTTACGGAGTGGGCCCAGAGATACCTCTCCGTCATACGGAGTGACAAATCCCAGTCTCGATTCGTGGCAACCCAATAGATGCTTTCGGGGATACCCGTAGTGTACCTTTATAGCCACCCAGCTACGTTGTGACGTTTGGCACACCCGAAGTGCTCCTACGGCATCCGGGAGTTGCACAGTCTCATGGTCTAAGGAAAGGATACTTGACATTGGAAAAGCTTTAGCATACAAACTACACTATCTTGTGCTATGCTTAGGATTGGGTCTTGTCCATCACATGATTCTCCTAATGATGTGATCCCGTTATCAATGACATCCAATGTCCATGGTCAGGAAACCGTAACCATCTGTTGATCAACGAGCTAGTCAACTAGAGGCTCACTAGGACATGTTGTGGTCTATGTATTCACACATGTATTACGATTCCCGGATAATACAATTATAGCATGAACAATAAACGATTATCATGAACAATGAAATACAATGATAACCATTTTCTTATTGCCTCTAGGGCATATTTCCAACAGTCTCCCACTTGCACTAGAGTCAATAATCTAGTTACATTGTGATGAATCAAACATCCATAGAGTTCTGGTGTTGATCATGTTTTGCTCGTGGAAGAGGTTTAGTCAACGGATCTGTGACATTCAGATCCGTATGCACTTTACAAATATCTATGTCTCCATCTTGAATATAACTACGAATGGAGTTGAAGCGGCGCTTGATGTACTTGCTCTTCTTGTGAAACCTGGGCTTCTTGGCAATGGCAATAGCTCAAGTGTTGTCACAGAAGAGAGTCATCGGGCCCGACGCGCTTGGACTAACTCCTAGGTCAGTGATGAACTCCTTCATCCAGACTCCTTCCTGTGCTGCTTCGGAAGCAGCTATGTACTCTGCTTCACATGTAGATGCCGCCACGACGCTTTGCTTGCAACTGCACCAGCTGACTGCCCCACCATTCAAAATATACACGTATCCGGTTTGTGACTTGGAGTCATCCGAATCTGTGTCGAATCTAGCATCGACGTAATCCTTGATGACGAGCTCTTCGTCACCTCCATAAACGAGAAACATATCCTTAGTCCTTTTCAGGTACTTCAGGATGTTCTTGACCGCTGTCCAGTGTTCCATTCCGGGATCACTTTGGTACCTCCCCGCCGAACTTATGGCAAGGTTCACATTAGGTCTGGTACACAGCATGGCATACATAATAGAACCTATGGCCGAGGCATAGGGGATAACACTCATCTTTTCTCTATCTTCTGCCGAGGTTGGGCATTGAGCTGTTCTCAATCTCATACCTTGTAACACAGGCAAGAACCCTTTCTTGGACTGATCCATATTGAACTTCTTCAATATCTTTTCAAGGTATGTGCCTTGTGAAAGACCAATGAGGTGTCTCGATCTATCTCTATAGATCTTGATGCCTAATATGTAAGCAGCTTCTCCAAGGTCCTTCATTGAAAAACACTTATTCAAGTAGGCCTTTATGCTTTCCAAGAGTTCTACATCAGTTCCCATCGACAATATGTCATCCACATATAATATGAGAAATGCTATAGAGCCCCCACTCACTTTCTTTTAAATACAGGCTTCTCCATAAGTCTGTATGAACCTAAACGCTTTGATCACCTCATCAAAGCGAATGTTCCAACTCTGAGATGCTTGCACCAGCCCATAGATGGAGCATTGGAGCTTGCATACCTTGTTAGCATTCTTAGGATCGACAAAACCTTCCGACTGTATCATATACAATTCTTCCTTAAGGAAGCCATTAAGGAATGCCGTTTTGACGTCCATTTGCCATATCTCATAATCATAGAATGCGGAAATTGCTAACATGATTTGGACGGACTTCAGCATCGCTACGGGAGAGAAAGTCTCATCGTATTCAATTCCTTGAACTTGTCGATAACCCTTAGCGACAAGTCGAGCCTTATAGATGGTCACATTTCCATCCACGTCAGTCTTCTTCTTAAAGATCCATTTATTTTCTATGGCTCGCCGATCATCGGGAAAGTCAACCAAAGTCCATACTTTGTTACCATACATGGATCCTATCTCGAATTTCATGGCTTCAAGCCATTTATCAGAATCCGGGCCCGCCATCGCTTCTTCATGGTTCGAAGGTTCACCGTTGTCTAATAACATGATTTCCAGGACAGGGTTGCTGTACCACTCTGGTGCGGAACATGTCCTTGTGGACCTACGAAGTTCACTAGTAACTTGATCCGAAGCTTCATGATCATCATCATTTACTTCCTCTCTAGTCGGTGCAGGCACCACAGAAACATCTTCCTGCGTTGCGGTACTTTCCGATTCAAGAGGGGTTACAACAACCTCATCAAGTTCTACTTTCCTCCCGCTTACTTCTTTCGACAGAAACTCTTTCTCCAGAAAGGATCCATTCTTGGCAACAAAGACCTTGCCTTCGGATCTGAGGTAGAAGGTATACCCAATAGTTTCCTTAGGGTATCCTATGAAGACGCATTTTTCCGATTTGGGTTCGAGCTTTTCAGGTTGAAGTTTCTTGACATAAGCATCGCATCCCCAAACTTTTAGAAACGACAACTTAAGTTTCTTCCCAAACCATAGTTCATACGGTGTCATCTCAACGGATTTAGATAGTGCCCTATTTAAAGTGAATGCGGCAGTCTCTAAAGCATAACCCCAAAATGGTAGTAGTAAGTCGGTAAGAGACATCATAGATCGCACCATGTCCAACAGAGTACGATTACGACGTCCGGACACACCATTACGTTGAGGTGTTCCAGGCGGCGTCGGTTGTGAAACAATTCCACATTTCCTTAGGTTTGTGCCAAATTCGTGACTTAAATATTCTCCTCCACGATCTGATCGTAAGAACTTTATTTTTCTGTCACGTTGATTCTCAACCTCATTCTGAAATTCCTTGAACTTTTCAAAGGTCTCAGACTTGTGTTTCAATAGGTAGACATACCCATATCTACTTAAGTCATCGGTGAGGGTGAGAACATAACGATAACCACCGTGAGCCTCAACACTCATCGGACCGCACACATCAGCATGTATGATTTTCAACAAGTTGGTTGCTCGCTCCATTGTTCCAGAGAACGGAGTCTTGGTCATCTTGCCCAAGAGGCATGGTTCGCACGTGTCAAATGATTCATAATCAAGAGACTCCAAAAGTCCATCTGCATGGAGCTTCTTCATACGTTTGACCCCAATATGACCAAGGCGGCAGTGCCACAAGTATGTGGGACTATCATTATCAACCTTACATATTTTGGCATTCACACTATGAATATGTGTAACATCACGTTCGAGATTCAATAAAAATAAACCATTGACCAGCAGGGCATGACCATAAAACATTTCTCTGATATAAATAGAACAACCATTATTCTCAGATTTAAATGAGTAGCCATCTCGCATTAAACGAGAGCCAGATATAATGTTCATGCTCAAAGCTGGTACTAAATAACAATTATTGAGGTTTAAAACTAATCCGAAGGTAGATTTAGAGGTAGTGTGCCGACGGCGATCACATCGACCTTGGAACCATTCCCGACGCGCATCATCACCTCGTCCTTCGCCAGTCTCCGCTTATTCCGCAGCTCCTGCTTTGAGTTACAAATGTGAGCAACTACGCCGGTATCAAATACCCAGGAGCTACTACGAGCGCTGGTAAGGTACACATCAATAACATGTATATCACATATACCTTTGACGTTGCCGGTCTTCTTATCCGCTAAGTATTTGGGGCGATTTCGCTTCCAGTGACTTGTTCCCTTGCAATAAAAGCACGCAGTCTCAAGCTTGGGTCCATTCTTTGGTTTCTTCCCGGCATCTGGCTTACCGGGTGCGGCAACTCCCTTGCCGTCCTTCTTGAAATTCTTCTTACCCTTGACTTTCTTGAACTTAGTGGTTTTATTCACCATCAACACTTGATGTTCCTTCTTGATTTCCACCTCCGTTGATTTCAGCATTGAATACAACTCGGGAATGGCCTTCTCCATCCCTTTCATATTGTAGTTTAGCACAAAACTCCTGTAGCTAGGTGGGAGCGACTGGAGGATTATGTCAATGACCGCGTCATCTGGGAGATTAACTCCCAGCTGAGACAAGCGGTTGTGCAACCCAGACGTTCTGAGTATATGCTCGCTTACAAAACTGTTTTCCTCCATCTTACAACAATAGAACTTGTCAGAGACTTCATATCTCTCGACTCGGGCATGAGCATGGAAAACCATTTTCAGCTCTTGGAACATCTCATATGCTCCGTGTTGCTCAAAACGCTTTTGGAGCCCCGACTCTAAGCTGTAAAGCATGCCGCACTGAACTAGGGAGTAATCATCACTACGCGACTGCCAGGCGTTCATAACGTCTTGAGTTGCTGGGGAAACAGGTGCTTCAAGGACATATGCTTTCTTGGCAGCTATGAGGATGATCCTCAAGTTACGGACCCAATTCGTATAGTTGCTACCATCGTCTTTCAACTTGGTTTTCTCTAGGAACGCGTTGAAGTTGAGGGCAACATTAGCATGGGCCATTTGATCTACAAGACATATTGTAAGGATTTTAGACCATGTTCATGATAATTAAGTTCATCTAATAAAATTAATGAACTCCCACTCAGATAGACATCTCTAGTCATCTAAGTGATACATGATCCGAATCGACTAGGTCGTGTCTGATCATCTCGTGAGACGGGCAAGTCATCAACGGTGAACATCTTCATGTTGATCGTATCTTCTATACGACTCATGCTCGACCTTTCGGTCTTCCGTGTTTCGAGGCCATGTCTGCACATGCTAGGCTCATCAAGTCAACCTAAGTGTATTGCGTGTGTAAATCTGGCTTACACCCGTTGTATGCGAATGTCAGAGCCTATCACACCCAATCATCACGTGGTGCTTTGGAACAACGAACCTTAGCAACGGTGCACAGTTAGGGGGAACACAATTCTTGAAATTTTAGTGAGAGATCATCTTATTTATGCTACCGTCGTTCTAAGCAAATAAGATGTAAAACATGATAAACATCACATGCAATCAAATAGTGACATGATATGGCCAATATCATTTTGCTCCTTTTGATCTCCATCTTCAGGGCTCCATGAACATCATCGTCACCGGCATGACACCATGATCTCCATCATTGTGTCTTCATGAAGTTATCTCGCCAAACGTTACTTCTACTACTATGGCTAACGGTTAGCAATAAAGGAAAGTAATTACATGACGTTTTCAATGACACGTATGTCATACAACAAAATAAGACAACTCCTATGGCTCCCGTCGGTTGTCATACTCATCGACATGCAAGTCGTGATTCCTATTACAAGAACATGATCAATCTCATACATCACATCCTTTTGGCCATATCACATCACACGTCACATGTTGCAAGAACAAGTTAGACGTCCTCTAATTGTTGTTGCAAGTTTTTACGTGGCTGCTATAGGTTTCTAGCAAGAACGTTTCTTACCTATGCCAAAACCACAACGTGATATGCCAATTACTATTTACCCTTCATAAGGACCCTTTTCATCGAATCCGGTCCCACTAAAGTGGGAGAGACAGACACCCGCTAGCCACCTTATGCAACTAGTGCATGTCAGTAGGTGGAACCTGTCTCACGTAAGCGTACGTGTAAGGTCGGTCCGGGCCGCTTCATCCCACGATGCCGCCGAATCAAGATAAGACTAGTAACGACAAGTGAATTGACAAATCGACGCCCACAACAACTTGTGTTCTACTCGTGCATAGTAACTACGCATAGACCTAGCTCATGATGCCACTGTTGGGGATCGTTGCAGGAATTAAAAAAAATTATACGCATCACCAAAATCTATCTATGGAGTGACTAGCAACGAGAGAGGGGAGTGCATCTTCATACCTTTGAAGATCGCGTTACGAAAGCGTTACAAGAACGTGGTTGGTGGAGTCGTACACGAAGCGATTCAGATCACGGCCGAATCCGGTCTAAGCACCGAACAACGGTGCCTCCGCGTTCAACACACGTGCAGCCCGGTGATGTCTCCCATGCCTTGATCCAGCAAGGAGAGAGGGAGAGGTTGGGGAAGACTCCGTCTCGTAGCAGCATGACGGCGTGGTGGTGGTGGTGGAGGAGCATGGTACTCCGGCAGGGCTTCGCCAAGTGCTACGGAAGTAGGAGCAGGAGTTGGAGAGGGGGAGGGCTGCGCCAGGGTTCAGGTGTGGCTGCCCTCCCACTCCCTCACTATATATAGGGGCAAGGGAGAGGGGGGCCGGCCCCATCAGATCCAATCTGAGGGGGGCGGTGGCCAGGGGAGGAGGCTTGCCCCCCAAGCAAAGGGGGGTGCCCCCCTTTAGGGTTTCCCGCCAACCCTAGGCGCCTTGGGCCCTTAGGGGGGCGCACCAGCCCACCAGGGGCTGGTTCCCTCCCTTTGATTAGTCCACTTGGCCCACCGAGCAGGTGGCCCCACCCGATGGACCCCTGGACACCTTCCGGTGGTCCTGGTACAATACCGGTGACCCCCGAAATCACTCCGGTGACCAAAACAGGACTTCATATATATAAATCTTTACCTCTGGACTATTCCAGAACTCCTCGTGACGTCCGGGATCTCATATGGGACTCCGAACAACATTCGGTAACCACGCACATATATTCCCTATAACCCTAGCGTCATCGAACCTTAAGTGTGTAGACCCTACGGGTTCGGGAACCATGCAGACATGACCGAGACATCTCTCTGGCCAATAACCAACAGCGGGATCTGGATACCCATGTTGGCTCCCACATGTTCCACGCTGATCTTATCGGATGAACCATGATGTCAGGGAATCAATCAATCCCGTATACGATTCCCTTTGTCTACTGGTATAGTACTTGCCCGAGATTCGATCATCGGTATACCGATACCTTGTTCAATCTCGTTACCGGCAAGTCTCTTTACTCGTTCCGTAACACATCATCCCGTGACCAACTCCTTAGTCACATAGAGCTCATTACGATCATGTCTTACCGAGTGGGCCCAGAGATACCTCTCGGTCATACGGAGTGACAAATCCCAGTCTCGATTCGTGCCAACCCAACAGATGCTTTCGGGGATACCCGTAGTGTAGCTTTATAGCCACCCAGTTACGTTGTGACGTTTGGCACACCCAAAGTACTCCTGCGGCATCCGGGAGTTGCACAATCTCATGGTCTAAGGAAAGGATACTTGACATTGGAAAAGCTTTAGCATACGAACTACACGGTCTTGTGGTATGCACACGATTGGGCCTTGTCCATCACGTCATTCTCCTAATGATGTGATCCCGTTATCAATGACATCCAATGTCCATGGTCAGGAAACCGTAACCATCTATTGATCAACGAGCTAGTCAACTAGAGGCTCACTAGGGACATGTTGTGGTCTATGTATTCACACATGTATTATGATTTTCGGATAATACAATTATAGCATGAACAATAGACGATTATCATGAACAAGGAAATATAATAATAACCATTTTATTATTGCCTCTAGGGCATATTTCCAACAGCAATTGCTAACATGATTCGGACGGACTTAAGCATCGCTACGGGTGAGAAGGTCTCATCGTAGTCAACTCTTTGAACTTGTCGAAAACCTTTCGCAACAAGACGAGCTTTGTAGACAGTAACATCACCGTCAGTGTTAGTCTTCTTCTTGAAGATCCATGTATTCTCGATGGCTAGCCGATCATCAGGCAAGTCAACCAAAGTCCACACTTTGTTCTCATGCATGGATCCCATCTCAAATTTCATGGCCTCAAGCCATTTTGCAGAATCTGGGCTCATCATCGCATCTTCATAGTTTGTAGGTTCGCCATGGTCAAGTAACATGACCTCCAGAACAAGATTACCGTACCACTCTGGTGTGGATCTTACTCTGCTTGACCTACAAGGTTCGGTAGTAACTTGATCTGAAGTTACATGATCATCATCATTAGCTTCCTCACTAATTGGTGTAGGAGTCACAGGAACAGATTTCTGTGATGAACTACTTTCCAATAAGGGAGTAGGTACATTTACCTCATCAAGCTCTACTTTCTTGCCACTCACTTCTTTCGATAGAAACTCCTTCTCTAGAAAGGATCCATTCTTAGCAACGAATGTCTTGCCTTCGGATCTATGATAGAAGGTGTACCCAACTGTCTCCTTTGGGTATCCTATGAAGACACATTTCTCCGATTTGGGTTCGAGCTTATCAGGTTGACGCTTTTTCACATAAGCATCGCAGCCCCAAACTTTAAGAAACGGCAACTTTGGTTTCTTGCCAAACCATAGTTCATAAGGCATCGTCTCAACGGATTTAGATGGTGCCCTATTTAACGTGAATGCAGCCGTCTCTAAAGCATAACCCCAAAACGATAGCGGTAAATCAGTAAGAGACATCATAGATCACACCATATCTAGTAAAGTACGATTACGACGTTCCGACACACCATTACGCTGTGGTGTTCCGGGTGGCGTGAGTTGCGAAACTATTCCGCATTGTTTAAAATTGAGACCAAACTTGTAACTCAAATATTCTCCTCCACGATCAGATCGTAGAAACTTTATTTTCTTGTTACGATGATTTTCCACTTCACTCTGAAATTCTTTGAACTTTTCAAATGTTTCAGACTTGTGTTTCATTAAGTAGATATACCCATATCTGCTCAAATCATGTGTGAAGGTGAGAAAATAATGATACCTGCTGCGAGCCTCAACATTCATTGGACCACATACATCGGTATGTATGATTTCCAACAAACATGTTGCTCGCTCCATTGTTCCAGAGAACAGCGCTTTAGTCATCTTGCCCATGAGGCATGGTTCGCAAGTACCAAGTGATTCCAAAATTCCATTAGAATGGAGTTTCTTCATGCGCTTTACACCAATATGACCTAAACGGCAGTGCCACAAATAAGTTGCACTATCATTATCAACTCTGCATCTTTTGGCTTCAATATTATGAATATGTGTATCACTACTATCGAGATTCAATATAAATAGACCACTCTTCAAGGGTGCATGACCATAAAAGATATTACTCATATAAATAGAACAACCATTATTCTCTGATTTAAATGAATAACTGTCTCGCATCAAACAAGATCCAGATATAATGTTCATGCTCAACGCTGTTACTTCTCGAGCTTGTGTTGTATTCCCTCGAAGAGGAAAGGGTGATGCAGCACAATAGCGTAAGTATTTCCCTTAGTTTTTGAGAACCAAGGTATCAATCCAGTAGGAGACCACGCGCGAGTCCCTCGCACCTGCACAAACAAATAAGAACCTCACAGCCAACGCGATAAGGGGTTGTCAATCCCTTCACGGTCACTTACGAGAGTGAGATCTGATAGATAGGATAGGATAATATTTTTCTTATTTTTGGTATAAGAACAGAAAGTAAATAAAGCAAAGTAAAGTAGATGGAAGATTAATATGATGAGAATAGACCCCGGGGGCATAGGTTTCACTAGTGGCTTCTCTCATGATAGCAGAATTCTACGGTGGATGAACAAATTATTGTCGAGCAATTGATAGAAAAGCGCATAGTTATGAGAATATCTAGGCATGATCATTGTATATAGGCATCACATCCGTGACAAGTAGACCGAAACGATTTTGCATCTACTACTATCACTCCACACATATACCGCTATTTAGCATGCATCTAGAGTATTATGTTTATACGAACAGAGTAACGCCTTAAGCAAGATGACATGATGTAGAGAGATAAACTCAAGCAATATGATATAAACCCCATCTTTTTATCCTCGATGGCAACAATACTATACGTGCCTTGCAGCCCCTACTGTCACTGGAAAAGGACATCGCAAGATTGAACCCAAAGCCAAGCACTTCTGCCATTGCAAGAACTATAGATCCAGTAGGCCAAACCAAACCAATAATTCTAAGAGACTTGCAAGGATATTATAATCATACATAAAAGATTTCAGAAAAGAATCCAATATTGTTCATAGATAATCTTGATCATAAACCCACAATTCATCGGATCTCGACAAACACACCGCAAAAAGATACATCGTATAGATCTCCTCGAAGACCGAGGAGAACTTTGTATTGAGATCCAAAGAGAGAGAAGAAGCCATCTAGCTAATAACTATGGACCCGAAGATCTGTGGTAAACTACTCACAACTCATCGGAGAGGCTATGGTGTTGATGTAGAAGCCCTCCGTGATTGATGCCCCTTCCGGTGGAGCTCCGGAACAGGCCCCAAGATGGGATCTCGCGGGAACAGAAGGTTACAGCGGTGTAATTAGGGTTTCTTCGTGTTCCCTGATGTTTTCAGGGTATATGGGTATATATAGGAGAAAAAAGTACGTCGATGGAGCAATGTGGGGCCCACGAGGGTGGTGGCGCGCCTGCCCCCCTGGGCGCGCCCTCAAAGACTTTTCTTTTAGCTTAGCTAATAATTTCTTAAGATCATATCAATCGTTGCAAGCAAGAAAGTCTCTAGCAGTTTCTTCATCCATAACATAACCCTCAGGAATAACATGCAGTTCATATCTAGGGGGAGAATCTCCACCATCACTTTCATCTATATAATCAGTTTCAATATTTGCATTCTCCCTAACCTTAGCAATTTGTTCATCTAGAAAATCACCTAGTAGCACAGTATTATCAAGCATAGAAGTAGTTTCATCATACATAGCAGAAGTGGCATCATCAAGAACATACGACATATCAGATTCGATAGCAGGAGTAGGTGTCACCAATTTACTCATAACAGAGGGTGAATCAAGTGCAGAGCTAGATGGCAGTTCCTTACCTCCCCTCATAGTTGAGGGAAAGATCTTGGTTTTTGAGTCTTTCAAATTCTTCATAGTGATCAACAGATAAAAATCCCAAGTGACTTAAAGAATATAGCTATGCTCCCCGGCAACGGCGCCAGAAAATAGTCTTGATAACCCACAAGTGTAGGGGATCGCAGCAGTTTTCGAGGGTAAAGTATCCAACCCAAATTTATTGATTCGACACAAGGGGAGCCAAAGAATACTCTTAAGTATTAGCAGCTGAGTTGTCAATTCAACCACACCTGGAAACTTAGTATCTGCAGCAAGGTAATATGGAAATAGAGGTAACGACAATAAAAGTAATGGTAGTGTTTTTGTAATTTTTGTAATAGCAGCAGCGAAAAAGTAAATAAGAAACAAGCAATATGTGAAAAGCTCGTAGGCATTGTATCAGTGTTGGAGAATTATGTCGGATGCGATTCCTCATGTAATAGTTATAACCTAGGGTGACATAGAACTAGCTCCAGTTCATCAATGTAATGTAGGCATGTATTCCGAATATAGTCATACGTGCTTATGGAAAAGAACTTGCATGACATCTTTTGTCCTACCCTCCCGTGGCAGCAGGGTCCTAGTGGAAACTAAGGGATATTAAGGCCTCATTTTAATAGAGTACCGGACCAAAGCATTAACGCACAGTGAATACATGAACTCCTCAAACTACGGTCATCACCGGGAGTGGTCCCGACTATTGTCACTTCGGGGTTGCCGGATCATAACACATAGTAGGTGACTATTGACTTGCAAGATAGGATCAAGAACACACATATATTCATGAAAACATAATAGGTTCAGATCTGAAATCATGGCACTCGGGCCCGAGTGACAAGCATTAAGCATGGCAAAGTCATAGCAACATCAATCTTAGAACATAGTGGATACTAGGGATCAAACCCTAAGAAAACTAACTCGATTACATGGTAAATCTCATCCAACTCATCACCATCCAGCAAGCCTATGATGGGATTACTCACGCACGGCGGCGAGCATCATGGAATTCGTGATGGAGGAAGGTCATGACAATGGCGACGATCTACCCTCTTCGTAGCCCCGAACGGACTCCAGATCAGCCCTCCCGAGAGAGATCAGGGCTTGGCGGCGGCTCTGTATCGTAAAATGCAATAATTCCTTCTCCTCATTTTTTCCTCCCCGAAAGTGAATATATGGAGTCAGGGAAGACGTCGGTGGAGCAACAAGGTGCCCACGAGGCAGGGGGGCGCGCCCAGGGGGGCACGCCCCCCACCCTCGTGGACAGGGTGTGGGCCCCCTGGTCTGGTTCTTTCCACATATATTTTTTATATATTCCAAAATAATTCTCGTTGAATTTCAGGTCATTCCGATAACTTTTATTTCTGCACAAAAATAACACCATGGTAATTCTGCTGAAAACTGCGTCAGTCCGGGTTAGTTCCATTCAAATCATGCAAGTTAGAGTCCAAAACAAGGGCAAAAGTGTTTGGAAAAGTAGATACGTTGGAGACGTATCAACTCCCCCAAGCTTAAACCTTTGCTTGTCCTCAAGCAATTCAGTTGATAAACTGAAAGTGATAAAGAAAAACTTTGACAAACTCTGTTTGCTCTTGTTGTTGTAAATATGTAAAGCCAGCATTCAAGTTTTCAGCAAAGATCATGAACTAACCACATTCACAATAACTTTCAGGTCTCATGTCTACTCATATCAATGGCATAATCAACTAGCGAGCAATAATAATAAACCTCGGATGACAACACTTTATCAAAGCAATCATAATATGATATAACAAGATGGTATCTCGCTAGCCCTTTCTGAGACCGCAAAACATAAATGCAGAGCACCTTTAAAGATCAAGGACTGACTAGACATTGTAATTCATGGTAAAACAGATCCAGTCACAATCATACTCAATGCAAATTAATAGCAATACATGCAAATGACAACGGTGCTCTCCAACTGGTGCTCTTTAATAAGAGGATGATGACTCAGCATAAAAGTAAATAGATAGGCCCTTCGTAGAGGGAAGCAGGGATTTGTAGAGGTGCCAGAGCTCGATTTTTAAATAGAGATGAATAATATTTTGAGCGGTATACTTTCATTGTCAACATAACAACCAAGAATCTCGATATCTTCCATGCTACACACATAGGCGGTTCCCAAACAGAATGGTAAAGTTTATACTCCCCAAACCACCAACAAGCACACTCCACGGCTGGCCCGAAACAACGGGTACCGTCCAAACCAGCAACAACCATAGGGGAGTTTTGTTTAATTATTATGATTTCAGCATGGGACTGGGCATCTCGGTTACCAGCCATTTTCTCATGAATGATGAGTGGAGTCCACTCATTGTGAGAATAACCCACCTAGCATGGAATATATAGACAACCCTAGTTGATACATGAGTTGTTCGAGCATACAAAACAGAATTTCATTTGAAGGTTTAGAGTTTGGCACATACAAATTTACTTGGAACGGCAGGTAGATACCGCATATAGGAAGGTATGGTGGACTCATATGGAATAACTTTGGGGTTTATGGAAGTGGATGCACAAGCAGTATTCCCGCTTAGTACAGGTGAAGGCTAGAAAGAAACTAGGAAGCGACCAACTAGAGAGCGACAACAGTCATGAACATGCATTAAAATTAATCAACAATGAATGCAAGCATGAGTAGGATATAAATCACCATGAACATAAATATCGTGGAGGCGATGTTGATTTTGTTTCAACTACATGCGTGAACATGTGTCAAGTCAAACCACTTGAATCATTCAAAGGAGGATACCACCCTATCATACCACATCACAACCATTTTAATATCATGTTGGCACGCAAGATAGACCATTATAAACTCCTAGCTAATTAAGCATGGCATGAGAAGCTATGATGTCTAATTGTCATTGCAAGCATGTTTCATTCATAATAGGTTGAATCAGGAACGATGAACTATCATATTTACAAAAACAAGAGAGGTCGAGTTCATACTAGCTTTTCTCATCTCAATTAGTTCATCATATATCATCATTATTGCCTTTCACTCGCACGTCCGAACGGTGTGGACAATAATAATAGTGCACGTGCATTGGACTAAGCTGGAATCTACAAGCATTTAATACAAGAGAGAAGACAAAGTAATATATCTCAAGGTTAAATTAACAATAAAGCATATGAGAGCCACTAAGCATTTTCAATCATGATCTTCTACTCTTGACCCCCAAAGAAAAGAAAAGAAACTATTTACACGGGAAAGCTCCCAACAAGCAAAAGAAGAACGAAAAATCTTTTTGGGTTTTCTTTTAATTACTACTACTACAAGCATGGAAAGTAACTAGCTAAAAAGCCACGACTAATTTTTTTGTTTTTCTTAAGGTTTTTCTAACACACAAGAAAAATACTAAGAAAAGAAATGAAACTAAGCATGGATAGTACAATGAAAGAGTGTGAGCACCGACTACTGGAATAAGTGTGTGAACATGAATGTAATGTCGGTGAGAAACACGTACTCCCCCAAGCTTAGGCTTTTGGCCTAAGTTGGTATATGATCACGGATCGAAGCTACTCTCTCTGGTGTACCGAGGAGCGTCCTCTGGGTGCCACTGGCTGGCAATCTCATCCGGATCCCACCCATAAACAGACTGCCTGTAAAGGTCAAGTGGTGGCTCCGGCTCCGGCTCTGAAGCTTGTGCCTAGCTCTGGTACTTGTAGAAGGCATATGACGAAATGAGGCATATGCCTGAAAACAGATCAAACAAAGATGGTGCAGGCAAGGTAATAATCTCACAATATTTTTCATCAAACCTGAATTTATACTTAAGCAACTTCTCCTTGTCTTTAACAATAAAATCATGTGCTATCATACTCTTATAATCTAGATAAGCAGGGGCTACCAATTTTTCTTCCTTCTCATGATGCCTAATAGGTATTCTAAAGTGTTCAGCAAGGCTATAAGCAAAGGTGCCTCCAAAGACGGGACCTTTTGTGTGGTTCAAACTTAATCGTTTAGCAACAACGGCACCCAAGCTAAAAGTTGTGTCTCGAAACAAAGCATGGTGCAAAATGACAATATCAGGGGCACTA
The DNA here is from genome assembly GCA_902687465.1 of Secale cereale. Taxonomy (NCBI): domain Eukaryota; kingdom Viridiplantae; phylum Streptophyta; class Magnoliopsida; order Poales; family Poaceae; genus Secale; species Secale cereale. Next base: position 95,821,102 of record LR738710.1, on the reverse strand, counting down.
AGATCCCCACTGTTCCCGCGACCAATTAAGCATCTACTAGCAAATATAGCAAAGTAGTGTAGAACAGGAAAATGTATACTAGTAATTCTTGCCCCTGAAACTTGCCTAGTTTCCCCTACAGCTATCATATCAATAAACCCCTCAACATCCTTGCGATGTGGTTCCTCAAGACTACCAGTAAAAGGTATATTACATACTTGACAAAAATCATAGAACGACATCTCCTTAACCTCATCATATAAACGAAACTCCACTGAAGGTGGTGATTTCTTAGCATGAAAATGAAAGTTTTGCGTGAAAATATTAGTGAGCAAGAGATACTGTTCACGTTGGTCGTGGAGGAAGTCGGTGAGGCCTGCATTATCCGCCAAATAATAAAAGTCTTTATAAATCCCGGTGGCTTCCAAGAACTCATTACAAGGCCATTCACACGGCCGAACTTCCGCAGTGTGAGGAAGATTATATTTGGGCTTCTTATTCTCTTCCTTCTGCTTATCCTCTGAACTTTTACTGGAAGAGCCTCTCAACAATCGCCTTATCATTTCCCCCCTATGATTTTTTTTGAAATTTTTAGTAACTCAAAATAAAAGTGTACCAAACTCAACAAGATTGATAGCAACAACTCCTACAAGTGCCTAGAGACTATATCATGCATTAGAACTACTTGAGACCAAAGAAATTTAACATGCAAGCTCAAGAACAAGGTCACCACAGCAGCTAAAATTTGCAATAAATAAAGCACTAGAACAAAAACTAATCGGACCAATGGAGGAGTCACATACCAAGAAACATTCTCCCCAAACAGTTTTGTGAATGGAGCTCTGAGCAAGGAGATCGAAAATGGCAGCAAGATTAGCTAGAACTCATGCTTGAGCTAGATAGTGATTTTTTTGGGAGGAAGAAGGAGTGTGTGGGTGCAGGAATAAGCGGAGGGGGGCTACGTGGGGCTCACGAGGCAGGGGCGCGCCCTAGACCCTTGTGGCCAGGTGCTGGCTCCCCCTGATGTGTTCTCTGTGCCAAATATTCTCAAATATTCTAGAAAAAAAATCATATTTCATTTTTAGGGCATCTGGAGAACTTTTATTTTCGGGGTATTTTTTTATTGCACGGATAACTCTGGTAACAGACAGAAAATACTATTTTGCTTTATTTAATATAATTAACAGAAAGTAAAAGTAGGATACAGAAAGTTGTGCTATCTAGATTCACCCATCTCATGCTCATCAAAAGGAATCCATTAACAAGGTTGATCATGTTTTGTTAATAAACTCTTTCCGAATAACATGAAACCGGAGAATTTTTGAATAACACTAGGTTACCTCAATGGGGATATGTATGTCCCCAACAATAAGAATATCATATGTCTTCTTGACAGTAGGAAGAGGAAATTCAAAACCTCCAATAGTAATAGTTGAATTTTTTTCTAATAGAATTGATACTATGGACCTGAGGTTGTTTCCTCGGAAAGTGTACCGTATGCTCATTACCATTGACATGAAAAGTGAAATTGCCTTTGTTGCAATCAATAACAGCCCATGCAGTATTCAAAAAGGGTCTACCAAGGATAATAGACATACTATCGTCCTTGGGAATATTAAGGATAACAAAGTCCGTTAGAATAGTTACATTTGCAACCACAACAGGCACATTCTCACAAATACCGACAGGTATAGCAGTTGATTTATCGGCCATTTGCAAAGATATTTCAGTAGGTGTCAACTTACTCAAGTCAAGTCTACGATATAAAGAGAGAGGCATAACACTAACACCGGCTCCAAGATCACATAAGGCAGTTTTAACATAGTTTCTCTTAATGGAGCAAGGTATAGTAGGTACTCCTGGATCTCCTAGTTTCTTAGGTATTCCACCCTTAAAAGTGTAATTGGCGAGCATGGTGGAAATTTCTACTTCAGGTATCTTTCTTTTATTGGTAATAATGTCTTTCATATACTTAGCATAAGGATTTGTTTTAAGCATATCAGTCAAACACATACACAAAAAGATAGGTCTAATAATTTTAGCAAAGCACTCAAAATCCTCAGCATCCTTTTTCTTGGATGGTTTAGGAGGAAAAGGCATGGGTGTCTGAACCCATGGTTCTCTTTCCTTACCGTGCTTCCTAGCAACAAAGTCTCGCTTGTCATAACATTGATTATTTGATTGTGGGTTATCAAGATCAACAGCAGGTTCAATCTCTACATCATTATCATTGCTAGGTTGAGCATCATCATGAACATCATCATTAATATTATCACTAGGTTCATGTTCAGTACCAGATTGTGTCTCAGCGTCAGAAACAGAGATATCATTGGGATTCTCAGGTGTGTCAGCTACAGGTTCACTAGAAGAATGCAAAGTCCTCTCATTTTTCTTTTTCTTCTTCTTAGAAGAACTAGGTGCATCTAAATTATCTCTATGAGAATCTTGCTCAATTCTCTTAGGGTGGCCCTCAGGATACAAAGGTTCCTGAGTCACTTTACACCATCTAGTTGCAACTCTAATAGCATAGTCATTATTCTTACTATTTAATTCATTGAGCAAATCATTTTAAGCCTTAAGTACTTGTTTTACTTGAGTAGCAACCATAGAAGCATGTTTACTAATGATTTTTAATTCACCTTTAACTCTAGACATATAATCACTCAAGCGTTCAATCATATAAGCATTACATTGCAATTGTCTACTAACTTAAGCATTGAAGTTTTCTTGCTTCACAATAAAATTGTCAAACTCATCTAAGCATTGGCTAGCAGACTTATAACGAGGAATATCACCTTCATCAAATCTATAAAGAGAATTTACCTTTACTACCTGTGTCGGGTTATCAAGACCATGTATTTCTTCAATAGGTGGTAAATTCTTAACATCTTCGGCTTTAATACCTTTTTCTTCCATAGATTTCTTTGCCTCTTGCATATCTTCAGGACTGAGAAATAGAACACCCCTTTTCTTCGGAGTTGGCTTAGGGGCTGGTTCAGGAAGTGTCCAATTATTTTCATTGGTCAGCATATTATTCAATAGTAATTCAGCTTGATCAACTGTTCTTTCCCTGAAAACACAACCAGCACAACTATCCAGGTGGTCTCTAGAAGCATCGGTTAGTCCATTATAAAAGACATCAAGTATTTCATTCCTCTGAAGAGGATGATCAAGCAAAGCATTAAGTAATTGGAGAAGCCTTCCCCAAGCTTGTGGGAGACTCTCTTCTTCAATTTGCACAAAATTATATATTTCCCGTAAGGCAGCTTGTTTCTTATGAGCGGGAAAATATTTAGCAGAGAAGTAATAAATCATATCCTGGGGACTACGCACACAACCAGGATCAAGAGGATTAAACCATGTCTTAGCATCACCCATTAACGAGAACGGAAATAACTTAAGGATATAGTAATAATGAATCTTTTCATCGTTGGTAAACATGGTGGCTATATCATTCAACTTAGTAAGATGTGCCACAACAGTTTCAGATTCATAACCATGGAAATGATCAGATTCAACCAAAGTAATTAACTTAGGATCAACAGAGAAATCATAATCCTTATCAGTAACAAAGATAGGTGAAGTAACAAAAGCAGGGTCATATTTCATTCTAGCATTCAAAGACTTTTCTTTCAGCTTAGCAAATAATTTCTTAAGATCATATATATCGTTGCAAGCAAGAAAGTCTCTAGAAGTTTCTTCATCCATAACATAACCCTCAGGAATAACAGGCAATTCATATCTAGGGGGAGAATCATCACTTTCATCTATATAATCAGTTTCAATATTTGCATTCTTCCTAACCTTAGCAATTTGTTCATCTAGAAATTCACCTAGTGGCACAGTATTATCAAGCACAGAAGTAGTTTCATCATACATAGTAGAAGTGGCATCATCAAGAACATACGACATATCAGATTCAATAGCAGGAGTAGGTGTCGCAAATTTACTCATAACAGAGGGTGAATCAAGTACAGAGCTAGATGGCAGTTCCTTACTTCCCCTCGTAGTTGAGGGAAAGATATTGGTTTTTGAGTCTTTCAAATTCTTCATAGTGATCAATAGATAAAAAACCAAGTGACTTAAAGAATATAGCTATGCTCCCCGGCAATGACGCCAGAAAATAGTCTTGATAACCCACAAGTGTAGGGGATCGCAACAGTTTTCGAGGGTAAAGTATTCAACCCAAATTTATTAATTCGACACAAGGGGAGCCAAAGAATACTATTAAGTATTAGCAGCTGAGTTGTCAATTCAACCAAACCTGGAAACTTAGTATCTGCAGCAAGGTAATTTAGTAGCAAGGTAATATGGAAATAGAGGTAACGACAATAAAAGTAACGGTAGTGTTTTTGTAGTTTTTATAATAGCAGCAGCGACAAAGTAAATAAGCAACAAGCAATATGTGAAAAGCTCATAGGCATTGGATCAGTGATGGAGAATTATGTCGGATGTGATTCCTCATGTAATAGTTATAACCTAGGGTGACACAGAACTTATTACGTGTTGCTCCTCACAGTGAAGTGACAAGACCCTACGCCGGAGATGACACCTGAGTATAGGCGCCGTGTTTGGCATACCATAGTCACCCTCACCGTCTGCAGTCACTATCATCATGTATGTAGACCTAGCCTGCTTACAACTAGCCATGTTCGATATAATTTCCCGTGCGTAGATGCCCGTGCATTGCACGAAACACGAAGATTGGGGGGTAGATGGCGTCGGCAGCGGCCATCGCGCCAGATTTTTCCATGGCCTTCTAGATGTGGTCGGGAGGAGATAAGGCTGATTGTGAGAGACAAGAAGTTGTTTGTAAATAAGGAACAAGTGTGGGCATCTTTTTGCAAAACTGGAGAAGTTTGGTTTGTATGCGTCAGATCTAGATCCGACGGCTATTGGAGAAAGATGGCTGGCACAACATCATCACCAACTCAGGACCTGTTTGATTCGTAGGATTTTGAAAACGCGGTAATGCTGCACCTACGAAGAGGGAATTACTAGGAAGTTTACGTAAGAACTTTCGTTGCTTTAGGTGGATGCAGCATTATCGTTGTAATCCCCAGTATGTGACTATGCTTCCCACGTGTCGAGGCACGACTTAAAGGCATAATCACATACTAGAATGATCTCAAGTATGGTATCTTTGCACATCTCATGTAAAAGAGGGGATGAAAATGTAAAAGAGTAGTTGGCTTACACTCGCCACATCACACAATGAAATACATTAACATACATTATCCGAATAACATCAGAGTCCGACTACGGACGAAGATCCAAATGAAAGATACCATAAATAAAGCAACACAAGGTCATCATCCTAGTAAGAGCCCTACTGATCCTCGGGGTAAGACACGTAGTATCGCCCACGCTCTTCATCAAACTCCCAATACAACTCTGAACCACCACCTGTGTAGTTCTCAACGGTACCTGCATCTGGTGTTGTGTAGAATCTGTGAGCCACGGAGGACTCAGCAATCCCGTTCCCGGGTAGAAATACTATCAAAGCCTTAGGTGTGGAAGATGCTTAAACAAGGTTGCAGCAGCACTAGCACTAGCTTACGTGTTTAGAGCGAGGAGAGAAAGTGCCAACGATCGTCAAAGTGATCACGAAGTGATCCTAACTAAACACGTCAATCATAACCCCATCGTGTTCACTTCCCAAACCCCTTCGGAAATAGACCGTCACGGTTACTCACGTTGGTAGTGTATTATGAACATAGTGTCAAGTTATCTACAACCGGATATTAACAAATTCCCATCTGCCACATAACCGCGGGCACGGCTTTCGAAAGATCAAACCTTGCAGGGGTGTCCCAACTTAGCCCATCACAAGCTCATGATCTGCGGAGTCACAACTCCAAGGTGGGAAGACCCGAGTATTCTCGGAATCCCGTGCTCAAGATATTTCGACATAGGTAAAACTAATCCAGCAAGACCTCCCGGCGTGCCGACACCCTGATAGTAGCCGCGCGTATCTTGTCTCAGGCCACGACCGGATAGGTCAGCCTACAGGAAAATACTAGCCCTCGGGTTTCCCCAAGGTGGCCCCGCAGCCTGCCCAGTTTGGACCAACACTCATGTGGAGCACTGGCCCGGGTTGTTAATTAAGAACTCGGGTTTGCAACGCCCTATGCAAGTTTTAGTTATTAGGCAAATGTAAAACCAATGTTGGGCCTTGCTGGAAAAGCTTTAGCGCTAAGTGGGTTATCGAAGGGGGCCCATAAACCCCAACCGTGTTAGGGACACAAAATCAAGGAACATAACACCGGTTTAACGGTTCCTAGGGTGGCATGAGTGGAACAAAACACCAAGCAAGAGGCTTAGTGTCGTGGAATTAACACGTCAGATGTCCGGATCACGGACTTAGTGGTGAGGCCGCGCATCTATGTAGTAGCTTGAGAGGGGTTGAGCAGAATCGAGAGACGCGATGCAAGACACGGATTTAGACAGCTTCGGGCCCCGGGAAACATCATCCGGTAATAACCCTACGTGCTGTTTGAGGCTAGGTCTCATTATGATGGTGTTGCCGGTAAACCGGCTCTTTGTGTCTAACCCTAGAAACTTGTCTAAACTTCTCCTCTAAAACTTGTCTACTTGTGGCTTGTCTAAAACTTGTCCTCTTTGGGGAGCCCTGCCCCTCCTTATATATGTTGAAGGGGCGGTTTACATGACTAGTCCTAGTAGGACTAGGATTGATCTATTACAAGGAGTCCTAGTCTTGCTTCCTTTATGGAGAATATTCCTTGCGCTTTGTTCATAAACCGGCCCACTATTAATATGAACCATCCTTCTGGGCCTTGGGCCTTGTCATCCATGATCCGCCTGCCGGGTTACCAGTAACTTGCCAAATGTAAACCGTCTTAAGTAAAATGTCCAGTCCGGCCGGGTTATAATTCCGGCCGGTTCATACCGCAGGGTAATATCCCCGACATTAGCCCCCAAGTTTAGCTTGGATTTATCCATGGTAAACTTATGCTCCAAAATAAACACAGGAACAAATTGATAGGTTGTGCTCCGGGTTATGAATTCTTGTAAACCGGCACCTGATCATCTTTAAGTCCTTGTCCTTCCTTCTTCTAGAAAATCCGGGTCGACAGACCAACTTCATATTCAACTTGCTTGCATAAGAAATATTGTAAATAAAGAATCCATTTGAATCGGCCTTTAATGCTCTGACTTGACAAAAATATTGGTCTTTGAAATATTCAACTGATATCCAGCCGGCTTGAAGATGTAGAACTTGCCGGTTTATGATTGCCAAAATTTGCCGGGTCACACAATTAATCTGATTTGCCAGAACTGAAATTTTGAAGATGTTTCTCCTTTATATGCATATTACCTATAGCCCCCAAGTGCCAGGTCATTATGTAATAATGAGCAGGGACTTTGTATATATTTCATTGAAAACAGCTTTGTATAATCTTGAAGAAATCCGGATTGTTCATCCCAATCACTATGAAACTGAATATTCCATATTATGTAGCCCCCAAGTGCCGGGTCATTATGCAATAATGAGCAGGGACTTTGAAAATATGATTATGTGAACTTGAACAGCCATATGTAGCCCCCAAGTGCCGGGTCATTATGCAATAATGAGCAGGTACTTTGTAGATATAATCATTGAAAATAACACTATATAATGTAACTTCCATCGTGGGGTTTGAATCCACGTCCACAAGGTTAAGAGCTTTTGTGCTTTACCAACTAAACAGTGGACCCTTCAATATAATGAATGAATACCTGTGTACCTTGAATTGTTGACAGGAGCGATTGGTAGCCCCCAAGTTCCGGTTTAGCTACATTTAGAAGGTGAACCGGTACTTCCAGATGAAGCAAATGATCTTTCCATTAGCCCCCAAGTGTCAAGTAGACAACTTGCTTGTGTGCTTGAGACTTGTGTATTTGATGTAATCTCAGTCTGAATAATGTAGCCCCCAAGTGCCGGGTTGTAAGCCTGCAGCAACTCGGGACTATTCCTTTGTAGAATAAATCACTTCCATCGTTGAAATAATATACATTGCGCTTTAAAGCGACTTTGAAAACCTCAATCATAATATTGATAACCATAATAGGAATCCAGCCATGTTGGCTATTGAAGAATGTAATCTGGTTTGAAGACCGGTTCCAATGATGTTTGATCACAATCGGGCCGGGTTTTATAAACACCGGTCATTATTTTATCTCATACTGGCGACTTATAGTCAAAACCAGGCCGGTTTAAGGAACACCGGTCATTATAACTGATCATATACTGCCAAATATATATTTGAAAATAAAATACTTCATACCTGCGATCAAAATATGCTTGATATTCTTTAATCCGGCGAAACTTGCAATTTTCTGAGGGATTCTTTTGATAGATCCAATAATAATTCCGGGCTTTGATGATAAACTCCGGTTCATCTTGTTCTGCAAGACTTTGTTCAGAAATTTGTGGCTTGTTGCCTGATGGATGATCCGGGTTATAATGAACACCGGTTTACTCATGCTGGTATTCATGACCCAGACTTTTCACTTTATAGATATGTGGTCAGCTTCTGTAGCTGTTCCACTCCGGTTTAAAGGGTTATAAAACACAAACACAAAAAAGATGCAAATTTTGCAAATAAGACCATGTAGTCGAGGCTTTTTAAGAGCTGCCAGGCTCAAAGCAAGGTTCAGCCAATCAATGGGACGTGGATTATCCATCTTTCCCAGGGGGCCTAGCCAATCACTGAACGTGGCATTATCCAACTTTTCAGAGGGTCGGAAGAACCGCAAATAAAAACTGAGCCAATCAATGGGACGTGGTTTGTCCAACACTCCCAGAGGGCCTAGCCAATCAGTGAACGTGGCATTATCCAACTTTTCAGAGGGCCGATAGAATTATAAAAATTGATCCGATCACTGGGACATGGGCGTTACCATTCCCAGAGGGCCTCCAGGGTTCCTCCTGAACCGATGGGTCAATTTAAACCAATCACTGAACATGGAATTATCCAACTTTTCAGAGGGTCTCCAGGGTTCCTCCTGAACCGGTGGGTAAATTCAAACCAATCACTGAACATGGAATTATCCAACTTTTCAGAGGGTCTCCAGGGTTCCTCCTGAACCAGTGGGTAATTTTAAACCAATCACTGAACGTGGAATTATCCAACTTTTCAGAGGGTCTCCAGGGTTCCTCCTGAACCGGTGGGTAAATCATGAAGCTTTCTCTTTTCGAACCGGATATGATCTCATGTTTTAGAGAGTTTTATTGCTTTTATGTATACTCTGCAAAAATCAGATAGACTGATCAAAGCATCTTATTTTCTTTAATGAAAAAATAACAAGAGAAATAATATTGTAGATGGATATCACCTGATTGAATTTGAACCGGTATGTTGAACAGACCGGATCATAGGGCAGACAGTAAAATGACCGCAGTATCAGAGGCGGTTTAAACAGTTAAACCGGTTGTGGGGTTGTAAACCGGTGTGGAGACGAGCAAGCTGTCTTCCGTGTTGTAAACCAGTGCGGATGCGTGAACCGGTCACGGCTTTGTAAATCGGCGCGGTTGCGAGAGACGTCCAAGGCGTTTGTAAACCGGCGCTTGAATCCGTGGAATAACGATGATCACTTGTGTCGAACAATGTTTGGCGTGCCTTCCTCTCCACGGTTTATCACCATTTTGTGATGAATAATTTTCCTGCGTATAAAATACAGCAAGACGGGGTATTTTTGCTCGGATTAATATGTTTTAAAAATAAATAAGAAAGATATCACCTGAATCGGGTGTGGCACCGGCGTGTTAACGTAGACCGGACCATGGGAGTGGTGGCGTGTGCACGTTTCATTGGCGAGGGAGTCGGCCGCGATGTTGGAGACCGGCGCGCGTAGGCGCGGACAGACGAGCCGGCCGCGGCTGTAGTAGCCGGTGCAGGCGCGAGAGTTGGCTGCGACTTTTAAGCTGACGGGAGCCTCATATTTATGGTATCACCTTCACAGTGGTCTTTGCCCTGTATAAAATATATACTGAAAGACAGAGTAATTGTTTCAATACATACTGATAAAAATACATAGGAAAAATGACACCTAGTATTTTTTTTGTCGGGCCCGAAGCGAGACGCGGTGTCGGCGGCTTGCAACAGACGCGGACGGGTCAGAGCGAGATACAGCAACGACAGCAGTCGGTTCGGCGGCGACAGAGCGGACGACCGCAACTTAACCACAAGGGTCGTCCGAGTCCGTGCTTACGCCTGGTTCCTTCTCCAAATCGTGGCCGGTTTGACCCACACTTTTTATTCTTCACGTGGTGATGGATCGCTGGTTTATCTTGACTTGAAAAGTAGCACGGCAGCAGCGACTCGCCAGGTTGTACTGGGAACTGGATCCCCGGCTGCAGCGTGCAAGCAATCAACTAGTAGTAGTAGTAGCAGGTGGTTATAATTCCTTTGCGTGATGATATGGAACATGGAGCAGTCCCCATCTCCTCGGGATTTGAACAAGCAGCAGGAGCAACTTGAATTTGATGTAGCAGCAGCGGCCGCACCAAGTCCATCCTGGTCGGCGTCAATTAATACATGTACACTGTTTGTACTAGTTGATGTCTATTTATGCGCAGGAGCCGGAGAATCCATCGGGGTTTGTTTTTTGCATACATCGGCACTCGGACCCTTGACGCACGCGCACAGGCTAGGTCGACCCGGAGATTTCCCGAAGCCGCAACCGCCGCCGTGCTCGATACGTGGTTGCTCCCGAGTCGCGACGGATTCGACCACGGCTAGAGAACCAGGCAGTGGCGATTTAACCCCGGTCGTGAAGATAGGTGGCGCTCGGCCACAGCGGCGCATAGCGGCTCGTCGAGGTAAGCGCCGTAGTGGCGACTTGTCAGCGCGAGGGACGGAGGCGACGCAGGCGGGCCAGTAGATGAAGCGGAGACGCGCCGGCGGCTCGCCGACGGCTCAGAGGTGAGGGTGCGAGGCCGGCGGAGCGACCCGGAGCGGGCTTGCGTTGACTCCTCTACCAAAGTAGCATGCTGATATGATTTTACTGCTTCATGGATACGGACGTAGTGTTTTTCCAGATGTCTCGTTTTTGGTTCCGTCTTTGTACGGGAGGAGTACTAGTTGGAGTACTTGTCCGATTCGATTTTCACTTCACATGGAGATTTTAACAGGTCCCCTTGGGACGTGCCTCAGCCACGCCGCCGAGATGGAAACCTGTGGAGGCAATGACGACAACTCACGCAGGGCCACAGGGACGAGCTCTGGTCGTGGCCGCAGAAACGGAACGGTGCCGCGGCAGTGCGACGAGTCCGAGAAAACGCTGAAGTAGCCGACTCAGATTTTACACGTCTTCTCCAGAAGTCTGTCCGTCTTGGCAACTTGGAGAAATAACCGGATAGATCATATCGGACACACGGCGGCGGATCGACCGTAACCCTAATTCTTCTCTGGCTTCAATCCTATAAATTGTAAAATCTTCATCCGGAAAATTGCCAACTCCTCGATCCCTGTGGAGATCCCTCCAAGAACTCAACACCACCGTGCGCAGGCCCCACGGTGGGCGCCAACTGTCGTGGAATTAACACGTCAGATGTCCGGATCACGGACTTAGTGGTGAGGCCGCGCATCTATGTAGTAGCTTAAGAGGGGTTGAGCGGAATCGAGAGACGCGATGCAAGGCACGGATTTAGACAGCTTCGGGCCCCGGGAAACATCATCCGGTAATAACCCTACGTGCTGTTTGAGGCTAGGTCTCATTATGATGGTGTTGCCGATAAACCGGCTCTTTGTGTCTAACCCTAGAAACTTGTCTAAACTTCTCCTCTAAAACTTGTCTACTTGTGGCTTGTCTAAAACTTGTCCTCTTTGGGGAGCCCTGCCCCTCCTTATATATGTTGAAGGGGCGGTTTACATGACTAGTCCTAGTAGGACTAGGATTGATCTATTACAAGGAGTCCTCGTCTTGCTTCCTTTATGGAGAATATTCCTTGCGCTTTATTCATAAACCGGCCCACTATTAATATGAACCGTCCTTCTGGGCCTTGGGCCTTGTCATCCATGATCCGCCTGCCGGGTTACCAGTAACTTGCCAAATGTAAACCGTCTTAAGTAAAATGTCCAGTCCGGCCGGGTTATAATTCCGGCCGATTCATACCGCGGGGTAATATCCCCGACACTTAGCCTTCCACCCATTACCAATATATAGATGATTTAGTTTAACAGATTGTATATTGTGATATCCCAACAATAACTTCATCATGAAGCAAGAATCCTCAAATCTTCACCTGCAACTAACAACGCTATAAGAGGGGCTGAGCGATGCTTACGTAGCAAAACAACGGTTTGCTAGGTGGGTGGTTAGAGAATTTCATGGCAACAATAGGAGGCTGACAAACAGACATGGGCATCGAGGCAATAATCTAAAGAGCGAGACATCTAGCATAGGCAAAGATAGTAGTGATATCTAGGTAAGGTCATCTTGCCTATTGATTCCACGGAGGGATCGTAACCTTCCTCCTCAAACTCAACCTCGGTAGGAACCTCGTACTCTGTATTGTCGCCGGGCTCTAACCAAACAAAACAATGCAACAATGGAACCCAATCAATCATAATGCAATGCTCAGACACATGATGCATGAACATGAAGCATATGGACATGGAAAGAAATGATGCATGGCCTAGGGTCACAAGAGTGCAACATCATCATAATCAAACAAGATCACTCACATGAGAGAAAAACCAACAAAAGAACAACTAACAAGTTTATGTAGATTATTCAAACAAGCTTCCAACAAGTTTTAATGGAGTTGGTTAACATGGCAAGGGTGCAACTAACATTACATCAACATGCTAGCACCTTTAAATGGGCTGGAATTAATAAACAACAATTTCCACAAACTCCCATATTAATTTAAAGGCATTTGGGACAGATCTGAAAAACTTTTGTGATAGAGTTGTCAAACATGCTAAACAACAACACCAAAATATTCTACACATTTTCCACCCCAAATGCATATAAAGTTTGTTAAATTTGGAGTTGTAGATATTTAGTTATGATTTTGCAAGTTTAGGCATATTTAAAACAAGAATAAATTCAAACATCATTTTAAATGTTTTTAAACATGGCAACAAACAGCATATTCATAAACTACATGAAATTCTAAGCACTTTTCATATATGACTTATTTTCACCAGAAGCATATTTTCATAGATATTAAATTAACAAGAAAAGGCAGAAAAAGGAAAAGAAAAACACAAAACACAAAACAGAAAAAAACAAGCGCATGGTCAAAGTGACCCAGGCTCATCTAGCCAGAGCCACTGACAAGAGGGCCCGACTGCGCTGAGTTGGCGCCAGTGGGTGCGCGCGGGGCTGGAGAAGGACTGTCAGGCTGGCAGGTGGGGCCTACCTGTCAGCCACTCAAGAAAAACAAAAAGGGGGCGAATAGCCACTGCCCCGCACGGAATCGAACACGCGACCTCCTGCTTAACTGACGAAGTAACAAGCCACTGCGCTATCGATCGGATCTCGACAGAGAACAAGCACTATATCTGAAGAGGTAACTGCATGAGCAGATGACTGAAGAAAGCCAGAGGCTCGTCGGAGCTGCTCGTCGAAGCTGCTCCGGCGACCAAATGAGGCGGCGGAGGTGTGCGGGGTGCTACTGGAGGAGTTCCGCATCCAAACGACGCACTTGCAGCACCTAACGATCACTACAACGCCGGCGGAGAGCAACGACAGAACGGCGGTGACGGGGCAACGATGAGATGATGCAGCGGCCTTGGCGGAGCAACGACAACACATGCAGCATCTACGCGATGAACTGAAGCGAACGGGCAGCAAGCGACGCCTAGAGGGGTCGGAACACTCGTCGGCGATGAGGCCCGACGGCGATGAGCTCGGGCGCTTGACGAACTCGGAGCTAGAGGGCGCTAACGAGGGGGAAAAAGGCACGAGGAGGAAGAGGAGCTCACCACGAACACGGAGATGTGTTCGGCTGGCCCAGACGTGGACGGAGTCGACAGCGGCGAGTCTCGAACAGCTACGGGTGCCGGAGACGAAGAGGAAGAAGACGTCGGCGGCGAGGTGATCGGCTCCACGTAGAGGAAGTAGTCGACGTAGTCGACGTCGTGGAAGCAGCTGGACACGCTTGGCGATGCTGAGGTCGATGGGAGGCTCGCCGGCGACGAGGTGGCACTCTCAGATGCATGCGGGTATCGACTGGAGCGGCAGATCTGGTGGAGCTTGGCTCTCCAGGCGGTGAGAGGAGGAAGAGGAACCCTAGAGAGAGGGGCTGGACACGGTGCGGGTTTAAATGGGGGGCTCAGATCACGATACCTCGACGTCCGTGATCACGGCGCGACGGCGAGCGCGCGCTCTGGCTTCGCAACGCTTGACGGAGGTAGATGGAGACGCGGGGAGGTGTGAGGCTGACAAGTGGGGCTAGTCGCGAGGGGAGAGACGGCGCGACTGCAAGCTGCTCGGCTGGCTGGGCCGCTACGGGAGAGAAGAGATGGGCCACGTTGTGAGGGGAAAGGCTGGGCCTGGGGGAAGGAGAAGAAGGAGGAGGCCCAGGCCACTGCTGGAGCTGTTGTTTTCTTTTCTTTTTCAATTATCTTCAGCCAGAAAAGAAAAAGAAAAGCACAGACTAAAAGGAAAAGAGTTAGGGGAAAAGAAAAATATGCCCATGCTCAGTGATTTAAGCCCTATTTAATAAAATTGACTTGGACATTTTTAGAGGCAGAAAAATAAAAGGAGTTTGAATATGGTTCAAACTCTTGTTATTTTAAAACCCAACCAAATCAATTCTAAACGGGGTGATATTTGGCAGAGAGGGTGTAGGCATGGTGCAAGGTTTTTAGGAAAAGAAGGAACAATAATGGGCTTGGCTAGGTGACTTGCACAAAGAAGTAAAGAAAGGACAGAAAAGAAAAAGAAAGAAGAAGAAGAAGGAGAAGAAGAGTGAAACAAGGAGGGGGCTAGGGTTTAGCAAGACATAGCTAGAACCACACACACAACATCACAAGGCCTCACACACACTCGTCATAACAAAGAAGTAACTAGATGCCATGTTGCCATGATGATGAAGCAATGCAATGATGCAAAATAAAATAAAATGACATGGCCATGCAAAAATAAAATGGCAAGAACCCCCAAGGGTAAGGACAAGGATCAAAATGAGGAAGCTTTATTGCCATTATAGGAAAGTATTACATATGGGGTGTTACAAACTCTCCTACCCTACAAAAAGATCTCGTCCCGAGATCTAGGACTGGAAGAATGAAGGATACTCGGAACGAAGGTGATTTCTCGTTCCCACGTTGCTTCTCGTTCGGTATGGTGTGACCACGTAACTTTCAAGAACTTGATAGACTTGTTGCGGGTTTTGTGCTCAGTTTCCTCAAGAATAGCAACAGGGTGCTCATGATAAGACAAGTCTTGTTGAAGATCAATGTCCTCGAACAGAATGGTGCGTTCAGGTGTCTTGAAGCACTTGCGGAGTTGAGACACGTGAAACACATCATGAACATTTGCAAAGTTGGAGGGAAGCTCGAGTTGGTAGGCTAGATCGCCTCTTTTGCCAAGAATCTTGAAAGGGTCCACGTATCTCGGAGCAAGCTTTCCTTTGATACTGAATCTTTGGGTTCCTTTCATAGGAAAAACACGGAGATAGACAAGATCTCCAATGTGGAAAGCCAAATCACAATGCTTGCCGTCATAGTAACTCTTTTGACGCGATTGAGCGGCTTTGAGATTCTCACGTATGACTTTGCACATTTCTTCGGCTTCTGAGATCAAATCATTGCCAAGAAGTTGATGTTCACCAGTCTCGGACCAGTTGAGAGGGGTACGACACTTTCTGCCATAGAGGATTTCAAAAGGAGCTTTGTCGGCACTTGCTTGGAAACTGTTGTTGTATGAGAATTTGGCAAACGGGAGACAATCTTCCCACTTCATACCGAAAGAGATGACACAAGATCTCAACATGTCTTCGAGGATCTGGTTCACTCTTTCGACTTGACCACTAGTCTGAGGGTGAAACGCGGTGCTGAAGCGAATTTTTGTGCCCATGGCTGACTGAAAGGAGTCCCAGAACTTGGATGTGAACAAACTTCCACGGTCTGAGGAGATGACTTGAGGAATACCATGCAAAGAAACGATTCTGGAAGTGTACAACTCTGCCAGCTGAGCTGCGTTGATGGATTCTTTGACGAGAAGTTAATGAGCTACTTTAGTTAGCTTGTCAATCACTACGAAGATAGCATCATTCCCCTTCTTGGACTTAGGAAACCCAGTGACGAAATCCATTTCAATGTGATCGAATTTCCACTCGGGAATAGGTAGAGGTTGAAGGAGACCGGCTGGACGTTGATGCTCTACCTTCACTCTTCTGCAGACATCACATTTATTCACGAATTGGGCAATCTCCCTTTTCATGCGAGTCCACCAGTATGATTGCTTGAGGTCTTGGTACATCTTAGAACTTCCGGGATGAATCGAAAGGAGGGAGTCATGTGCTTCATTCATTATGAGCTTCCTGAGATCACCCTTGGGAACCACAATTCTGTCCTCAAAGAACAAGGTGTCTTTCTCATCAACATGATAGCACTTGTATTTGGGAGTACCCTTGGCAATACCATGTTTCACTTTCTGCACCATAGCATCACTGAGTTGGGCCTCATGGATCTGATCTTCCAAGGTAGGAGCAACTTGAAGGTTTGCAAGAAAGCCTTGCGGAACAACTTGGAGGTTGAGCTTCCTGAATGATTCACAAAGTTCAGGATGGAACGGTTTGAGAAGGAGACTGTTGCAATATGCCTTTCTGCTCAAGGCATCTGCAATAAAATTGGCCTTGCCAGGTGTGTACTCAATGCTTGGATCATACTCTTGGATCATCTCAACCCAACGAGTCTGGCAAAGGTTAAGGTTTGGTTGTGTGAAGATGTACTTCAAGCTCTTGTGATCGGTGAAGATGTCCACTTTTCTGGCCAACAGAAGGTGTCTCCATGTGATCAAGGCATGTACAACTGCTGCTAGCTCGAGATCATGTGTGGGTAATTCCTCTCATTTGGTTTCAACTGACGAGAAGTGTATGCCACAATCTTCTTGTCTTGCATGAGAACACCGCTAAGACCTTGCAAAGAAGCATCACAAAATACTTCATAGGGCTTGGACTCATCCGGAGGAGTAAGAACTGGAGCAAAAATGAGCTTCTCTTTGAGTTTTTTGAATGCCACATCACAATCAGGAGTCCAGGAGTACTTGACATTCTTCTGCAACAGGTTGGAAAGAGGCTTGGCAATCTTGGAGAAGTTCTCAACGAACCTTCTGCAATAGCTAGCGAGACCAAGGAAGCTTCGGAGTTGCTTGACATTCTGCGGGGGTTCCCAGTTGACAATAGCTTCAACTTTCTCGGGGTTCACAGAAATTCCCTCGGCGGAGATGATATGGCCAAGATATAAGACTTTATCCAGCCAGAATTCACATTTGGAGAACTTCGCATAGAACTTGTGTTCACGGAGCCTGTCCAAAACCAAACGGAGGTGCTTTGCATGGTCTTCTTCATTCTTGAAGAATACCAAGATGTCATCCAGATAGACGAGAACAAATTCAATTGTGTAGGGGTTGAATATGAAGTGCATCATCCTCGAGAAGGTGGGTGGAGCATTTGCGAGGCCAAAAGACATGGCCTTGTATTCATAAGAGCCAAAACTCATTCTGAATGCGGTCTTGGGAATATCTTCTTCACGGATACGGATCTGGTGGTAACCCATCCGGAGATGGAGCTTTGAGAACACCTTTGCTCCTTTGAGCTGCTCGATGAGCTGCTCGAACAATTCATTGATATTGGGGAGCGGATACTTGTTCTTTATTGTCTTCTTGTTCAATGGCCGGTAATCAATGCAAAGGCGTTCCGTGCCATCCTTCTTCTTGACAAATAGAACACCACAGCCCCAAGGAGAAGTAATAGGCCTGATTAGACCCATACGTTCTTGCTCATCGAGTTGTTTCTTCAGCTCCTTCAACTCATCAGGGGAAAGCTTGTACGGACGCTGACATGCTGGCTCGGTACCGGGCTCGAGTTCAATGACAAATTCAACTTGACGATGGGGAGGCATGCCTGGAAGCTCTTCAGGGAAAACATCTTCACATTCATTGACCACCGGAATCTGAGAAATGGCATTAATCTCGCCCTTGTCATTGAGAGAGAATAGCCTGATTGTGTTATCTCGAGAGGCGAAGATAATCACGTCTTCATCAGGATGAGTAAGCTTGACTTCCTTATTTGCACAATCAATGTTTGCATCATGCTTGGAGAGCCAATCCATCCCAAGAATAAGATCAATGTCAGAGTTGCCGAGAATAACCGAAGAAAGTAGAAAGCGGTAATGACCCATATGAATAGATATATCCGGAGCTACCATATTAGAAGTCATGTGTTTGCCCGGAGAAATAATTGACAATTTCTTATCCAAAAATGCCGAAGTGAAATTATGCTTGGTAAAGAATGGTCTTGACATGAAGCAAAGTGATGCACCAGAATCAAACAATACTATTGCAGGAATAGAGTTAACTGAGAGGTTACCCAATATCACATCAGAAGAATTCTCCGCTTGAGTTGCATTCATCAGATTCACTCTTGCATGCTTGGGATTGTGCTTGACAATAGCAGCGCTGACAGGTGGAGGAGGTGGAAGGCGCCTTGGGTTGGGACACTTGTTAGCATAGTGACCCTTCTGAGTACACTTGTTGCAAACCACTTCTGAGAGAGGCCGGTGATAAGGACCACTTGATCTTGAAGCTTGAAACTGAGGCTTGGACTGATTGCTTGGGTTGGGTGGGTGGGAGAAACCACGGCCACCTGAGTGCTTGTTGTTGTTTGGAGGACGGAGCATTGGAGGAGGCGGAAGCCAGAACTTCTGCTTCTTGGCAACCACTTGGGAAGAAGAGGAGGAGTGAACAGCATCTCTGTTCCTGTTTTTGGAAGCTTCAATCTTGAGCTGGGCTGCCTCTTGCTTAAGAGCCATATTGTAGAATTGGTCAAATTCATCCGGCTCGAACAAGGTGAGAGCTAGTTGGAGTTCATCCTTCAGACCACCACGGAACTGATAAATCTTGCTCTTGGCATCTGGGATGTCTTGCTTGGCATAGCATGCAAGATTTTGGAACTTGACATTGTATTGATAGACAGACATGGTGCCTTGCTTCAGGTTGCGGAATTGCTCACGCATGCCTTCAATGACACTGGTAGGAATGTGGTAAGAGCGCAAATCTTTGCAGAAGTCAGTCCACGAGATCTCACGTCCACCTCTGGAATCTTTGTACTGTTGCCACCAATCAGCAGCTTGATCCTTGAGTTGGAAAGTGGCAAAGTTGACATAATCCTCAGGTCTCACGTTACTGCATTCGAAGTGCTTTTTGATGTCTGTTATCCAATCTTCAGCATCTAGCGGATCCACACAGTAACTGAAAGACTTCGGTTGGTTTGCTAGGAATTGGTTGAGGGTTGCAAAGTGAGGTTGATTGAACAGATTGCCTTGGCCTTGGTTCCCATGACCACCTTGATTTGCTTGGTTGGCTTGAATGTTCTGCTTCATTTGCATAAGCATCTGGGTGTTCTGGCTGGTCGCTTGCATAATTGCTCTCCAGGCCTCAGACGGAGGATGAGGGGAAGGAGGACGTTCAGGAACATGCTCTTCTTCACCCTCTGGGTTAGCGTTGGGAACCCTTTTAGGAGCCATCCTAAATGAGATGACAACTATTAGCCATTGATTGAACATATATAAGCTGAATCAACGTCTAGAAATTGCAACATAAGTCTTCACAAGAACATTCGAACAATATGAACGAATGTAATCCATAGTTTAATGGTACACCAATCTTCTCGAGAATCCACTTGGGAGAACGAAAGGTAAAATAAAAACAACAAGGAGCAGATAGAACAAATGCAAGATAGAATCTTCGTCCCACATGTTCGTGCTGAAAGCTCATGGAACGTGTTACAAAAGGGTTTTGCAATCCCCGGATCAGCATAGCCAAGGACCCTTTAAGATGCAACTCCCAATTGGAACAACGCCCATAAAACCTTTGCACTTGATGTTGAACCCCGAACTCCATATCATGCATTCGTTGGAAGAATGCCTACGAGCTACTAGAAGAACCCACCTAATAATTTCCAAAGGTTTCCGGTTATGCAATCGGGTGTTGGGGATACAGGGGAAGCACCGCGCACTCAACTCTAATCCTACATCTAGCTGTATCCATCCTTCAACACATAACCAGTCACCCTCAGAAATTGTTTACCTCGGACCTTCGAAATGCATCTGCTATACAAGCTGTGGCAATACTCCCGAACTACCTCCCTAGTACTGGGTGATGTCGGGGTTATCTCACCACTAACCGCATAGAAGAGTTTTCGATGTCGGCCGTCTTAAGTATTCTAGAACTGCTGCAATACTTTTGTGACGACAACACCTCGGAGCTCAACTCCCCGGGACACTGCCACAACCCCTAAATGACAGGAGGCATCGAGAACAATGTTGTCGTCACAAAGATATCGGAACAATCCAAACAATACTCGCGTGATCCTAAAAAAATAATTAGTGAATTTTTGAGAATAGAAGAGATAGAACAATCGTCAGGAGTCCTCACCAGAGCGATGAAGGGATGAGGAGTAAAAAGAAATCCTACTCTCCGATATATATAGGACTCAAAACATTTTCATGTGTGTGCCTAGACTCAACCGTCAATGATTTGATCAATCAGGGGGGCTCCTAGGTCGGAGAAGGCTCTGATTACCAACTTGTAATGCCCAGTATGTGACTATGCCTTCCATGTGTCTAGGCACGACTTAAAGGCATAATCACATACTAGAATGATCTCAAGTATGGTATCTTTGCACAACTCATGTAAAAGAGGGGATGAAAATGTAAAAGAGTAGTTGGCTTACACTCGCCACGTCACACAATGAAATACATTAACATACATCATCCGAATAACATCAGAGTCCGACTACGGATGAAGATCCAAATGAAAGATACCATAAATAAAGCAACACAATGTCCCGATCATCCTCGTAAGAGCCCTACTGATCCTCGGGGTAAGACACATAGTATCGCCCACGCTCTTCATCGAACTCCCAATACAACTCCGAACCACCACCTATGTAGTTCTCGACAGTACCTGCATCTGGTGTTGTGTAGAATCTGTGAGCCACGGAGGACTTAGCAATCCCGTTCCCGGGTAGCAATACTATCAAAGCCTTAGGTGTGGAAGAGGCTTAAACAATGTTGCAGGAGGACTAGCACTAGCTTACGTGTTTAGAGCGAGGAGAGAAAGTGCCAACGATCGTCAAAGTGATCATGAAGTGATCCTAACTAAACACGTCAATCATAACCCCACCGTGTTCACTTCCCGAACCCCTTCGGAAAGAGACCGTCACGGCTACTCACGCTGGTAGTGCATTATGAACATGGTGTCAAGTTATCTACAACCGGATATTAACAAATTCCCATCTGCCACATAACCGCGGGCACGGATTTCTAAAGATCAAACCCTGCAGGGGTGTCCCAACTTAGCCCATCACAAGCTCACGATCTGCGGAGTCACAACTCCAAGGTGGGAAGACCCGAGTATTCTCGGAATCCCGTGCTCAAGATATTCCGACATAGGTAAAACTAATCCAGCAAGACCTCCCGGCGTGCCGACACCCTGATAGTAGCCGCGCGTATCTCGTCTCAGGCCACGACTGGATAGGTCAGCCTACAGGAAAATACCAGCCCTCGGGTTTCCCCAAGGTGGCCCCGCAGTCTGCCCAGTTTGGACCAACATTCATGTGGAGCACTGGCCCGGGTTGTTAATTAAGAACTCGGGTTTGCAACACCCTATGCAAGTTTTAGTTATTAGGAAGATGTAAAACCAATGTTGGGCCTTGCTGGAAAAGCTTTAGCGCTAAGCGGGTTATCAAGGGGGGCCCATAAACCCCAACTGTGTTAGGGATGCAAAATCAAGGAACATAACACCGGTTTAACGGTTCCTAGGGTGGCATGAGTGGAACAAAACACCAAGCAAGAGGCTTAGCCTTCCACCCATTACCAATATATAGATGATTTAGTTTAACAGATTATATATCGTGATATCCCAAAAAGAACTTCATCATGAAGCAAGAATCCTCAAATCTTCACCTGCAACTAACAAAACTATAAGAGGGGCCGAGCGATGCTTACACAGCCAAACAACGGTTTGCTAGGTGGGTGGTTAGAGAGTTTCATGGCAACAATAGGAGGCTGACAAACAGACATGGGCATCGAGGCAATAATCTAAAGAGCGAGACATCTAGCATAGGCAAAGATAGTAGTGATATCTGGGTAAGGTCATCTTGCCTGTTGATTCCACAGAGGGATCGTAACCTTGCTCCTCAAACTCAACCTCGGTAGGAACTTCGTACTCCGTATCGTCACCGACCTCTAACCAAACAAAACAATGCAACAACGGAACCCAATCAATCATAATGCAATGCTCAGACACATGATGCATGAACGTGAAGCATATGTACATGGAAAGAAATGATGCATGGCCTAGGGTCACAAGAGTGCAACATCATCATAATCTAACAAGATCACTCACATGAGAGAAAAACAAACAAAAGAACAACTAACAAGTTTATGTAGATTATTCAAACAAGCTTCCAACAAGTTTTAAAGGAGTTGGTTAACATGGCAATGGTGCAATTAACATTACAACAACATGCTAGCACCTTTAAATGGGCTAGATATAATACACAACAATTTCCAGAAACTCCCATATTAATTTAAAGGCATTTGGGAAAGATCAGAAAAACTTCTGTGATAGATTTGTCAAACATGCTAAACAACATAACCAAAATATTCTACACATTTTTCCACCCCAAATGCATATAAAGTTTGTTAAATTTGGAGTTGTGGATATTTAGTTATGATTTTGCAAGTTTAGGCATATTTAAAAACAAGAATAAATTCAAACAGCATTTTAATTGTTTTTAAACATGGCAACTAACAACATATTCATAAACTACATGAAATTCTAAGCACTTTTCATATAGCACTTATTTTCACCAGAAGCGTATTTTCACGAATATTAAATTAACAAGAAAAAGCAGAAAAAGAAAAAGAAAAACACAAAACAGAAAAAAAACAAGCGCACGATCAAAGTGACCCAGGCTCATCTAGCCAGAGCCACTAACAAGAGGGCCCGGCTGTGTTGAGCTGGCGCCAGAGGGTGTGCGCGGGCTGGAGAAGGACTGTGAGGCTGGCAGGTGGGGCCTACCTATCAGCCACTCAAGAAAAACAAAAAGGGGACGAATAGCCACTGCCCCGCACGGAATCGAACACGCGACCTCCTGCTTAACTGACGGAGTAAGAAGCCACTTCGCTATCGATCGGATCTCGACAGAGAACACGCGCTATATCTGAAGAGGTAACTGTAGGAGCAGATGACTGAAGAAAGCCAGAGGCTTGCCGGAGCTGCTCCGGCGACAAAATGAGGCGGTGGAGGTGTGCGGGGTGCTCTTGGAGGAGTTCCGCATCCAAACGACGCACTTGCATCACCTAACGATCACTACAACGCCGGCGGCGAGCAACGACAGAACGGCGGCGACGGAGCAACGACGAGATGATGCAGCGGCCTTGGCGGAGCAACGACAACACATGCAGCATCTACGCGACGAACTAAAGCGAATGGGCAGCAAGCGGTGGCCTAGAGGGGTCGGAACACTCGCCGGCAACGAGGCCCGACGGCGATGAGCTCGGGCGCTCGACGAACTCAGTGCTAGAGGGCGCTAACGAGGGGGAAAAGGCACGAGGAGGAAGAGGAGCTCACCACGGACACGGAGATGTGTTCGTCTGGTCCAGACGTGGACGAAATCGACGGCGGTGAGTCTCGAACAACTACGGTCACCGGAGACGAAGAAGAGTAAGAAGACGTCGGCGGCAAGGCAATCGGCTCCACGTAGAGGAAGTAGTCGACGTAGTCAACATCGTGAAAGCAGCTGGACACGCTTGGCGAGGCTGAGGTCGACGGGAGGCTCGCCGGCGACGAGGTGGCGCTCTCAGATGCGTGCGGGTATCGACTGGAGCGGCGGATCTGGTGGAGCTTGGCTCTCCAGGCGGCGAGAGGAGGAATAGGAACCCTAGAGAGAGGGGTTGGACACGGTGCAAGTTTAAATGGGGGGCTTGGATCACGAGACCTCGACGTTCGTGATCACGGCGCGACGGCGAGCGCGCGCTCTGGCTTCGCAACGCTTGACGGAGGTAGACGAAGACGCAGGAGGTGTGAGGCTGACAAGTGGGGCCACGCGCGAGGGGAGAGACGGCGCGACTGCGAGCGGCTCGGCTGGCTGGGCCGCTACGGGAGAGAAGAGATGGGCCGCACTGCGAGGGGAAAGGCTGGGCCTGGGGGAAGGAGAAGAAGGAGGAGGCCCGGGCCAGTGTTGGAGCTGCTGTTTTCTTTTCTTTTTCAATTATCTTCAGCAAGAAAAGAAAAAGAAAAGCACAGACTAAAAGGAAAAGAGTTAGGGGAGAAGAAAAATATCCCCATGCTCAGTGATTTAAGCCCTATTTAATAAAATTTACTTGGACATTTTTAGAGGCGGAAAAATAAAAGGAGTTTGAATATGGTTCAAACTCTTGTTATTTTAAAACCCAACCAAATCAATTCTAAATGGGGTGATATTTGGCAGAGAGGGTGTAGGCATGGTGCAAGTTTTTAGGAAAAGAAGGAACAATAATGGGCTTGGCTAGGTGACTTGCACAAAGAAGTAAGGAAAGGACAGAAAAGAAAAAGAAAGAAGAAGAAGAAGGAGAAGAAGAGTGAAACAAGGAGGGGGCTAGGGTTTAGCAAGACATAGCTAGAACCACACACACAACATCACAAGGCCTCACACACACTCATCATAACAAAGAAGTAACTACATCCCATGTTGCCATGATGATGAAGCAATGCAAGGATGCAAAATAAAATAAAATGACATGGCCATGCAAAAATAAAATGGCAAGAACCCCCAAGGGTAAGGACAAGGATCAAAATGAGGAAGCTTTATTGCCATTATAGGAAAGTATTACATATGGGGTGTTACAATCGTACAAACTAAAATCCACCGCACTGACAAGTCACTAATGGGCAAATTAGTTTTCGAGTCTCTGGCCACTTGATGTTTCAAAAACAAATTCAGCTTCTGTGGAGGCTTTGTCGTTTAGGCTTAGACGCTTGCGGTGATCAGCACGCCATTCATTGTTGCGCCAGAGAACGCCAAACCTCATTACCTTGAGCACACTTTGTCATTTGGTGGGGAGGAGGCCGATGATGACGAGTAGCATGTCGTTGGGGAGGCTGTTGATGAAGTCCAGGCTCGCCGGATGCGGTTTTGGCTCGAGCCGCCTCCGCTTGTTGGCAGGCTCGCCATTCATCTCAACCGGCGGCGACGCCGGTGTACATGTGTGCTGGTGTGTGTTGTGTGCTGGGTGTGCGCGAGTGTGTCCTTCTATGCATGCCATCGCGCAGTGGTGAATTGTGCACGAGTGCGTCCTCCACGCGGAAGAAGTGTGTCCTCAATGCGCCCTCAATTTACTAGCGTGCGGGGTGCTACCCCAAGTGGTTTCTGTAAGGGCATATTTCTCCCTAAGTAGTTTTGGTGATTGATGACAATGCATTTGCGGACTAATCATGTGCTCTAAACTCTTTCAGATATATCTCACCTAGGCACAAGACGATTGTGAGCCCCTCGGATTTCTTGGAAGACGGTGTTTCCTTTTTGCTCCCATTCGGTGGCTTTGAGTAATAGGAAAGCCGTACTATTAAGAGGGGTTCCGCTTCGGAAAGGTTTGGGTGGAATCAACACGTACACATCTTACTCTCGCACCACCTTTCCTTTGCTTCTCTGGAGCTCCGGCCGTTTCTTATCGTATATGCAAACCATGGCTTCCTACTAGTACATCTGCCTGGCAAGCGGTAGTACCGCTCATGTAAGCGGTAGTACTGCACAGCCGCACGGTAGTACCGCCTCTGGGCATGGTAGTACCGCACCAGCGGTAGTATCGCGGCTCCAGGACGGTAGTACCGTGTATCTGGCCCGGCACTACACCAAGTACGGAAGTAGGTGCGGAAGTAATTTTTTACTTCCGCATCTTACGCGGTAGTACCGCTTGGGTCAAGCGGTAGTACCGTGCCGTGTTTTGCTACTACCGTATTTCTGCGGATGTAGCTACGGATGTATTTTATTTCATCTGTGCTTGTCCTCAGCCTGCTTGTCTCTGCCTTGCGGTAGTACCGCAAGGACGAGCGGTAGTACCGCTCAGGCAGTACTACCGCCCATATGCCTTCGCAACAGAGTGCATTCTGGCTAGTACTTCTCCAGCGGTAGTACCGCACCCAGAGCAGTAGTACCGCTGGCCAAGCGGTAGTACCGCAACTTACGTGCGGTAGTACCGCGCTCTGCGGGCAGAAATGTGGGATAACGGTTTGATTTGTTCTCCCACTATATATAGGGAGTCTTCCTCCCCAAGAAGACTCACCTCTTCCACCCCAAAAGCTCCATTGTTGCTCAAAGCTCCATTTCCGTCCGATCTCTCTCCCTAGCCAATCAAACTTGTTGATTTCCTCGGGAGAGCTTGAGGAGGCATCGATTTGCACTTCCACCAAGAGATATTTGATTCCCCCCACTAATCCTTGCGGATTTTGTTACTCTTGGGTGTTTGAGCACCCTAGACGGTTGAGATCACCTCGAAGCCATATTCCATTGTGGTGAAGCTTCGTGGTGTCATTGGGAGCCTCCAATTCGGTTGTGGAGATAGCCCCAACCTTGTTTGTAAAGGTTCGGTTGCCGCCTTCAAGGGCACCACTAGTGGAATCACGGCACCTCGCATTGTGTGAGGGCGTGAGGAGAATACGGTGGCCCTAGTGGCTTCTTGGGGAGCATTGTGCCTCCACACCGCTCCAACGGAGACGTACTTCCCCTCAAAGGGAAGGAACTTTGGCAACACATCCTCGTCTTCACCGGTTCCACTTGTGGTTATTTCTTACCTTTACTTTTGCAAGCTTTACTTGTTTATCATATATAGCTTGCTTATGAGGTTGTCGTCTTTACTTCCTACTAGTTGTCATCTTAGTAACTTATCTAGACAACTTACTTTGACGCTTAATTTAAAGTGGTTAAGAAAAGCTAAAAATTGTTAGTTGCCTATTCACCCCCCCCCCCTCTAGTCAACCATATCGATCCTTTCAATTGGTATCAGAGCCTTGTCTCTTTTTAAGGACTTTACTGTCCAAAGAGTATGGGTGACAACATAGTCGAGATGGAGGTACATTCCGGTGGAACTCCCTCCTTGCCTACGTCCGATGGGGGAGCCTCAGTCTCTCGTGAGGAGTTCAATGTGGCTATGACCACATTGAAAGAATCACTAGCGACCGGGGTCAAAGGCATGTTTAAAGAATTCCTTGAGGGGCTTAAATTATCCACCATACTGTTGGAAGTGGTTCGTCCCAATACCAACGTGTCGGAGGCTAATCCCGACAAGGGAGAAGCTAGTAGTGAACAAGCCCTGGATACTAAGAATGGGAGTGGGATCTTTGCCTACTCCGCTCCTCCTACTCACTATGGAGGACCCGTTCCCACACCTCATTTAAATTCCGTTGGGCCTCCTCCCAAGTTTATAAAGAACTTTGATTTTGCTACTTGGGTATTTCGTTTCAAACATCATATAAATCATTGCTCTACTAATCTTTGGAGAATCATTGAGCAAGGTTTTTATCCACGTGATCCTGACAACATGACTCCGAGAGAAACTGCGGATCATCAATTCAACGAGTCCGTTCTTTGCATACTTCAAGATGCTATTCCTCCTGAAGACATTGCACATCTTCGACCCTTCACTGTGGCCAAGGAAGCTTGGGAGCATATTGGCACTATGTACAAGGGGAGTGCTAGCATTCAACGCTCTAACTATGAAGTTGTGCAAGATGAGGCCGATGAGTTTGCTATGATCGAAGAAGAAGATCCTCGTGAACTCTATCGGAGGCTAACCACTCTTGCGGTTTCTCTTCGAGGTCATGGGAGTAAGGACACGGATGACAATTGGATCAAGCGCAAGTTTCTCAAGGCCATGATGCCCTATCATAAGGCCATGTCCTGTGTCATCCGTCAAAGACCGGATTTCCACCACTTATCATCAAATGAAGTGTTGGATGAATTCGTTGCCATGAGGATCTTGGACATGACCGCCGACAATGCGGTCTTAAGAGCTCAACGATCGAATAAGCCTAACCTCGCCTTGAAGGCCAAGGCTTGTGTAAAAGAAGAAGAGGTGGAGGATGATGATGAGAGTAGCCCCGAGGACACCAAGTATGCCTATCATGAGCACATGGCTCTTGCTTCACGGCAATTTTGGGGCAACAAGAAGAACACAAGACCCAACTTCAACAAGAACAACTCAAGTGGCAACAAGGGCAAGTAACGAGTGAGGACTTGCTTCAATTGTGGAAATGTTAGCCACTTTGTTGTTGATTGCCCATATGAGAAAAGAGAGGACTTTGGAGGCAAGCTTATCCGGATGGACAAGGCCAAGTCTTATCCCAACAAGAACAACTTCAACAAGAAGACCCCTCCCAAAGGGTTGGTGGCCCAAGAAGAATATGTTGAGGATGTTGATAATGATGAAGATGATGAGGTGGTCACCATGGCCACAATTGCTATTGCTACTACTCCGCGCTCATCTCTCTTCAACTCGCCTAATGAGAACATCACCGCCAAGTGTCTCATGGCCAAGGCCTCCAACAAGATAACCCCAAACATCAATACTACCATCACTTCTAATCCTTCATTGACGGATTGTATTGATGAGAGTGAGGGAACTAAGGAGGGAGAAAATGAATTTGAAGTGTTCATGAGCAAACTTAAGGGCAATCCCAAGAGGCACTTTGTTGCTCTCTTGGAACAACTCGGTTAGGCCAATGACATGATCGAGGCTCACGAGGAGACCATTACTAAAATGGAAAGTCATAGTCGTGACTATGTCGATGAAATATCGGATCTCTCTAATGCCCTAGAGGAAGAGTGTGGTCTTCGTTTAGCTCTTGAGGAGTCACACAACGATGATCATGCTAAATTAAAGAAAGATCTTGATCATGCTTTAGTTGTCTCTCGTGTGCTTAATTTTGAGAAGGCAAAACTTGTGGTTGACCATGCGAAACTCAAGGAAGAGTTTGTCATACTCGACAAGGCTCACAAGGCCCTGAAAGGTATGCATGCTTCTCTCAAGGAGTCTCATGATCAACTCCAAGTTTCGCTAACCAAGGAAAAGGATGTCTTTCCTCGCATGGTATTAATTGATAATGCAAATGCTACTAACCCATGTTGCGAGCATGTGCATCTTGTGGAAGAAAATGTCGAGTTGAAGAAACAACTTGAGAAAGGCCTTGTGACATGCATACAAGGTGAGAAGAACCTCAACAATATTTTGAGCAATCAAAAGGCGGTTGTGGCAAAGGAAGGAATTAGGTTTGTTCCTAAGCCCAAGAAGAAGAAGAATGACAAGACCAAGATACCACCCCCTCTCCGACAAACTTTTGTGAAAGAAGGAGAGGGCGCATCGAAGAAGAAGAAAACGGTGAAAGGTGGTGGTGTCAAGAAAAACTCCACCATACCATCAAACATGGCCGGCGACTTTAATCCTTCATATGTTTTATGTCGTGCTAGTGATGGTCATGTGTTTGCTAAATTTGTTGGTACTTATTATGAATTTATTGAATGGTCCATTTGGGTTCCTAAGACCCTTGTTACTAACCTCAAAGGACCCATTACCAAATGGGTACCTAAATCCAAGCATTGATCTCTTGTAGGAGTTTGCTTCCGGTGGGGGATCATGGTTGCTCGATAGTGGAGCCACAAATCATATGACCGGAAGCAAAGACTTGGTGGTGGTCGTGCATCTAGGTTCATCTATGGCCACCAACGTCGAATGGGGTGATGCTTCATCTTCTAAGGTATTGGGGCTTGGCAAGGTTGTTGTCTCTCATGATCTCACGATCGAGAAAGTCATGCTTGTTGAGTCCCTTGCATACAATTTACTTTCTGTTCGCCAACTTGCACTCATGGGCTTTGCTACATTCTTTGATATTGATATCGTGGCCCTCTTGTGGAGCAAGACTCTTAAAGTAGCCTATGTTGGGCATGTCGAGAACGGTCTTTATGTGGTTAACTTCTCGAAGCAACCGACTAAGATTGCGACATGCCTAATGGCTAAAGTTGATGTGGGATGGCTTTGGCATCGCCGCTTGGCCCATGTCAATATGAAATCTTTGCAAAGTCTTCTCAAGGGGGACCATGTCCGTGGACTAACAAATGTTAGCTTTGCCAAAGATCGTGCTTGCAGGGCTTGCTGTAAGGGCATATTTAGCCCAATGGTGTTTTGGTGATTGATGACAATGCGTTTGCGGACTAATCATGTGTTCTAAGCTCTTTCAGATATATGTCACCTAGGCACAAGACGATTAGGTGCCCCTCGGAATCTATGGAAGACGGTGTTTCCTTTTGCTTATTTTTCGGTGGATCTGAGTAATAGGAAAGCCGTACTATTAAGAGGGGATCCGCTTTGGTAAGGTTTGGGTGGAATCAACACGTACACTTTCTTATCGCACCCACCATACCTTCCCGCCTCAATGGAGTCCTTCTTTCCCATCTTCTCTGGTTTTCCTGGCACCAGCGGTAGTACCGCGGGCCTTAGCGGTAGTACCGCCTGAGTGCCCCAAGCGGTAGTACCGCCCCACTAAGCGGTAGTACCGCTTGGTGCACTCTGCAGTAGTACTGCTGCTGCTCCGTG
Source organism: Secale cereale (assembly GCA_902687465.1). Lineage (NCBI taxonomy): Eukaryota > Viridiplantae > Streptophyta > Magnoliopsida > Poales > Poaceae > Secale > Secale cereale. The sequence goes on along the minus strand of LR738710.1, from coordinate 95,790,308 downwards.
TTACCACCGCCTCGACACGCGAGCGCATTTTTCGTGTCGGGTTTTGCGGTACTAGGAGCGGTAGTAGGGGCGGCAGTACCGCTCCCAGCGGTAGTACCGCCCTGCAACCACGGTAGTACCGCTCTGGGTTCCAGCCCCCCTGGCGCGGCAGTACCGCTTGAAGGGAAACGGTAGTACCGCTGTATAAGCGGTAGTACCGCTCGCTCAAGCGGTAGTACCGCTCTCTGCGGGGCTGAGTGGGGGGATAACGGTTGGATTGTTCCCCCCACTATATAAAGGCTTCTTCTTCCTCCTTGTTGACTTACCTCTTCCCCCACATACTCCATTGTTGCTCCAAGCTCCATTTTCGCCTAATCTCTCTCCCTAGCCAATCAAACTTGTTGATTTGCTCGGGATTGCTTGAGAAGGCATCGATCTACACTTCCACCAAGAGATATTTGATTCCCCCCACTAATCCCTAGCGGATCTTGTTACTCTTGGGTGTTTGAGCACCCTAGACGGTTGAGGTCACCTCGAAGCCATATTCCATTGTGGTGAAGCTTCGTGGTATCGCTGGGAGCCTCCAATTCAGTTGTGGAGATAGCCCCAACCTTGTTTGTAAAGGTTCGGTTGCCGCCTTCAAGGGCACCACTAGTGGAATCACAGCACCTTGCATTGTGTCTCCACACCGCTCCAACGAAGACGTACTTCCCCTCAAAGGGAAGGAACTTCGGCAACACATCCTCATCTTCACCAGTTCCACTTGTGGTTATTTCTTTCCTTTACTTGTGCAAGCGTTACTTGTTTATCTCTTATAGCTTGCTTGTGAGGTTGTTACCTTTACTTCCTATTAGTTGTCATCTTAGTAGCATATCTAGACAACTTACTTTGACGCTTAATTTAAAGTGGTTAAGAAAAGCTAAAAATTGTTAGTTGCCTATTCACCCCCCCCTCTAGTCAACCATATCGATCCTTTCAATTGGTATCAGAGCCTCGTCTCTTTTTAAAGACTTTACCATCCAAAGAGTATCGGTGACAACATAGTCGAGACAGAGGATCATTCCGGTGGAATTCCGTCCTTGCCTACGTCCGATGGGGGAGCCTCGATCTCTCGTGAGGAGTTCAATGTGGCTATGACCACATTGAAAGAATCACTAGCGACCGAGGTCAAAGGCATGTTTAAAGATTTGCTTGAGGGGCTTAAATTATCCACCACACCGTTGGAAGTGGTTCGTCCCGCTACCAACGTGTCGGAGGCTAATCCCCACAAGGGAGAAGCTAGTAGTGAACAAGACCCTGTTACTAAGAATGGGAGTGGGATCTTTGCCCACTCCGCTCCTCCTACTCACCATGGAGGACCCGTTCCCACACCGCATTTAAATTCCGTTGGTCCTCCTCCCAAGTTCATAAAAAATTCTGATTTTGCTACTTGGGTGTTTCGTTTCAAACGTCATATAAATCATTGCTCTACTAATCTTTGGAGAATCATTGAGCAAGGTTTTTATCCGCGTGATCCCAACAACATGACTCCAAGAGAAACTGCGCATCATCAATTCAACGAGTCCGTGCTTTGCATACTTCAAGATGCTATTCCTCCAGAAGACATTGCACATCTTCGACCCTTCACTGTGGCCAAGGAAGCTTGGGAGCATGTTGGCACTATGTACAAGGGGAGCGCTAGCATTTAACGCTCTAACTATGAAGTTGTGCAAGATGAAGTCGATGAGTTTGCTATGATTGAAGAAGAAGATCCTCGTGAACTTTATCGGAGATTAACCACTCTTGCGGTCTCTCTTCGAGATCATGGGAGTAAGGACACAGATGACAATTGGATCAAGCGCAAGTTCCTCAAGGCCATGATGCCCTATCATAAGGCCATGTCCTCTGTCATTCGTCAAAGACCAGACTTCCACCACTTGTCATCAAATGAAGTGTTGGATGAGTTCGTTGCCATGAGGATCTTGGACGTGACCGCCGACAATGCGGTCTTAAGAGCTCAACGATCGAAGAAGCCTAACCTCGCCCTGAAGGCCAAGGCTTGTGTGGAAGAAGAGGAGGTGGGGGATGATGATGAGTGTAGCCCCGAGGACACCAAATATGCCTATCATGAGCACATGGCTCTTGCTTCACGGCAATTTTGGGGCAACAAGAAGAACACAAGACCCAACTTCAACAGGAACAACTCAAGTGGGAACAAGGGCAAGCAGCGAGTGAGGACATGCTTCAACTGTGGAAATGTAAGCCACTTCGTTGCGGATTGCCCATATGAGAAAAGAGAAGACTTTGGAGGCAAGTGATAACCCTCAACCGTAAGGGATCAAGATAGTCTTCGCGGGTAAGAATAACCCAATTTATTGATTCGACACACGGGGAGCCAAAGAGTATTTATAAGCTTTGACAGTTGAGTTGTCAATTCAACCGCACCTGAAATATACTTACTTGCAACAAAAGATAAGTGGTAACAGTGATATGATAGTGATGATAGTAATAGTAAAAGTAACAACAAAAGTAAATAGCAGTAGTAAACGGCAAAAGTAGCAACTAGTGACAAGCAGGATTTAAAATACTGTAGGCTAGGGAGATGGATGGTTGGGCGCTGCATGGATGAGATAGATTCTAACTTGGGGCACGACACACATAAAAGTAATGATCATCTAGGCAAATATCAAACATTAGGCATGTATCCCGTAGGTAGTTGTACGTGCTTGCAATAAGAACTTGCACAACATCTTTTGTCCTACCATCCCGCTACGAACGGGGCCAAAAGGAACTAATGGATATTAAGGTGCTCCTGTCAAAGAGCACCGGAACAAAGCAATGAACTCAATGGATACATGTAATCCTCAAACTACGGACCATCCCCTTTGGTGTCCCAAGCTGTCACTTTTGGGATCGCCGGTTCCGAACCGTAACAGGTGCATACAACTCATAGATAGGATCACGAACACAAATATATTCATGCAAACACATATGGTTCAGATCTGAAATCATGGCACTCGGGCCCTAAGTGTCAAGCATTAAGAATAACAAGTTGTAGCAAACATGATAAACACCATAGTAGATGATAGGCAACATGCCCCCAACAATCTGACGAACTATTACATGATCTAACTCATCCAATCCCTACCATCCCCTTCGCCTACAACAGGGGAATTACTCACACATGGAGGGAGAAGTCATGGAGGGACGATGGAGTGGTGATGATGATAACGATGGCGACGATCTCCCCTCTCCGGAGGCCAAATCAGCCTCCAGATTAGCCCTCCCGAGGAAGAACAGAGGGTGGCGGCGGCTCCGCGACGAAAAACTGCGAAAGAACTTCCGATCTAGGGTTTTTGCGTCGGGAGGAAAAATACGGGCTAAAGTAGGGCACCAGGGGGTGTGGGCCCCACCCAGGCGGCCCCCCCGGCGTGGCCCAGGGGGGCGCCCACAGGGCGCCTGGGCACCCCCTGACCCCCCTCTAGCCCCACTTCTGGTATTTGGTTCCTTCGGGTGCGTGGATTTTCTTTGATTTTTCATGGATTTTTCTGAGATACTTAAAAATCCGTTTTCTTGCACACAAATAAACCATACAGGCAGCTCTGCTGAAAACAGCGTCAGTCGGGGTTAGTTTAGTCCAAATCATGCAAGAATGAGGCCAAAACAATATCAAAAGTGTTTGGAAAAGTAGATACATTTGAGACGTATCAACTCCCCCAAGCTTAGCATATTGCTTGTCCTCAAGCAATCCAGTTCAACGAACTGAACGCGACAAAGAAAACTTTGACAAACTCTTTTGCTTCATTAGATGTATATAAGCATGTACTACGAAAAGAGTTTAGCAAGTATTGAAACAGTACTTATGAGGACAATGCAAGGAGCAATCCATCTTTCAAGTGACCAGTCACGAATACTTAAGAGTGAATAATATATTACTGAAAATCAAGAAAAGATCACATTGCACATAGCTTGAGCATATTAAGGTGGTATCTCGCTAGCCTCCATGAGTGAAGCAAAACATAAATGCAAAGACTCCTCCAGAGTTTTAAAGAAGACTAGAACTAAGAATTTCAGAATAAATCATATCACAAGTATGCAGAAGACAATGTAATACTTTGGGACAATGCACATTACACTCAGAATGACAATTATGCTCTCCTAGTCAGTGCTTTGAAGAAAGAAGGTGAGACTCTCGAACCGTGGCTTTTATTGGCAAAGTTGAAAACCCGTGATCGGAAACAAAAACTAAACATGTACCAGAGCTCTCGGTTTTAAAAACAGAAGTAAATATGTTTTTGAGAGGTGCATATTTCGTCAACGAATGCTAGCAGATAACTCAATCACTTTTTAAGCTAGACAAGTCTCGAGGAACGGCTCCCGCATGAGGACGATCACATCCTCTTAATCTCCTTTGTTTATCACTGCCAAAGTTTTCTGATTTCTCATGAACAAAGCGTGAAGGAGAGTTTGTTTGTTATATTATCTTTTCGAGCCGGGCGCACTCAATGCCAATTCCTTTTCATATTAGGGGTTTGCACATTATACATGCAATCCAGGGGTGAAACTTGTCCAACTTAAAGAGATCATGAATTAACTACTACTTCCTCATGAGCTAAAACATAGGCACAAAGAGAGAAATGCTTTTGATTAATTTCGAGATGGTACATGAAAGTCTTCGTTAGGAATGGCAGGTAAATACCATGTATAGGAAGGTATAGTGGACTCGTATGGCATAATAGGTTTAAAGGGTTCGGATGCACAAGCAGTCAGTCCGCTTAGTACAGGTGGAGGTTTAGCAAAAGACTGGGAAGCGACCAACTAGAGAGCAATAACGGTCATAATCATGCAGACCGACAAAGCAACATTGAATCGGGCATGAAAGTGGTATAACTATTCTAAAACTCAAAGATCATCACGGCAAAGTAGACTTTTAGTCTTAAACATGTGTAAGCATGTGCCAAGTCAATCCAAAAATTCTCTAAAGGGAAATACCACCTTAGTATACTAGACTATGAACAGTGCAATGCATGTAGATCATTTCAATAACACATTATATACCCTAGTTATTCGGGACTAGCCACAAGGAAAGCATGAACCACTGGAAGAGCATTGTAAACACAGCACTATGTCGCTACAAGCTGGTCTCTAGATCATAAGTACAGGCATATGTACAAAAGTAGAAACAATAAGAGTTCATACCGGTCTTCCTTGTTGCTTCCTTTCGGTCGATCGTCGTCATTACTGCTTGTCACTTGCACGATCGAACTTAGGAAATATAATCAAATGCCATCACGGACTCGAGCTGATCTCTGAAAACAAAGCAAACTAAAAGAGAGAAAGGAAATCTTTTTGTTTTTTTCAAAGGTTGAATAAAAGCAAAAGAAAGAGAAAATCTTTTTGTTGTTTTTGCAAAGAGAGAAATAAAGAAGAACGGGCAAAAACTTCGAAAAGATCAAAGTGAATAAAACGGATAATACAATGGAAAAGTGAGAAGGGCACGTACTCCCCCAAGCTTAGGCTTTTGGCCTAAGTGGGTAGCAGCTACTGCCCCCAGGAGCCTCCTGCTCCAGTGGTGTGGTGGTGAGTCCACGGGTCGTAGAAGGATGCTGGCGCGTACACCGAACTCCTCGGAGTCTCCCACGAGGAAGGTTCCGAGCGCCAGACAGAGGAAGACCCTTCACCAAACTCGGTGGCGGTCTCTTCCTGAAAATGTGGTATCTCACTGTGCCTCTCCTCGTCGGGCACAACCCCCTCCATGGGGTTATGGAACTGATGTTGGACCATGAACTCATCGAACTGGACAACATCAAAGGACCATCCGTTCCTGCGAGAAAAATCAAACAAAAGAGGTGCAGGTAGACGGATCTCGCGTTCCGCGGTAGTTCCGAAACGCAAGATATAAACAAGGTTATCAAGCTCAGAACCCATGGTAACAAACTTATGCCTTTTCACAGCAGCAAGATCAAAGCTTAAATAAGTAAAAGGACTATCGTCAGGGTGTGGGGTTCCTCCAAGATGCTCTAAGATAAGTGTGGCATAAATGCCACCATATAAGTCCCCCTTGTTACCGTTCATAGCAAGGCGTCGAGCAATCAAGGTACCAAGATTATAATCAGACCTCCCTGAGAGGGCTGCTGCCATGATAGCAATATCCGGAGCAGAAATGTTGCTCCTGTTGTCACGAGCTAACACCCCTCTAGCAATATAATACGCAAAATACCTGAGGTGAGGAAATAAGATGCTGGAGATCTTCGACCGATGAATATCCCTCGTACCCATGCTGCAGAGAGAGTTGATGACAGTTTTCAGCTCGGAGGGCTGAGTGGCCATCCTAGCCGTCCTCCCAACGTTCGGCACACCTATTACTTCACAAAAATTTCCCAAAGTCATGGTGATAAGATCATTATAAATTTTAAACTCAATAGCACCTGAATCAGGATTATATCTAAAACTGTTAATGAAACTGGAGGTGAGTTTTTGATACTGAGTAACACGGCTCGTGATGAGTCGTGTCAAACCTGCATTAGCACAAAGATTATAAAACTCATCCTTGATTCCCGCAGCTTCCATGAATTCATCACATGGAAATGTCATCGCACGTGCTGGACTTGTGTCTTCCAACAGCTCCAGGGGCACATGATCTTCATTATAGCTCACCGTAGCAGTCGATGGTGAAGCTGCGGCTCTAGTGACTCGATCGGAGTGTGCGGGCCTCCTCTTCTCAAGCCATCCTTCTAATGCCCCGGATGTAATACTTTCCCTTTTGGGTATATAATATATCTCCGGCTTCATCTATTTCCATTCCCGGTTCCTTGTCTTTCGGGTTTTCGTCGTTTTGTTGTGTGAGTGTCTGGCATTCATTCATATCATGTAGACATGTGCATCGCATTGCATTTGTGTTGTCGGTTGCATCCGGTTCCGTGTGTTTCTTCCCGTTGTCCGTTTCGCGTTCCGGAGCTCCCTCACGTGTCCGTGACGTCCCGTAGGCCTACTTTGTTGTTCGGGCGTTTAACGTTACCGGTGTGCCGCGAGGTTGTTGTCTGTGTTGTTGTTTTGTTGTGTGCAACCCGCCTCTCAAATCTCGTCTCGTTTGGACTCCGTTGGCTTTCCCATCCGTTGTTCATGTGGGTCCGATGTGCCTTCACTTCGTGTCCCGGAAACACCCCTACTGCAGTCTTTTATCTCCGCCTAGGCCTTTTAAATCTACCCCCCCCCCC
>LR738710.1:95745676-95773079 GCA_902687465.1 Secale cereale | reverse complement strand
GATCTGGTCCGAGGGACCAGATCCCCGTCGCAGCGCCAGGAGGCCTCTTCGCTTCACAACCGCGTCGGCCCGTACCGTTCGCCCCGCAGGCCCACTTCGTCGTCCACCGTCGCTGGCCTCTGCCTCCCTCCCGCGGGCAGCCAGCCCGGGGACCACTTCACCCCGCGTGGCCCGCCTCCCGCAGGCCCAGTCTCCACCTCTGCGCGCCGGGCCGCCCCGCGCCGCCACTCGGGCCAGCCCGACCGCCTCCCTCCACAGCCGCGCAGCCGCCAGGCCGAGCCGAGCCGGGCCGCGCCGCCCGTCCACCGCACCGCGTGGGCCGCTGACGCCGCAGATCCGCTCGCCGAGGCCCGTCTCCTTTTTTTTTCGCAGATCAGATCTGTTTTGAGGTAGTCTCTTTTCCTCCTAAGTCCCTGAGATCTAATTATGTGATACAAAGTTTGACCTGCCCTAACTTTTTGCCTGATGCTCCGTTTTGCGCGTGTAATATGTCCAGACGTTCGTGGAGACTTCCTCTACGTTTTACCTGTTGTTGTCATGCATGTTAGAGATCATCTAGGTGCTTGTTTTGCTGTTGCAAGAGTGCATCATGATATAAACTGCTGCTATGTGTTATTTTTATGCCACCTTTGCCATGTGATATCTTTTAGCTCGTTGGTCCGAATGATGCAAATGACATGTCCACGTGTTCGTCTTGCCACGAACTACGTGTTGCTTGTGATAGGTTACATGGTAGATTTATTATTGCCTTGTTATCATCGTTGCAAAGTGCCATGTTCATGTGATGTGTTTTCACTTGTTATGAAATGCCATCTTGTTGAGCTCGTTGCTATCGTTGTGTTCACCTCTATGAAGCATGCTTGTGTGTTTCGGGATCACCTTCATGTGCACTTTGATGAGGTGCTTACCCTTTGCCATGTTTAGTTTCGAGGTGACTTAAACATGCTCTTTTATTTGCCATGATGATATTGCTGTTTTAGGACTTGGTGGTTTTTTCACTAAGTCTGAAATCTGTAACGTTCCGATGCCATGTTCGTGTGATGTTCTAGGACAAAGCATGATAGTTTTGGAGTGGATTTTGATTGTTCCTTGTAGTATATATTGTTGTCTTTCCATCCATGTCCTCACATGTCCATTTAAGTGGCTGTAGCATGTCAATCTTTTGCTCCAAAGTTTCAATAAAATTCTGCTGCCAGAATTTTATTGCCAAGTTCAATATGTCCATGATCATTGCTATTGATCCGTGACTCCGTTGGGGTGCACCTTTGGACTTAGTTGCTGTACTATATGTCTGTGTTCATGCCCTTAGCCATGTTATTTGAGTGCTGTAGCTCAATTATTTTGAGCCCCGAAGATGCTATGTTGCTGTAATTTTCAGCTTTCGCTCAAATCTTGTTTCGGGCATAACTTTTAGCCCGTAACTCCGATTTCAGCGAATCTTATATCAAACTTGATTGATTTTCTGTGTAGATTAATAATATCAGATTGTTATCTTGTTTTGAGGTGTTTTGCTTGAGTGATATTTTCCGTGCTCCGTGTGCATCCTTAATGCATCCATCATGCATTCATCTTTTCCGAGTGCGCATTGCATCTTGTTGATTGGTGCTTTGTGTGATTGTTTTGTTTAGAGCCGGAAGCTGAGACCGAGTACGAAGTTGAGCACGAGGTTTCCAACGAGGTTGAGCACGAGGACCCTTCTTACGATCCGAACGACTTCTCTTCAAGCAAGATGACCGAACCCCGATAACATTACTATCTTTGCCTATTGCTAGTAGTCTCGATCTATAGTTTTGCCTCGATGCCCATGATCTTCTTGTCAGCCTCCTACTTGTAACCAATTGCCATGTTTAACCAACCTACCTATGCAAACCGTTGCTTGGCTAAGTACGCTTTGCTCAGCCCTTCTTATAGCATTGCTAGTTGCAGGTGAAGATCGAAGATGCTTGCTTCATGTTGAAGTTTGGTTGGGTTATATCACACTATATAAATGCTTAAAATGAAATCATCTATATATTGGCAAGGGTGGAAGGCTAAGCCTTTTGCTTGGTGATTTGTTCCACTCATGCCGTTAGGATCCGTACAAGCCGGTTTTATGTTCCTTGATTATGCGTTCCTAGCACGGTTGGGGTGTATGGGACCCCCTCGATAAACCGCTAAGTGCTAAGTCTTTTCCAGCAAATCCCAACATTGGTACTATTTGCCTAATAACTAAATAACTTGCATAGGGAGTAATTAACCCGAGTTCTTAATCAACCACCCCGGGCCAGTGCTCCTCATGAGTGTTGGTCCGAAACGGGGAGTCTGCGGGGTCACCACGAGGAAACTCGAGGATTGATATAAACCTGTAGAATCGCCCATCCGGTCGTGTCCTGAGACTTAGATACGCGCGGCTACTATCAGGGTGTCGACACGCCGGGAGGATTTGCTGGATTAGCCTTACCTTAGTTTGGTATATCTTGAGCACGGGATTCCGAGGATACTCGGGTCTTCCCACTTTGGAGTTGCGACTCCGCGGATCGTGGGCTTGTAATGGGTCAAGTTGGAACACCCCTGCAGGGTTTGAACTTTCGAAAGCCGTGCCCGCGGTTATGTGGCAGATGGGAGCTTGTTAATTCCGGTTTTAGATAACTTGACACAATGTTACTAATACACTACCAGCGTGTGTTCCGTGACTGTCAATTTCCGAATAGGGATTCGGGAGTTGAACACGGAGGGGTTATGCTTGTTGAGCTTGTAGCTAGGATCACTTCGTGATCACTTCTCGCCGAGGCCTTCTCTTCTCGCTCTCACTTACGTAAGCTAGATGCTAGTTGCTGCTGCAGACACTTGTTCTTTTCTTCAGCCTTTTCCTCACCCAGAGGCTTTGATAGTCTTGTTACCCGGAGACGGGATTGCTGAGTCCTCTGTGGCTCACAGTTACTTCACACACCAGATGCAGGTCCGGCTGTGAGCTATCGAGGTGATGGCACCGAGCTAGATTGGGAGTACAACGAGGAGCGTAGTCGGTACTACGTGCGCTACCCGGACGATCAGTAGTGGAGTCTCTTACTAGGATTCGATCCGCCTGTGGTTTATTTATCTGAGTTCGGTACTTTGACTTTTGGCTTTTGCCCTTAGAGGGTTGTGATGTTCTTAATGTATGATGTTTGAGACTTGTACTGTAATTCTGTGACGTGGCGAGTGTAAGCCAACTATTTTTCAGTTTACTATCCCCTCTTTTACATGAGTTGTGCAAAGAATACCGAACTTGAGATCATTCTAGGATGGATTTATGCCTTTAAGTCGTGCCTCGACACGTAGGAGGTATAACTCCATCCTGGGCATTACAATCATTTTGCCCTTCCTAACAAACTCATTTCAGGGAGTAGTTTCTCAAAATTTCAGCTCAAATGATGGGCTGTAGAGAGAGATCGAAGAATCGCCTCAAAGAACAGCAAGAACAGCAAGAACAAGACCAGAACTCGGGTTTCTGGAGAAAAAGAGAGAGAGGAGAAGAAGAAGTACCTGGAGGGGGGTCCCGTGGGCCCCAGGCGCCCTGTGGGCGCGGCCAGGGGCTGGGCCGTGCTAGCTGGCCGCCTGGGCCACTGGTGGCCCCCCTGGCTGGCCCCAGGACTTTCCGGGTCTCTCCCGTTGTGGAAATTTTTAATATAATTTTTCTGGAATTTTTCTGAAAACTTCACTGTTGAAATTTTTTCGAAGTTCAAAAAGCTGCGAAACTCTCTGAAAACTTGAAGCAGTTAGTAGTATTGTGAAGCTTCAAAAACATAGATACTTGGTACAGCAAGTAGGACAACACTAAAAACAGATGAAAACATAGCAAGCTCAACTTTTTATCCATATAAAACATGTTCCCTAGTAAGGTTGATCAAGTCTTACCAACAAACAAGCGATATATAGAGCAAAAAGTCTCACCTCCTACGAAGTAATCACTGAACCTTTACCTTGATGGACATTGTCCCTACCATGATAGTTTTGTATTTATGAGGCACATGTAGCGGACAGTCCCATTCTCCAATTTTCACGGTCTCGATATTCTCTATAGAGTTGAGGGCATGCCTCCTGTCGGTCTTCTTCGGAAAATATACCGTGTGTTCTTTATCATTCACATGGAAGGTAACCTTCCCTTTGTTGCAATCAATAATAGCACCTGCGGTGTTAAGAAAAGGTCTACCAAGAATAATGGACATGCTCCCATCCTCGGGCTTGTCAAGCACAACAAAATCAGTAAGAATCAAACAATTAGCAACTTCTACGGGAACATCCTCACAAATACCTATCGGAACAACAGTTGACTTGTCAGCCATCTGAAGGGAGATATCTGTAGGAATTAATTTCTCTAAACAAAGCCTCTCGTAAAGAGAGAGAGGCATAACACTCACTCCTGCTCCAAGATCACATAAAGCAGTTTTGACATAATTATTCTTTATGGAGCAAGGAATGGTGGGTATACCTGGATCACTGAGCTTCTCAGGAATCTTTCCACTGAAAGAATAGTTAGCAAGCATAGTAGATATTGCATCATTAGGAACTTTTCTTTTGTTAGTAACAATATCTTTCATATATTTTGAATAAGGAAGTAACTTAATAGCATCAGTCAAGGGTATCTGAAGAAAAAGAGGTTTAATCCACTCACAAAACTTATTATAATGCTCTTCTTCTTTAGATTTGATGGACTTACCTGGAAAGGGCATGGGTTTCTGTACCCATGGTTCTCTCTCCTTCCCATGTTTTCTTGCGATGAAGTCTTCTTTAGTGTACCTCTTACGTTTGTCAGGTGCTTCTTCTTCTCGAACTTCAGGCGGATCATTCCTCTCATTATTATTACCTTCAGGTTCAGCACCGTCTTCAGTCTCAGCATCGGAAATAGATACACTGTTGGGATCAATAGCTGGCTCTTCATCTGCAATAGGATCATTAGAATTGTCAGTCTCCTTATGTTTCTTCTTCTTCTTTGGAGAGACAACAATTTCTTCTTCCTGCATTTGAGAATCTTGCTCGATTCTCTTCGGATGTCCCTCTGGATAAAGAGGATCTTAAGTACTAGTTCCTCCTCGGGTCTTAATCCCGAAAGCCTGCAAATTATCTTGTTTGGCATTGTTAGCAAGCAAATCTCTTTGCACATTAGAAATTTGATCAAGCTGAGTTTGAACCATATGAAAATGCTTCACAAGACATTGAACATCATTAACTGTTCTATCTAAAACATCAAGCAACTTTTTGATAGCAAGGGAATTATCATGCAACTGACTTTCTATCCTCTCATTAAAATGATTCTGTTTCATAATAAAATTATCAAACTCATCTAAACATTGATCAGGAGGTTTACCATGAGGGATGTCACTTGCGTTGAAATCTAAAAGAGAATGTACCTCTACCATAGGAGGGTGAGTGGTAGGCTCACACAACTTCTCAATAGGGGGTAGATTCTTCACGTCTTCAGCTTTAATACCTTTCTCTTTAATAGACTTCTTTGCTTCTCGCATATCCTCGGGGCTTAGAACAAACATGCCCATCTTCTTTGTTGGTGGAGGTGGTTCAGGGACGGACCAATCTTCATGGTTTTTGGCAATCCTGCCCATTAAGTCTTCCGCATCGTCCGGTGTTCTTTTCCTGAAAACACAACCAGCACAACTGTCCAAATAGGACCTGGATTCATCGGTTAAACCAGCATAAAATATATCGATTAATTCATTCTTAGGGATTTCATGCCCTGGTCTAGTCCGAATCAAACCGCAGTACCTCCCCCAAGCTTTAGGGCGGGACTCATCCTGCAACTGTTTAAAGTTATAAATTCTTTGTAATGCAGCATGTTCCATGTGAGCAAGAAAGTACTTATCAACAAAAGAGTGAGCTAAGTCCTGAGGACTCTTAATGGAACCGCATGGAAGTGAATCATACCATGTTTTAGCACCTTCCTTCAACGAGAAAGGAAGAAGCTTGGTGATATAAAAGTATCGTTTCTTCTCATTTGTGGTAAACAGGCTACTTAACTCACCGAGTTTAGTCAGGTGTGCAATAGCATCATCATTTTCTCTGCCATAAAAGGGGTCAGCTTCAACCATAGGTATAAGTGAAAGATCAACAGAGAAATCAAAATCAGGATCATCAATGCATATAGGAGATGTAGCAAACTTAGGATTAGGAACGGTTTTGTTTTTCAAAGAGTGTTTTTCAAATATTTTCTTAATAACTTCAGGGTCAGAGCTGGCAAACTCTGTCAGTTCCCTGCATAGATCTTCATCAAGCATATAGTAATCATCATCAAGGAGACTCTCCTTGAGTTTACTCAAATCAGGATAATCATAAGTTTCACCAATAGGGTAGCGAGCAACGGGAAGTTCAATTCCATATTTTTCAGCAGCAGCAGCAATTTGTTTCTCAAGAGCATAACCAAGCGAACTAATATCATCATCAAAAGTAGTAGAAGCATCATCTAGAGTATCAGACATAGTAACAGATTCAGTAGGAGCATCATGTGGTGGTGGTGAGGCAAACTTACTCATAACGGAAGGTGAATCAAGTGTAGCACTAGTGCTCAGAGCAGTACCTCTTCTTGTACCTCTTCGACACTCTTACTTATCGAAAACGCTGCAACAGATCCCTTATGGTTGAGGGTCATCAGTGACAACGGCACCGAGTTCAATAACTACACCTTGGATGAGTTTCTTAGTGATGAGGGGATCAAACATCAATATGCAGCTCCCTATACCCCTCAACAAAATGGTGTAGCAAAGAGAAAGAACCGGACTCTGATGGATGCGGCAAGGACCATGATGGCGGAATTCAAATCTCCATACAATTTTTGGGCTGAAGCCATCAACCCCGCTTGCCATGCATCAAATGGGCTCTATCTCCGCAAAGGCTTGAACAAGACTCCATATGAGATACTTACCGGTAACAAGCCCAATCTCAAGTACTTCCGGGTATTCAGGTGTAAGTGTTTCATCCTCAAGAAAGGTGTTCTCTTGTCTAAATTTGAATCTAGAGCTCATCAGGGCATATTTGTTGGTTATGCTACAAACTCTCATGCTTACCGTGTCCTCAACAAGTCCAATGGACTCATTGAGGAGACGAGTAACATAGAGTTCGATGAGAATAACGGCTCCCAAGTGGAGCAAAGTGGTACTTGTGATGTAGGTGATGAAATTCCTCCTCAAGCCATAAGAAGAATGGGCGTTGGATATATCCTACCCATTGAGGAACCCTTGTGGCCGACGGAGAAGGACAACGTTCTACTCAAGTGGAACCATCACCAACCCAAGACCCACACGCTTCCGAAGAACAACGTGAAGGCCCTCATCCGGACGAACAAGGCCAAGTGAAAGATCAATCACAAGATGGTGGGGAGCCACCAAATGATGCTCAAGGCCAAGTTCTTTCCTCCGAGCAAGGTCAAGGTCAAGAGGAAGCTCAAGATCAAGATCTAGCTCCTGACGTCGCTCAAGATGATCAACTCAGTGCTCCTCAGTTATCTCTTGAAGAGCAATTGGAGCGTCGTGCTGCAAAAGTTGCCTCCAGACTTGCTTCGAGAGAACATCACATGGAGAATATTCTAGGAAGCATCAAAAGGGGGGTAAGCACTCGTAGACAATTAGCAAACTATTGTGCTCATCAAGCTTTTGTCTCCTGTGTCGAACCTCAGAAGGTATATGAGGCGCTCGAAGACCCTGATTGTCTTAATGCCATGCATGAAGAACTCCATAACTTTGAGCGCAACAAAGTGTGGCGTCTGGTTCCAAGGCCAAAGGAGAATCATAATGTCATTGGAACCAAGTGGATCTTTAATAACAAGCAAGATTCTCATGGCATTGTCATCCGCAACAAGGTGCGTCTGGTGGCTCAAGGCTACTCCCAAGTCGAGGGTATCGACTACGGTGAAACCTTTTCCCCCGTTGCTCGCCTTGAATCCATTCGTTTGTTTCTTGCCTATGCTTCCCATCATAACTTCAAATTGCAACAAATGGATGTGAAAAGTGCATTTCTTAATGGTCCTATTAATGAGTTGGTGTATGTTAAACAACCCCCGGGGTTTGAGGATCCTAAGCTCCCCAATCACGTGTACCAACTCGATAAGGCACTCTATGGCCTTAAACAAGCCCCACGTGCGTGGTATGAGCATCTTACCGAGTTGTTACAAGATCGTGGGTTTGAAATTGGGAAAATCGACCCCACTCTATTTACTAAGAAGGTCAAAGGCGAGTTGTTTGTCTGCCAACTATATGTTGATGATATTATTTTTGGTTCTCCTAACAAAGCTTTCAATGATGAGTTCGCCGCACTCATGACCACACATTTTGAGATGTCCATGATGGGAGAGTTGAAGTACTTCCTTGGGTTTGAGATCAAGCAAAGAAGAGAAGGGATCTTCATCAAACAATCCAAGTACACTCAAGACTTGCTCAAGAGGTTCAATCTAAGTGATGTCAAGCCAGCTACTACTCCAATGCCAACCAAGTGCCAACTTGACATTGATCCCAATGGTAAAGCGGTGGATCAAAAGGTATATCGCTCTATGATCGGTTCCTTGCTTTACCTTTGTGCATCTAGACCGGATATTATGTTGAGTGTGGGAATCTGTGCACGGTTTCAAGCCTCACCTAAGGAAAGTCACTTTGTGGCTGTCAAGCGAATCTTTCGACGTTTGGCTCATACCCCAAACTTTGGCTTATGGTACCCAAGAGGAGCAAACTTCAACCTTGTAGGTTTCTCTGATTTGGATTGGGCGGGAGACAAAGTGGATAGGAAGTCTACTTCTGGAGGGTGCCAATTTCTTGGTTGCTCTCTTGTAAGTTGGTCTTCCAAAAAGCAAAGTTGTGTGTCTCTCTCGTCCACTGAAGCTGAGTATGTGGCTGATGGCAGTTGTTGTGCTCAACTCTTATGGATGAGGCAAACTTTAAAGGATTACGGTGTCACTTGTGACAAAGTGCCTCTTTGGTGTGACAATGAAAGTGCCATCAAGATTTCTCTCAACCCGGTGCAACACTTCAAGACGAAGCATATAGAGATTCGGTATCAGTTCATCCGGGATCATATACAGCAAGGAGAGATTGAGCTTCACTATGTCAACACTCATGATAACCTTGCAGATATCTTCACAAAGCCATTGGATGAAGCAAGATTTTGCGAGTTAAGGCATGAGCTAAATATCATTGATTTGAGCAATGTGGCTTGAGCACGTGCACACCCCACCATACTCTTCATAGTGTCTAATCTAGATGTAGGCATGGACATAGGGGGAGCATTGTTCTCTCAATGAACTCTCTCTCCCCCCATTATGCGTAAATTGATCAAGTCTCTCATTAACCATCTTTGATGGTACTTGTGCTTCAAGGACGAGTTTTGGTCATGGGCCCAAGGTTAAAATCTTCGCGGCACCATACCTCTAGACTCAAACATAGGTGACTTCGGTCACCGCCCTCTCTTGTAGAGGGGTTTCTTGTCTCTTGCTAGTGTGTGTGTGTGGTGTTTTGTTCTTTTTTCCCTGCTTGTGTGTTTCTTTTTGAGATAAGCCTTGAACTTTAGTTGCCGTGGCTTGCTGAGCGGTACTACCGCTGGTGGTGCGCGGTACTACCGCTTATAAGCGGTACTACCGCCCACCAGCGCGGTACTACCGCTGCGGGGCGGTACGGAGGGGTTATATCGGGGCAGGGGGAGGTTTCTCTCCCCCATACCCATTCACTCGCCCCCTCGTTCCTCTCTCTCCAGCAGTTCGTCGCCGCGGGAGGGCTCCGGCGGATCTCCTCCTCTGGGGTGTTCCTCTCATTTTCCTTCGGTGGAGTCGATCCCCACCTAGTCCTCTTGCCATGGATGCCGGTATTGCCCCCGTTCCTCTTCTCCTCTTGTCTCTTTTTCAGATCTTGTGTTTTAGGGGCAATGGTGTTTGCATCTTTAGATTTTTTGCTAAATCTAGGCTTGAGTAGGATGGAGAAAGCAACTCGACTGTCTAGATTAGAGTATGGTAGAATTATTTTTGAATTTGACAGGCCGGTAGTGCCGGATCTGACAACGGTAGTAGGAAACTGCGGTTTCCCCGCCTAGAGCGGTTCTACCACTCCCGTGGAGCGGTACTACCGCTTGTGCGGTACTACCGCTTGTGCGGTACTACCGCTTAACAGATCACGGTACTACCGTGGCTTGCCAAGTTCACACATATTTCTTCATTCTTTGATCTTCTTTTGTTGTGTTCATTGGCTTATGCTCGTTCCTTTTGGTTGGTTCGCCTGTTTTTGTGTTTGGTTCCAGGTGATGAACATCCTGAGCATCAGGCTCGCCGTATCAACCCCAATCGTGCAACCTCGAAGCGCTACCGCACATCTGAGTCTGCTGGAGGTTCCTCGAGTGCTCCACCTCCACCTCAACAGAAGAAGAAGTCCATGGCAAAGCCAAAGGGCAAAACTGTGACCCAAATGAGTGGCAAGGAGTTCTGGGCAAGGCGTCGCCGCAATCCCTATGAGGTTGATCAAGAACCCAATTTGGTCAACCGTCCGTTCTGGAACCGCTTTCAGTTTGCCGTCTACTTTGATGTGCCCAAGGCTAAGAAGAATCTCTTTGTCAGTGTTCGCTCCATCGACACGGAATACCTGGAGAAGGATCCTGTGTATTTTGGTGATGCTCTTCAGATGTGCACTCAACTTAACATTCTTCAGATCATTCAGTTCAACAAGGACTTTGATGCAGATCTTGTGGCTCAATTCTATGCCACTTTCCATCAAGGGACGGATGAGGACCGAACTCTGACATGGATGACCAATGGCAAATTGTTGTCTGTCAAGTGGAAGGCTTTCATGGAGCTACTTGGGGTGGGAGACCAGGGGCTTGAGACTCCGGTTGGCTTTCGTCCTCATCAGAACACTACCTCCACTCACAAGCAAGCTCTCTGGCCCTACTGGACTGTGAAGGTCCACCCTAAGACTAAGTAGGTAACCTATGAGTTGTATACCTATCTGGATATCCTTCACCGCATCTTCCGTGAAACTCTCTTCCCTCGGGTTGGGAATCATGATATGGTTCACTCCTATCTTGTGGACATGCTTCTCTTTTGCCAACATCAGTTAGAGAGGAACACTGGTGAGACCCTGGATATTTCACATGTGATGTGGTCTGAGCTCTTGTCTGCTATTTCTGAACGCAAGTGCCTAATCTATGGACCTTTCATCATGCTGCTGATTGAGAAGGCTTGGGATCATGTCTATCCCAATGTGTTGCTGAAAACTGGAGAGTTAGTGTCTCATTAGATCAAGCGTCTGAGGAGGAAGGACAACTGGGGCACTCATGCTCCCAAGTCTAGAGGTTCATCCTCCGCTGCTGCTATGGAGACTGAGGAGGCTGAGGCTGAAGCAGATGATGATGATGACTATGAGCCATCTGATGCAGAGCCCTCGTGGGCAAAGAAGCTCAAGCGGAAGATGAAGGAGCTGTTTTGCATGGAGTCTCATGGTCAGTACATGACTCATGTGGCAGAGAAGAAGGCCAGGGGATGTCACAAGGATCTCATGCGTCAGCTTGGTGCAACTGTGGTCAGTGGCTGTGAGGAACAGGTAACTGAGGAGGAAGAGTGGATCCAGCAACACTCCCCGTGGACAGATTCCGACGCCGAGCAGTTTCAGGTCGACGACGACGAAGCAGATGACCCAGCTGAGATCTGATGTTCGAGACTATCACATGCTCTCACCTGGAGTCGTAGCTTAGCTCTCTGCCCTTTTTGTGTCTCGATGCCAAAGGGGGAGAGAGTTTAGGGATTTGTGTCGTTGCCTTTGTGTTTCTGTCGTTTGTGCTTTCTTTTCTTGTGCTTTGGTTGGTTTTCGCGAGACCTTAGTTCCCGTCATATGGTGTGAGACATATGCTACCTTACCCTATCTTATTTATGTACCTGGTACTCTTTAGCGTGCATGATTATCTTCCATTTACTATGGTCTCATATATCTTGCTTAGGTTGTTGGTCTCTAAAATATAGGGGGAGTGTTGATCCTAGTATGTGTGCCGTGCAGTCATAAGCTCTTATCTAGATAGCACACATCTAGGGGGAGCCCGTCTATAATTTAGGGGTGTGGATTTTGCATTTACTTTATGTCATTATTCCTTTTGTGCAAATCCCGTTTTGTCATCAATCCACCAAAAAGGGGGAGATTGTAAGGGCATATTTAGCCCAATGGTGTTTTGGTGATTGATGACAATGCGTTTGCGGACTAATCATGTGTTCTAAGCTCTTTCAGATATATCTCACCTAGGCACAAGACGATTAGGTGCCCCTCGGAATCTATGGAAGACGGTGTTTCCTTTTGCTTATTCGGTGGATCTGAGTAATAGGAAAGCCGTACTATTAAGAGGGGATCCGCTTTGGTAAGGTTTGGGTGGAATCAACACGTACACTTTCTTATCGCACCCACCATACCTTCTCGCCTCAATGTAGTCCTTCTTTCCCATCTTCTCTGGTTTTCCTGGCTCCAGCGATAGTACCGCAGGCCTTAGCGGTAGTACCGCCTGAGTGCCCCAAGCGGTAGTACCGCCCCACTAAGCGGTAGTACCGCTTGGTTCACTCTGCAGTAGTACCGCTGCTGCTCCGTGTTACCACCGCCTCGACTCGCGAGCGCGTTTTTCGTGTCGGGTTTTGCGGTACTAGGAGCGGTAGTAGGGGCGGCAGTACCGCTCCCAGCGGTAGTACCGCCCTGCAACCGCGGTAGTACCGCTCTGGGTCCCAGCCCCCCTGGTGCGGCAGTACCGCTTGAAGCGAAATGGTAGTACCACTGTATAAGAGGTAGTACCGCTCGCTCAAGCGGTAGTACCGCTCTCTGCGGGGCTGAGTGGGGGGATAACGGTTGGATTCTCCCCCCCCCCACTATATAAAGGCTTCTTCTTCCTCCTTGTTGACTTACCTCTTCCCCCACATACTCCATTGTTGCTCCAAGCTCCATTTTCGCCCGATCTCTCTCCCTAGCCTATCAAACTTGTTGATTTGCTCGGGATTGCTTGAGGAGGCATCAGTCTACACTTCCACCAAGAGATATTTGATTCCCCCACTAATCCCTAGCGGATCTTGTTACTCTTGGGTGTTTGAGCACCCTAGACGGTTGAGGTCACCTCGAAGCCATATTCCATTGTGGTGAAGCTTCGTGGTATCGTTGGGAGCTTCCAATTCAGTTGTGGAGATAGCCCCAACCTTGTTTGTAAAGGTTCGGTTGCCGCCTTCAAGGGCACCACTAGTGGAATCATGGCACCTTGCATCGTGTGAGGGCGTGAGGAAAAACGGTGGCCCTAGTGGCTTCTTGGGGAGCATTGTGCCTCCACACCGCTCCAACGGAGACGCACTTCCCCTCAAAGGGAAGGAACTTCGGCAACACATCCTCGTCTTCACCGGTTCCACTTGTGGTTATTTCTTTCATTTACTTGTGCAAGCGTTACTTGTTTATCTCTTATAGCTTGCTTGTGATGTTGTTGCCTTTACTTCCTATTAGTTTTCATCTTAGTAGCATATCTAGACAACTTACTTTGACGCTTAATTTAAAGTGGTTAAGAAAAGCTAAAAAAATTTAGTTGCCTATTCACCCCCCCCCCTCTAGTCAACCATATCGATCCTTTCACTTGCATTGAAGGAAAGTTACATGAGACGGCTCACCCTCCCACTATCATCTATTCAAAAAGACCCCTAGAGCTCCTTCACATGGACCTCTTTGGGCCTCCATCTTTTGATAGTCTTGGGGGTAGAAAGTACTGCTTGATGATTATGGATGATTACTCAAGATACACTTGGGCATACTTCTTCAAGAAGAAGAGTGAGACCCAACAAACCGTCATCAACTTTGCAAATGAATCTCAACGACAACATGAAGGAAATATTTTGATGATCAGAAGTGACTGATACGTCCAAAATGCATCACTATTTTGTATTATAATTTATCCTTATTCATTGATATATTTCACGTTATGATGATGTTCTTATGTTGTTTTGGTCTATTTTACACAGTTTGCAACTTTCCGATGCCGAAACAGCAGACGTAGGATTCAGCAGGAAAAAGTGGATGCTGAGTTGCTGAAGAAGAACACCTCCAAATTACCTGAAAATTGACGGGACGTGTTTTTCAGAAGAATAACGAAGACACGCAAAAGGGGAGTCAGAGGGGGGCCACAGGATGCCCAGGCGGCCTGGGGGCGCCCCCCCTGGCCGCGCCGGGGGGCGCCTGGAGCCCCTGGCCCACCTCTGGTCGCCCCCTTTTGCATATATGTTCCCCGTCCTCCGAAAACCTTAGGCACGGGACCTTTTACGGAGTTCCGCCGCCGCTTCGAGGCGGAAACCTACAGAGAAGAAAAGGGCATCTCCGGTGGGCAGATTCCGCCGGGGAGATCACCTCCCGGAAGGGGAGATCGCCGCCATCGTCATCACCATCATCACGGGCATCATCGAGATCATCATCAACATCATCCCCAACACCAGCACCATCTCCATCTTCATCCAAATCTCATCTTTCCATCGCAACTCGTGTTGTAACTTGTACTACCTATCCTCTCTACTCCATCGGTGTTGATTACTACTTTGTGGTGAATGCTATTGAGTTTTGTTGGAGAAATATTATTATGTCCAGATTGTTTATCACATATTTATCCCCACTGATCATGATCTCTTTTATGTCTCGTGAGTAGTTACTTTAGTTCTTGAGGACATGGGGAAAGTCTTGTTGTTAGTAGTCATATGCTGTTGAAGTAATATGTGTTGTTTGATACTTAAGTTGTGTTGTCATTCTACTAGTGGTGTTGTGTGAGTCCAACACCCAACACTTCGCCTTATTAAGGACCTAGGAGAATACATTGTGTATAAAGAATGCTTATGGTGGGTTGCTGGAGTGACAGAAACCTGAACCCCAGTTCGCACGCTTTTGCATAAGGGAATAATGGATCCTCAATCGTATTGCTATGGTTAGGCTTTTGCCTTAAATTCTATCTTGTATTTGCGGATGCTTGCAAGGTGTTTAATCATAAGAGTGCATTCATCTTAGTCTAGAGAGTGCACTAGCATAGATCCACCCACCAACACTTATCAACACATAACATAGTATCGATACGGAATATGGCGGAAGCACATGACTACCTCTCCCGTGTGTCCTCAAAAACGCTTTAGTCTTTATAAGTTCAGTTGCTAGGCCTCTCCTTTGCTAAGAAAGGATTGGGCCACTTGTTACTCTAAGTACCTTTTACATTACTTGCCTTTATATTCCTATTGCTTATATCGAGAAAACCCCTAAAAGTTATCTTTCAGTGCTTGCAGTAATTCCTTGCTCAGAATCGCTTATCAATACCTTCTGCTCCTCGTTGGGTTCGACACTCTTACTTATCGAAAACGCTGCAACAGATCCCTTACGATTGAGGGTCATCAAGTACCGTTTTCTGGCGCCGTTGCCGGGGAGCGTAGCGCTATTGGTAAAGTGAAACTGGTAAGAAAGTCTTTTTATAATTCTGTTTTTATTTTTGCTATTACTGCTCTTTGTCCCTATGGATAACCATATTATTGGAGCGTTGCTTGCGGGAAGACACCCCACACCTGTGGTGGTTGATCCTCCCCCTACTGAAATTGTGCCTTATAAAATACCAGCTGGCATTATCCATTACGTTTTGGCTAATCATTATGCAGGAGACAGACATCCCGGTGAACACTTGCTATATTTGTCACGACTATGTTCATTATTTAAGCTTGCAGGTGTATCGAGGGAGTTTGTCATGAGGAAATTGTTTGTCGTATCCCTTATAGATAAAGCTTCAGATTGGTATGGGCTTCTTGATAACCCACACTTGCTGGACTGGCAGGAGCTTATGTCTCTCTTTTATACTAAATTTTATCCTCTTCATGAAATTCATCGAGACAGGAATTTTATCTATAACTTTAGGTCTCGTGACGGAGAAAGCATTGCTCAAGCTTGGGGGAGGTTGAAGTCCCTAATGCTCAAATGCCCTATTCATAAGCTTCCCAAGGAAATTATACTTACAAATTTTTATGCCAGGCTTTCTCGTCAGGATAAGGAGATGCTGGATGCCTCCTCTAGTGGGGTATTTCAGAAGAAGAGTGTTGAAGAAAGGTGGGATCTCCTTGAAAGAATCCAGAGGAATACTGAAGATTGGGAAATTGATAAAGGTATTGAACCCACTATAAATTATGAACATGACTATATTGAGAGCTATGTGGAAACTGATTACTTCAATAATTTTTGCTCTAAGATTGGTCTTGATTCCCATCTAGTGATTGATTTATGTAAGAATTTTGCCTCTCATGTTGATTCTTTTAAAAAGAATAGAGACCAGCACCATGCACCTTTTAAAGAAAAACCTATTGATATTTATGTTGCTGAGCCTATTTTGCCTGCAGTTATATATGAACAGCCTCCTTTTCCCACGAGGATAAAGGAGCACTCTCTTGTGACAGGCATAATAAATAAAAGTGAGAGAAAAGTTGATGAACCTGAGGACCAGATCAGGGTCGATCCTTGAGTTGCATTGATTAAAGACCTTGTCACTGATGATGTTTTAGATTCCAATATAACTTTTTGTGCTATTTCCACTAACCTTGGCACAGCCAAGAACAAAGGCCCAATTTCAGGTACTCCGGTGGTATCTGTTAAAATAGGAGATCACAATTATTATGGGCTATGCAATTTGGGATCGAGTGCAAGTGCTATTCCTTATTCCCTCTATGAAGAAATCATCGGTGAGATTTCCCCTTGTGAACTTGAATAAGTTGATGTTACTATTCATCTTGCAAATAGATCAACTATCTCTCCTATCGGAATTGTGAGGGACGTTGAAGTCCTATGTGGAAAGGTAAAATACCCTACCGACTTTCTGGTACTTGCTTCAGCCAGGGACAATTTTTGTCCCATCATTTTTGGTAGACCTTTTCTTAGAACTTGTGGAGCTATAATAGATTGCAAGAAAGGTAAAGTTTCTGTTGAATTCAATGGTGAGCCATATGAATTTAATTTTTCTAAGTTCTCTAAGCAGCCTCGTGGTACTGATTTACCTAGTGATGATAAAATTATTGAAAGTATTGCCTCTATTGCTATTCCTCCTGATGATCCTTTGCAGCAATACATGGAGGACCACGAGAATGATTTACATATGCAGGAAAGAAATAGACTAGATGAAATATTCTTGAGGCAGCCTGCTATCCTGAAGCACAACCTCCCGGTTGAACCTTTGGGAATTTTATCAAAACCGAAAGAAGACCCGGTGTACGATCTTAAACCTCTTCCCGATACACTCAAGTATGCTTATTTAGATGAAAAGAAAGTATATCCTGTTATTATCAATTCTAACCTTTCAGGATATGAAGAAGAGCGGTTATTGGAAGTACTTCGTAAACACCGAGGCGCAATTGGCTACACCCTTGATGACCTTAAGGGGATTAGTCCATCTATCTGTCAACATACTATCAACCTTGAGCCTGATGCTAAACCAGTTGTTGATCATCAACGACGGTTGAACCCGAAGATGATGGATGTCGTGAGAACTGAGATTCTCAAGCTCTTAGCAGCAGGTATTATCTACCCTATAGCTGATAGTAAGTGGGTAAGTCCGGTACATTGTGTTCCTAAGAAAGGAGGTACAGCTGTGGTTCCTAATGATAAAAATGAACTAATACCTCAGAGAATTATTATTGGATATAGAATGTGTATTGATTACAGGAAGTTGAACAAGGCAACCAGGAAGGATCACTACCCGTTGCCGTTCATCGACCAAATGCTTGAAAGGTTATCCAAAAATACCCACTTTTGTTATCTCGATGGTTATTCTGGCTTCTCTCAAATTCATGTTAACACTGTCGATCAAGAGAAGACCACTTTTACTTGTCCTTTTGGTACTTATGCTTACAGACGTATGCCTTTTGGTTTATGTAATGCCCCTGCTACTTTTCAAAGGTGTATGTCTGCTATCTTTCATGGTTTCTGCGGGGATATTATGGAAGTCTTCATGGACGATTTCTCCGTCTATGGAACTTCATTTGACCATTGTCTTCACAACCTTAATAAAGTTTTGCAGAGATGCGAGGAGACAAATTTGGTACTCAACTGGGAGAAGTGCCACTTTATGGTTAATGAAGGAATTGTTCTTGGTCACAAGATTTCTGAAAGGGGAATTGAAGTGGACAAAGCCAAGATTGAAGCTATTGAGAGGATGCCCTATCCAAGGGACAACAAAGGTATTCGCAGTTTTCTCGGTCATGCAGGTTTTTATAGAAGATTTATTAAAGACTTTTCTAAAACCTCGAGATCCCTCACTAATCTTATCCAGAAGGATGTTCCTTTTGCGTTTGATGAAAATTGTAAGGAAGCTTTTGAAATCCTTAAGAAAGCTTTGATAACTACTACTATAGTACAACCACCTGACTGGAACTTACCTTTTGAAATTATGTGTGATGCAAGTGATTTTGCTGTTGGAGCTGTTTTAGGACAAAGGGTTGATAAGAAATTGAATGTTATACATTATGCTAGTAAAACCCTTGATAGTGCTCAAAGAAATTATGCTACTACTGAGAAGGAATTCTTAGCTGTAGTTTTTGCTTGTGATAAGTTTAGGCAGTATATTGTTGATTCTAAAGTTATTATTCATACTGATCATGCTGCCATTAAATATCTTATGACAAAGAAGGATGCCAAACCAAGGCTTATCAGATGGGTACTCCTTCTCCAAGAATTTGATTTGCAGATTGTTGATAGGAAAGGGGAAGACAATCCGGTAGCGGACAATCTTTCAAGAATGGAAGATATACCGCATGACCCCATCCCAGTTAACGATAGTTTTCCAGACGAGCAACTTGCCGTTGTAAAAATACAACCTCTTTCCGACCCTTGGTATGCAGATTATGCTAATTTTATTGTTGCAAAGTATTTGCCTCCAGGTCTAACATTTCAGCAGAGGAAGAAGTTCTTTCATGATTTGAGGCACTACTTTTGGGATGACCCACATCTTTTCAAAGAAGGTCCCGACGGGATCGTGAGAAGATGCATTCCAGAACATGAGCAGAAGGACGTTCTCCGACGGTGTCATGGTAGTCCCTATGGAGGACATCATGTCGGTGAGAGGACTGCACATAAGGTTCTTCAATCAGGTTTTTATTGGCCTACTCTCTTTAAAGATGCTAGAAACTATGTTTTAGCTTGTGATAAATGTCAGAGAGTTGGTAACATTAGTAGAAGGAATGAGATGCCTATGAATTACTCACTAGTGATTGAACCTTTCGATTGTTGGGGTTTCGATTTTATGGGTCCTTTTCCTTCTTCGCACAAGTACACTCACATTTTAGTAGCTGTTGATTATGTGACCAAGTGGGTTGAAGCAATCCCCACTGAAAGTGCTGATCACAAAACATCCTTGAAAATGCTTAAGGATGTAATATTTCCTAGGTTTGGTGTACCAAGGTACCTCATGACCGATGGAGGATCACACTTCACGCACGGAGCTTTTAGAAAAGCTCTGGCCAAATACGATGTTAATCATAGAATTGCTTCACCTTATCATCCTCAAACTAGTGGGCAAGTTGAGCTCACCAATAGAGAGATTAAGTTGATCTTGTAGAAAATAGTAAACAGAAATAGGAAGGATTGGTCAAATAAATTAGGAGATGCTTTGTGGGCATATAGAACTGCTTACAAAAACCCCATGGGCATGTCCCCCTATAAGATGGTATATGGCAAGGCTTGCCATCTGCCATTAGAACTAGAGCACAAAGCTTTCTAGGCTGTTAGAGAGCTTAACGCTGACCCAAAACTAGCTGGTGAGAAGCGTCTCATGAACTTGACTTCTCTAGATGAATGGAGAAGTGAAGCCTACGAGAGCGCTAAAATGTTCAAGGAAAAGGTAAAAAGGTGGCATGATAGGAAGATTCTGAAACGTGAATTTAATGTTGGTGATAAAGTTTTGTTGTTTAGATCCCGTTTCAGGTTTTCTCCAGGTAAACTACTTTCCAGGTGGGAAGGACCATTTCATATTGAATAAGTTTATCGGTCTGGTGCAATTAAGATTAATAATTTTGAAGGCACCAAACCTCAAGTTGTGAATGGGCAAAGACTTAAACATTACATAGCAGGAGACCCTGTCGATGTTGACGTGAATATAATATACACAACAACCCACGAAGAACATGTTACATCCCTGTTTCAGACGCCAGCAGAAGCAGAATAAAGAAAAGGTATGTAGTACGGTAAGAAAACACCGCAAAACATCATAAAAGTTCCGTATTGCGATTTTTTGTAAAATTAGTAAAATTCTGAGTCGAAGTGGAGCCGGAGACGACCACCAGGGAGTCCAGGCGCCCCCCTGGCGCCCCCCCCCTGGGCCGCGCCGGCAGGCCGCCTGGACACCCTGGTGCCCGTCTCCGACCCCGCTTTGGTCCGTTACCTTCCTTTCTGTGCATAAATTTTTCCTATATATTTGCCCGGGGTGTTCCGGCAACGTATCTTGCGATTTCGCGTGTTTTCTCTTCGATCTGTTTCTGCCAGGAAATCTTTCAGCTAAATTTAGGTGCCATGGCTTCTCCAAGTTCCCCCAAGGACACGTTCGTCGTCAACGTCATCAACCCTTACCTCGCTGAGGTGAAGAAGCACCCTCAGGTTGTTCAGATGAAGGAGGGCGTCCTTCATCAAGAAGATCTGAAGGGACCTATCAAGGAGGGGAGCGTCCAGGCCAGGCTGGAAGAAGTGGAGCAAGAAGTCTTCAAGTACAAGAAGATGACCGAGCGTGGTGTCGAAGCTAACCTTGACATCACCAACGAACTGAAGAACTATTTTCTGAAGGAGATGTGGGAAAGAATCGCCGCGTCTGAAGACAGAATTATAGAACTCCAAGGGCAAATTAATGATTTATATAACCAGAACTGTGAGTATGAACTAAGATTTATGCGCATGAGTTTGGGTGCTGAATGCAGGATTCAGGAGATGAGCCTCTCACAAGAGACTTTAGCAAGATATCCATGGAAGCGTTTCGCCAAGGACTACGTGATTAACGCCAGCAAGTATGGGCGAAATCTCCGTGGGTAATGGCATTCCCTTGGCTTGTTCCAAGCTTGGGGGAGTGCCCGGTATCTTTATCTTTTACCTTTTGTCTTTTAGAAGTCAAGTAGAGTCGTATCATGTCTAGGGAGGTTATTATATGAGATAGGTGTGTGCATTGAGGTCTATCACCCCTTTGGTGAAGAATTGTATCTGTGTGTGTGGAGTCGTTTATGATGGAATATTAATGAGAAGTTTATCGGTTCCTTTTCGCTGCACTTGGTATTCTCTTCATGCAATCGACCTTATATGATGATTCTTATGGGGAGTATTGACCTTATGTCAGGTATGACTATGAAACTTTATTTAATCTTGGCAAATATAGCTTTGGTCATAACAACAAGCATGATGTTCTTATATCAACATAGTCAAAACCTTTATGTTATTATGCTTGAAGTGTTATGTTAACAAGGAAGACAACTTGATGTGTTATGCTTATTTCAATGTTCATGCTTTATATTGCTTTGCATCTTAGTCATCATCAGTTGTCTGCTCTTTAAAAACCTTTGCTAGCCTAACTCTGTACTAAGCGGAATTCTGCTTGTGCGTCCATACCCTTAAGCCAATACCTTCCATATGAGTCCACCATACCTACCTACTCGTGGTACTCCACTACCACCTCCTAAAGTATATAATTTATGTGTTATCCTTAAATGTTCAAAATCTTTTATTTTGTGCCTCTACTTTAGCTCATGAGGAAGTAGTAGCTAATTCATGACCTTTTTGAGTTGGACAAGCTTCACCCCGGGATTGCATGTATAATGTGCAACCCCATAATACAAAAAGGAACTGGCATTGAGTGCGCCCGGCTTAAAAATAATATAATAAACAAACCCTCCTTCACGCTTTGTTCATGAGAAATCAGAAAACTTTGGCAGTGATAAACAAAGGAGAATAAGAGGATGTTATCGTCCTCATACGGGAGCCGTTCCTCGAAACTTGTCCAGTTCAAGAAGTAATTGAGTTATCTATTAGCATTCGTTGACGAATCATGCACCTCTCAAAAACTTGTTTTCATTCTGTTTGATTTAAGGATAGCACATGAGTTTTCCCTACTACCCTAGAGCAGGGCCTATCTTTTAATTTTAAGTTGAGTCAGTTATCTCTACTTCCCTCTATTTCTCAAAGAGAGCAGACGTTTGATGTTGATAAGGATTCGTTCATATAAAGCTGCATTAAGATTTGTCATATCATATCCTTGTTGACATTATCATTTGATAGGTAAGTTGTTTGTCATGCCCAGCTAAGGCAAATATCTTCCTTCGTGTTAACACTTTCACTTCTTGCTTATTTACTTGTTATTTCAAAAAGCTTCAATTAATCCCATCAAAAGCAAAAGTTAAAATTATTTGTTGTTCTTTGACCAAAGGACATTTTGCCATGATATAATGAGTTTCCATTGGTCCTACTTTCGAATATAAGTGTTGACACTCCTTCATAAGAGCCTTATGAGTTGAAGATTGTTGCTGAGGATATTTGAGTTGGTGGGGAGACTATGATGCTTCTTTTCCGTATTCTATTTATCGACACTTCACTCTCTAAACTTGTGGACAGGTTTACCGAGTTCATATTCGCTTGGGGACAAGCGAGGTCTAAGCTTGGGGGTGTTGATACGTCCAAAATGCATCACTATTTTGTATTATAATTTATCCTTATTCATTGATATATTTCACGTTATGATGATGTTCTTATGTTGTTTTGGTCTATTTTACACAGTTTGCAACTTTCCGATGCCGGAACAGCAGACGCAGGATTCAGCAGGAAAAAGTGGATGCTGAGTTGCTGAAGAAGAACACCTCCAAATTACCTGAAAATTGACGGGACGTGTTTTTCAGAAGAATAACGAAGACACGCAAAAGGGGAGTCAGAGGGGGACCACAGGGTGCCCAGGCGGCCTGGGGGCGCCCCCCCCCCCCCCTGGCCGCGCCGGGGGGGCGCCTGGAGCCCCTGGCCCACCTCTGGTCGCCCCCTTTTGCATATATGTTCCCCGTCCTCCGAAAACACTAGGCACGGGACCTTTTACAAAGTTCCGCCGCCGCTTCGAGGCGGAAACCTACAGAGAAGAAAAGGGCATCTCCGGTGGGCAGATTCCGCCGGGGAGATCACCTCCCGGAAGGGGAGATCGTCGCCATCGTCATCACCATCATCACGGGCATCATCGAGATCATCATCAACATCATCCCCAACACCAGCACCATCTCCATCTTCATCCAAATCTCATCTTCCCATCGCAACTCGTGTTGTAACTTGTACTACCTATCCTCTCTACTCCATCGGTGTTGATTACTACTTTGTGGTGAATGCTATTGAGTTTTGTTGGAGAAATATTATTATGTCCAGATTGTTTATCACATATTTATCCCCACTGATCATGATCTCTTTTATGTCTCGTGGGTAGTTACTTTAGTTCTTGAGGACATGGGGAAAGTCTTGTTGTTAGTAGTCATATGATGTTGAAGTAATATGTGTTGTTTGATACTTAAGTTGTGTTGTCATTCTACTAGTGGTGTTGTGTGAGTCGAACACCCAACACTTCGCCTTATTAAGGACCTAGGAGAATACATTGTGTATAAAGAATGCTTATGGTGGGTTGCTGGAGTGACAGAAACCTGAACCCCAGTTCGCACACTTTTGCATAAGGGAATAATGGATCCTCGATCGTATTGCTATGGTTAGGCTTTTGCCTTAAATTCTATCTTGTATTTGCGGATGCTTGCAAGGTGTTTAATCATAAGAGTGCATTCATCTTAGTCTAGAGAGTGCACTAGCATAGATCCACCCACCAACACTTATCAACACATAACATAGTATCGATACGGAATATGGCGGAAGCACATGACTACCTCTCCCGTGTGTCCTCAAAAACGCTTTAGTCTTTATAAGTTCAGTTGCTAGGCCTCTCCTTTGCTAAGAAAGGATTGGGCCACTTGTTACTCTAAGTACCTTTTACATTACTTGCCTTTATATTCCTATTGTTTATATCGAGAAAACCCCTAAAAGTTATCTTTCAGTGCTTGCAGTAATTCCTTGCTCAGAATCGCTTATCAATACCTTCTGCTCCTCGTTGGGTTCGACACTCTTACTTATCGAAAATGCTGCAACAGATCCCTTATGGTTGAGGGCCATCAGTGACAACGACACCGAGTTCAAGAACTACACCTTGGATGAGTTTCTTAGTGATGAGGGGATCACACATCAATATGCAGCTCCCTATACCCCTCAACAAAACGGTGTAGCGGAGAGAAAGAACCGGCCTCTGATGGATGCGGCCAGGACCATGATGGCGGAATTCAAATCCCCATACAACTTTTGGGCCGAAGCCATCAACACCGCATGCCATGCATCAAATCGGCTCTATCTCCACAAAGGCTTGAACAAGACTCCTTATGAGATACTTACCGGTAACAAGCCCAATCTCAAGTACTTCCGGGTATTCGGGTGTAAGTGTTTCATCCTCAAGAAAGGTGTTCGCTTGTCTAAATTTGTATCTAGAGCTCATGAGGGCATATTTGTTGGTTATGCTACAAACTCTCATGCTTACCGTGTCCTCAACAAGTCCAATGGACTCATTGAGGAGACGAGTAACGTAGAGTTTGATGAAAATAACGGCTCCCAAGTGGAGCAAAGTGGTACTTGTGATGTAGGTGATGAAATTCCTCCTCAAGCCATAAGAAGAATGGGTGTTGGATATATCCTACCCATTGAGGAACCCCTTGTGGCCGAAGGAGAAGGACAATGCTCCACTCAAGTGGAACCATCACCAACCCAAGACCCACACGCTTCCAAAGAACAAAATGAAGGCACTCAACCGGACGAACAAGGCCAAGTGCGAGATCAATCACAAGACGGTGGGGAGCCACCAAATGATGCACAAGGCCAAGTTATCTCGTCCGAGCAAGATCAAGGTCAAGAGGAAGCTCAAGATGAAGATCTAGCTCCTGACGTCGCTTAGGATGATCAACTCAGTGCTCCTCACTTATCTCTTGAAGAGCAATTGGAGCGTCGTGCTGCAAAAGTTGCCTCCAGGCTTGCTTCGAGAGAACATCACATGGAGAATATCCTAGGAAGAATCAAAAGGGGGGTAAGCACTTGTAGAGAATTAGCAAACTATTGTGCTCATCAAGCTTTTGTCTCCTATGTTGAACCTCAGAAGGTTAATGAGGCGCTCGAAGACTCTGATTGGCTTAATGCCATGCATGAAGAACTCCATAACTTCCAGCACAATAAAGTGTGGCGTCTGGTGCCAAGGCCAAAGGAGAACCATAATGTCATTGGAACCAAATGGATCTTTAAGAACAAGCAAGATGCTCATGGCATTGTCATCTGCAACAAGGCGCGTCTGGTGGCTCAAGGATACTCCCAAGTCGAGGGTATCGACTACGGTGAAACCTTTGCCCCCGTTGCTCGCCTTGAATCTATTCGTTTGTTGCTTGCCTATGTTTCTCATCATAACTTTAAGCTACAACAAATGGATGTGAAAAGTGCTTTTCTTAATGGTCCTATTAATGAGTTGGTGTATGTTAAACAACCCCCGGGGTTTGAGGATTCCAAGCTCCCCAATCACGTGTACCAACTCGATAAGGCACTCTATGGCCTTAAACAAGCCCCACGTGCGTGGTATGAGCATCTTACGGAGTTGTTACAAGATCGTGGGTTTGAAATTGGGAAAATCGACCCCACTCTTTTTACTAAGAAGGTCAAAGGGGAGTTGTTTGTCTGCCAGCTATATGTTGATGATATTATCTTTGGTTCTCGTAACAAAGCTTTCAAGGATGAGTTCGCCGCCCTCATGACCACACATTTTGAGATGTCCATGATGGGAGAGTTGAAGTACTTCCTTGGGTTTGAGATCAAGCAAAGAAGAGAAGGGATCTTCATCAAACAATCCAAGTATACTCAAGACATGCTCAAGAGGTTCAATCTAAGTGATGTCAAGCCGGCTACTACTCCCATGCCAACCAAGTGCCAACTTGACATTGATCCCAATGGTAAAGCGGTGGATCAAAAGGTATATCGCTCTATGATCGGTTCCTTGCTTTACTGATGGGCCTCTAACCCCTCATTGGTTACCCCAAGTGGAAGGTGTAAGATGCAGTGTTGTGGAAGTTTTTCCCTTAGCAAAGATGCCAAGGATCGAATCCCCAGAGACTCCTAGGATCAACAAGTAGGTGTCAACTGCTAACGGCGCCAGATATTAGCAATCAACATGGACGTGCACACAGATACAAATAACTTTGCTCCCAACGAGTACAGAGAGGTTGTCAATCCCTCCGGCCTTGTAGTTCACAAAGGATTAAATGCAATGATAGTAGTGATAGATAGTGTTTGCAATAGTAAGTAAAAGCGAAAAGTAAATAGCGGATGTGATCAATGATGGTAATATGGACCGGAGTCTCATGATGTTCACTAGTGATGTCTCTCTCCCAAAAGACGATAAAACAGCTATGTGAGGTATACGAATTACAGCTGGGCAATTGACAGGACGACGAACGCAAACCAATGCTGACTACATTGCGAGAAAGGTTGAGGTTCAAAGCATGGGTGGTACACCAAAGTAAGTAGACCGAAATCCATCAATATCTACTACTAATCATCCACCTTGAGATATCTATCCAGAACATCTCGCTGGTATTAAGTTGCGAGTCCCACCCATAGTGTAAACTCAAAGCAACAGACAACTGCATTAAAAGAACTTTGCGTAAAGTAAACAATCCTTGCACCCGCGGGCACAAACACCGTTGTTTTCCCCCTTGTGGCAACAGCACATCCCGTAGACTCATGTTTCTGTCACTCAAGCTAGTCATCGAGGGGCATGAACCCACAATCGAGCATAACGTTCCCTCTTGGAGTCACTACGTATTACTTGGCCAAAGCAATAAATAACAACGGAGAACATGCAAGAATTACTTATGAACATAAATATAAAAGAGGTGAATCAAATATATTACTCAAGATCAATCTGAACATAATCTCATAATCCATCGGATCCCAGCAAACTCAACATAGCAACAGCATAAGGATTACATAGGTGCCTCGATCATGTAGGGCAGCTCACGAGGACTAATTAGTGAAGCACAAGGACGGGAGGAGAACATCACATAGCTACTGGTCATGGACTCATGGTCCAAGGGAGACTACTCACAAGTCATCCGGGAGGCGTCCATGGTGGTGGAGAGGCTCCCGATGATGATCCTCCCCTCCGGCAGGGTGCCGGGAAGGGTTCTCCTGGTGCTCCCGATCTTGGAAGCGGCGGCGGCGGCGGAACAGAGATGAGATCGCGAAAAAGAGTTCCCGTCCCGAGGGTTTCTAAGGAAGCTCTAAATATATGCCAAAGGGGGGCACCAGACGGGGCTCGGGGGGCCCAGGCGCCCCCCCCC
>LR738710.1:95729384-95745666 GCA_902687465.1 Secale cereale | reverse complement strand
CTTCGGGCGCAAGGAAGTTTCCGGAACGCTGATTTTTTATATAATTTTTCTGGATTTTTCCTGGCAGTTCTCGTAACGTGAAAACCTGAAATACAAAAATAGCCGAAAACAGAAACTGGCACCGGGGTGCACTGGATTAGTAGGTTAGTCCAAATATGATCAAAAGTGTATGGAAGTGTATGAATATCATAGCAATATCACCCAAAAGTGGCATGGAGCAAGCAGAAATTATAGATACGTTTTGGACGTATCAACATCCCCAAGCTTAATTCCTGCTCGTCCCCGAGTAGGTAAATGATAACAAGAGTAATTTCTGTGGTGACATGCTATTAACCATATAGGACTTTTTATAGTCATATGACAAAAGCTTACTGAGACAATGATTCTATAGTAATTAAGTTGCCCCATGAGAAAATCACAAATGACTGAAAGTTTTACAATACGAAACTGAAACATCAAAAAGATTTGCAATGAACATGATGTGCAAATATGATAAAGTGATATCTAGCTTGTCCCCTTTAGTGAAGCAAAACATAAATGTAGGGGCACCTTCAAGGTTTAAGTGATGACTAGATACAATCATTTCAGAATAAACGATATCACAATCATGCAAAAGACAATGCTACTTTGGGACAATGCACATTACACTCAGAATGACAATCATGCTCTCAGTAGTTGGTGCTTTAACATAAAAGTAAAAGAATGGTTATGTGCTAGAGCTTTTTTATTTTGAAAACATGGAAGCAATTTTGTCAACGGTAGTAGTACTTCATATGTGTCATGCATAAGACATCCTATAAGTTGCAAGCCTCATGCATCGAATACCAATAGTGCTCGCACCTTGTCCTAATTAGCTCGGATTTCCATGGGTTATCATTGCATTACATATGTTTCAACCAAGTGTCACAAAGGGGTACCTCTATGCCACCTGTACAAAGGTCCAAGGAGATAAATCGCATTTGATTTCTCGTTTTTGATAGATCTCAACTTAAGGACATCCATACCGGGACAACATAGAAAATAGATGATGGACTCCTCTTCAATGCATAAGCATATTCTCATAAGAGATTGAGGATTAATGTCCAAGCTAAAACTTCCACCATGATACATGGCTTTGGTTGGCGGCCCAATGTTCTTCTCTAACAATATGCATACTCATTCAACCCACGGCAAATCACCCTTACTTCAGACAAGACGAACATGCATAGCAACTCACATGATATTCAACAATAGTGTAATAGTTGATGGCGTCCCCAGAAACATGGTTACCGCTCAGCAAGCAACTTATAAGAAATAAGATACATAGGCAACATATTCTTTACCACAATAGTTTTTAGGCTACTTTCCCATGAGCTATGTATTGCAAAGTTAGTTCGCTTAGTACAGGTGGAGGTTAGCAAAAGACTGGGAGCGACCAACTAAGAGAGCAATGACGGTATTAATCATGCAGAGCGACAAAGCAATATTGAATCACGCATGGTAGTTATATTGCTACTCAGAAACAAAAGATCATCAAGGCTTGACAGACTTTATTTATAGTCTTAAATATGCGTGAGCATACGCCAAGTCAATCAAAATAAATTCTTGAAGGAAGATATTACTAAACCATACCACATCATAGGCAAACAAATCACGTTGGTACTCCAATGACACATTGGGAACCCCCCAGCTATTTGAGATTAACCATAAGAAAACCTGAACTACTAAGCGCCATTATGCACGTAGCATCTTTATCATAGACATATTAACCAATGCAACGGAAGCAAAAACTCTTAATAAGGTGAGCATGATAATTAAAGAGAGTTCAAGCAACCAACTAAACAAAAGCTCTTTGAAAAGATAAGCATTAATACTAAGAGCAGAGCATGATAGTAGCTATTAAAAGACAAAGAACACACACAGCATAGATAGACATGAAAATTCTATGTTATGTTCTAGGTAGAAGTGGAGCGTGTTTCTCTCCCACATAAAGAACGCTGAGTTCCGACTCGTTATGAAAAACTAAAAGGAAAACTAAAAGCAAGACGCTCCAAGCATAGCACATAACACATGAAGTGATAAAAATATAGTGGAACGAAAGACGAACTGATAATGTTGATGGAGAAGGGGATGCACGGGGGCATCCCCAAGCTTAGCCGCTTGAGTCTCCTTGAATATTTCTTGGGGGTGCACGGGGGCATCCCCAAGCTTGAGCGCTTGACACTCCTGAATCTTTTTATCATCTTCCCTCGCACACTTGAAAACTCCCTTCATACATAACTCATCATAATCTGATTAGCGAGGTTAGTACCCTTAATAAAATAATTGCACCTTGCTGGAAATAAAGATATTCTTGAAGTTCTACTGTTTCTCTAGATTGCCAAAAGGTTTTTGCAAAGAAAAAGCAAGCTCTTGATTTGCAAAATGAAGGAAAGGCAAAACAGGACAGAATATGTGAAAAACAGAACAGCAGGTAGTAATTGATCTGTTCGGGATACTTATGCAACTCAAATAAAAAAACTCAGAAAAGATGCACGAAAGACAATTATATAGAGAACGCTGTCAAAAAAATTCAGACAAAAAATATGACCTGGTGATTTTATACGAATTTTTCTATCCAAGGACAGAATCTGTTTCCTGGACAGCACCTCACAACTTTTGAACTTTCTAGCAATCAGAGGCTATACTTGGCACAAATATGAAAAGCAAAGATACAATGATGATGCTACAGCAGTAAAAAACATCAAGACTCAACAAAAGCAAATATTTTATTCATGTGGGCTGCCTCCCAAAAGCGCTTTCTTTTATGCCTTTAAGCTAGGCATAATGCATAGAGATCAAGTTTTATCAAGAGTAAAAGAATAGCTAGCCCGTACAACGGACTCAAAAGGTAACTTGATCTTCTTACGAGGGAAGTGTTCCATCCCTTTCTTGAGAGGAAACTGAAATTTTATATTACCCTCTTTCATGTCAATGATAGCACCAACGGTGCGTAAAAAGGGACGTCCCAAAATAATTGGACATGAAGGATCACATTCAATATCCATAATAGTGAAATCAACGGGAACATAATTATCATTAACAACGATAAGAACATCGTCGATCCTCCCCAAAGGTTTCTTTATGGAGGAATCAACGAGACG
This sequence comes from Secale cereale, assembly GCA_902687465.1. Taxonomy (NCBI): domain Eukaryota; kingdom Viridiplantae; phylum Streptophyta; class Magnoliopsida; order Poales; family Poaceae; genus Secale; species Secale cereale. The sequence continues at coordinate 95,742,544 of LR738710.1, read as the reverse complement.
AACACCAAAATAACAAGAATCATAAGGTTTCAATTTAAGCATATCGTATATTCTTTTGGGCATAACAGAGGTACTAGCTCCAACATCACATAATGCATAACAAGAGAAGTCATTCAATTTAATTTTTATCATAGGATCCCAACCATCTTCTAGCTTTCTAGGTATGGAGGCTTCTACTCTAAGTTTCTCCTCCCTAGCTTTGATGAGAGCATTAGTGATATGCTCTGTGAAGGCAAGGTTAAGCGTGCTAGTGCGGGGATCTCTAGACATCTTGTGAAGGAAATCAATAACTTCGGTAAGAGTGCAATTATCAAAATCAAGGTCACGAGCATCAAGTAAAGTGGTAGTGGTGTCCTTAAGGTTCACTTGTTTGGTAGCTTCTATAGTCATAGCATCACCATTAATAGGTCCAATGGGACCAGGAGTACATTGGGTGCTAAGAGTGTGAACATCCTCAACAACTTGGATAGTAGCAACAGTGTGGTGGGTAGGAAGGCTCTTAATTCTTTCCTCTTCCTCCCTTTCTCTAGCCCATCTCTCTTTAAGTTTAGCCATCATCCTAATGTTTTCATTAATTTGCACTTGAATAGCATTTATAGGAGTGACTTCCCTCTCCTCAAGAGGAGAAGTTTTAATTTTTAGCAATTTTACCTCATTGGCTAAATGGTCTACCTTAAAAGAAAGATCATCTAGTTTATGTAGTTTTTCTTCTACACTTTTATTAAAGGCTTTTTGGGTAGTGACGAAATCTTTAAGCATAATCTCTAGTTCAGTAGTGGAGTTCTTGGTACTAGGATAAGCATTGTTGTTCCCATAAGAATTAGAGGGGAACGGTCTAGGATTGCTACCAAAATTACTCTTATAAGCATTGTTGTTAAAATTATTTCTAGAGATAAAATTCACATCTACTTGTTCTTGAGCAATCAAAGAAATTAAAGGAACATCACGAGGATCAACAGAGGATTGCTTCGAAAGTAGAGACATGATCAAGTCAACTTTTTCATTAAGGGAGGAAATCTCCTCGACAGAGTTTACCTTCCTACCTGTTGGAGCGCGTTCGGTGTGCCATTGGGAATAGTTGGTCATCATCTCATCGAGAAGCTTTGTGGCAGCACCAAGTGTAGTTGACATAAAAGTTCCTCCCGCGGCTGAATCTAACAAGTTCCGCGAGGTAAAGTTCAAGCCTGCATAAAAAGTTTGGATAACCATCCAAGTAGTCAAACCATGAGTAGGGCAGTGCTTGATAAGAGATTTCATACGTTCCCAAGCTTGGGCAACGTGTTCATTATCCAATTGTTTAAAATTCATTATGTTACTTCTAAGTTGGATAATTTTAGCAGGTGGATAGTATTTTCCAATAAAAGCATCTTTGCACTTATCCCATGAATCTATGCTATTTCTAGGCAAAGACTGAAACCAAATTTTAGCTCCTCCTCTCAAGGAGAAAGGAAAAAGCTTAAGCTTAACAATATTACCATCTATTTCTTGGTACTTTTGCATATCACAAAGTTCAACAAAGTTGTTCAAGTGTAAAGCAGCATCATCTCCAGCGCCGGAGAATTGATCTTTCATGACTAAGTTCAGTAAAGCAGGTTTAATTTCATATGAAGGTGCTGAAGTGGCAGGTGTAGTGATAGGTGTGCTGATAAAGTCATCGTTGTTGTGACTAGTGAAGTCACACAACTTGGTGTTCTCGGTAGAACCCATAGTAGCAAGCAAGCAAGATAACTATTTTTGTGATTTTCGATAAAGGATACTAAAGCAAAAACTGAAAGGTAAACTAACAAGACTAAAAAGCAAAGGTAAAAGATAGCATGCAACTCCCCTATCCTGAAGAGTGGAGTCCCCGACAACGGCGCCAGAAAAACACCTTGATGGGCCTCTAACCCCTCGTTGGTTACCCCAAGTGGAAGGTGTAAGATGCAGTGTTGTGGAAGTTTTTCCCTTAGCAAAGATGCCAAGGATCGAATCCCGAGAGACTCCTAGGTTCAACAAGTAGGTGTCAACTGCTAACGGCGCCAGATATTAGCAATCAACGTGGACCTGCACATAGATACAAATAACTTTGCTCCCAACGAGTACAGAGAGGTTGTCAATCCCTCCGGCCTTGTAGTTCACAAAGGATTAAACGCAATGATAGTAGTGATAGATAGTGTTTGCAATAGTAAGTAAAAGCGAAAAGTAAATAGCGGATGTGATCAATGATGGTAATATGGACCGGAGTCTCATGATGTTCACTAGTGATGTCTCTCTCCCAAAAGACGATAAAACAGCTATGTGAGGTAAACGAATTACAGCTGGGCAACTGACAGGACCACGAACGCAAACCAATGCTGACTACATTGCGAGAAAGGTTGAGGTTCAAAGCATGGGCGGTATGCCAAAGTAAGTAGACCGAAATCCATCAATATCTACTACTAATCATCCACCTTGAGATATCTATCCAGAACATCTCGCTGGTATTAAGTTGCGAGTCCCACCCATAGTGTAAACTCAAAGCAACAGACAACTGCATTAAAAGAACTTTGCGTAAAGTAAACAATCCTTGCACCCGCGGGCACAAGCACCGTTATTTCCCCCCTTGTGGCAACAGCACATCCCCTAGACTCATGTTTCTGTCACTCAAGCTAGTCATCGAGGGGCATGAACCCACAATCGAGCATAACGTTCCCTCTTGGAGTCACTACGTATTACTTGGCCAAAGCAATAAATAACAACGGAGAACATGCAAGAATTACTTATGAACATAAATATAAAGGGACAATTACATTTGAGCCCCTAGTTGTGTCACACCCGTGTGTTTTGCCCCTAAATTCGAAAAATCCTCGTTTCTGTCCAAGCTCCTTTGCTCCTCTTATCCTTTTGCCCTTTGACCGTTTGACCGCAACTTTGAAAACTTCATAACGAATTCATACTAACTCGGAAAAATGCAAATAAGATATCAAAATGTTCGAAATAACATCACCCATAAGTACATGTCATTTGCATTCATGACAACAATGCTGAAAAGTCTATACCTCAGTTTGAGATCATATGAGTTTTTTTGGATTTGCAACACTTTTTTCATGAATGCAAATGACGTGCACATATAGGTGATGTTTTTCCGAACATTTTGATATCTTATATGCATTTTTCTGAGTTAGTATGAATTCGTTATGATTTTTTCAAAGTTAAAGTCAAACGGTCAAAGGGCAAAAGCATAAGAAGACCAAACAAACTTGGGCAGAAACGAGGGTTTTTTGAATTTAGGGGCAAAACACACGGGTGTGACACAACTAGGGGCTCAAATGTAATTGTCCCAAATATAAAAGAGGTGAATCAAATATATTACTCAAGATCAATCTGAACATAATCTCATAATCCATCGGATCCCAGCAAACTCAACATAGCAACAGCATAAGGATTACATAGGTGCCTCGATCATGTAGGGCAGCTCACGAGGACTAATTAGTGAAGCACAAGGACGGGAGGAGAACATCACATAGCTACTGGTCATGGACTCATGGTCCAAGGGAGACTACTCACAAGTCATCCGGGAGGCGTCCATGGTGGTGGAGAGGCTCCCGATGATGATCCTCCCCTCCGGCAGGGTGCCGGGAAGGGTTCTCCTCGTGATCCCGATCTTGGAAGCGGCGGCGGCGGCGGAACAGAGATGAGATCGCGAAAAAGAGTTCCCGTCCTGAGGGTTTCGAAGGAAGCTCTAAATATATGCCAAAGGGGGGCACCAGACGGGGCTCGGGGGGCCCAGGCGCCCCCCCGGCACGGCCCAGGGGGGGCGCGCCGCCAGGGCGCCTGGAGCCCTGGTGCCCCCCCCCCCGGCTGTCCTTCGGGCGCAAGGAAGTTTCCGGAACGCTGATTTTTTATATAATTTTTCTGGATTTTTCCTGGCAGTTCTCAACGTGAAAACCTGAAATACAAAAACAGCCGAAAACAGAAACTGGCACCGGGGTGCACTAGATTAGTAGGTTAGTCCAAATATGATCAAAAATGTATGGAAGTGTATGAATATCATAGCAATATCACCCAAAAGTGGCATGGAGCAAGCAGAAATTATAGATACGTTTTGGACGTATCATTTACCTTTGTGCATCTAGACCGGATATTATGTTGAGTGTGGGAATCTGTGCACGGTTTCAAGCCTCACCTAAGGAAAGTCACTTTGTGGCAGTCAAGCGAATCTTTCGATATTTGGCTCATACCCCAAACTTTGGCTTATGGTACCCAAGAGGAGCAAACTTCAACCTTGTAGGTTTCTCTAATTCGGATTGGGCGGGAGACAAAGTGGATAGGAAGTCCACTTCCGGAGGGTGCCAATTCCTTGGTTGCTCTCTCGTTAGTTGGTACTCCAAAAAGCAAAGTTGTGTGTCTCTCTCGTCCACCGAAGCTGAGTATGTGGCAGCTGGCAGTTGTTGTGCTCAACTCTTATGGATGAGGCAAACTTTAAAGGATTACGGTGTCACTTGTGACAAAGTGCCTCTTTGGTGTGACAATGAAAGTGCCATCAAGATTTCTCTCAACCCGGTGCAACACTTCAAGACGAAGCATATAGAGATTCGGTATCACTTCATTCGGGATCATATAAGGCAAGGAGAGATCGAGCTTCACTATGTCAACACTCATGATAACCTTGTAGATATCTTCACGAAGCCGTTGGATGAAGCAAGATTTCGCGAGTTAAGGCATGAGCTAAATATCATCGATTTGAGCAATGTGGCTTGAGACTTTGCACACACTCCTCACACTCAATATAGTTATCTTGTCTAGATGTAGGCATGGACATAGGGGGGGTATTGTTCTCTCAATGAACTATCCCTCCCCCCATTATGCATAAATTGATCAAGTCTTTGTCATTTTCCATAAGTAGATGGTATAAGTGCTTCAAGACGAGTATTGGTCATGGGCCCAAGGATAGTTCTTTGCGGTGCCATACCAAATAACTCAAACATAGGTGGCCTCGGCCACCGACCTCCTCGTTAGAGTAGTGTTTTGCCTTGCGTGTGCGTTTCTTTGTTTTTCTTCTCTCCTTTGCTAAAAGCCTCTTGTCGAAACTTGCAAGTTCTTGGAGGAGCGGTACTATCATGTGCAGTCACGGTACTACCGCAAAAGAGACTACGGTACTACCGCAAGTCTAGCACGGCAGTATTTTTTACTGTCGCTGGTAGAGCGGTACTACCGCTTAGCATGCGGTACTTCCGCCCAAGCGGTACTACCGCAATGACCGCGGTACTACCGTACGTACCCGCACGGGTGGGGGTTATAAGCAGGCAGGGGGAGTTTCAACTCCCCCATACCCATTCATCTCCTAACCCCCACGCCGTCTCTCTCTCTCCCTCTCAAGAATGCCACCGGAGGACCTCGCCGGATCTCCTCCCTCAGCCACTCTCCTCGCATTTCGACCGGTGGGATCGCTCCCCACCTCGTCCTCTTGCTATGGATGAAGGTTTCTCCCCAAATCCCCTCTTATTTTTGCCTAGTTTTTGTTTTTAGGGTTTGGGGAGATGCTTGGTGCTCTAGCGTTCTTCGTGCTCTCATCCATGGAAGATTAGGATGTAGGAGAGTGTTTTTGCACTAGAAATGCTAGTATGTATGTTGCTACCAAGTTACTATGATCAGCCATAGTACCGTTCTTTGATCTACGCGTTCTAGTCTAGATCCGTTCGTTTCAGATCTGACCCGAGCGGTACCACCGCTAGCCAACCGCGGTACTACCGCTCTGCCGCGTAACTTCGCGGAAGTAAAATTTTACTACCGCATATTGAGCGGTACTACCGCAACCCAAACGCGGTACTACCGCTCCCTAAGCGGTACTAATTTTTTACTTCCGTGTTAGTTTGCGAAAGTAAACTTTTACTACCACATACTGTGCGGTACTACCACATCCCTCAAGCGGTACTACCGCTCACTAAGCGGTACTAATTTTTTACTTCCGCGTCCGTCAGGCAGTACTACCGCTTGTATCATAGTTCCTTCGTAGCACTTACATATTACCCTTTCTACTCGTTTCATGTGCTTTTTGTGGCTTTTGCATTGATTCTCTTTGTGTTTTCGTCGTGTTCTTGTGTTTGTGTCTTAGGTGGTGGCTCCGGTTCCGATGTTCGTCATACCAATCCCGTCCGTGACACCGGGTCCAAGCGTCTGCGCAACCCCAGTGATGTGCCAGAGGGCTCCAATCCCCAATGCAAATTCAAGACCGTCACCTACAAGCAAAAGGAATCGTCTATGACTATGGAAGAAATGCCAGCTAATGAATTCATGGCAAGGAGGAAGATTAATCCTTATGGAGAACCCCAGGCCCAGTTTCATGGTGATGAACTTTTCTGGACCAAGCAGCAGTTTCGCATCTACACAGAGGTGCTCAAGAGCAAGCACAACCTGTATGTGGAAGCTCATTGGGTGGACATGGTCCACATGCGAAGGGCTGATAACCTGGCCTACTTTGCCGAGGCTCTAGATCTGGTAGAGCAGTTTGGGATTGAGCATTTCATGACCTTTCAGAATGATTTTGACCCAGAAATCATTGCTCGGTTCTATGCCTCAGTGCACTTTCATACCAAGGAAGATCGCCCAATGACTTGGATGACAAATGGTCACAAGATGACTGCAACTTGGAAGGAATTCATGGATCTTATTCAGGTTGCTGACGAGGGACTCCACAACCCAATTGGAGCTCGGCCTCATGGCAACCCAGAGGCTGCAAACAAAGACCGTCTGTTACCGTTTTATGTGGAGAAGACACTTGCGAGTGGCAAGAAGACTTGGGTGTTGAACCCCTTTTTGGACATCATGCATCGGATCTTTCGCAACACCTTGTTTCCTCGAGTTGGGGACAAGGACAAGATCCATGCATACCTCGTCGACATGGTGCTGATGTGTGAGGCGGCTCGCACGGCGCAGTCTCCACCACTTGACATATCCCATATCATGTGGTGTGAGCTCCGCTTTGCGATCTACACTCGCAAGGTGCCTATCTATGGTATGTTCCTGTTTCTGCTCATCTCCAAGACTTAAGAGAAGCTTTACCCTGATGAGGAGTTCGAGGCAGAGTGTATTCGTCATGACCCCATCCGTCTCCGTATCAAGACCCGTTGGGCCAACACGACCACTCGTGAACAAGCTGCTGCAGCTCAGATGGGTACTGACGAGGAGCCTGTGGAGGAGCCAGCTGAGGAGAGTCCTGGAGGATATGCTCCTCCCTCATCTGAGCCCTCTTGGGCTAAGAAGATGAAGAAGAAGATGAAGGCCCTCTTCTGCATGCAAGCTCAAGGTCAGTACAAGGCTCATGTCACTCACAAGGAGTCTCGTCAGCGTGACAAGAAGATCATGAGGATCTTCCGTGAGAATGTGTCCAACGGATCCAAGGACAACATCACCCCTGAGGCAGCATGGATGGCCCAACAGGGGTACAAGTGGTCTGAGTCTGACGAGGAGCAGCAGGAGGAGCAGCAGGAGTCCGATGGCGAGCATGATGACTGAGATCTTCTGCCAGGGCTACCACCTCTCTTAGTGTCCTCTTTCCCTTTGTGGTGTCTCGATGCCAAAGGGGGAGAGAGTGGGATTTGCATCTTGTGCCGTTTCTTTGTGTTTTTCGTTGGTCGAACTCTATTTGCCTGTTTGCTTTTGTGTCGTGTGCGTGAGACTTTCGTATGGTGTAAGACATATGCTCCTCTACCGTTAAACTCGTTATGTATTTACTATTATGTCGTGAGCAGTTAGTTTACTTTCCCTTGTTTATGTGCTCACCCCATCCTCCTTACTGCTGTGCGTAGACTCTTATTCTTTATATGCAAGGAGTATATTATCTATAGAATATAGGGGGAGCATTGATCCTAGTATGTGTGTTGTGCAGTCCAAAGCACTCTCTATTGTATGCACACATCTAGGGGGAGCTTGCCTATATTCTAGTGGTTATTAGGATTGCATACTTTCTTATATATCCTTGTGCAAATCCCGTATTGTCATCAATCCACCAAAAAGGGGGAGATTGTAAGGGCATATTTCTCCCTAAGTAGTTTTGGTGATTGATGACAATGCATTTGCGGACTAATCGTGTGCTCTAAACTCTTTCAGATATATCTCACCTAGGCACAAGACGATTGTGAGCCCCTCGGATTCCTTGGAAGACGGTGTTTCCTTTTTGCTCCCTTTCGGTGGCTTTGAGTAATAGGAAAGCCGTACTATTAAGAGGGGGTCCGCTTCGGAAAGGTTTGGGTGGAATCAACACGTACACATCTTACTCTCGCACCACCTTTCCTTTGCTTCTCTGGAGCTCCGGCCGTTTCTTATCGTATATGCAAACCATGGCTTCGTACTAGTACATCTGCCTGGCAAGCGGTAGTACCGCACAGCCACACGGTAGTACCGCCTCTGGGCATGGTAGTACCGCAACAGCGGTAGTACCGCGGCTCCAGGACGGTAGTACCGTGTATCTGGCCCGGCACTACACCAAGTACGGAAGTAGGTGTGGAAGTAATTTTTTACTTCCGCATCTTACGCGGTAGTACCGCTTGGGTCAAGTGGTAGTACCGTGCCGTGTTTTGCTACTACCGTATTTCTGTGGATGTAGCTACGGATGTATTTTATTTCATCTGTGCTTGTCCTCAGCCTGCTTGTCTCTGCCTTGCGGTAGTACCGCAAGGACGAGCGGTAGTACCGCTCAGGCAGTACTACCGCCCGTATGCCTTCGCAACAGAGTGCATTCTGGCTAGTACTGCTCCAGCGGTAGTACCGCACCCAGAGCGGTAGTACTGCTGGCCAAGCGATAGTACCGCAACTTACGTGCGGTAGTACCGCGCTCTGCGGGCAGAAATGTGGGATAACGGTTGGATTTGTTCTCCCACTATATATAGGGAGTCTTCTTCCCCAAGAAGACTCGCCTCTTCCACCCCAAAAGCTCTATTGTTGCTCAAAGCTCCATTTCTGCCCGATCTCTCTCCCTAGCCAATCAAACTTCTTGATTTCCTCGGGAGAGCTTGAGGAGGCATCGATCTACACTTCCACCAAGAGATATTTGATTCCCCCCACTAATCCTTGCGGATCTTGTTACTCTTGGGTGTTTGAGCACCCTAGACGGTTGAGGTCACCTCGAAGCCATATTCCATTATGGTGAAGCTTCGTGGTGTCGTTGGGAGCCTCCAATTCGGTTGTGGAGATAGCCCCAACCTTGTTTGTAAAGGTTTGGTTGCCGCCTTCAAGGGCACCACTAGTGGAATCACGGCACCTTGCATTGTGTGAGGGCGTGAGGAGAATACGGTGGCCCTAGTGGCTTCTTGGGGAGCATTGTGCCTCCACACCGCTCCAACGGAGACGTACTTCCCCTCAAAGGGAAGGAACTTCGGCAACACATCCTTGTCTTCACCGGTTCCACTTGTGGTTATTTCTTACCTTTACTTTTGCAAGCTTTACTTGTTTATCATATATAGCTTGCTTGTGAGGTTGTCGTCTTTACTTCCTACTAGTTGTCATCTTAGTAACTTATCTAGACAACTTACTTTGACGCTTAATTTAAAGTGGTTAAGAAAAGCTAAAAATTGTTAGTTGCCTATTCACCCCCCCCCCCCTCTAGTCAACCATATCGATCCTTTCAGTTTCAACTTTGCTTACTTCACCGCGTGTCAAATGGGCCTCTAGTTTACTTATTTTCACCCACTGCCACATGGGCCAGCACACGAAGATACAGAACACGAGCTGACAAGGCAGCATGTGGACTAGTTGACCGGTCAACTAAACAATATACAGAGCTATACGCTGACACAATGAGCGTATAATCCGTCGGTATAGAGTGTTTGTGTGAGAGGGGAGGCCCATGAGAGATAGCAGAGAGAGATATAAAGAGCTACTCCCTCCGTTCGATAATGTAGTTCCAACATTTTTTTAAAAGTCGAACTTTTGAAACTTTGACCAAGTTTATAAAGAAATTACTTATATCTACAATACCAAAGGTAAATGATAGTATGAAGTAAGTACATGTTGTGATGAATCTAATGATCTTTCCAGATGTAAATGTTTTTCTCCACATATAACTAGTCAAACTTTTCTAAGGTTTCACTTTTCAAAACATCCATATGCTTATGGATGTGAGAGAGTCCCTAACTAGAGCGAGAGAGAGAGTGTGTGTGTGTGTGAAATAGAAAGAGTGAGTGAAAAAAGTGTGTGTGCGTGTGTGAAAGAGACATGGACAACACTCGATTAAAGTCGAGAAAAAACGTGTGTGTCTTATGCAAACATATCACACATGCATCTTCGACAACGGAAGCAAGGTGAGGAGATAGTTTGTGGTTGTTTGCAACCGAGAGAGCAAGACCCCTAGCGTGTGGCCAAGAGGGGTCTGACAAACAAGGGAGAGAGGTCGAGAGAGACGTACGGAGAAAATGCAGACATGGGGAGGAGAGAGTGTATGTTTGTCATAGAGAGTTCCCCTGGAGATCATGATGGGACTACATGAGTGGGAGATCGAGTGACAAGGTGTGTGCGCAATAGAAGATACCCCGAGAGATATCGAGATAGACGTATGGATGGAAGTAGACAATACGTGTGTTCCTGATGGCTAGTGAGAGATAATCATACTTAGGGGGGGGAGTGCTTGCGCCTATGATGGAGTGAGGGATTATGGTACTTATTAGGGGGGTGCGTGTCACATAGAGAGAGAACAAGGGCGGAGAGTGTTGGATGGGTCTATACGTATAGCGCGAGCGAGACATGTGTATGTGTGAACCAGGGAGATATAAAGTTTGAGAGAGATTGAGGAGTCCCGATAAGGCTGAGTGGTGCATCAGATAGCTGAGAGGGGGAAAGAGATATTCCATCCGCTTGATAATGCAGTGCATGTAATTTTTTTAGAAGTCAAACTTTGGAAACTTTGATCAGGTTTACACAAATGTTATTTCTATCTTCAATACCAAAGATACATCATACGAAACTACATCTCATGGTGAATCTAATGGTATATGTTTGCCGTTCCAGATGTAATTATTTTTCTCCACGTACATGGTCAAACTTTGTGATGTTTGACTTTTCAATAAATCAATATGCTATGGACCGAGAAGAGTGCCTAAGTCGAGAGGGATCAAGTGCGTGTGAAGGAGAATGAGTAAGTGTGCAAAAAGAGTATGTGTGTGAAAGAGAAAGTGACAACAAACGATAAATTAGAGAGAGTGTGTGTTTTTCATTTCTTAGGCGAACATATCATGCATGCATCTCCGAGATAGAAAAGCGAGGCGAGGAGATACACGAAGATAGCTAGTGTGTGATTGTTTGCAACGGAGAGAGACACCCCTATAACACATGTCCAATAGAGGTCTGGCCAACAAGGAACAAAGGTCGAGAGGGACACATGGAGAACATGGACGCGTGGGGAGGGCGAGAGGGTGTGTTTGTGATAGAGAGACCCCCTCAAGATCGTGAGGGGACTATATGGGTGGGAGATCGAGGGAGGTGCGTGCACGATAGAAAGATGCCCCGAGAGAAATCGAGATAGACGATGCACATGTTTGTGATGGAGACTAAGATTAGCTAGTCATATACATATAGGGGGACTGCGTGTGCCTACAATTGAGTGAGAGACCATCATACTTGGCTAGCTAGGCATGAGATTATGTGTGTGTGCGTATGAGATGGAGAGAGAACGAGGGAGAGAGATAGAGTTTTAGATGGGCCTATCGAGTGCGAGTGAGATATGCATGTGTATGTGTGACCCAGGTAGATGGAGAGTTTGAGAGAGACGGGGAAGAGCTCCGAGATGACAGAGTGGTGCGTGAGAGAGTTACGGGCAACGAGCCAAGGAATTTGTGTGCGTACGATGAGTGCACCCAAGTGATGGGCCTCTAACCCTTCGTTGGTTACCCCATGTGGAAGGTGTAAGATGCAGTGTTGTGGAAGTTTTTCCCTTAGCAAAGATGCCAAGGATCGAATCCCCAGAGACTCCTAGGTTCAACAAGTAGGTGTCAACTGCTAACGGTGCCAGATATTAGCAATCAACGTGGACCTGCACACAGATACAAATAACTTTGCTCCCAACGAGTACAGAGAGGTTGTCAATCCCTCCGGCCTTGTAGTTCACAAAGGATTAAACGCAAGTGATAGTAGTGATAGATAGTGTTTGCAATAGTAAATAATAGTAAAAGTGAAAAGTAAATAGTGGATGTGATCAATGATGGTAATATGGACCGGAGTCTCATGATGTTCACTAGTGATGTCTCTCTCCCAAAAGACGATAAAACAGCTATGTGAGGTAAATGAATTACAGCTGGGCAATTGACATGACCACGAGCGCAAACCAATGCTGACTACATTGCAAGAAAGGTTGAGGTTCAAAGCATGGGCGGTACGCCAAAGTAAGTAGACCGAAATCCATCAATATCTACTACTAATCATCCACCTTGAGATATCTATCCAGAACATCTCGCTGGTATTGAGTTGCGAGTCCCACCCATAGTGTAAACTCAATGCAACAGACAACTGCATTAAAAGAACTTTGCGTAAAGTAAACAATCCTTGCACCCGCGGGCACAAGCACCGTTGTTTTCCCCCTTGTGGCAACAGCACATCCCCTAGACTCATGTTTCTGTCACTCAAGCTAGTCATCGAGGGGCATGAACCCACAATCGAGCATAACGTTCTCTCTTGGAGTCACTACCTACTACTTGGCCAAAGCAATAAATAACAACGGAGAACATGCAAGAATTACTTATGAACATAAATATAAAAGAGGTAGATCAAATATATTACTCAAGATCAATCTGAACATAATCTCATAATCCATCGGATCCCAGCAAACTCATCATAGCAACAGCATAAGGATTACATATGTGCCTCGATCATGTAGGGCAGCTCACGAGGACTAATTAGTGAAGCACAAGAACGGGAGGAGAACATCACATAGCTACTGGTCATGGACCCATGGTCCAAGGGAGACTACTCACAACTCATCCGGGAGGCGTCCATGGTGGTGGAGAGGCTCCCGATGGTGATCCTCCCCTCCGGCAGGGTGCCGGGAAGAGTTCTCCTGGTGCTCCCGATCTTGGAAGCGGCGGCGGCGGCGGAACAGAGATGAGATCGCGAAAAAGAGTTCCCGTCCCGAGGGTTTCGAAGGAAGCTCTAAATATATGTCAAAGGGGGGCACCAGACAGGGCTCGGGGGGCCCAGGCGCCCTCCCCCCCCCCGGC
>LR738710.1:95706933-95723601 GCA_902687465.1 Secale cereale | reverse complement strand
GATGGAGTATATATGCATGCGAACTAGACAGACCCCCCCCACGCACACACACAAAGAGAGAGAGATGGAGAGAAAGAGAGAGGACCAACAAGGTTTGTGCGTTGGATGCATGCGACAGAATTGAAGATTGTTCGCAAGAGAGAGAGAGAGAGAGAGAGAGAGAGAGAGAGAGAGAGAGAGAGAGAGAGAGAGAGAGAGAGCAGGAGTCCGGGAGAGGGGGAGGTCGCGTTTTATGCATCAAAGACTGATATAAACCATGTTTCGATATAAACTTGCATTCAAATATTTAAATTGGAGAACATGTTGTCTGCAATCCACACATGAACGGATATATGCGTATATCAAACAAGTTCATTAATTTGACTTTCAACATGTTCATGGAGTACTATAATATTGTACAACATGTTATTTGATTGACGTGTTCAATTTTGGATTTAGTTCACTATTTTGACCTGGTGAACGAGCTATTTCATTGAATCGAGATATTTCATTTTGGATTTGATTCCCGTTTTTGAGTGGGTCAACTATTTGTCATATAGTAAATCGCTAGCAACGAGCATGTAAAAACACATTACTCCCGAGCATCATCTCTCCATCTAAAAAAGAAGTGGCAAGCTAATATTTCTAAATTTGATTCGAATCGACTTGGTAAGGTAGACGTGGATGCTCGTTCTCCCAAATTTTGAACGGACCGTTAAACATCTTCTGCTCGGTGGAATTCGCCCGAGCATATAAATGGGAGACGCGAAATTACCGTCCTATGTGGGAGACGCATTAATTGGCCCGTTGTGCATCAGGGGTAGGTTCGTAACTTCATCCAAGCGCGCCTTCTCCTCGGCCAAAATGACATGTGCCGAATAATTCATAAACCATGGTCGGCAAAACACGCTCTCCTCGCCTGAAATAGCTCGCGCCTATTATTTCAAAACACGCTCTCCTCGCCCGAAATCGCTCGCGCCCACTATATTTGAAAACACGCCCTCCTCGCCCGAAATCGCTCCCGCACACTATTTGGGGAGAAGCAAAGTTACTCTACTATCCCCGACCCTCAGAACACAGACCCAAGCCGAGAAGCCTAAAGGCAGGGGTAGAACTATAACTCTGAAGGAAATATGCCCTAGAGGCAATAATAAAGTTATTATTTATTTCCTTATATCATGATAAATGTCTTTTATTCATGCTAGAATTGTATTAACCGGAAACTTAGTACATGTGTGAATACATAGACAAAAACAGTATGTCCCTAGTATGCCTCTACTAGACTAGCTCATTGATCAAAGATGGTTATGTTTCCTAGCCATAGACATGAGTTGTCATTTGATCAACGGGATCACATCATTAGGAGAATGATGTGATGGACAAGACCCATCCGTTAGCATAGCACGATGATCGTTTAGTTTAACTGCTATTGCTTTCTTCATGACTTATACATGTTCCTATGACTATGAGATTATGCAACTCCCGAATACCGTAGGAACACCTTGTGTGCTATCAAATGTCACAACATAACTGGGTGATCATAAAGATGCTCTACAGGTGTCTCCAAAAGTATTCGTGGTGTTGGCATAGATCAAGAATAGGATTTGTCACTCCGAGTGTCGGAGAGGTATCTCTGGGCCCTCTCGGTAACACACATCACAATAAGCCTTGCAAGCAAAAGACTAATGAGTTAGTCACGAGATGATGTGTTACGGAACGAGTAAAGAGACTTGCCGGTAACGAGATTGAACTAGGTATAGAGATACCGACGATCGAATCTCGGGCAAGTAACATACCGTTTAACAAAAGGAACAACGTATGTTGTTATGCGGTTCTGACCGATAAAAGATCTTCATAGAATATGTAGGAGCCAATATGAACATCCAGGTTCCGCTATTGGTTATTGACCGGACATGAGTCTCGGTCATGTCTACATAGTTCTCGAACCCGTAGGGTCCACACGCTTAACGTTTGATGATGATCGGTATTATGAGTTTATGAGTATTGATGTACCGAAGGTAGTTCGGAGTCCCGGACGAGATCACGGACATGACGAGGAGTCTCGGAATGTCCGAGACATAAAGATTGATATATTGGACGGCTATATTCGGACACCAGAAGTATACCGGAAAAGTTTCGGATTTATCGGGAATGCCGGAGGGGGTTACCGGAACCCCCTACGAGAGGGGATGGTCCATAGTGGGCCTAAAGGGAAAGAGAGAGGCAGCCCATAGGGCTGGCCGGCGCCCCCACCTAGGGTTCCTAGTTGGACTAGGATTGGGGGGGGGGGCGCCACCTCTCCTATTCCTTTCCCCCTTCTTCCTTTTAGGTTAATCCTACTAGGAATAGGATTGCAATCCTATTCCTAGTAGGACTCCTTCCCTAGCCGCACCAGGAGAGGTTGGCCGGCCTCCCTCCCTTGCTCCTTTATATACGGGGGCAGGGGGGCACCCAAAGACACACAAGTTGAATTGTTTTAGCCGTGTGCGGTGCCCCCCTCCACAGAATCACACCTCGGTCATACCGTCGCAGAGCTTAGGCGAAGCCCTGCGCCGGTGAACACATCATATCCGTCACCACGCCGTCGTGCTGACGAAACTCTCCCGTGAAGCTCAACTGGATCAAGAGCTCGTGGGACGTCGTCAAGCTGAACGTGTGCTGAACGCGGAGGTGCCGTACGTTCGGTGCTTGATCGGTTGGATCGCGAAGAAGTTCGACAACATCAACCGCGTCACTTGACGCTTCCGCTCCCGGTCTACGAGGGTACGTAGACACACTCTTCCCTCTCGTTGCTATGCATCTGGTAGATAGATCTTGCGTGATCGTAGGAAAATTTTAAAATACTATGTTCCCCAACAAACTCCCCATCACATTTTAGACAAATGCGTCCGTAAAACATGGTTGCACTCCTCTCCCAATCCCCCCCCCCATTCATACCTCGTGGGCGCCAAATCACCTTCTCCCCGGAAGCTCACTTCTCCCGAGCCGCGAAACCTCAGCCCCTCCTCCATGGCGCCCCCACCGCACCAATTTCACAGCCTCCCTCCTCCCTAATGTCGGAGACGTTGTCCATTTGCCGTCATCCACTGGGTCGTGTGCCTCTTACTCCGTGCTGCTGGAGCTGCCTCGACGATGGCCGCGTGAACCGTACCAGAGCCGATTCACCCATGTCGTTCTTCACGGCGCCAAAGCGGCTCCAACTTCGGATCCGTCCAGAGTCCCGACGCTGCTTCCCCGTAGCCATCGACCGTCGCGACATTGTTGTTTCCCTGCCGCCGATGCCCACCGCAACCGCGCCGGCCTCACCAACTCGACAGCTGGACCTGCCTACTTCACCATGCCACCAGATAGGTTGCACCCTCATCTCAAATCACTTTATTTAGGCGTCAGTTGTCTGAATTTTTATTCTGGGCCAATCGATTCCCAATGGGAAGCAGCACCCCTCGAGGCAGCGGAGCTCCTAGGCTGTCGGTTGGCTGGTGTCTAACGTAAGGGTGCGGGGCCGCAAGTTCACTGCGGAAGCAGCGCTTAGATGCCTATCTTAGAGTTGTGTGGGTTCAAGGTACTGCCGACGCCGAATCTGGATGACGGGGAGTCTTTGTGGATTGGCCCGGGGCCGGCGCAACCACGGCAGTGCGGTGGGGCGGGGAGCGGGGTTTTGGCTGGGGCCACGGACGGTGGAGGCAAGCTGCTCTGCCGTTGTTCGCTGGCTCTTTGGGGAAGATTCCTAACAGTGTCAGCCGGGAGGCACAAGACGGCCATCAAGCCATCTGGCGTAGATCGGACAGTACCAAAATAAAATAAAACCGTGTGACCCCAATTTAGTCTCAGTCAACAGACGTGTGACCACTCTCGTACCTTGTTGTTGATCTCTTAGTGTATTTCTTCAGATCAAAGAGATGTGTCATTCTTAACATTATGCGTTATCTGCATCTTCAGCCACACCATCTTCCGACTCACCACAGCTGCTCCAACAAGGGAAGCATACACCAGAAGGAAGCTATAGTCCCCACTCAACAGTTCCCTGCATAGAATGTGCGTGCTCGACATAGACAGCCACAATAACTGCAGGGCCATCGACAAGTCAGCACATGATGCTCACTCTTATGGATGGCGGCCAAACAGGTTGTACGCTCATCTTACTTGTGTGCAACATTTATGGCTTTGTTATTCATCTAAGCATGGAAAATAGATTATCACATTTCACTGTATATTCATGCTGATCTCTTACGGGTCTTGTTCAGGAGTTAACGTTGTTCCATAGTTCAGCTAAGAACTTGTTATTCAGGTAACGTTGTTCCATAGTTATCATCCATCAGCGAATGCTATCCCACAGGCTGGTGATTATAATATTATACCACTTCTATTATTACCTATGTTGTTCTTTAATACTTTTGTGTGCCATCTAGTTAATCTCGAGTACAAACACTACTAGGAAAAGGCCTACTAATGACGCACCTATTTTGGCCATTAATGGCGCATTAGTGGTGCGCCATTAGTGCCACGCCATTAGTATATTTTACTACTAATGGCGCACCTCAGATGCGCCATTAGTATATATACAACAGTGCGCCATTAGTATGCCTCCCAGGGGGGCATGTATACCCAGGTGCTTTGGCATACTAATGGCGCACAACAATAAGATGCGCCATTAGTAACTTCGGCATACTAATGGCGCACTGTTTAATGATGCGCCATTAGTATCCTTTGGCATACTAATGGCGCACTATGATGTGATGCGCCATTAGTATGAATATTAGGTTATTTATTTATTTTTTAATTTTCTGTTTTTTGCACAGGTTACAAAATGTATTATTGGACAGAATATAGACAACACACATCAACAACAGATTCATCGAATACAATAGAGGATTAGTCTTTGAATACAATTCATCATATTAGTCTCCGAATACAATTCATCATATTAGTCTCCGAATTGAAAAGACCGAACAAAGATAGAACATTATATTACAAGTCTCGAGACCGCGAGTAGCGAGTTTGTCTTCACATTACAAGTCGATATCGATCATCTAAACTACCATCACATAGAAGAGAGTTGCGGTCATCACGATGAGCATCATCACGATGAAACTCGTCTTCATCCGGTTCCTCCAACGCTCCCTCCCCTCTCCCGCTAGATAGCGGGCGTATCTAGATTCCGCCTCGGCCCTAGTGGTGTACCCTTTGTAACTGTTATCGCTGAATCGGTGAACCTGTCTCCGACACTCCTCCCAGTCGTCGTAGACTCCGGGAACCTTACCCTTGTACACGACATACGACGGCATCGCTATGCACTAGCCAAACGAAACGTTAGTACCAATTCACAGACAATACATAAGCAATATATAAGTATGCAACAGAACGATCAGAAGAGAAAAGCAAGACATTAATAGCATCAATTACATCTAAGTTGAACGACTCTCGAAACCAAAGAGACATACTACAAGTTCATTAAAGTTTAATTACAACATGAGCCAATCGATGTTTCAGAACTAGACACAGCATGACTACTTTCGACTCGACTCAAGGGACCGGAGCGTGAATGAAGCCACCGTCTATCGTGGGAGCCATGAAATCATGGGCGTTGTCAGCCTGCATTTGTAGCATTGTGTTGATGTGACTGTTGGACGGTTGATTTCTCAGGTAGAACTGCCCCGAGGTACGAAGGACATCTTGATGGATGATTTCCGGAAACTCCAACTGGATGCGAAAGAATTCTTGTCTGATGTTCGCGTCCTGGATTGCCGACACGCTCGCGGCCCAATCTTTGAGTTTACTCGGTAGCAGAAGTTGATGATGGTCCCGTACGATCGCCCGCATGTGATGGATGGCGTAGTAGTGTCGGGACCGATTTTCCGGGATATTAATTTCCCAGTAAATGGCCCTTGTGCTCACCAGCCCCAGGATTACTATTAGCTGATGAGACACAAACTTGATACAGAAATTCCAAGCAAAACACCTAATATGTAGTACAAGACCATTCTGGTCAATGAGTACAACATAAGGTTTCTAGTGGTTGATGGCGGAAGCGGGTTGCGATACATCAGCGTCTATGGGACTCCATTTCCCACAGGAACAGCTGACCTGGATAACTCCTATCTTCGCGAGGCTGCTGTCTCCGCTGCCTAGGTTCCGGGGCTGTCATCGCAGCGCTCCTCTCCAAGCAAGAAATCTGGCCAAGACAATAGCCAGGGACAAGCCAGTGAGTACTCTGAATGTACTCGCAAACATTATGAACACAGGTACAATATAACCAATGATAATCATGCACTGAAACATTCCATGATCATTTTGTTAGTCACGAAGTAAAGTTCATGACGCACGCAAGCAGGTTATTCTTATAAAACAGGAGTAAGCAATCAGAGAATAAAAATAAAATGCACCGATCGGGTGTCTGAAGCGACGCCTCGAAAGGATAATAAAATAAGGCATGCCTCAGTCGGACGTCTGAGCGACGTCACATAAAGGGCTTATAAGAATAAATAATAATAAGCATGCCACAGTCGGGCGTCTGTGCGACACCACATAAAGGGCTTATAGAGAAAATAAATAATAAGCATGCCACAGTCGGGCGTCTGAGCGACACCACATAAAGGGCTTATAGAGAAAATAAATAATAAGCAAGCCACAGTTGGGCGTCTGAGCGACACCACATAAAGGGCTTATATGAGAATAATCACAGGGAATATCCAGGAGGTAGAACCGTCCCAGGGATACTCAATAATTCAAACAATACAAATGGTTAGTCCATAATAATATTAATCATAATCGTCATATGTCACATGTTATGATCAATGTTCTGGCTTAGCAGTTTTTCCTCCGAAGACCGACACTAAGACCGACACTTGACCCATCCCAGACTGTAATCCTTAACCGCGGACACGGCTATTCGAATAGATATAACCTCTGCAGAGGGTGTACTCTTTACCCACGAGTAATGGATTTCTTTAGTCCATCGGGACTACTTCCATTTACGGTCTTTTAATTGAAAACACACCTGACCCGCACACACCAGCTTAACTTACCGGTGACTGGAATCACCCACGACACCTGTGAAGCAAAACTCTAAGTGGGGAGGCTACAACCTCGAGTAGCATGGGATCACAGAATTTATAATGCGCGCAAACTAGGGGAGCTACCCCCTCGGCCCCAACCGGAAACACCCATGCCCCCGGACCAGGTGGCATGCCTACCGGATGCAGCCGGTATCTTCCACCATGGCCTCTCTGTACGGTGTGTGCCAAGAAAGGGGTTGACAACTTACTGGACTGTACCCTACCTGCGGCAGGGACAAGTGGTAGTACGAACAAGTATGGGGGTTACCGGAACAAGACCCGATCTATGGTCGACTCAGGAGGTTAAAGCATCACCTACGTGATTAGCATAGCAAACATATTTCACACCAACAGACAGAATCACCACTCATCATGCGCCTCGACATGCCCTCACTGATCTCTCTCATCACCATGAGGTACCATCTTCATGGTCATACTTTATCCATGACAAAACTTCTCCTTGAAGTCTGTCCGGACCAGCTCAGGCATACGTGGCATGAGGCAGTAACCACTTCACATGTATATAACATGATCACAGCAAATCAACTTCTCATCAAATGCATCTATGCATGTCTTGCCATTATATGCAAAACTCATTATTTCATGTGACATAAACATAGCTTACTACTCCTAGCAAGCATTCAACAAAATATCATATCTGTGTTCAAGATGCTTGCCTTCCAAGAGTATGAAGGAGGGGTGCACTTTGAAAGTTTTCATCTTCCCTCCAAAATCCTATTTTAAGAAAATTCAAATCAATACATAATTCAAAAACAGTACAAAAAAGTTGCTCAGAAATTTTTCAAATAAATATGAAAATAAACTAGACAAAATTTGAGAAACAACAAAAAAAGAATCAAATCAATTGGACTTATATTTAAAAAGTTATAGACAGTCAAAGTTTAGTCAAAACTCTGTTTTTAAATAAAACAGAAAAGAAAAACGGTTCAAGGAAGAATACGCTTTTGAGACAGAGAAGACGTACTCCTGTTATTTACGTTTCCACTTAAACCAGCACGGGCCGTCGCTGGGTCACTGACAGTGGGTCCTTCGGGCCCACTGGTCAGGTTTGACCAGTCGCCCGCGCCCTCTTCCTCCTCTGGCCGAGCCGAGGCGGGGCTCCGGCGATCGACGTCGGCGAACGGCGGCTCCTCGCGGGGTTTTGAGGGCGGGGATGGATCCGCCAGTCCAGGGCGGTCCTCCCGGTGGTTGCTAGGTCAGCGGGGGTGGAGGGAGTCGCCGGCGGCGAGCTCCGCGGCGGACGGTGTCTCGGGAGGATTTGGGGTTTTGAGCTATGGTGGCTCCCGATCGGGCTAGAGAGGTGGGGCGGCTCCGCACGGTCTAGGGAAAGAGAATGGGGGCACTGGAATGGCGGGGAGGTTCTTCTTGCGACGCACGGCACTGGAATGCGGCGGCGGCCGAAGCTACCGGAGACGAGGAAGACGGCCTCCCTCCATCGATTGCTGGCTACGGGAGCTCCAGGAAGATGGCCTGAGATTGCCTGAGGGCCTGGACGAGCTCGGGGCTCCTTTATATAGGCGGGGGAGGTCGGTTCCGCGGCGGCCGGAGATAAGATCAGCGAACCGTCTTGCTGTAGCTCGCAGGGCGTCGTGGCGGCGACGGGCGCTAGTGGACGAGCTCGCGGATGAGCTTGGGCTGTTCCCCAGGGCAGCTGGCGAGCTGTGGTGGTCGGGGCGGCGCCGGCCATGGCAGGGGCCTGCTGCGGCCAGCCGCTTGCTGCCGTGGCCGACCTGACGGCGGCGCTGTAGGGCTCCAGGGGTTGGCTTGGGGGTTTCTGATGTGTGGACGAGGGCGGCGTGGCTCTGCAGGTGAGCAAGGGCCAGGGGCACGACGCGGCGGCTCGGGCGCGCGCGTGCAAAACGTGCGCTCTGGGCGCGCCCAGCGCACGCACGCCAGGTGCTCGACGCAATGCCAGGGTGTGGTAGAGGTCTCGGGTGCAAACAAGGCTTAACAGGACTGGTTTAGGGGTAGAGGGAAGACTAGTGGACATGTTGGTTAGGCAAAGCAAGCAGGTTCATAATGCAAACTCAAAACTATGCCAAAACTGATCATGCACTATAGGTGTTTGACATAATGCCAAAATCACCTGTAGGGCTTTGCTAGAGATGCAAATTGGCAGAATGGGGTCTCTTTAGGAGAGGAATATGATGGTGAAGTTGGATTGGATAAACAAGAAACTTAGTAATGCAACTCTTGTCAGAATCCAATTCTGGACAGCAAATAAAGACTATTATTGCATGGACCAAAACTATTCCAATGGGTCCAATCTCCTGGATTTAAGGGTTTGGTATGGTGGTCTAAAAGCAGGAGAAAAACCAGGGGCAATGGGGTAAGATAAAATGGGGTTGCAGTAGAAAATGGCAAACTGGACCAGAGAGCAAAAGAGGATGTTCTGCTCAATTTTTCCAAAGAACACCAATGGGTTTTTTGCATAGAAATGAATTATATGCTTCTACTAACATCTCCAATTTTTGGTGGAATTTTTAAATGAATTTATCAAAGGGTTGCAGTGCAAAAGGGACTCTAAAATTTATGAGAAACCAATTTAAAAGCAATAAAGCTTTAGGGAAATATTTATAGAAATAATTCCACTGATAACAGAAATGATCTTGGGAAGGTATACAAGTCCAACAATATTTTTGAAAAGTTCCCCTTGGAGGGAAAACTCCACAATTCAGAAGAAAAGGATGGTTCTGAAATCAAAACAAAATCCAGAAAAGAAAAATTTAATTTCCTGGCAAAAATTTAAATAAATAAATCATGGTTAAATTTTTGGGGTGTTACAAGTAGGCACCCTTCTGACCGCCAGACGGCTTCTTGACGCAGCAGAACGTCGTATTGTGGGAGAACACGTGCTTGCCGTACTTACGAATAGGCCTGGTGAAGGTGCCTCCAGATTTGGCGTAGCCGGGGAGAACATCATCAAGAACCTTCTTGACATTTGTGTAGTCTACGTTCGACTGACAGTCCGGGTCGAAATATGTGGCCATGGAATATTTGGGGCTTAGGAGGATGAGCGTGCAATGTGTGCCACTGTAGAAAACACGGAATGTTAAAATAAAAACGATCGAAATCTAAGAATTCATATGTTACGGGGCGGTTGAGGGGAGGACTTACTCGGGAAAGTAAGGCACGAGGAGGTTATCCTTATCTCGGTTTGCCAGAATGACGCCTTCGAGGTAAGAACTCGCGACTTGCCGGTCCCCAGCGCTGCCCAAGATCTTGGCACGCATGTAGAAGGGGTCGACTATCACGATGTCCGGGGTCTTGTCGCGAATGATCCGCATCTCCATACTCAGCGAAAATAGTCGAACGAAGGTGTAGTGCAGCGGATGAAGGTTCAACATAGCGTGGATGTCATCAAACCGCAGGACGATCGTACCCCCGATGGAGTTATCCACAAAGCCCTTGCCCTCTGGCACCTTGGCCGCGAAAACTGGGTATGCCACATCCTTCTCTCTGAGACGCCGCTTCTCCAAAGAAAGAACATTGTCATGCAGACTCCGCATAGCACCGGTTGCAGCATCGAGCATATTTCTCGGTAGCATCGGCCTACCCGCCACATGCACCCTCCTCATTACATCCTCAAGTGAAGGTGGCCCGTCCTGAGCACGGATTGTACTCGGTGCCGGCTGGCTCGCACCCTTGTTAGTCTTTCTTTTGCATGCCTTCTTCTTCTCATGTAATGGGACCAAGTTCTGCTCACAGACCGCCTTCTTGAGTGTGTTGGGGCTGATAATATTTCGCACCTCGCCTATCTGAGGCTCGGTGAAGTCGGCAGCTGGAGGCGTCTCCTGAGAGCTGAACGGCAGACGACGCCTGTTACAACTTGGCTTCTCCGCGGTACCAGCTAGATCGCGCACGTCTTTTGTTGGGTTAGGTTCTTGAGAAGGAGGCCCCATGAAGTCGCCACCGTACCCATGATCGGTAAAGTACTGACCGACGTTGCCAAATGTATCGTCGTCGTCGTTGTTCTGATCCTGTGCCATATGCATGTTTGGATCCAGTGGCATAGGGATGTCCGGCACCGTTGCGGCGGTCTTGCCATGGGGCCGACTTGGTGCCGGCACGACTGGCGGTGTTGTCTTTGGGGTGGTGTCCCCCGCCCCCAAACGAATCTGGCTCTTCGGCCAAAGCAGGGGCCAGCTCAGGCAGGCGTTGAGGGTCATCACATCATCATCATCGGCCCCGACAGGTCGAATCGGAGGTAACAACTCGTCGCAGCCTGGCAGCACCCGAACCAGTTGAACCCTAAACAAGTTGGGTGGCATCTGGGTACCGTGGAACAAGGGGTTGCCCGGTTGAACGATTTTGCCCTTGGCGACATCGACCAACTCGTTGTTCACGAAGTGCAGGAGAGTGCACGGAACGTCGGCGGCGCCCTGCGAAAACATGTAGGGCATCAGGGATGCCCAGTCAAAGGCAAGGAGATGAAGTCCTCGGCCGAGAGAGGCTTAATTAGTTACCGTGATGATGGCGTCGAGCTCGGCTAATGTCGAGGCACCACCAATGGCGGGCGTGCAGTTGACGAAGGGGCCGCTTGCTGCAGAGGTGCCGGCCGGCGTACACTCGGGTGCATTAAGCTCCCGTGCCGGCGTCGGAGACACCAATGCCGCCTCCGCCGGAGACACCAATGGCCCCGCCATCGCGTTCTGTGAGTTGATGGCCGTGAAGCTAGGAATCGGGGGCGGCCCCTGTTGGCCGCCCGCAATCCACGCACTCAACCCCTCGATCAAGGTAGGCACAATGGCGGTGATCATCGCTCCGAGTTGTTGTTGCACTTGCTCTTCGACAATCTCCGGAATCCGCGCCACCTGTGCCTTTAGTTCTTGAACCTCGCGCGCCTGGCTTTCCGAGCTGGTCTTTTTCTCCTTTCGCCCACCAGCGTTATAGTTTGTTGACCATTTTGTCGACAAGCCTTTGCCGGCCACACGACCAGCTGACGTCGGCTTACTGAGCTTATCCTTGTTCTTCATTACATTCAACGCCCTATTTAGAGTGGTGTCCCAAGGGTTGCTCTTAGTCGACCCCGCGCTACTGCTTTCAGTCGCCTGCGGAAGGAATGTGAACCATTTAGAAATTTGGCTTCATTAATTAGAATGCAACCATATGGAGCTAATTACACGGGGGTGTATTCCTTACCAGAACAAGCTCAAGCGCCCTGGTCTTCGAATCTGTGGTAAGCTCCTTTGTTTTCGGGTCCTTCTTGTACCGGGCCCTGACAAAGTTCCTGGTCTGCTTGTCACCGTATTTATCGAAGAGGGGCGGTAGGCCTTGCTCGGCACGGTCCGCCTCCTCCTTGTCCCATATAGGCTCCGCCACTCTATAACCATCGGGACCGAGTGTGTGTTCCCCTAAGTTCAGCTCCAGCATTTCTTTCCCCCACTGACTTGATTCGGAGTTTGCGGTGCTTGAGCAATTGATCTTGAAGTCGTTGTAGTCATTTTCGGTGATCGAAGGATTTTTCTCCTTGATATTCTCATAACTCTCACCTTTCTCGATCATTCTCTTCACTGTGCTTTTCCAAGTAGACAGGGCCTTGCTCATCTTCGTGAGGGCAGCATTGTTAACTTTATTCCCTTTGAGGCTTGTGTTTTCAAATTCAGCGGGGAACTTGTATCGTTCGTGCAGCTTCGTGAAGAGGAGGTTGCGCAAATTCCCTCAGTCAGGATGCCTCAGGTTCTCGGTGTTGATCGAGACGGTGCTCCGGAGAATGCACCCGAGCTGAAGCGAGTACCCCTTGACTATTCGTTCGGGTGCCGTTGGATTCCCGTCGGAGTCCACTTCAGTAACTTCCTCCTTGAGGGTGCGGAGCACGGTCGGGCGCCGATCCTTCTGTTGCCTCTTCGGTTGGCTGCCATCTGTGCGTGCACCGCCATCATTAGTGGTGGCATCCTCGGCGGCACCATCAGTGGTGGCATCCTCGGCGGCACCATCAGTGGGGTCATCCTCGGCGGTACCATCAGTGGTCTCAGGATCGGTGGGGAAGGCGGCGTCCTCATACAAGTGAGGTTATTCCTCCATCTCCTGGGATAGCTCCCAGAATGCCTTGCCGCCCGAACCCCCGGCCTCATCGTTGTTGTCCATGTTTCTCTCTAAATAGGAAAAAAGTTTGGTCAAAAAGTTGGTTATTGTCAAGGAACAAGATCATGGTCTCATCATTTAGGGTTTGTCGACACCGAGGCATCCTAAAAGCTAAGCTTTTATCATTGAGGGTTTTTCGACGCCGAGGCACCCTAAAAGCCTAAGCTTTCATCATTTCGGTTTTTATCGACACCGAGGCACCCTAAAAGCCAAGGTTTTATAATTTATGGTTTGTCGACACCGAGGCATCCTAAAAGCTAAGCTGGGAAGGAGAATTCTAAGTTGGGCCTAATCACTTGGCTCTATTGCCGCCTATGGTTTAATGCAGCTAGAATAAAGGGGCACTTGATCCTACTTAATTAACTACTAAGATACCCCGGCCCATGGATTAGTCACGAGTACCCCATATGTCCTATTTTTAGCAAAGTCATGCTAAAATTCACGGAAAATTTCAGCATGACCTTTGCTGAAAATAGGACATATGGAGTACTCGAATTTGCCGGAACGGAAGTTAATCGACATTCCAGCAAACTCAAGGGCCTCTCGGGTGGACAAGGCAAAAAAAGGCCTCCATCACAACATGGAAAATACATTGGCAGTTACATCAACAGCTTTTTGTGTCTTTTGACAGTACCACATTGATAGAAGTATCACTGTCAGAAGAAGGGGGTTTTAGTTTGAACCAAAGACAACAATTCAAGCCAACTGTTGTAGCTCTGTTCATCTACACATCTCATAAATAATAGCTTTAAAACAACACCAACCCAGACCTAGGCAACAGTGGCATCTTGTTCATTTACATATCCCAAAACAGAAGGCAATGTTTTGCCATTATCTAGTTTCCACTTATAAAAATTATTAGCAGCAGCAAAGCCTAAGGCTCTGTTTGATAGCAAAGTATTAAAAAAACTGCAGTATCAACAAACTACGGTAATTTAGCCTGTAGGCATAACATACCATGGTTTTAACATAACAGAGTATTTTTAGAGTATTGACAATACAGAGCATCTGTTTGGCTGTGGCTTGCGCAGTGCTGTAAGTGTAGCTGGCTCCATGGTTTTAACATAACAGAGCAAAGTATTAAAAAAAACTGCAGTATCAAAAAAGAGGTCCAGGGTTCTTTTTTTTATGCAGAGAAATTACTACAGTTTTGAGAATACTCTAGTTTTAATTTGGGGCAACAACATGGACAGCAGCGTCTTCCTCCTTAATGCAAAGTTCCTCCAATTTTTTTTCTCTTTTAACAATCAGAAGCACAATACACAGAACCCCACATGAATCACATGCTCTTTCAATGGGAGAAGACAAAATTACTAAAAGAAGAGAAGTGCACCATATAGGAAAACTGATGTTTGGCAACAAGGCAACAAGTTCGGTTAAGCCAGCAAAACTACATCAAACCGTAGCATAACCATAGTAGAAGGCATAGCTCCCCCCAATTCCAGCACCCTTGTAACCATAGACCAACACCCACTTTACCGCGTCCATCCTACACTCTCTACCGCATGTCTGCTACACCTTGTATCTACTCTACTCAGCGAGAAATATATCGTCCAGTGGTACTAAGTAGAGAAATTTATTTTGTGCTAAGAAACAAACAGTTCACAGTTGAGGGTGACTTATCAAGATTTTCCCCATTTTTTATGGTTGTTGGAGTCATAACAAGATCGGTTACTAGATTGGGAAGAAAATTAACGCACGGCTCGCAACGGCTTGTTGGAGTCATAACAGAATATGCTTAACTGCTGAGCCTTTTGACACAACAGAACAGAATATGCTTGTAAACCTTCTTCTTCTTCTTTGCCTCATATACCTGATCTTTCTTCAGGTATATGTTCAGAGACAGGAAGTTCAGAGAACTAGTGTCCTGACTGAAACTAAAAAATTTGAGCACTCATTCGGTTTAACTGAAACTAAACCAGTTAAACATACGAGGCAAAACCAAAGCATCCACAGCCTTATTCTCCAGGCCGAATCACTTACCGACAACAAGCATATGCAGCACCGGATCTGTTATATAATTGGCCGTAGCACATTACTAGAATTTACCATGATCATACCTCATAAACTTTGATTACTCATTTGGTTAAACTAAAAGTCAAACACTAGAGGCAAAACTAAAGCGTCAGGAAACGAAAGCATCCAGAACCTATTCTCCACGCCAAATCATTTACCGACGACAAAGGACTGAAAGATATAAAAGGACCAAACCAATCTGTTATACTTTATATTTAGTATTGGCCACAGTAGGAGCTAAACTCTGAGTACTCATTTGGTTAAACTGAAAGTGAATCAATCATCATACACAAAGAGCCAAAAATCAGTTAAAACAAGGCAAAACTAAAGCTTCAGAAAAGAGCTAGTATGAAGACTGAATCGGAATGACATCCACAGCAAGTATGAAGTATAGATCATCTACAAAGAAACAAGTCCTACAAGCATATAGTTTTGTCGATCTACTCAAGCATCAAGCATGAATACATTGCCGCATTTGGCCACATCACAGAAGTCATTCTGTTCTGTTGTGTCAAAAGGCTCAGCAGTTAAGCAGTAACAGTTGAAGAAGAAGAAGGTT
The DNA here is from genome assembly GCA_902687465.1 of Secale cereale. Classification (NCBI taxonomy): domain Eukaryota; kingdom Viridiplantae; phylum Streptophyta; class Magnoliopsida; order Poales; family Poaceae; genus Secale; species Secale cereale. The sequence goes on along the minus strand of LR738710.1, from coordinate 95,707,887 downwards.
TATTACCCTCACAATGAACACAATCCATGTCCACGACACGCGAACAGACAATCAGAAATTGGCAAACTCACTAGGCATCTCATCCCTCCCACCACGCCACTGATCCCCCGCCACAGAACCTAGGGTTTATTAGGGGACTGCACGAATCACGCGAAGGAGCGTACAAGGAAGCGAGGAGGACGCACCTGGCGGCGTCAGAGCCCCGCGGGAGAGGGCGGCGCGCGTCGGGGACGGGGAGGCCGCGCGGCGCCGGGGCTCCACGAGAAGGCATCACGCGTCGGGGACGGGGATGCAGCATCGAAGCGGGCCGGGGGGCGCCTGGCCTCGACGGGAACAGCAGCGTAGGGCGGTGCTGGAAGGCGCCGGAGTTGCGCGGGGAGGGCGGCGTCGCGGGTCCTCTGGGCGGCGGCGTCGGGAGAGGAGAAGGCAAGGGGATCGAGGGCGAGGGCGAGGGAGAGAGAGGGAAATATGGATGGGGCACAATACTAATGGCGCACCGCCCCCTGGTGCGCCATAAGTACATCCATACTAATGGCGCACCTCCCCATGGTGCGCCATTAGTATTTTTTTTTTGATTTCTGCTCGAACCAACAGGTTATCTTCCACCTGACCTGATCCACATCAGGTCCCTTCTACTAGCTCGACTGGTCAGCACCCAGTTCTCACACCAGGAGGTCCTGGGTTTGATTCCCAGGCTCCACAATTGTTTTTATGCATTTAAAATGCTGTTTGATACTTCTTTGTGTTTAAATATGTTCAAACTTGTTTAAATCATAACTGTAATATATTTTTTATAAGACAGTAATAATTTTTTAAAAAATATCATCAAATTTGCTATTTGAATATATTTATGAATATGAAAAATATCATCAAATTTATTATTTGAAAATATCATGAGTTCATGGGTCGGCGACGGCGGCCGATGGAGCGGGGGAGGGTGCGGGGGGTCGGCGG
>LR738710.1:95668049-95706870 GCA_902687465.1 Secale cereale | reverse complement strand
GGCGGTTGAGTAGGGGAGGGTGCGGGGGGTCGGCGGCGGCGGCCGGTGGACCGGGGGGTGCTCGTCGGCGAGGGGGGCCGGATCTGGCGAGGTGGGATAGCGATCGAGATGGAGGGGGATCGAGATCGAGTGTCCATGAAATTTAAAAATATTCATGATAGTTCAAAAAGTGCCCATGAAATACAATCGAGAAATGAAGGCTACGATTTAAATACAATCGATCTTATCTAGCTATCTGTTCACAATCTTCTTGCCCTTCTTTTTCGCAAATGGAGTTCTTCTGTGGAACGGACGTCCTTTAGGTAGGGTGGTCCTGCTTCTTCTTGTGGTGTATGCTGCTACTTCATCATCGTCGTCATGTTCGATCCTCCGGTCGCCGTACTTGTCGAAGTCTTGCTCATTGGCTACCCCATCCATTCTGATGATCTTCCTTTTGCCTCTCCTCACGACAACACGACTGGGCTTTGACGGGTCGGTAATGAAGAAGCATTGGTCAACTTGGGAAGCCAGTACCCATGGCTCATTTTTCGCGGTGACGTTTGCGCCCGCGGTCTTGGATTTGGCTTCGGGTATAACCATGGTGGTGAAATACCGGTCTTCTTTTAGGACGCTCTTGGCCCATCTGACACGAAACATCGGGACCTTCTCTCCAGCATAGCTCAGCTCCCAGATCTCCTCGATCCTTCCGTAGTATCTGTCCTTGTCATTACCGGTGTAGGATTCCATCGTTACCCCGGAGTTCTGATAACCATCGCTCTTCATGTCCTTGGCCTCGGTGTAGAATGTGTAGCCATTGATATCGTACGCCTCATAGGTCATCGGGTTGTGCTCGGCGCCCTGTGACAAGGCGAATATGAGTTGTTCTTCCGCGGAAGAATCCTCATGTAAAGGGTACGACAGAAGCTTCTGCTTGAACCAACGCGTGAAACATGAGTTGTGCTCTTTGATTATATCTCCGTCCGTCCTCTGTTGGCCTCGGTCATTGTACGTCTTCTCAATAAAGGTTTTGTGCTCTACCACCCAAGGATCGACCATGTCTATGTGTTGTAGCGCGACTAGGTTTGCTCTTTCAAAGTCGGCGAGTCGACCCTCGAAGTCGACATGCATTTCGCGGCGACCCTCACGGTGACCCCATCTAGCGAGCCTGCCGAGGTGCCTGTTGATGGGCAGACCAATGGGGTTCTCGATGCCTAGATAATTCGTATAGTAGGATAATTCGTACAGTAGGAGATGCACTCTTCGGTCAGAAAGCCCCTGGCTATGCTTCCCTCTGGACATGACAAGTTGCGAACGTATCCTTTGATGACACCATTCATCCTTTCGAACGGCATCATGCTGTGCAGGAACGTCGGCCCGAGTTGGATGATATCGTCCATGATATGGACCAGCAGATGCACCATAACGTCGAAGAATGCGGGCGGGAAGTACATCTCAAGCTCGCATAGTATCACCACGATCTCTTCCTGTAGCCTTCTGAGTTGTCTCACGCCAACAGACTTCCGAGGGATGACGTCGAAAAAGTTGCATAGGCCAAATAGGGTTTCACGGACGTGCGCGTCCATGATCCCACGGATTGCAACTGGAAGTATCTGCGTCATCAGCACGTGACAGTCGTGAGACTTCATCCCGCTGAACTTCAGCTTCGCTGGGTCTAGGTATCTGCTTATCTTCCCCGCGTAACCGTAAGGAAGTTTTACTCCTACGAGGCAGGTGAAAAACTGCTCGATCTCCTCCTGACTTAGAGTGAAGCACGCGGGAGGGTAGTCATTTCCGGTCTTATTGGCCTTTTTGCCTTTGCGACGACTTTCCGTGTCCTGCTTCGCCTCATCATCATCATCATCATGATCATCATATATAGCGTGAAGCTCCTGCCTGATGCCCATTGATTTCAAGTCTGCCCTTGCTTTTGGCCCATCTTTGGTCCTCTCTGGCATGTTGAGCAGGGTACCAAGCAGACTCTCGCACACGTTCTTCATGATATGCATTACATCAAGGCTGTGAAGCACACGGTGGATCTTCCAGTACGACAAGTCCTAGAAAAACAGACCTCGTTTTCCATACCTTCAGCAGCGGCTCTGGCACCTTTCGCTTCTTTCCCGGCTCCGGCGCCTTTTGCTTCTTTCCCGGCAGTGGGCAATCCTTCCAATTTTTCAACAGCTTGTCTATTTCCTCGCCGCTCCTCGTACGCGGGCGTCCTCGGGGTTCGGTTTCACCATCGAACAGATCCTTGCGTTTTCTCCACAGGTCATCATCGCGAAGCCACCTTCGATGTCCCATGAACACGGTTTTTGAAGACCCGGGATCTCTATCTAGCTGGCGATACGTTGTGTCATCCATGCACCTGACGCATCCAGAAAATCCGTGGACCACCTGCCCCGCGACATATCCGTAACTGAGATAGTCGTGCACCGTCATGAGCAGTGCGACTCTCATAGGGAAATATTCTTTCTGTGCGGCGTCCCACGTATTGGCTGGCGTTTTCCACAGCGTGTCAAGCTCCTCTTTCAGCAGCCCCAGATACAGATTGATGTCGTTCCCTGGTTGTTTCGGTCCTTCAATTAGCATACTCATGTGAATGTACTTCCTCTTCATGCACAACCAGGGGGGGGGAAGGTTGTACATCCACAGAAACACAGGCCAGGTGTTATGTGTGCTTCTCTGGCTGCCAAACGGATTGACTCCATCGGTGCTCGCGCCCAGCACGATGTTCCTTGGATCTTTCCCAAATTCTAGGTCTTAGAAGTTCAACGCTTGCCACTGGCTCGCATCCTTAGGGTGACTCAGCATCTTGTCTTTTTTATCTATCTCCGGATCATTTGCGTCATCTTTTCGCTTCTTCTCCTCCCTATCCGCGTGCCAACGCAGGAGCTTTGCTACCTTAGGGTCCGCGAAATACCGCTGCAGACGAGGAGTGATCGGAAAGTACCACACCACTTTTCGAGGAGCTTTCTTCCTCTTCTTGTATCGAGTGACGCCGCACACCGGACATATGGTAGACTCCGCGTGCTTGTCCCGATAAATGATGCAATTGTTCATGCACACATGGTATTTCACGTGCGGTAAATCCAGAGGACACATGATTTTCTTCGCCTCCTCGAAACTGGTCGGGGACTTGTTCCCCTTGGGAAGACGTTCGTGCCAGAATGACATGTTCTCGTCGAAGCATGTGTCGGTCATTTTGTGTTTTACCTTCATCTCCAGAGCCATGAGCGTTACTTTCAAGCGGGTATCCTCAGGCCTGCATCCTTCATACAATGGAGTAACCGCGTCTAACTCAAGTTGATCCATCTTGGCCTTCTCTCGGGTGGCAGCTCTTGCGTTATCCGTCTGCTTGAGAAGCAGCTCTTGAATATGAGGGTCCTGCACCTAGCCCATCGATGGTCCAGCGTCGTCTGCTCCGCCGGTATCATCATCTTCATGATCATGCCCGTCGTCTGCTCCGGCATCTTCCTCATCATCATGTCCTGCATCTTCTACATGATGACTGTGTACAGCATCACTGTCGTGATCATCTCCTGGGGATTCTTCGTCTTCTCGCCCGCCCGAGCCGCGGTGGTTGTCTTGCTGCCCATCCTCATTTCTTGCCCGGCCCCCATGGACGACTTCGTAGTCATCTTCATCACCTTGCCACCGATAGCCATCCATGAAACCACGCAAGAGCAGGTGGTCCCGCACCTGCCCGGAATCCGGGTCCGCAATAAGGCTCTTCAGCTTGCATCTTCGACACAGACATCTTATCTATGTCTCGTTCTTTTGAAGCATCTCGGCCTTCGCGGACCTCAAAAACCTATTCACGATGCCTTCGGTCATCGTGCGGACCATGTTCGCCTGCGGGGTAGAGCAAAACGATATTTTAGAACCAAGAAAAAATTTGGCATGACTTTCCCTAAAAATAGGACAAAAAAGAATGCTTAATGCCAAAATTCTCGCCGAAACGGAAATGAATCAACATTCCAGGAAAATATTGGCAACTATCGCATTTCAAATACCGGTACACCTCCAAACACAAACACATATGCAACACCACGAACATACATAGATCTAGCTAGGCCATAAAAATTGCATGTGCACATTGTTGTAGGGAGAACAACATAAATATAGCTTCCCCCCTTACTTACCTATCAAAACAAGGTAATTTAACCACTTAATTTGAATGAATCTATGGTGGAAATGATGTGAAAAAGAGGAGGCACCCGAGACAAGGAGGAGGTGGAGAGAATGAAGTGGGGAGAAAGTGAGTGTGGGCAGGAAAGGCTGTCCAAAATATCTTGTTGCTGCCCACTTACTAATGGCGCACCAACTCTAAATGCGCCATTAGTAATCCAGGTTACTAATGGCGCACCTTCTGGTGATGCGCCATTAATAGTTTTGCAAAAAAAAAACATACTAATGGCGCACTGTGGAACAGTGCGCCATTAGTAGTTTTGCAAAAAAAAAGAATAAAAAATATAATAAAAAAACAACATTAGTGGCGCACTTTCCGACAGGTGCGCCATTACTAGTTACAACTAGTAATGGCGCACTGTGTCTGGATACGCCATTAGTATGTTTGGACATGCGCACTAGTTCAAAAAAAATTGATACTAATGGCGCACCCTGGGCCAGGTGCGCCATTAGTAGTTTCAACTCTAATGGCGTATCAGAAGGTGGTGCGCCATTAGTATATACTAATGGCGCACCGCTTGTCTGGTGCGCCATTAGTGTCAATCCCATCTATAGCCCTTTTTCTAGTAGTGAAACGATACATATTATGTAGCTTTCATCTGTGTTGTCCCTTTAGTTTTTGAGACCTGTTGCTGCTAGTTAACCCCAGTCCTACTATTTATGTCATCTCCTACAGGCACTCCTTACATAAATCTAACTACTAGTTGTGTTCCATGCATGTCAGATATAATTGCACACACTGATATATCCACAAGAACCTCACGTAGCAATGTAAAGGTCAATAAACTTGATGTCAATGATACCCAATATGATGGAACATGTAAAGGCAGTTCTTCAGAAGACTTGCAGAAAGATGTTGAATCCTCTTCACCCCACAAGGTCCTTGCTCTAACTTGGCCCGTGATATGGGTACAACATGCATATAATGTCCTGGAGTGTATCACTTTGTTGCAATGCCATGTGCTTAGCATGCTGATCATGCATGTAAATATGTCATGCCTTCCTGTTTTTCAGTACCTATTCCATTCATGATAACATGTTTTCAAATTCAAGTACTGTCATTCTACTTTATCGCAATGCCATCTGCTTAATTTGGACATCATGCTTCTGAATATCTTATGCATTGTTATTCATCAGTATGTACTTCATTTGTCTACCATATCATGTTTTTTACATTGAAGTGATGTTCTAGTGCTCTGTTGCAACGCCATATTAGTTTCCCAATCATACACGTGTATGTTGCCTTAGTTTTTTCTGTACGTATTCTCCTAGCATACTTTTTACATTCAATTAGTGTTTTTTACTATGTTGTCCTGTCGTATCCCTAGCTCTTACACCATACTCCCTCCGTCCGGATTACATGTTGCTGAAATGGATAAAAAGGATGTATCTAGAACTGAAATACGCCTAGACCCATCCATTTTTTTCCGGATGGAGGGAATACATGTCAATATGTCATGCCTTTCTATTCTTCGGTACCTATTCCATCTCTCTGTTGTAGCATGTTTTATAATTGAAGCACCATCCTTCTATACAAGGCATGCAAGGGGAAGACGACTATGTTAGAATCTGAAGGGTTACAAACCAGGTCTTTGCAAAAGATCCAAACGCCAGGAGATAATAAACCAACTCCAGTTTTTATAGATACTGCTCCAGCACAGAGAAACCCAACTCCTACTGATAATAAGCAAATTCCAGTGGCCAAAGAACCAGTACGCTCCAGTCCAGCAAAAATATGTCAACTCCATTCTAAGAAGTGTGTGTGTATCCTTGCATCATGAAATTTTATAGCATGTTGATCATATTTTCTACATGTTTCTTACCCATCTCTCTTTTAGAAAATAAGCTTAACAGATAGAAGAATTTCTGCATTGGTATCGTCTGTGAGGAAATATTCTTGCAGGAATTCTCTGTACTCCAATGCAGATGTAAGTACCTGTTGTATATCACTATATTTTTACATCAGCATGTATTTTGTTAATCGGTGTGAATCCAACCTTTATCTGATCTAAATTTAGTTGTAGCAAAATGTATGATTAAAGGCCACAATATTGATTTTTGTAAGGAAAACTGTCTGGTTGTTTTGCAACCTGAGCTGCATGAGTGTACTATCTCATATCAGTGGGTTTGATTACTTTGGTTCTGCAGTGGGTTTTAAGTGTTTTTTACTGTGTTGTCCTGTCGTATCCCTAGCTCTTACATCATACTCCCTCCGTGCGCATTACATGTCGCAGAAATGGATAAAACTGGATGTATCTATAACTGAAATAGCCTAGACCCATCCATTTATTTCAGGATGGAGGGAATACATGTCAATATGTCATGCCTTTCTATTCTTCAGTACCTATTCCATTTCTGTTGTAGCATGTTTCATAATTGAAGCGCCATTCTTCTATATAACGCATGCAAGGGGAAGACGGCTATGTTAGAATCTGAAGGGTTACAAACCAGGTCTTTGCAAAAGATCCAAACGCCAGTAGATAATAAACCAACTCCATTTTTCATAGATACTGCTCCAGCACAAAGAAACCCTACTCCCATTGATAATAAGCATATTCCAGTGGCAAAAGAACTAGTCCGCTCCAGTCCAGCAAAAGAATGTCAACTCCATTCTAAGAAGCGTGTGCGTATCCTCGCATCATGAAATTTTATAGCATTCTGATCATATTTTCTACATGTTTCTTACCCATCTCTCTTTTAGAAAATAAGGTTAAATGATAGAAGATTTCCTTCATTGGCATTGTATTCAAGGAAAATATCTTGCGGGAATTCTCTATGCTCAAATGCTGATGTAAGTACCTGTTGTATATCACTATATTTTTACATCGGCATGTATTTTGTTAATCGGCGTGAATCCAACCTTTGTCTGATCTAAAATTAGTGTAGCGAAATGTTAAAGGCGCCAATGTTGATTTTTGTAAAGAAAACTGCCTGGTAGTTTTGCATACTGAGATGCATGAGTGTACTATCTCATATCATGCACATTACTGAATTGTAGTGCTGCTCTGGTTACCCATTCATTCATTGTGTCAATGGTGCTTTCGTATTATCTTACCTGGCTGATGATAGCTGTGCCATATTGTGTTAATTTGGTGTTGGCTAGTTGCCCAAACGTTCGTTGTGCCAATGTTGCTTTCCTATTATCTGACTTGGCCAATGATAGCAATGCTAGTGTCTTAATTTGGTGCAGGCTGCCGAAGATAAGAAGACAAACTCTGAAAACAACAAGGCAACCCCATTGTTTCTTTCCAATAAATCTAGGCCAGGTAATATGCCAATAACTCGTGATTAATCTGTTTGGTTCCCCTCCTAATTTATGTTATGATGCAGTGGTCGAGACACTCTCCACTATCAATAATACAAGCCTGCCAAAATCGCCATCTGAATCTGTTCAGTATCCTCTGTCTCGAATGCAATGGAAAAAATGTATGTTTGTGAACCAATTAATTGCTGAAGGAATGATGGAAATGGTGGAGGAATTAGAGGTGCAGAGTCGTGCGACACAACAACTGGTCAATGTTTTCACAGACAGTGTAGCAAAGCAGCAAGAACTTGCCCACATGCTTATGGGCGTCATCCGTGCTGAGGTTGCAGATTGTGACGTTGTAGATCGTTAGGTTCTGTTCATTTATTTGCACTGGCATCAATCTTTGATTGCCCAGCGGATGTAATTTCCTATAATATATGCTGGATGTGCAACGTTTTTTCCTGTATGCCGTACCTTTGCTTGATCGGTTTTGGTCCTGTGCATAATTGCTCGTCGTAATGGGCTCAAATTATCTAATTTTGCCTAAAGACATGTACGAACTTTAGTGGGTCCATTAAGTTAATGGGCCGTTACCAGGACGAAAGTTAATGGTAGGCCCTCTTAACTCCCGAGTCGTTAACAAGCTGTCATCGAAGCGGGCAACAGGTGGGCCCAATTGATTTCACGGGCCGTTAACAGGCCGTTACTAAGTTCGGGCTACATATGGCCCAACTATACTGTGGGCCTTTAGTAGGCCGAAAGAGACAGCGTGCTTGTACTGGACCATGAAGAGCATGGGCCGCTAAGAGGCCGAAAGTCAGGTCATGTTGTAAATGGCCCAACTGTGTTGTGGGGCTTTAGCAGGCCGAAAGAGAAACCGGGCTGGTATTGGACCATGAAGGGCATGGGCCGTTAAAAGGCCAAAACTCGGGTCCGACTACAAATGGCCCAACTCATTTATGGTCCGTTAACAGGCTGAAAGGCACACAGGGCCGGGAATTGGCCCAACACTTAAATGGGTCGCCAAAAGGCCAAAACTCAGGTCCAACTACAAATGGCCAAACAGATATATGGGTCGTCACCAGGCTGAAAGACACACCGGGCCGGAAATTGGCTCAACACTTAAATGTGTCGCTAAAAGGCTGAAACTCAGGTCCGACTACAAATGGCCTAACTGATTTATGGGCCGTCAACAGGCTGAAAGACACACCGGGCCGAAAATTAGCCCAATATTTAAATGGGTCGCTAAAAGGCCGAAAGATGTACATCGTGATAATTGGCCCATCCACTGAATGAACTGTTAACAGGCCGAAATCTCATCGGGCCAATATTGAGCCCAAATATATAGCAGGCTGTTAACGGGCTCGAACTGACGATGGGCTGCTATGGTGTCAAATCTTTAACGGGCCGTTGACGGGCCGAATTGGCACATCTCGTATGGGCCGTGGGCTTAAATGGACCTGACACAAGTAGGCCTTATATGGGCCAGCCTACTATTTTTTACTGGGCCGGCCTTTTTCACCAGAATGGGCCACTGTTGGCCCGTGCCACGTGTCGACCTATCATAGGCGCCTCCTGTCCAATGAGTGGATGATGTCTATCCCAACGGTGAGGCAACACGTGTTTCCTCCGGCCAATGATGATTTTACACGTGGAAAATCCCCATTGGTCGGGGCTGTTAATGGGTTATCAGATCCAAAACCGGACGCGATAGCTTAACGGTGTTCCGTTATGGTGGATGCCATGTGTCGGTCACCCTTGACGAAAGCACTTGTATGACGCGCGATTTATCGTCATGGAAGTGGACACTTTCGTGATGATAATTTTGGTAATGTCATGGAACACTTCTACGACAGCACAGGTATGACTATCTTGATTCTGTCATAAATTTGTCATGGATGTACATGCATGACAGAAAACGTGACCTACTGTGACAAACACGTATCATCACGGAAGTGTATTTTTTGTAGTGTTATGACAACGCGGTTGATGTAGTCGTACGTCTTCACGATCGACCGATCCTAGTATCGAACGTACGACACCTCCGCGATCTGCACACGTTCAGCTCGGTGACGTCCCACGAACTCACGATCCAGTAGAGCTTCGAGGGAGAGTTCCGTCAGCACGACGGCGTGATGACGGTGATGATGAAGTTACCGATGCAGGGCTTCCCCTAAGCGCCGCTACGATATGACCGAGGTGGAATATGGTGGAGGGGGCACCGCACACGGCTTGGAACAATCAACTTGTGTCTCCTAGGGTGCCCCTGCCCCCGTATATAAAGGAGCAAGGGGGGAGGCCGGCCGGCCTTGGTGCGCCCCAAGGAGAGGAGGAATCCTCCTCCTAGTAGGAGTAAGATTCATCCTTTCCTAGTCCTACTAGGAAGGGGGGAGGGGGAGGAAAGAGAGGGAGAGGGAAAGAGGGGCCGCGCCACCCTCCCCTAGTCCAATTAATACTCCCCATGGGAGGGGGCGCGCCACCTCCTGGGCTGCTGCCCTCTCTCTCCCCCTAAGACCCACTAAAGCCCAATACTTCCCCGGGGGATTCTGGTAACCCCTCCGGCACTCCGGTTTTCTCCGAAACCACCCGGAACACTTCCAGTGTCCGAATATAGCCGTCCAATATATCAATCTTTAAGTCTCAACCATTTCGAGACTCCTCTTCATGTCCGTGATCACATCCGGGACTCTGAACTATCTTCGGTACATCAAAACACATAAACTCATAATACCGATCGTCACCGAACGTTAAGCGTGCGGACCCTACGGGTTCGAGAACTATGTAGACATGACCGAGACTCATCTCCGGTCAATAACCAATAGCGGAACCTGGATGCTCATATTGGTTCCTACATATTCTACGAAGATCTTTATCGGTCAAACCGCATAACAACATACGTTGTTCCCTTTGTCATCGGTATGTTACTTGCCCGAGATTCAATCGTCGGTATCTCAATACCTAGTTCAATCTCATTACCGACAAGTCTCTTTACTCGTTCTGTAATGCACTATCCTGTAACTAACTCATTAGTTACATTGCTTGCAAGGCTTACAGTGATATGCATTACCGAGAGGGCCTAGAGATACCTCTCCGACAATCGGAGTGACAAATTCTAATCTTGATATATGCCAACTCAACAAGTACCATCGGAGACACCTGTAGGTCACCTTTATGATCACCCAGTTACGTTGTGACGTTTGGTAGCACACAAAGTGTTCCTCTGGTATTCGGGGGTTGCATAATGTCATAGTCATAGGAACATGTATAAGTCATGAAGAAAGCAATATCAATATACTAGACGATCAAATGCTAAGCTAACGGAATGGGTCAAGTCAATCACATCACTCACTAATGATGTGATCCCGTTAATCAAGTGACAACTCGTGTCTATGACTAGGAAACTTAACCATCTTTGATTCAACGAGCTAGTCAAGCAGAGGCATACTAGTGACACTTTGTTTGTCTATGTATTCACACATGTACTAAGTTTCCGGTTAATACAATTCTAGCATGAATAATAATCATTTATCATGACATAAGGAAATATAAATAACAACTTTATTATTGCCTTTAGGGCATATTTCCTTCAGGCGATGCCACCTAAATCCTAGCATAACGCTAGGCTGATCCGTGCTCAGCCACGGAGATGGATCTCTCCTTCGACTGGTGTGTTTAAGATAAATGTCCATGGCGCTGTCAATAAGGCGAACCAAATTGGTGTTATCATCTCAGTATGTCATGACGAGGTAGGTCTTTATATAGGGTCACCAATCCTGCAGTGCTTGAAACGCATGCTTGCCATGAGGCACTTTCGCTTGCTAAAGATCTTCTTCTTCAGAATATGCGAGCACATCCGATTGCCAAGGAGTAGTCACACACATTTTCAATGACACATATTGAATCACTGGCTCGGTGGTAAAAGAAATCAAAGACACAATGACGGATTTTGCTTCTGCTACTTCTGTGCGTGAAGGGCGTCTATCTAGCTAAACATGCTTTACATCTAGTCAAGGATCCTCATTTGTGGCTTATAAACACTCATGATACTATAATCATTTCTGTAAATTTGAGTTTTGGATAAAGTAAAGCATGTTTACGCCTAAAAAAGCCAATTCACCTGTATTTGGTGCTATAGGCGTCAAATAGAAGCGGTTGTGTAGGGCATCTCCAACACGGATCCTCAAACCGCCCACAATCGATCCAAACACATTTTGCCATCAAACATGGTACCCCATCGATCCGTGCGCTGGTCTGGTTGTTCGTTTTTCCGCAAACCAGAAGCAAACAGGGGCCCTTATGGCCGTACAAACATCCGCATGACGTATCAAAAGCACCACGTCTCCTCTCTCTATCTGGATGGCGGAAGGCGCTACTAAGTTTTTTTCTTTCTATTTGGCGAAAAGCTGCTAGGGAAGCACTATTGTTTCACCTTTTTTTTTCAAGTGCTACACTTTTTCTTTTTTCTTTCAAAGTGCTCACAATGGCGGAAGGCACTAATTTTTTCAAGTCACAATGACGGAAATCACTATTTTCTCATTCTTTTGTCTTCAAATGCTACTTTTTTTTCTCAAGCACTCACGCTGGTCCGAGCGATGAATTTTTTTGTTCAAATTTGTTATCAAATGGATGTGAGTGACCTGGCCATGGGCAGCCCGGCCCGGCCCGAAAAAGCCTGGCCCGACGCTACTCCCGGGCCGGGCTCGGGCCTAGATATCGAGTCCGATGGCTAGGTTGGGCCGGGCCCGGGCCCGTTGTTTTTGCTCTTTTCTGAAGGGGGCCGGCCCGTGGCCCGAGGTCCGCCAGGCTTTTGCAAGTTTGGGCTGGGCTTGGGCACAAAAAACAGGCCCAATGGCCAGACTGGGCCGGGCTCGGGCCTAGGTTATTTGGCTCAGGCTTGGCTAGGTCCGGCCCAAAACCCAACCCGGCCCGAGGTTTGGCCAGGTATAGATGCGAGCATGTTTGGACGGCGCTGTAGTCCATGAAAACGAGCATCTATCAGGACAGACAGGTGGGCCTGGCCGACCGGTACGCGGGTGAAACTACCGCTCCCGTCGCCGAGCAGGAGCCGAATCCCCACAGCCCCCGGCTCCGACACGGTCACACCGCCTCGCCACGAGCCCCCTCGATATCTCCTCCGTCTCCTTCCCCAATCGTCTGCTCTTCTCGCCTCCATCCCCAACGAGGACCCCCTGATTCGGCGAGGTTCCAATTCGGCCGGCGACTCGGATCTCGGCGGGGGGTTGCAGTGGCCATCCGTCAGGACTCGCACGCCATGGCCGCCGCCGCCGTCTCCGCTGCCGACTCCGCCGATCCCGCCGTCGCGACCTCAACCTGCGCGCACTGGTAACCGTCCTTTCCGGCCTCTGGCGGCGCCTTCGCTTGTCCGTCTCTTATTTACTGCAGGCTACCAGTAGACAGTACTGCTTTCCTCTTTCCGTCCGGCAATATTTTTTACTGCAGTAGTTCATCGGTTAGTAGCCTTTTTTGCCCTCTGCGATGGCAATTCATCAGTAATAGTCGGATCGCATGGACTACTTATATAGATAGTGCCTGGAGGCATGTCTTATGCTTGTGGATTACTGACCATACTTCTCTGCGAATTTATTCAGTAACCGGGAGGTTCCGTCTCCGAACATCGCGCTGCATTCTGCACACTGCGCTCGCAACCTTCATTTGAAGTGTGAGCATTGTGGAGATATGGTCCCAAGAAAGCACATGGATAGGCACTACGATGATAACCACGCTCCGGTACATTCCCGAATTCTGATCGTATCCAGAATGTATTCGTCTGATTTTGATGCCCAGACATGTTTTCATTCTCCTCACCGGTGTTCTTCGCATATCCTGTGATGCTGCTCAATCCAATATCCTGCATAAATTCATCACATAAATCTGCATTACTGTTCAGTGTGCTTCCGGCATAATCTAACTGCAGCAGCACGGTAACACGTATGTTGTAACCACTAACTAGCATGCCACAATTATCTGGCCATCATGTCGGTGGATTCTTATGCTTGTAACGGAAAACGTTCCTTTATTTAACCATAGATAGGCTAAAAAGATGGCAACAGATGTACTCCCTCCGTTCACAAATATAAGATGTTTTAACATTTTTTTGAATCGAATTTATATAGACACGTTTTAGTGTGTTTGTTCACTCATTTCAATCCGTATGTAATCCATATTGAAATATCTAAAACATCTTATATTTGTGAACAGAGGGAGTACATCTTACTGGATTTATGTACTGTCTGTATTACTAATCTTAACACCACTAATCATATACCTATATTACGGATACAGGTGAATTGCCCACGCTGCGAACAAACTGTAGAGCATGAGCTGTGGGATCTTCACAAACGTATACAGTGCCCACAAAGGATGCTTGCGTGCCAATATTGCAAGTTTGAACTACCTGCAGCTGACATTTTTGAGCATCAGGTATGAATGTATTCATCATGTTAAGTTATTACTCTGAAAACTGGACAACATTCTTTTCCTAAAAACATTAAACCACACATATAATAGTCCATCTCTGTCTAACTATATCAGTTATGCTATACACAGGATGTGTGCGGAAATCGAACAAAATATTGTCAACCTTGCAACAAGGACATCAGACTTCGTGAATGGATTGGACATGAGCTCCTACTCCATTCAAAAACAAATGTCGCTGCAGAATCTTCAAGGTAAAAGCTTGGAACCGTATATTGATGTAGACATGATTCAATATAAGTTTCAGTTAGAACAATGCTGCTTAGCATTTTCAGTTGCAGTGTTTAGACAAAGATAAGCCGGCTATATGTTCCAATTAGAACAGTGCTGCTTAGCATCTTCAGTTGCAGTTTTTAGATTAAAATCCTTTCATATAGTGCCTCAGCCTATGATTTAATTCTATTAGCTGTGACAATAGAAGTGTATTTCTATCAGCACAGCTAATTCAGTTTGAGCCAGCCTTCTGATATTACTCAAATTCCAGTGACAGATCCATGCTGGAAAAAGAAGAGGGTGGTCGTCACAAGCAAGTACGCCCCGCTTTTGGTTTAAAACACAAGCAACTGCTCCTCACATTTGCAATAACCGGACTTGCTGTACTGATTGGATCCATTCTGTTCCAAAGAAGGATTGGAAGTTCCGAAGCCTTGTAAAGTTGTAATGATGTTCACCGCAAGAATGTAGATCAGTTTTTTTGTGCCTTCTAAATCTTAATGCACAAGTTCTTCCATAATCAACAGCAGAGCTTATTCCTTGAGTAATGTTCAGAACACAAACCATGTAGAATATCAGAATTCACCTGATTGATAAATGTACTGTGCCTCACAATGTATGCCAGTATGATACTTCCTGATGGCAATAAAGTATATTACAGATTACCTTACAAGGGTTTATATATGTTTCTTTTCTTGCTTTCATCAATCTGTTGTTAATTATAGACCTTTTACGTTTTTTTTTCTGCTGAAATGTTATCTCATCAATCATTTCAACAAATTGCGCTCTTTAGTCTTCTTGCAAGATGTTTAAAGTTGACCACTAAATTAAATGAAGTAGCTGATAACACATTAGCTCAGTCTGGAATGCTACAAACTAAAAACTTGCAGTACTCTGTTCCCCTAAAATATGAGATGGATTCATGAAGGGGGAAATAGGCTACAAACTTTCTGTTTACTAGAACAGCTAGCAACTACAACAATCCCAAAATTCCTCTATGTTGTAAGTTGATTTTGGCAGGGGCCCTTTCACAAACGAAAGAAAGGCTCTATTTCCTAATTAACCGATGTTGCTTCTTTAAAGCGCTTGCAGTAAATAGCCTATATGTGGACGGATCCATCTCAGAGATCTTCCCAAATTGCTTGTCATAGAAGCCCCATAGCTCGAACCTGTATCAAATCAAAACATCAACGAACATTGTCAGCATGTCAAAAGGACGATATACTAAATACCAGTGTCAAAAAATAAATAAATACATACCAGTATGCTAAGAACTGAAATGGAGCATACTCGCCGTAGATTTTATCCAATTCCGTATGAACAGATTTGATGGTGCTTGCAATTTTATGACACTGCAAGAAATTCCATACATAAATGACATACTGAAACAGTGAAACCCCATGAACACTAAATCAAGGATGTAGAGGGGAAAATACCTGCTTTAAATGCCTAATTGTCTCAGTATCAGCTGCGATCATGTGGAAAAATCCCATGCACATGAGAACATTGGCACGAGTGAAAGGGCCGAATCCAGAGATAGTGGTTAACTCGGTATTCAGTCTTTCATAGGTAGACGGGATAGCAGATAGCTCTTCTGTAGCTGGTAAAGACAGTTTCTGCATTTCTTCAAGATTTTCTGGGCATACCTTTCCTTCCACAATGCTGCGTGCAAGCAACACAATCCGCTCCGCTCGATATCCAAGGCCACAGCGCTTCGCTAAGAAGTCTTCATCAAGATTCGCCAATTCTTCTGGAGTAGGGAAATCTCCAATACAACCTTCCAAGCTGAGCTCTGAAGAATCAAATGACTGATTTACACTGCCTGTTTCAGGCGCAACTTGGGGCAAGCTAGCCAATTTTTCATCTGCTCCCAAATGTGTTGTGACATTGCTAGTACCAGTTGCCACTCTTGCATCCTCCGCAGTTTCTACTCTTGGATCCTCCAAGCACTCCAACTCTGTAAACTTTGTTTCTAGCTTGACACGGACATTCTGATTCTTGCTGCGCTTCCTTTTATGCTCCCTGATTGGAGGTGTCCTTAACTGAAGATCCTCAGTACCAGATGAATGTCTCAGCTCCAACTGGAGCTCGCACAGCGCAGTAGCCATCGACAATGTTCTTGTCCATCTGCAGGTCAATAACGTGGCAATATAAGATGTTTTGCAAATGCTGTTACAGATACTGCAAAACTGTGCACTTCTGAATTCTGATGCTCATTTGCACATGCAGAGGAGGATGCACTTGACCATGTCCTCGAACAGCGTGGGGGAGCGGAAGATGCGGCCGAACCCCGCCTCCCTCGCGGCGGCGTGCATCGCCTGGAACTCCGCCACCACCCTGCCGTCCTCCTCCGACAGCCGCAGCATCCGCCGCACTTGCTCCTGCCAGTTAAATCCAATAATCAACCACTTATTTTCTTCTCTGGATTCCGTTGAAAGCGCCTACTTACGAGGATGCAGTCCTGGTCTAGCGGGGAGAGGGCGTCGGCGCCGAGGAGGGAGACGAGGAGGGAGGGGCGGGCGGGGTGGCGAGAGACGCGGGCGAGCAGGGACCTGGAGCGGTCGGAGGCGAGACGGAGCGGGCGGAGGAGCGAGCGGGAGGCCGGGTCCCAGCGGTTGGGCGCCATCATGAACAGCCCGTGGCTGCACACGGCCGCCTCCAGGTCGAACGGCGCCGCGCCGAGCGGGAGCTCCAGCTCCACTCGCGCGCTGGGCCGCGGCACAGCAGCGGCGGGGTCGCCCTCTGGGGTCGTCGGCATGGCCGTTTCCTGGGTGCCGGGGAGCGAGTACGCGGGCGGCGGAGATCCAGTGCCGGCGGCAGCAGCCACGAGAACGGTCGAATCTGGTCAAAATGCCTAAGGATGTGTTTGGTAGAATGCATGGAGGGTGGATGAGCTCAAAAGTTCCCTCCTCGACCCACTTTTGGGTGTTTGGTAGCCTGCACGGGACCTCTTCAGTATGCACGAGCTCAGCCCAAATACACTCTTAGCATGCATGAAGAGAGAACACCCCCACAGCCGTTCGCTGGTCAGCATGCATGAGCGAACCGAGCGACAATATGTTTGAAAAAATGTTAAGAATTTCTAAAATAACTTAATTTTCAGAATACCAAAAATTGTCCAGATTTTCAAAATCTATTCAAAATTTCAAAAAATGTCCAGATTCCCATAAAAAATTCAATTTTTCAAAAAATGTCCAGAATTTCAAAATTTGTTTCAAATTTCAAAAAATGATTGTAATTACAATTTTCGATTTAAAATTTCAAATTTTTTTGGATTTTTCAAAAAATTTGATTTTCTAAAAAGGTTCAGATTTTTAAAAATTTACTTATCTATACCTAATAATAAAGCACGGATTGAATCCGTCGGGTTCACCGTCACAATACGCTTTCGCCCAGTCGTAATACGCTTTTACGATTCGTATATACAAAATTGTAATATAAACGAGGTGGTACTAATTTGGGGATGTCCAACGACCCTTCCTCTCGGTCTCATCTAAACCTCCAGCCTACCTCCACCTCCTGCCACGCTTCGCCCAGTCTCACCGCGCCACGAGGGAGATCGGATCTGTGGTAATCCATCACCTGTTCTGGGAGTGAGTGGACGGGGGACGCGAGGTGGCGGCGACGCTGGTGCTCCTCCAGCGAGACGCCGGACTCCGGTGAGGCAAGAAACAAGAGGAGACGACGGATATCGGACCCGTGGGAATCCACCTCTTGTTCCGGGAGTGAGTAGATGGGTGATGTCGGGCGGCGGCGGTGCTGGTTCGTGGAGGTGCCGGTGCAACGTTTGCATGGTCAAGTGCACTTGGCTTCAGGCCCTGGGAGGCGCTATCAAATCCACGCCGCGCTGCTGTGTTGACAAGGAGTCCAGGACGGCCTGCTCGTGCAGTGCGCCGCGGCCGGCTACTAAAGCGGAGAGACGCAGGCCGAGGGTAAAGCCGGTGGGGTGCTTTAGATGGGATGCACTTGGATGGGGTGGAGAGGTGAAGGAGGACATGGTACAGATCCCCGTACAGATCAGGAGCAGTTGTGGTGCCTACATATGTGTACCCCGTTGTTTCCTCCAAGCCCATAAAATATGTAGCAATTCATATTAGGTCTTCTTTATTCAGGTAAGATAGCCGAATATACATCTGGTTAATTTTATATTGTTCACATGCATTTACTTTATTCAACTGATGATCGGGTCTTCTTTTACTTTTGTTTCTCAATCGTAGACTCGTAGTCTCGGTTAAAGCCATGCATGGAGAAGGTGAGCTTGCATTTCTGAACATGCGTTATAAACTGAATCATCAAAAAGTATGGTGATAGCCAGCATTACGGTGCTCTAAAAGTATGCAATGATGATCCCAAAAGAACAATTGCTATGCAACACAGTGGTGGACATTGACATTTTGGGTTGTTGTTGTGAGTTCTGTTGAACATTTCTCTAATTGATCTTCCATAAAAAAAAATCTAATTAAGCTTTCCTTATCAGTGTTGTCAGAGGACGATTTGACTATTGAAAATTTGATTGAAGATCTCGATGATGGCAACTTTATGTACAGTTGTTCAAATGATGGCTATTCCATGCATTATTGTTCAGCTCCTGCTTTGTGACCGGTAGCAAATTTTTACTTACTAAGAGCATCTACAACCGGTCCATTCAAATCCTATCCAAACGTCTGGACGGACAACCTGGTCATCGTCTGGATAGGAGAGAGAAGAAAAAAAAGGTAACCTAACCAGACCCCCAATAGGAAAATGAATGAAAAAAGGGGGGGAGCATGGTTGTGTGTGTGCAAAATAACGGCTCAAAGCACATACACCCGTACACTGGTTGGACGCGTCCATAGACATTTGAGAAGCCAAATTTTCTCATTGTGATTGTAGATGCCCTAAGCAAATGTATTATTTGGGATTTTGGTCCTTCTATAAGTGTGTTTTACTTCCTACAATTGCTAATGCATTTTATGGCCCACCCAATTTTGATGGTTTCTTTAACCCGTTGCAACGCACGGGCTCTTTTGCTAGTATTTCTAAAAAGATCAATTTTCAAATTTTTTTTAAATTTAAAAAAACTTCAAAATGTCAGAAAAGTTTATTTCTTTATTTTTCCATGTTTCATTTTTTCACATTTTTGAAATGTCTTTCCATTTTAAATTTCCTGTTTATATTTTTAAAAAGATCAACTTTCAAATTTTTATATATTTTAAACTTCAAAATGTCAGAAAAGTTTAGATTTTTTTATTTTTCCCATGGTTCATTTTTTCACATTTTTGAAATGTTTTTTCCACTTATTTGAAAATACTGTTTGATAAAGTACCGACCGAAATGTCTAAACAGATGCAGGCTGCCAAACAGAGTCTCGGCTAGAATGTATCAGCACATACACTGCTACCAAACAATAGCAAATGCATGTACTTAGCATGGCTGCACTCAGCATGTATCAGAGGAGAACAACCATGCTAGGTTGGGAATGCTACCAAACACACCCTAAGTGCCTGCGGGCTAGGGTAGTGATTAGTAACACTGTGCAGTCTTTTTTTTCTATATGAGTGTGAATGCAATCGCACACAACTTGTAAGATTTAATAATTTTTAGTTTCAAAATACTCCCTCCGTTCGTTTTTGTAGAGATTTCAATATGAACTACATATATGGATCTATATAGACATATTTTAAAGTGTAGATTCACTTCATTGATTCCGTATGTAGTCCATGTTGAAATCGCTAAAAAGTTTTATATTTAGGAACAGAGGGAGTATGTATTAAAATTGTAATAGATTTTGTATGAGAAAAATTCACTCTAGGTCACAAAACTTGAGCTGGTTGACACTTTAGTACCACTACTTCAAAATACCCGAACTACGGTCCACCTACTTGCGCACAGGGTTCACTTTGATCCGTATGTACGATTTTGTCTACGTATTCCCTTACTTGGCCGAGTCAGCGGCCGCCAGCTTCGCTTTGACCGCCACCTGGTCGTGCGTGGGTCAATACTACTGTGACGCCCGAGACCGACGTCCCAGAAGATTCCAGAAGCTTCCAGAAGATTCCGGATGTTCCGGGTTGCCCGTGTGGTTCTTTGTGCTTGTGTTATTTATTTTTGCATTGCATCATGTCATCATGCCATCATGTCATATTTATTTTTTGCATCTCAACCTAATAAATTGTGTGGGCCTTCGGTCCATTTAAATCGAGGGAAGATGACTTCTCTTTATAACATATAAAGTCTCTCATTATTTTATGGAGCTATATTAATAATTATTCCATTGCTTTGGAATCACCCAAACACACTTGCATATACCCCATGTATTTTCTGCTTCATGTTTCGCCAAGTATCAATTTGCAGAGGCAGAGTTCTTTCCTACTTTATTTCTATTCCAAATTCAAGTTGCATTTTTTCTACTTCAGAAAAATGTACACTATATTTTCTAAATTCCCTAAGCCATGCCAAGACTCACTCCTCAATTTTGACATATCTTTTGGATGTGATTTGGTTGGATTTTAAATTTATTCAAGTTTGACTTAATTTCAAACTTGTATAAATTTCCAGTCCCTAAAAATTGCCAAACCAATTTTGGTAAAATAGTCCATCTATCCAGAAGCTCAGGGATATTCTTGCTCCTTCTTTTTTTTTTATTTCAAGACTCCCTGACCTTTTCCTTTGCAAGGTTGGAGTTTCAAATTTCAGGTAAAGGAAAAGGGCTTCCCAGCCGGCCTTCCCTTCTGGCCCATCCAGGCCTCTCCTCCTCCCTCCACTAGGCCACCCTGGCCCAATTCCTCCCCGCGGCCCGGTTTTCCCTAACCAGCCCGACCGCAGCCACTCCAGCCTGGAACCCTAGTTCCCGTCGCACCTCCTCCCTCGACCTCCCTGTGCGCCGCCGCTACAGTCGATCCCTCGCCCCGCTTCGCTCCTCTCCTCTCGGTCTTCCCCGCATCCCTTCGCTCTCCCTTGCTTCCTTTTTCCCCTTCGATCGTTCCTCCCCTACCGCAGCGCCCGGCTACGACGCTCGCAGCCCCGAGCGGCGCCTCGAGCCCAGCCAGGCTCCTCCCCGTCGCCCTCCAGGCCCCACGCGCGCCTCTCCCACGCGCGTCCCGCCGCCGTCGGGCCAAGGCCCCGAGCAGGCCCGGGCCTCTTCTCGCCGCGACTGCAACGTCCTCCTCCAGCCCGGCCTCGTCCCTCGCCCCGGGCGTCCGCCTTCGTCCCGCGCCCCAGCTGGCTCCAAGCCGCGGCCAGGGCGCCCGTCCCCGACGCCGTGGCCGCAAGGATCTTCTTCCGGGGCGCCTTCCGCCCGTCCCCTGCCTCCCTTCGGCTTCCCCAGCGCCGACGAGGGCCGACCAGATGCAGCAGCAGCCCCGACTCCTTCCTCGTCTCCAGGAGCGCGCCTCCCTGTGCCTGCGCCGAGCTGCCCGGTCCCGATGCGCCCGAGGGCCCCTTTTGCTTCTCCGTCCAGCAGGTCGTCCGGCGCCCGTCTCCGTCCGCCGCTGTCCCTTGTGTTGCTGCCGTTGTTGTTTTCTTTTATTTGTTGCCTGGTACTGAGTTTTGACAGGAAGCCCGTGTACCCTTTTGGCGACGTGAACGACTACGGAATGTGAACAACTACACGACACGACCAAGTACCCCTACACGTCGATACGGCGGACACGACAAGTACCTCTTCGGAAACGGAAACGCCCCGTGTACGACTACCGACGCCCGGAAAACGACCAAGTTCCACTACTTCCCACGACGGCCACGTGTACAACTACGTTGCCAAGACGGCCCCGACAAGTTCCACGACGACCCGAACGACTACCGATGACCGTGAACAACTACCGCCGTCGTGGAACCGCCAAGACGAACGGAACAACTACTTCCTCTACGAGTTGCGGAACGGCTACTTCCTCTCCGAACGTGAACGACTTCTTCCTCTTCGGTCGTGTACCACTACTTCCACTACTACGGCTACTTCCACTACGAACTCGATTCCGCCCCGAAACATTTGTTTCGAAGGTATAACCCCGAGACGTGTCCCGTGAGATGCTTGCTTGTGTTGTATGAAATGTTCTCCTTGTGTGCTTCGTGCCCGTTCCACCTTTTTGTCATGTTCCTCGGTTGCCTCGTCACCGACTCGTGGGAACCCGGTAACGGGATCGCCCCACCTTTCATCTCGTTTGACTCACCTCTGCCATCTTACCTTTTGCATCGGTCTCTCAACGAGTTACCGGTACCGATATGATGCCGTTGCTTCATTTTCGGATCGTTGCCGTGGCACCCTTTCGTTCCACCACGGTGACAAATGCTTCTTATCCTCTTAAGTCAACCTGTTAATAAAATTGCATAAACTTGTTCATGTCATCCGCATCATTTAACAACATTATATATGTTTAATTGTTGTTTGCTTATAATTATTAAACATGCTCATGAGGATTTTCCGGATATGTTGTTGTTCTTCTCCGGCCTCATTTAAAATGCCTAGTTAGTTAGTTTACTTATGCTTCACCTCTTGCCATGCTAAAAACAATTAAACTTGTCTTGTTAATAATGAGAGTCAACTAAATAATTAAATGTGGTGTTTCGTCAATATGCAACTCGTTGCATATTGATCTCCACTTAACTTGTAGTTTTGTTTGTGCATTTTGCCATGCCATGCATTTTTAAACCGGACATGCATCATGCTTGCTTGTGCATCGTATGCCATGTTTATGCTTGTGTGTTTACCGTGTTGTTTGTTTTTCTTTCCGGTTGCTTCTCTTGTTAGCTTCGGTTTCGTTCCGGAGTTGTGAGGATCCACTCGACTGTTGCTCCGTCTTCTTCTTGGATCCGTTCTTCTCCCTTGTGGAATCCCAGGCAAGATGACCGAACCCGGATACCATTACTATCTTTGCCTATTGCTAGTAGTCTCGATCTGTAGTTTTGCCTCGATGCCCATGTTTTTCCTGTCAGCCTCCTATTGTAACCATTGCCATGTTTAACCACCCTACCTATGCAAACCGTTGCTTGGCTAAGTACGCTTCGCTCAGCCCTTCTTATAGCATTGCTAGTTGCAGGTGAAGATTGAAGATGCTTGCTTCATGTTGAAGTTTGGGTTGGGTTATATCACACTATAAATGCTTAAAAATGAAATCATCTATATACTGGCAGGGTGGAAGGCTAAGCCTTTTGCTTGGTGTTTTGTTCCACTCATGCCGTTAGGAACCGTATAAACCGGTGTTATGTTCCTTGATTTTGCGTTCCTAACACGGTTGGGGTGTATGGGACCCCCTTGATAAACCGCTAAGTGCTAAGTCTTTTCCAGCAAGTCCCAACTTTTGGTACTATTTGCCTCATAATAACAACTTAATTAATTAATTAAATTTGCATAGAGGGTCGCTCCCTCGAGGATCCTTTATTTCTACATAGCAGGGGGGGCCAGTGCCGATGGTGTTGGTCCCAAACGGGGAGCCTGCGGGAACCACCACGAGGCAACTCGAGGTTTGGGTCCTGTAGCTTCGCCCATCCGTTCGTGTCCTGAGACCTAGATACGCGCGGCTACTATCAGGGTGTCGACACGCCGGGAGGATTTGCTGGATTAGCCTTACCTTAGTTCGGTTTAACTTGAGCACGGGATTCCGAGAATACTCGGGTCTTCCCACCTATGGAGTTGCGACTCCGCGGATCGTGGGCTTGTAATGGGTCAAGTTGGAACACCCCTGCAGGGTTTGAACTTTCGAAAGCCGTGCCCGCGGTTATGTGGCAGATGGGAGCTTGTTAATTCCGGTTGTAGATAACTTGACACAATGTTTCAATACACTACCAGCGTGTGTACCGTGACTGTCAATTTCCGAATAGGGATTCGGGAGTTGAACACGGTGGGGTTATGTTTGACCGGCTTTAGCTAGGATCACTTCGTGATCATCTTTCGACCGATGCTCTTCTCTTCTCGCTCTTTATTACGTAAGTTAGTGCTAGTTGCTGCTGCAGACTCTTGTTTGTTCCTTCACCTCTCGTTCTTTCTTCAGCCTTATCCTCACCCAAGGCTTAAATAGTCTTGTTACCCGGGAACGGGATTGCTGAGTCCTCTGTGGCTCACAGTTACTTCACCACACCAGTTGCAGGTTCAGCCGAGTTTGATGCAGGAGTTGGTTCAGTTCTTCATCGGGAGCTCGATGAAGAGAGTTGCCGTTTGCTTGTGACGTTTCGATGTTCAGTAGTGGTTTCTACTAGGATTCGATCCTGACCTGTGGCTTTTGTTGTTTTGGTATCTTTCTTTTGGATCTTCACCCGTAGTCGGGTTGTGATGTTCTGAATGTTGATTTTGCTTATGTAATGTATTGTGTGAAGTGGCGAGTGTAAGCCAACTATCCTCTTTTGCATTTTAATCCCTCTTTTACATGAGTTGTGCAAAGATACCAAACTTGAGATCATTCTAGGATGGGCTTATACCTTTAAGTCGTGCCTCGACACGTAGGAGGTATAGTCCCATCCTGGGCATTACAACTACTCCGTTCGGGGGGGGGGGGATGCAAAATCGCCAGTACCACCTGGTCGGACCGACCGCACACCTGGTCGCACCTGGTCGGCCGCTCGCTTATCCCCTCGCTCTCCTCTTCCTCTCCTCCGAACCCTAGCCCAACTCTCGTCCGCGCCGCCACAGCCATTGCCGACATCGACGATCTCCGCCGCCGTAGCCATTGCTGATGCACTCCTCCGCCTCCTCCGTCCCCGCCGTCATGTCATCGTCCAGCTCCGTCCGCTTTGCATTGTGTGGCGCTCCGTTGCGGTACTGTCAGGGATATTAAGAAACAGTAAAACGGGGGGACCAACGAGCCACCACAGTGATTTCCTTCGTCAGCCATTGGATCTTTTAACGAGCGGCATAGATATCTTCTCCTCGCATCTCAGCACGGTAGTTACAGGCCCATCGTTTCTTGGGCCGCTGCTCCGGAGGCTGACTCAGGAGAGTTGTGCTTAATTGGGCTTACTTTGGGCTGGTAATATGATCTGCTCCATTCAGCTCGCACAGGGCAGAGTTTCTAAAAAAAAGCAGTAGGCAAAGAGGATTCATCTCATGCGGCGGCGTGGGCGGTTTTCCTCTCGCAACAGCGGCGTACGACGTTCCTCGCAGAGACCCAGGAGAGCAGATGTGATGTGAAGAGATCAACGACGACCCCGTCTCGCGGCAGTACAAAGCCTCCTCTCTGCGAACTGCAATGGCTTTGACAAGGTGGGCGGGAGGTTACGGCGGCGGCTCCCGCGTGAGGAGATCGATGACGACCACCACCGCACGGTAGTACGAAACCTCCTCTATGCAAACTGCAATGGCGGTACGACATGTCGACAAGCATGTTGCCTCACACGGATTTGCCTCGCGAAGCCTAACGAAGACAACGATGGTGGCGGATGTCGCTCAGGTACACTCTCCAAAGGGGATGGCAAAACGACGTTGAATAGCTTGGCGTCGGGGGACACAAGGTGCAGGCAGCAGGAGCGTGTGGGTGTGGAAGGGTGAGAACGGCAATGACTGCTTCTCTCTCTCGCTGTGATCCATCCTGCTGCTTACCGGCGACGTCATCCATCCACTGCCGTCCCCGTCTTTCCTCCCACCTCGCCCCTAAATCCTTGCTGGACACCACGCAGCAAATCTGCAGATTGCAGCTCCTGTCCGGCTCTCCGTGACATAACTCCTCATCTTGATATATGAAATCAATGGTAGGTACCCCCTCTCCTCACTGTTGCTGTAAAGTTCATGTATCCTATGCATGCGAACCGAAGCATTGCCTAATGGTCCACATGTATCCAGTTTAAAGCCTAACCATACCGAAGATTAATGTAACACTTTCTAAGCACGTTTTCGCTTTGCAGTGAAGCATGAAATCATAGGCGCACCACAACAAACTAGATTTGAAAACTCCATTTGAACTTTCCATTGTTTTTATTAGGACTCCGAAAACAAGAACGAGTCAAGTCACTTTTGTGCTAAAGATAGGTCCCAAGTAAAGAAAGAACGTCTCCTAAAGAAAGAACATGTGAAAGAAAATTGTACCTCTCACGTAGAGATATCAAGATGCTCCATCAGAAAATTTTGTTGTGTTATCATGTGTGTTTTTCCCGATAATGTGATTGCCAAGTAAGGCTCTACCATCTTTCTCACATTTACCATAGCTTTATTTACTACCACAATGCTGTCACATTTTTCACAGCTTTATTTACTATCATAATGCTCTGGGATGAGTTCAACTATCTATGTGTGTGTGTTTTTCTTTCAATCTCAAATGTAACAAAACAATAATGAATGTCTCATATACTTCTAGCATTCATTTTTTTTTAGAAAAGGAGGATGACCCCCGACCTCTGCATCTAGGAGATGCATACGGCCACTTTATTGATTATTCTCGAGGACCTTACAAAGTATTACAACAGTATATCTGAATCCGCCATCTTGGCAACATATGCTGCTACTCCTATCCAAATGATGAAGGCGTGCTAGCTGGGCCACTACCCAAACCACTCATCTAAGCCTAACATCAAAATGATGAAGGGGTGCTAGCTGGGCCACTACCCAAACCACTCACCTAAGCCTAACATCAAACACCGGAAGCCCCAGCCGAGCCACATACCGGGTCTGGGGCACAATCCGGTCAGACGCACTCATGTATCGTCGCCGCCATCTTCCACAAGTCCGTCTTCAGATCATATTGAGGCTTCTACCTTGTCTGGCCACTCTGCCATCGACGTCACCATGACGCCAGATAGCTACCTCCTCCTGCGCGAGTCCATCTATGCGCATAGGATGCCGAGCCTCCACAGCGCCATGCCGCCGATCTCCGTCACCATCAATGTGTGAGATGAAGTACCGCTCCACCATTCCCCCAGCCATCACTTGCTCCAAAACGATACCCCCTGGAGGGACAGCGATAAAACGCCATCATCGTCCGATCCAGAAAACCCAGATCTGGGGTTTCCCCCGGAGCATCCCGAGCCTGATGACGCAGACTGCAACGACGATGCCTCGACAAGGGAACGCATCTAAGACGCCGTCATCGTCCGCCATGACCGTAGTCGGCGCGATTTTCATCGGCAGTTGCTTCACCAGACGTGCGCCACCGACGTCACTGGTCCCTTCAATCGGAGTAAACTCCAAAACGATGCCCTAAAGAGGGACTACGACGCAAAATCCCCGTCATCGCTCGATCCCAAGGAGATCTAGGGTTTCCCCCGGAGTTACCCGCGCTGTCAAGGACCAGACAAGGGTAGAATCCCAGCGGATCTACCCAGCTGCCGACGAGTCGCACCCGCCACCGTGCCGACGGCAGACCAGCGATCAAGGCCCACGCTTGGGCATAGATCCGGCCGTGCCGCCGCGACCAGATCCGATCACGCCGTCGCCGTCCCTGGCGACCGCTACGCACCAAATCGCGAGGCCTCCTACCGCGGAGGAGCGAAGTCGCCGAGGCGCCGCCACCACCCGCCGTGACATCCGGCCGCCGCCACACTCCGGCCCGGGGGCGCCGGCCCGCGCCAGCCTCACGCGAGCGAGAGGGCCCGAGTCCCCGCCGCTGCCGGCGACGACCAGGCTTCGCCTGGCTGCGCCCTTGGGCGGCGGCGAGGGATGAGGAGGAGGAGTGGGAGAGGGCCGGCCGATGGGATCTGGGGGCCTCCCGGCCGCCCACGCGGGGGGCGACTCGGGAGGGTCGGGAGGGTCGGGAGGGAGATTGCCCGCTGATCTTGCTGGTGCTCCTGCCTCCTCGATCTGTTGGAGACGAGAGCCTTGGGAGGGTACGGTGCTTTCGTTTTGAGCCAACGAGAAAACAACAACAGATAGATGCAAAATGATGGGGAAACACAACCCTGTATCAATCCGGTCATACTTCTAGCATTCATACCTCAAAACGGATGGGTGTGGCGTCCTCCTTTCTACACTACAACTATAAACCAATTAATTTCTTATATTCGACAACTTCCCAATGCATGTGTTAAGTAAAGAAAAATTAACATTCATGTGTGGTACCTTCGTGTATATATTTATATTTTTTATCAAACTATCGAAAAAACGGACGGGCGCGGCAACGCGCGTCATCATGGTCTAGTTACTAGTAGGTATAAACCGGCTAGGAAGATTCCGGATTACACTAACAAGATTGTATCGTTACAGACATGGTAGAATATGTACAAGAGGTTACAACCCATAGAAGGTTAGGGCCCATGTATAAGGCCCAAGGTTTGTGAACCGTCGTATCATGTAACTTGGGATGTAAGATAGAAAGAGTAGAGACCGAGGCGGACACGTTTATGAGCCGGCCTCGGGACGTTGTAAACCGGACCGGGCGTCGCCTCTTATATAAAGGGACGATCCGGCGACGGTTTGAGGACAAGAGACAACAGCTCGAGACACAGGTAAGCGAGTCGCTCCCTGTTCATCGACGCACAAGCAATACCACACCAAACTAGACGTAGGCTTTTACCTTCATCGAAGGGGCCGAACTAGTATAAAACTCCCTGTGTCCTTTGTCCGCTTTAACCTCTTCAAGCTAACCCGCGCGATGGCCTCACACCTAAGTCCCCTAAACCGGACATCTGCCGTGCTAATTCCACGACAGGTACCATTGATCGGGTGCCCGGATTGCGGCGAGCAGGTGAGGTTCTACCGGTCTAGCACCGATGAGCACGATGGATGGATCTTCTACAAGTGTGTCAACCACACTTTAAGTGCCAGTTCCTAGCTTCTTGTAGATTGATTCATGTCGTGTCAATTCACTGTAGTATTGAAGCATAGCACTGTAAAATTGTCTTTAGGTGCTCTGTAGTAGTTTAGATTGTCCTTGGTTGCAAAATTAGTTGGTTAACTAGTCATTGCTCTGATTAATACAGAACTAGATGGTTAACTAGTCTGCCATTGATTCATGCACTCTGAACTTTACTGTCACTCTGTAATTTTGTGTTCTCGGGTCACTTGTGATTTCTGGCGCTGGGAGCTTGAATATGTGGAGCATCTGGTTGAAACAAGGCGTCTGGTTGGTGATGCTGCTGTAGATGCAATTGGTGCAGCTGAGGATGGGAGGGAAGAGCTTGAGAGGCAAAGGACTGAATCAATGGCAGTCAAGCACATCTGGAAGGGGCATGGCTGGAAGAGGCACTATAGACATAGCTAATTATTCTAGCTGCAGTGAGAATAAGTATGCTACCAAGCAGCAAATTGCTATGCTTTTAGGATTAGGCAGAGAGATTTTGCTGCTGCTAAAGCTGCTGATGGCTTTTGTTATAGTGCTTTGTGCGATGTGTTTCACCTTAATTATGAAGAAGTGAAGTGTTATTAAATGAGTTGGTGTAGGTGTTCTAAGAGATCTCTTGTTCTAAATTGGGCATACTAAATGCCAGTGTAGAGATCTCTTGTTTGTAATGTCACTATGAAGTCTTGGACAATATGTCAGTAATATGAAGTCTGCTTTACCTAATTGCTTTCAAATTACCGACAGATTTATTTGATGTCAGAAGTGTAGTTAAATTAATTCTGACAGAAGTTTACCTAATTCAAATTCTGTCAGAATTGTACTTAACCTCATTCCTTTCATAACTAATTGCTAACAGAATTTCACTTAACTAATTGATGTCATAACTGAACTAACTTATGTTAGCTAATTGTTGTCATAAATGTAACTCATGTCAGCCCAGGCCTCCTTTCTCAACACAACTGAACTCAAAAGCAAGCATGTACTTGCACCTGCTGCAAACACCCACCTAGCAACTTGCACTCTACATGTAGCTTTGGTCCACCACAAGTCCACCGCCACCCCCAGATCCCCTTCTTCTTCCTCATCTTTCATCTTCAATTTCGTGCACCACCAGATCCCTTCTCTCATCTGTCCAATAGCACCAACAGATCCCCTTCTCATCTTCAGTGTCAGGACCCCGATCCTAAGTCACACCGATCTAGCATGTAACACACCATATCACTTTGCGGCCTCACGCACGGTATCCCCACGGGTGCCACCTTACCTGGCCCGGGACCGTTTGCGCATTTTGGCACACGTATATGATAGTGTCGCTAGCATCCATATGACAGAGAACCCGGGCCAACATGACTAGTTATAAACCAAAAGTGGCGCTAAATTACAGAGACATGCATACATGACCCAGCAACGAACGTGTCGGTCATCAAAGTATGAACCCAAGTCGTAGCGAGCTACAAGGACTTAAAGGAACAACGCATGACATTTCCCCTAAGGGACAGACACAAGAACGAAGGACACATGCCGGTCAGCCTAAGTGTTGCGGAACAGTAGCAAGCTACCAAGGCTCAGTGGAAGCACTAGGAGGCATTTCCCTGTAAGATAGGCTACCAAGGGTAAACAACTAGGTGTCGGATCCCACATAGCAATACACATTACACGTACGCATAATATGCAAGTATGTGTTGTACAACATGGCATCACAACATAACTCAACAACTCATATAGATAAAGGCCCAGAAGAGCCATCATAACATTTATTACAAGCAGTGGGTCTCATGACCCAACATACAGAGCATACAGGAAACAGAAGCATAAACGTGCCTAAGTACAGAGAACTACAAATGAAAAAGGCCGAGAAGCCTGACTATCTACAAGACCCTCCCAAGGGTACAAGATTGTAGCTAAGGTAACAAGCTAAACGTCGAAGTCCACGCGGAACCACTAGTGAGACTGAAGTCTCTCTGCAAAAACATAAATTAAGCAAACGTGAGTACAAAGGTACTCAGCAAGACTTACATCAGAACTAGCTACATATGCATCAATATCAACAAAGGGAGTGGTGGAGTTTGACTGCAGCAAGCCAGCTTTGACTCGGTGGCTATCCTGAACTACGACTACAAGTAACTCTTTTGAGGTGGCGCACACGAGTCCACATATTCACCAATCAATACACCACTATGGATCCGCTCCTGTCTCCCTACGAGAAGGCCATCCATAGCACTCACGCGTATCTGGCGGATTTTAGAGTATCCACTTTCACTTGTCTATGAACTGTACAGGTAACCCAGAAGTCCTTTACCGTGGACACGGCTATTCGAATAGATGATGTTAACCCTGCAGGGGTGTACTTCTTCACACACGCTCTCACCACTTAACGCCGTTTACACGACATGTACTCGGAAACCTTCAAGCGGAAGCCCAACGAGGGTGTCGGCCACGACCTGACTAACCACACAAGTCCCTAGTCCAGGTTTATCGCCTATTCAGGTTTCATCCACAGGGAGTCCGACCGAGGTTTCCACATACGGCCCCGAACGATGTGTACAGGGTTCCCGAGGCACCAAACGGGCGACTCGGTACACCGTGACACGTACCTACCACATCACAGCCCACCCCTAGGGTCAGCGCCGCGTGCGGCCTCCAGTAGGCTACAAACACCAAAAACTAATTGCAACTCCTGGACAGAGGACAAGGGCGGTTAATAAGTCGAGAGGGTCCATTGGTTTCAGGCCCAATGCATGGTAGTAACTGGTCATGGATCACAAACACATAACTCGGTTCCTGAGGATGGCTGCAATGAGACAATCCACCATGTACTCCTACATGGCCTCTCATCGCTACCTTTACCAAATCGTGTTCACACACTTAGCTCTCAACAGTAGGACATGTTCACCACATTCTAATTCATCCCCGATGAATCAGACCTGACACAACTCTAAGCAATAGTAGGCATAACCAGAAAGCATGAATGAGTAGGCACAACATGGCTCAAACAACTCCTACTCATGCTAGTGGGTTTCAATTATTTATTGTGGCAATGACATGTCATGCAGAGGAAAAGGGGTTCAGCTACCGCAGCAAATAGCAGTTGAAACGTTGTTGTCCTAATGCAGTAAAAGAGAGCAAGAGCGAGAGAGTGGGATTGTATCAGAATGCTCAATGGGATTTTGCTTGCCTGGCACTTCTGAAGATGGTATTGTGTTTTCATCAGTGTCATCGATCACATCGTCGGAACAACATCTACTGAGAGGGAACAACACCGGCAAACAGAGAAGGAACACAATCAATGCGATGCAACAATATGATGCATGATCATGACATGGCAATATGTTGTTGATTGAGCTAATGCAACTAGCACCCATATTAAATGAAGTTGGTTTGAACCAAAGGTTCAAATTCAAACTCCATATGTGATTATTCAATTGCCATTTATTCAAATTGTCCTAAACAGTGGCTATAAGTTGTTCAAACATGCATGAAAATGCCATAAACAGATTCTTCATATTTTCCTGATCATTTTTCACATATAAATCTTTTCATCTGAGCTACGGTTGATTTTATATGATTTTTAGAAGTTTAAAGCATTTTCTGAAAATAAATAAGTCATTTCTGATTTATTTAAAATCCCAAAAAACATTTACTGCGTCAGCATGATGGCACTATGACGTCAGCAAGTCAACAGGGGCAGCCCAGGTCAAACTGACCAGTGGGTCCCGCGTGTCAGTTTCACATCTAACTAATAGTGCCTGTGAGTGCTAATTATGGGATTAACTTAATTAACTCAGAGGCTGGGTCCACATGTCAGTGAGTTGTAGGGGGTCAAATCCTAGTCAACCGGGGTCAAACTCGCCGGAGTTGACCCACGGCTCGTCGCCCGTGTGACCAGAGACGGCGGAGGGGCTCGGGTTTCGTCCCACGGCAACCAAATCGAAGGCCGAGTCCATCTACGGAACGAGGAGTCTCGTCCACGTCGAATGGTGCGAGCGAGAGGAGCTGGGGTGGAGCATGCTCGCCGGAGTTGAGTTCGTGGCGGTGGCCGGCGTTCGGCGTGAGCGGGTTAGGCACTATGATGCATCTTAGGACGAGCTGGTGAGGTCAGCGGCTTCCTGGGAGTGCCCTGAGTGCGTTGACACGCTTGGTTTGTACGGAGGCAAGCCAAAACGAAGACGACGACATGTCCGGCGCCGACAAGGTCTCGGCCTCGACGGGAACGAAGGCTACACTGAGCTATCGAGCAAAGGAGAAGGGGGGTTAGGTAGAGGAGCTCATGGCGATTCGGATGAGGGTCTCAGCGAGCTCAGGGAAGGGTTGGAGTCGTCGGGCCGGCGGACGCGATCTCTGGCGTCCGAGCTTGAAGACGACAATGATAAAGACGTTGCTGCGCGTCCGGTGATGCGTGGCTCGATGGAGAGGTAGAAGACGTGGACGCGGACCTCGGGGACATGTGGAGGGAGCACGACAACGGCAGTGAGCGCGCGATCGACGAGCGGCTGCTGCGGCTGCGCTCGGGTGGTTACGCCCGAGAGGGACAGATGAAGGGAAGAGAGTGCAGCGAGTGAGGGAGAGGAGAGAGGGCTTCGAGGCATCTCCATCACGGTTGGGATGAAGGGGAGCTCGCCAGCGCGAAGCAGGAGCTGGCACTGTCGTGGTTCTAAGTCTGACAGTAAGGGTAGGGGGTACGAATGGAGAGGCAACGCCATAGATATGGTGATGTTGTACACAAGGTGTTTGCGAGTTCAGGCCCTTCTCGGAGGAAGCAATAGCCCTACGTCTCGGTGCCCGGAGGCTTGGTCGACTGGTATATGTGTAGGTGTGTTACAGAGGTGCGAATCCTTGTTCTGGAGGAGGGGGTGGCTTATATAGTGTGCCAGGACCCCAGCCATGCTCCACGTTACTAAGGGTTCAATGTACATTAAGGCAGGCATTACTGATAACGCCCGCAGTAAAGAGTAATTAAGGTATTTACTACGGTGAGTAAATACCAGACCGTTGTTGTCTCAAGTGATCCTTGGCCTTCGGGGGTCGAGTGCCTTGGATTGGTCGAGTGGGGTTGAGTCGTCTTGCGGATGAGGCTCAGTCGAGTGGAGTGTCTTCTTGGACCGTCTCAGTCGACTGTCTCCATTGTCATAAGTTTTGTCTTTTGATCTTCTAGGGTAGTGACCTTGGGTGGGGTACCTTGGTCGGACCTGTGACCCTACCCTAGGTCTGTAACCTCGTCAGTAGCTTCCGAATGGATTGAGGCTTGAGCAAGAGAGTGCCGAGGGAAGCTCCGGTTCTGGCTCGACGTCCCGGGGGTAGATTGCTTCGGAGTTTGTAACTTGGGCAGTCTTCCTCAGTCGTATCTTGTTCGCCTTGATCGATTCTGGATCCGCCGAGTGAGTTAGTTGCTTCTTGCGTCGACTGGACTTTGTGCTAAGCGTCGGGCGCCGTTAGCGCGTGCCGTTTTCGACGGGATTGGTTGCCCTTTGGTCGCCGGATTCGGTGGGGTTTTCGAAATTTGGGGAAGCGCGCGGGACGGGCCGTGCCGCAGCAATCGGAGGGATGCGCTTGAGACGCCTCGATCCTCGCGCCACCTTTTATGCCACGTATCGCGCTAGCGCCTGTTATGGGATTTGATAAGATTACTCGGGGCCACCGGTCAGCCACTCGATCGGGCTGCTATAAGAGCGCGCCGAGCCCGTAGCGGGGGTACTGTGCACCCAATCTTTCTCCTTCCACCTCTGCTTCTTCGCTGCGCCCCTGCTTCTTCTCGCCTCTCTCCACAGCGACCGCCGGTGTGCGAGCCATGGGCAAGGACAAGACCGCGGCGATGGAGCGCTCGAAGAAGGCGGCGTCGGGGAAGGGGAGGCAATCCGGCCGAAGTGGATCGTCGTCGAGGTCCAGACTCCCCGCTGGCTGGATCCAGGGGGATTGGATCCGGTCCACCGTCGTGGCAGAGGATCTGGAGGAGCTGGAGGAGGAAGGGCTGATCGCCCGCGGTGCCTGGCGGGTGCCAGAGGGAGAACTCGAGCCCCGGCCGCGGGAGGGCGAATGCGTCCTCCTCGCGACCCACGTCGACCGAGGTTTTTCCATGCCTCCGCATCCTTTCTTTCGCGCGTTCCTGATTTTCTTCGGCGCCCAGCTGCATTATTTCACGCCCAACTCCATCGCCTTCCTTTCTGCCTTTGTTTCCATGTGCGAGAACTTCCTCGATTGCCGACCGCATTGGGGTTTGTTCAAACACATTTTCACCTGCCGCTCGCAAACTGTCAAGAGGGTGAATCCGAGTGATGGTAAGACGCACGTCCTCCAGGCGTGCGGCGGGCTCGGGATCCAGCTTAGGAATTGGAGCGCCTTTCCCCCCATGATCTTCCCGGAGTCGATTCGGGGCTGGCAGTCGACCTGGTTTTATTACAAGGACAGTCTGACTCCGGGTCAGTCGACTGGTCTTCCCCCGTTCACTCTAGGTCGAGCCAGCCCACCTCCTTCGATGATAGTGGGTAAGGCCGAGAGGGCCGAAGTGGACATGTTGGTGGAGCGGGTCGTCCAGTTAGTCCGCGAGGGGGTAACGGGGATGGATCTGTTTGAGGTGTACCTCATGCGGAGGATCCAGCCGCTCCAAGCTCGGGAGCACCCGATGTGGTTGTACTCTGGCACCGACGACTCGTCGCGAGTCCACCCGGAGGCGGCCGACCCGAAGTACGTGGTGCAGTGCTTGAAGTGCATCACGGGGAACAAAGACAATCCCAGGGGGTCTGGGAGGGTCATCCCATTTGACGCTGACCATCTTCCTGACAAGGTTAGTCTCCTGCTTCCGAGTGACGTTCCTGTCGTCTGGCTTGCGATTCGTATTGATGGATCCGACTGATATTTGGTCAAACTTCTCTCTTTGCAGATCTACACCGAGATGTACTCGCTGCCCAACGAGGACTTGGTCCAGGAGGGTGAGGAGGGCGTGGGCGACGCCGCCGAGTGGAAGTCGGAGGAGGAGACCGAGGAGGAGAGCGAGGACTACATCAGCGGGGAGGAGGTCGAGTCACCTCCCCGTGACGAGCGGCGATCCAAGGAGAAGTATGACCCAGGGGCCACACGCCTTCGGACGGGTCCTTCGAGCTCTCGGACGCCCAAGCGCACTCGGACGGCCACTTCTGACCCTGTTGAGAAGATGCCAAGCAGCCCAAGGTCACCACCACCAAGCCCCGGAAGGCCTTGCCCAGGATCAAGGTGGATGTACCCATCGCCTCCACGTAAGTGTCGCTTGGTCTTGTTTCTTTCTGCTTCTTGGAGGTCGACTGTAACTTCTGTCGACTCATCTCTGAGTGAACCTTTCAGAGCCGCTGCTTCCACGACCTCGATGGACATCGACCAGGGCCGAGATGACGAGGAGACAGCGGACGCCGTGACATCCCGCGCAGGTGTGGGTTCTATGGATTGTGTCTTGTTCTTGTTTTCTTTTGCGGGTGACGGTCGACTGAACTTTGCTCGTTGCTTGACTCGAAGTGCCGCGCCTCGTCATAGAGCTCCCGGATGACGACGATGATGAGAAGCGTTTGGGAGGAGACCGACGACACACAGGGAAGAAGGGCCAGAAGGTTCCTTCTGGCTCGGGGGCCCAGCAACAGGAAGACGCGGCCCGAGCCACGGTCTCTTTTGCTGACCCTGTGTCGACCGTGCGCCTCGCTCCGACAGCCGTTGACTCATCGCCTCCTTCGGTCGTCGATCCCATGTCGACTCCAGCCGTCGACCCAGTGCCCGCTCCTGCCGTAGACCCAGCGCCCGTACCTTCCGTCAACCCGACGCCTACCACTTCGTCTGTTCTCTTTTCCTCCTACCGCCTCCCGAAGGATCCTGTGGGAACGGCTCAAGAAGCCGTTCGCCAGGTGGGGGTGATGATGGAGAGGACGAAGGCGGCGTATGAGGCCAGCATGGCTGCTTATGATGCCAGTTCTGCTCTTTGAGCCAACGTCCAGGTTCGTTATCTTCACTTAAGTAGTCTTTGGCTTTGAGAGAATCTGTTGTTTTGTTCGTGAGATACCGCACCCACTGGGTGAATTTCCCCTTCTTTTTTTTGAGCTCGAGCCGGAATGATCTTGGCCGAGTGAAACCAGTGGGGGCACGCTCAGTGCACCCACTGGGTGTAGTCCCCGAGACCGTGGTCGACTGCTGGCGGTCGGCCATGGTCTTACTATAGAACTTTTCTTCATTGCTGTTGCTGTTGTTGTTTTTTTTAGCTCGAGCCGGAATGATCTCGGCCAAGTGAAACCAGTGGGGGCACGCTCAGTGCACCCACTGGGTGTAGTCCCCAGACTGCGGTTGAGTATTTTGACTCGACTATAGTCTTAGAATTTTGCTTTGTTGTGTTGATGCAGAAGTCTTGCGAGTTTGGGGTCAAGTTTGCAGACCTTGAGAAGAAACAAATCCAGCTCAATCTCGACTTGCAGTTGGCTCGGGACCACCTGAAGAAGACGCAGGATGATGTGGCTGGTAACCGACACCGTCCTTTCGTCGACTGACTTTTGATAGATATGTCTTGTGTTCCTTCATGTTCATCTGTTCAGTCGCGGCTTTGGTAGGCCAACTGAAGGCGGCTTTGGAGCAGAAGGATCTCGACCTAGCGGCGGCGCAGCAGGCGGCTCAGGAGAAGGCGGAACTGGCGGCGCAGAAGTTGGCTTCTGTTGGTGCGCTCGAGGCGGAGATCATCAGGATGAGAGGCTCGCTCGATGTGGCTAATCAAGAGGTGACTCGGCTGAAGAACTCCAAGGCCGTCCTGAACGACAAGTACGAGGTTCATTTCCGGAAGAGGGTTGATCTTGAGGCCTATCTGGGCGACATCACCAAGAAATGGTACCTCGTGCTCGAAGGTATGTCTTCTTTGGCCCGGTTGAGGCTGGATCGGTCGACCCATATCTTGTCTGCTGACTCAACTTGTTATTTTTGGCGCAGAGTTTTGTCGTAACTTTGAAGAGGAGACTGGACGGGTCGAGCCCGGCTTGGACCCAACCAACTCCATCGTGAAGGATGAGGTAGCCATGAACATACTGAGGCTGGAGTCCCGCCTCACTGCGGCCACGGATTATCTGGGACGGCTAAAGGCGGTGATGGCCCGAATCGACACCGCGCTCTGGAGGGGGGGTCGTGCAGGAGAACGACCTCGAGTCCTTGATGACTCGATTCAATGAGATCCCCAACCGAGTGTAGGAGTGGAAGAAGTCGGCAACCCGGGGAGGAGCCGACGTGGTGCTGTCCTTGGTCCGTGTGCACTGCAAGGAGGTGAAGGAGAGGAGGCTCACGGCGCTTAAGGTTGCCAATACGAAGGAGCTCCATTTCTAGTCGTTTATGGAGACCTTCCTGGAAGCCGCCACTCGCATCACCGACGGGAACGACCTGGACAAGTTTGTCGCACCTGCAAGCCCGCCTCCTCATGGGGAATGAATTTGATACTGTAATCTCATTTGCCACGGAATGCCGCGTGGACTTTTAATGTTAAACTCTGGTGGGCTTGTGGCCCAAGTACTCTTGCCCGAATCTTGCGGGGCTTTTATCTGATTTTGATCTTTCGGTTTGCTGCTCTTCTTTGATTGCTTGAATCTTTGAGTCGACGTCCGCAGCCAAGCCTCCGAGTGAGAGGGTCGCTCTTCACTCGGAGTGGATGTTTATAACTTAGGCGATTCCAAGCTACGTTGTATTTGTGGCGGAGCTCGGAAGGCAGAGCCACCTTATACTAGTAACGTAGCTCGGAGGACCGCAGCTAAGACCCCGAGTGAGAGGGTTGCTCTTCACTCGGAGTGAGTGTTTGGAACTTAGGCGAGTCACGGGGTCGCAGCTAAGCCCCCGAGTGAGAGGGTTTCTCTTCACTCGGAGTGGATGTTTATAATTTAGGCGATTCCAAGCTACGTTGTGTTTGTGGCGGAGCTCGGAAGGCAGAGCCACCTTATACTTGTAACGTAGCTCGGAGGACCGCAGCTAAGCCCCCGAGTGAGAGGGTTGCTCTTCACTCGGAGTAAGTGTTTGAAACTTAGGCGAGTCACGGGGTCGCAGCTAAGCCCCC
>LR738710.1:95653520-95667690 GCA_902687465.1 Secale cereale | reverse complement strand
TAACTTAGGCGATTCCAAGCTACGTTGTATTTGTGGCGGAGCTCGGAAGGCAGAGCCACCTTATACTTGTAACGTAGCTCGGAGGACCGCAGCTAAGCCCCCGAGTGAGAGGGTTGCTCTTCACTCGGAGTAAGTGTTTGAAACTTAGGCGAGTCACGGGGTCGCAGCTAAGCCCCCGAGTGAGAGGGTTGCTCTTCACTCGGAGTGGATGTTTATAACTTAGGCGATTCCAAAATACGTTGTATTTGGGGCGGAGCTCGGAAGGTAGAGCCACTTTACACTTTTAAGGTAGCTCGAAGAACCACAGCTAAGCCCCCTAGTGAGAGGGTTGCTCTTCACTCGGAGTGGATGTTTGTAACTTAGGCGGCTCCAAGCTACGTTGTATTTGTGGCGGAGCTTGGAAGACAGAGCCACTTTATACTTGTAACGTAGCTCGGAGGACCGCAACTAAGCACCCACTGGGGGATTTTGAAGACCAATGTTTTTAGAGGACATCAATCGTTAAAGGATCATTGCTAACTTGTTTTCGAAACAAATTGGGAAATCTTTATTACAACTCGACCGTCAAGTGTCTCAACTGTAAAAGCGGCGGAGCAGATCCGCGTTCCACGAACGAGGTTCGTCTTTCTTCTTGGCTACATTGTAGAGGTGGTATGCTCCGTTGTGCAGTACCTTGGTGATGATGAACGTGCCTTCCCAGGCCGGGGCGAGCTTGTGTGGACGTTTCTGATGCACTCGAAGGACCAGGTCTCCTTCCTGGAATGCTCGGCTTCTTACGTTGCGAGCATGGAATCGACGCAGGTCCTGTTGATAGATGGTCGACCGGATCAGGGCCATCTCTCTTTCCTCTTCCAAAAGGTCGACTGCATCCTGATGAGCCTGCTCTGCCTCGGCTTCGGAGAAGAGTTCCACTCTGGGGGCGTTGTGTAATAAGTCGCTCGGCAACACAGCTTCGGCTCCATAGACGATGAAGAAAGGGGTACGACCAGTCGACCGGTTTGGAGTTGTCCTCAGACCCCAAAAGACAGAGGGCAGTTCAGTTACCCAAGCTCCAGCGGCATGCTTAAGATCGCGCATGAGCTGCGGCTTTAGGCCTTGGAGAATCAAACCATTTGCTCTTTCTGCCTGTCCATTTGACTGCGGATGCGCCACGGAGGCGTAGTCGACTCGTGTTCCTTGGGAAGCACAGAAAGCTCTGAATTCATCTGAGTCAAAGTTGGAGCCGTTGTCTGTGATGATGCTGTGGGGGACTCCATATCTGAATATTAATTCCCTGATGAAGCTGATGGCGGTGCTTGACTCGAGGTTCTTGATGGGCTTGGCCTCAACCCATTTGGTGAACTTGTCGACTGCCACCAGAAGGTGGGTGAATCCGCTTCTGCCTGTCCTGAAGGGGCCGACCATGTCCAAGCCCCAAACAGCAAAAGGCCAGACTAGCGGAATGGTCTTCAGGGCGGACGCTGGCTTGTGGGACATGTTGGAGTAGAACTGGCAACCTGCGCATTTGTCCACAATATCCTTGGCCATCTCGTTGGCGCGGGGCCAACCCAGCTCGGTATGCTTTGGCCACTATAGACCGAGAGGAGGCGTGGTGACCGCAAGTTCCCGAGTGGATTTCATCCAAGATCAATCGACCTTCCTCTGGAGTGATGCAGCGCTGAGCGACTCCGGTGACGCTTTCTCTGTAGAGTTGACCCTGGATGACAGTGAACGCCTTGGATCGGCGGATGATCTGGCGCGCTTCTTCCTCATCTTCTGGGAGTTCTTGCCTGAGCAGATATGATATATATGGCACAGTCCAATCTGGCGTAATCACTAGGACCTCCATGATCAAGTCGACCACAGCAGGTACTTCGACTTCAGTCGGATCCGACGTGCTGACTGGCTGTGGGGGCTCTTCCGTGAAGGGGTCTTCTTTGACAGAAGGGGTGTGCATATGCTCTAGGAA
Source organism: Secale cereale (assembly GCA_902687465.1). Classification (NCBI taxonomy): domain Eukaryota; kingdom Viridiplantae; phylum Streptophyta; class Magnoliopsida; order Poales; family Poaceae; genus Secale; species Secale cereale. The sequence goes on along the minus strand of LR738710.1, from coordinate 95,665,742 downwards.
CACATTCTTGGGTATAGGCTTCCGAGTCGACCCAATTTTTGCGAGGTCATCGGCGAGCTGATTCTTGGCTCTGGGCACATGATGGAGCTCTAAGCCTTCAAACTTCTTTTCAAGCTTCCGCACTGCACTGCAATAACTGGTCATTGCTGGGCTCCTGACGTCCCATTCTTTCATCACTTGGTTCACCACCAGGTCGGAGTCGCCGTAGACCATCAGGCGACGGACGCCGAGTGAGATGGCCATACCCAACCCATACAAAAGTGCTTCGTATTCGGCTTCGTTGTTTGATGAATCAAAGTGAATCTGAAGGACATAGCTGAGCTTGTCGCCCCTGGGAGAGACCAGGACCACGCCTACGCCGGATCCGTTCAGCATCTTGGATCCATCGAAGAACATAGTCCAATGGTCCGACTGGACTTGAGTCGGCAGCTCTTGTTCTATCCACTTGGCCACAAAATCTGCTATAACCTGAGACTTGATGGCTTTCTTCGCTTCAAACTTGATATCTAATGGAAGAAGTTCAATCGCCCATTTTTCCACTCGACCGGTTGCGTCTCGGTTGTTTAGGATCTCTGACAGCGGGGCGTCGCTGACGACTGAGATCGAATGGTCCGAAAAGTAATCGGCAACCTTTTTTGCAGTCAAGTAAATCCCGTACACAAGCTTTTGGTAATGTGGATACCTTTGCTTGGAGGGAGTCAAAACTTCGGATATATAATAGACCGGGCGTTGGACCTTGTATGCCTTGCCCTCTACTTCCCGCTCGACCGTGAGTACAGTACTGACGACTTGTCCGGTGGCAGCAATATATAGCAGAAGAGGCTCTCCGCTGACTGGGGCGGCGAGCACCGGCTGGGTGGACAGCAGGGCTTTGAGCTCTTCGAACGCTGCTTCGGCTTTGGGATTCCACTCGAACTTGTCGGATTTCTTCATGAGTCGGTAGAGAGGTAGTGCCTTCTCACCAAGACGAGAAATGAATCGACTCAATGCGGCGAAGCAAACATTAAGCTTCTGGACGTCGTGTATACGCTCGGGGCATTTCATTCGGAGGATGGTGCTGACCTTTTCTAGGTTGGCGTCGATTCCCCGTTCGGAAACGAGAAAACCGAGCAACTTGCCGCCAGGAACTCCAAATGTACACTTTGACGGGTTGAGCTTGATATCGTAGCTTCTTAAGCTTGCGAATGTCTCAGCGAGGTCAGTCAGCAGGTCGGAACCTTTCCGTGACTTGACCACAATGTCATCCATGTATGCCTCGACGTTCCGACTGATTTGCTTTATCAAGCACTTCTGGATCATGCGCATGAAGGTAGCGCCAGCATTTTTGAGGCCGAAAGGCATGGTGTCATAACAAAAACACCCGAGGGGGGTGATGAAAGCTGTCTTGATTTCGTCGGGCCCGAACAGACGGATCTGATGGTACCCAGAATACGCGTCCAGAAAGGACAAACGTTCACATCCCGCAGTCGAGTCGACTATCTGATCGATGCGGGGAAGAGGAAAATGATCTTTCGGGCAGGCCCGATTGATGTGCTTGAAATCGATGCACATGCGGAGAGACTTGTCCTTCTTGGGGACCATGACGACGTTGGCGAGCCACTCGGAGTGGTATATCTCGCGGATAAACTCTGCTGCCAGGAGTCGAGCCACTTCTTCGCCAATTGCCTTTCGCTTCTCCGCGGCGGATCGACGGAGATGTTCCTTCACAGGTTTCACTTTAGGGTCGACTCGCAAATGATGCTCAACCAGTCCCCTGGGTACACCCGGCATGTCCGATGGTTTCCATGCGAAGATGTCCCAGTTCTCAAGGAGGAACTGGACAAGCGCTTCTTCCTATTTGCTGTCGAGTGTAGCGGAGATGTGGGTCGGTGCTGCGTTGGGGTCTGTGGGGTGGATGTGCACAGGTTTCGTGTCCCCGGCCGACGGGAAAGCTGACTCGGAAGCCGGCTTCTTCGCCCTTAGCAGGTCACTCGGATCCACACTCTTTTGGTACTCCTCCATCTCTACTGCTGCCATTTGCTTGTCGGCAATCTTTGAGCCTTTCTGGAAGCATTCTTCCACTTTCTGACGGTTCCCAGTGATGGTTATAACGCCATTGGGTCCCGGCATCTTCAGCTTGAGGTAGACGTAACATGGTCGAGCCATGAATTTGGCGTAGGCGGGCCTACCCAGGATGGCGTGATAGGCGCTGTTGAAGTCCACCACTTCGAACGTCAACTTCTCTTTGCCGTACTTCTTCGACTCACCAAAGACCACTTCGAGTGTGATCTGGCCAAGCGAGTCGGCCTTCTTCCCGGGGATTACTCCGTGGAACCTCATGTTACTTTCTCTCAACTTGGACATCGGAATGCCCATATCCCGGAGGGTTGCTGCATACAAGATATTCGAGCCTCTGCCCCCATCCATCAGAACCCTGGTTAGGCGTGTGCCTTCGATAACTAGGTCGACCACCAGCGCCTGCCGCCCGGGGGTGGCAATGTGTGCTGGGTGGTCGGACTGGTCGAATGTGATGGGGACCTTTGACCATTTCAAAAACGTGGGGGTCGCCGGGGCAACCATGTTTACTTCTCTGTTGATGATTTTCAGTCGACTTTTGCTCTCGACGTCTGCGAAAATCACCAAAGTGGAGTTGATCCGGGGGTATCCTCCGTCCCCTTCCTTATCTTCGGACTCTTCTGATTCTTTCTCTTTCTCAGTCGACTGATCTTTCTGGAAGCTCTGGATCAGGAGCCGACACTGTCGAGTGGTGTGCTTGGGATACACCAAGTTTCCCTCTTCATCTTGCTTCATGTGTATGGGGCACGGCTGGTCGAGCATGTCATCCCCAGCCTGACCCTTTCCTTTCTTGGGGGTCCAGGAACCTTTTGGCTTCCCTTTGCCCTTTCCTTGGTTGACCACTCCAGCCTCTCCCTGAGCGGCTGGCTCGGCCTTGCGCTTGTTCTTCCGATTGGAATTCTGGTCGTCCTGCTCGACGAGTTTCTTGCCGCTGCGGAGCCGATCGGCCTCCTTCCCGTTGGCGTACCGACTGGCAATCTCCATCATCCGTGACAGGGACATGTCGCCTGTTCGACCAAACTTCAAATTCAACTCTCGGTTACGCACGCCTTCCTTGAAAGCGCACACCGCCTGGTGCTCAGACACGTTCTCCACCGTGTGATGCAAGGTGGTCCATCGCTGAATGTAATCCCTCAAAGTTTCACTCGGCTTCTGTGCGCAGTGTTGAAGTTATGCGAGTCCAGCAGGTCGCTTGCAGGTGCCTTCGAAGGTCCGAACGAAAACCCGAGCGAGCTCTTCCCAACTGTAAATACTCCTGGGGGCCAATTGATTGAGCCATGCCCGAGCGGAGCCGCCCAGCATCAAGGGGAGGTGCCTCATGGCCACGTCGTCGTTGCCGCCTCCGATCTGCACGGCCACTCGGTAGTCTTCCAGCCAGGTGTCCGGCTTTGACTCACCGGTGAACTTGCTTACTCCCGCCGCCAACCTGAAGTTCGGGGGGATCTCCGCGGCTCTAATAGCACTACAGAAACATTCAGGCCCAGAGGCTGGCGCTCGGCTGCCACTCGGTTGATCTCTGCCTCGCTCTTCTCTGGACGCCCGGTTACGGTCGAATCGACCTTGCACAAGGATAGACCTCGCATCGAAACCTGGCCGTCGGGGATCTAGGGGAATCCTCCGCTCGTCATCACGCAGGCGCCTGCCCTCATGCCGCTGGGGCGAGTGCGACCCGCCCGGAGGAGGGGTAGGCACTCGACGGCGGTCGTGGCGTCTGTGACGACGGTCGAGTGGATCGTCGTTCCGACCCAGATGCCGGTCTTGCCGTGGGCCACGCTCCTCACGCCTCGGGGGCGATCTTGGACTATGGGCCGACCATACGGTGTCTGCAGCCACCGATCTGCTATGAATCCTGTTGCGCGACTGAGAAACAGCCGCGTTTTGTTCTTCAGCCGTTCGGAGCAAAGCTCGGATCTGCTGAAGACTTCTCCCAGCTTCCGACTGGGAGGGTTGAATTGACTCCACGATGCGAGCCGCGGCTTCGAGGTTTTGGACCGGCGTGCGGAACACCTGAGTCTCGCGCTGACGCGATTTCCGCGGTCGTCGACTGGACTCGGGGACCAGTCGGCGGGCCTGCTCGTCGAGTGAGCGTTGGATGTTTTCCAAGCGCGCGCACTCGGCCACGGTGGCCAAGCCGTGGCTTCAAGGGACAGAGCCTCCGGGGAATCTCCCATGATGGGAGTGAAGAGTGCATCTTTGTTGCGGCGACAAAGCTCAGCCCTTTGCTCGGAGGTGAGGGGCTGAGGAATGTAACCGTCGTTGTCGTGCGATCGGTCGCCGCCGCTGCCGCCGTTCCCACCGTGAGGAAAACCCGGCGGGCTGCGGCGCGAATCGACCATGAGGATTTTCGTCGTGGGATCGCTGCTCCCGCACTCGGAAACTGAATCTACGAGCCCGGTCGACTGGTCGGCCGGCCCGTAGAGGTAGCCGTCGGGCTCAATGGCCGCGACTTGAGGGGTGGCCGTTTGACGGGCCACCGCGTGTTTCACCCACCGTTGGAGCCGCGAGCGACCAGATCGTTTGCGGCGGCGGCCGGCGGGGATGGGGGACGATGAGTACTGAGTCGATGGCTGCCGCAGGAGGACGCCGCCGGCGCCGGCGTGAAAGTGCACAGTTCCCCGGGCGGGCAGAGCCTCGACGTCGAGAGGGGCTTCCTGGAGCCATGCGGAGTCGTCGGCAATGAAGACTAGTGCGCCGAGCCGGATCTCGTGGCCCAACGCCAAACCACCGCCTGACACCATGATGAAAGCGGTCGGAGGAGGAGTTGCAACCTCACCAGATGTCGCTAAGACGCCTTGCCCCACGGTGGGCGCCAACTGTCGTGGTTCTAAGTCTGGCAGTAAGGGTAGGGGGTACGAATGGAGAGGCAAGGCCCTAGCTATGGTGATGTTGTACACAAGGTGTTTGCGAGTTCAAGCCCTTCACGGAGGAAGCAATAGCCCTACGTATCGGTTCCCGGAGGCTTGGTCGACTGGTATATGTGTAGGTGTGTTACAGAGGTGCGAACCCTTGTTCTGGAGGAGGGGGTGGCTTATATAGTGTGCCAGGACCCCATCCATGCTCCACGTTACTAAGGGTTCAATGTACATTAAGGCAGGCGTTACTGATAACGCCCGCAGTAAAGAGTAATTAAGGTGTTCACTACGGTGAGTAAATACCAGACGATTGCTGTCTCAAGTGATCCTTGGCCTTCGGGGGTCGAGTGCCTTGGATTGGTCGAGTGGGGTTGAGTCGTCTTGCGGATGAGGCTCAGTCGAGTGGAGTGTCTTCTTAGACCGTCTCAGTTGACTGTCTCCATTGTCATAAGTTTTGTCTTTTGATCTTCTAGGGTAGTGACCTTGGGTGGGGTACCTTGGTAGGACCCGTGACCCTACCCTAGGTTTGTAACCTCGTCAGGCACGGCCGGCGTCGTGCTCTGGTTCTCCTCTGCCTTCTGGCAGGGGTAGAAGACGAGGATGCCCTTGTGGGCTGGGCCTCATATGCTGGGTCAGTTGGCTGTGGCAGGTGGGCCAGGTAAGTTCTTCTTTTACACATTTTTGTTTCTCTTTTCTATATTTTTTACAGTTTGTTTGTGATTTAGTTTCAACACCAAATCAACTTTAAACTTCATGAAAATAATTGTGTTAACTAAGTGGACTTATCCAAAGCCACACAACAATTTTTAGAATTATTGAACATATATTTATTATATAATAAATATAGATCCAATTCAAATAGTTATTGAATTAATTTCAAATGCCCAAAATAATTATTTCTCAGACCCCAAAAATATTGGTTTGAATTTTACCTCTTGCCAATATTTTTATAGAATAACAGGAACATTTTCTTGGACTCATTTGAAAATATTTTAATGTTGATTATTTCTGAAGTGATTTCTGAGGGTTTCAACTAACCTCAATTCAACTTTCAGAATCTAGACATGATGCATGATGATCTCAAATGTGACTAATATAATTATTTACACACAAGTATTCTAGGGCTGGGACAACTCACCCCCACTAAACAAGAATCTTGTCCCGAGATTCAAGCGTAGGGTAAGATGAAGGGGGGACGCAAACTAACACAACCTTCATGATCCAGGTTGCACTTCATAAGAACATTGATTTGATCACCATCTTTGTCTCAATGTCTTGTTCTAAGAACTCCAGCCAACATGACAATGAGAGAAAAGGGAAAACTCTAGAAGGATCGATCTTGTCGAAGACCGAACAACTCAGGATCAACTTATGGTGTGAGACATTGAAACATCTCTCGAGCTAAGACACGAAGCATACATCAGAGGAATGGAGTGAAATAGATGATGAAGGTTCACTAGGTAGGCATCAAGTCCACACTTGAATAAGATGGTGCATGGATTTCAAAGTAGCGGGGAGTTAATCGCCATGATTCCGTAATGAGGCACCTTGGGGAGGTGACTCGTAGAGTTATTCCCTTAAGTGGCAAAAAGAATTACTTTTGATACAAAGATCATTGGAACTCTTCATACCAGCATAAGGAAAATCACCAACGATCGTTCGAAAGAGTATGGAAGAATGGCATACTCAGGCTAGAGTAGACAATATGGACTACCTTGTTGAAGACAACACAATGAATGATTTTGCTTATCACCGGAAATGGATGGGACCCATGGTACGTCCACTTTTGAAGATAATCCTGAACAATAATTACTGAGGTGCAAGCTAGGAACAAAATGCAAATGCTGGAATGTTCCAACCATCATATCTGCCCGAGATTTAGATCTGGTTAGTAACAGGATACTTCAGACCGAACATGCCTGAAAAGGAAGGTGGCAACACAAATCGATGAGATGACGTTGCGAGATTCTCGGGAGCTGGACTATGGTAGTATGCTCCAAAACATGAGCTGGTTCTGCTAGACCATGTGAACATGCTGTCCAAGACAAGCCTGACCACATAGTAGTCTTACAATAAAATACTATTGAGTTCTAGTTAGGAACCATCATTAACGACATCAAAGTCTCCGCGCGGAAGTCTAAAGTATTAACCTTAGAACAGACTCCTTTATCTTGAACAAATCAATCTGTGGCTTGGTGTGCTAGGGATTACATATGGAATGGAGGTTGCAAGTCTCCAGACCACATAATACTTCGCACGTATGCATGACTGACTTGGGATGATTCCACAGGAAGCGAAACAAACTTTCTCAAATTCACGGCGGCAACTTGCATCATATGCACGTGAATTAGAGGAAGTCACTCCTTCCATCAAATCATAAACTTCATGAGCTAGCATGAAGAGAATGCTTTCGAAAGTTTCCAACACCAACTTAGATGTTCGACATGAATCATGGACAAGATGAAAATGTTGTCAATGGGCTCGACAACAGCCCATCCAGGCTTCCATATAGATGGAGTTCCGCAATTAAGTGAACACGGTGATAGCATTGGCCAGAGCAAAGGATGTAATGGTGTATGCTCGAGGGATCAACCACGAGTAAGACAACATTACAAATATCGTTGGTTCTGATTTGACTTGACGATAGCCCACACTCAATCAAAGTTTTGACAAGACAATGGATCCAACAACTGATCACGAGGATCAATCGATGAAGATATCATCTTTCCTTAGCAAACACACAACACAAGGATATACCTTTGGCAATGAACTAAGTGGTGCAAGCTTTCATCTTCCAACTCTCCAAGTTGTCGTTTAGCTTAACCAACTAGCTCAGGGGTATCCAACACAGATTCTAGGAGAAAGGATGGTTTAGGGAAAAACCAAATTGATCACGGGCCCAACATAAGGTTAGGTAACAACCTGGTAATACTTCCGAGAAGATATTCGGAAAATCATGAACCACCGATATGTTATGAAGCTCGAGGACAATCTTGCTTTTCAGGGCAAGACGATATGATCAAAAGAGTGAGGGATTGACACAATCCTAACTCATTGATCGAAGAGTGCCCCGGAAAAAATGGACTAGGTAGCACGATCAACCTTAGGATGACGATTCGGTAACCAACACACTAAGAATGAAATTATTGTCCATTAACTACCAAGCAACGGAGTTGCTAGGAGTATTGATTTCACACATCACGATTCACTTGTCAGTATTCTGGTTACAATAACACGGATACCAAGGAATGAACTATCATGACGAGAAGTATCACTGTATCAAGAGTTCATAGGAGGTGGTGCAATTCCCATGACATTCTTGACATAAGAGAGGGTAACACTCCAAGGTAGATCAGAGCAAAAGCTGGGTTGGCATTTTGATCTACGGAATACATCTGCTTTGACCCAATCCTAGATATGGAAGAGGCACTGGAGTTTGTTTCTCCTAGTCATTCCAGAATAGAATGGCTTGACGGGCACAAGAGTAAAAGGCATCGATGAACACGAATGCACAACTACTCCTGACTATCAACTGATAGACGAAGGTCAGAAAACAACTAAAGAGGGACAACTCAAAGGAACATATGATTTTCTGAGTTGTGGGTGCATAGATTAGCATGTCGAACGAGTTCAACATATTTCTTCCGAATAACCCATGCAGAAAGGTAGAATTGGCAGAGTCACAAAGTGGAATGGAGAACTCATCAAGAGCACCCTGGTTGTGATCTTTTGGTTCAGAAGAACTTCTGCCATGATGGTTCATGGTATTGGAAGAACGATAACCACGAACCTCGAGGACTATCACAAGGTTACTAATATCCTAAAGGTACGAGCAAACACTATCAACATGAAGTAAGTAGAATGAATCTTGGGTTCAAGAACCCAGAAATAGAATGCCTACTAACTAAATGGCATCGCGGATGCTTTTGAGAATGATGGCCAGAATCATCACACTGAGAACACAACACAAGGTTGGGTTACTGGGTGGCTATCTATGATGTCCTAGTTTCCTGATAGCTTCAACAATTATGTCGAGGCAACGAAGTACCTCAACAAACTGACTAGTGTGGTTGATCTGGCCCAAAGGAGCATTGGGAACGGGAAGAAGGGATTTGCAAATGCATCAGACTATTTAGAAACCTGGGATGACTCGGACATCATAACGACTGTAAATGCTCAAAAGATTTGAGGGATCCTGCAGAATGGTGGCATAACCACAGAACATCACAATGTCAAGGTTCTGAGACCAACTGTTCAAGACATGGAAGTACTTGAGACTAAACTGAGGGTTGAATCCACCATTAACGTGATCCTAATAGATTGAATGAGAAGCCTAGTTCTTAATCCCCGTAGAAAAGAGGAGGATGACTCAGATGAGAAGGGCATAGGGTAAAGAAGTAAAAAGAGCCTTCATTTTCTTCCACAATCAATTCCCCTATATAACTAAAGAGTTTCTAGACACGACTTTGACCAGTTTGGCTTGGTAATCCTACATGCAGTCAGGCTCTGATACCAAAGCTATCAGGACCCCGATCCTAAGTCACACCGATCTAGCATGTAACACACCATATCACTTTGCGGCCTCACGCACAGTATCCCCACGGGTGCCACCTTACCTGGCCCGGGACCGTTTGCGCATTTTGGCACACGTATATTATAGTGTCGTTGGCATCCATATGACAGAGAACCCGGGCCGACATGACTAGTTATAAACCAAAAGTGGCGCTAAATTACAGAGACAAGCATACATGACCCAGCAACGAACGTGTCGGTCATCAACGTATGAACCCAAGTCGTAGCAAGCTACAAGGACTTAAGGGAACAACGCATGACATTTCCCCTAAGGGACAAACACAAGAACGACGAAGGACACATGCCGGTCAACCTAAGTGTTCCGGAGCAGTAGCAAGCTACCAAGGTTGAGTGGAAGCACTGGGAGGCATTTCCCTGTAAGATAGGCTACCAAGGGTAAACAACTAGGTGTCGGATCCCACACATAGCAATACACATTACACGTACGCATAACATGCAAGTATGTGTTGTACAACATGGCATCACAACATAACTTAACAACTCACATAGATAAAGGCCCAAAAGAGCCATCATAACATTTATTACAAGCAGTGGGTCTCATGACCCAACATACAGAGCATACAGGCAATAGAATCATAAACATGCCTGAGTACAGACAACTACAAATGAAAAAGGCCGAGAAGCCTGACTATCTACAAGACCCTCCCAAGGGTACAAGATCGTAGCTGAGGTAACAAGCTAAACGTTGAAGTCCACGCGGAATCACTAGTGAGACTGAAGTCTCTCTGCAAAAACATAAATTAAGCAAACGTGAGTACAAAGGTACTCAGCAAGACTTACAGCAGAACTAGCTACATATGCAATAATATCAACAAAGGGAGTGGTGGAGTTTGACTGCAGCAAGCCAGCTTTGACTCGGTGGCTATCCTGAACTACGACTGCATGTAACTCTTCTGAGGTGGCGCACACGAGTCCACATATTCACCAATCAACACACCACTATGGATCCACTCCCGTCTCCCTACGAGAAGGCCATCCATAGCACTCACGCTTATCTTGCGGATTTTAGAGTATCCACTTTCACTTGTCTATGAACTGTATAGGTAACCCAGAAGTCCTTTACCGCAGACACGACTATTCGAATAGATGATGTTAACCTTGCAGGGGTGTACTTCTTCACACACGCTCTCACCACTTAACGCCGTTTACACGACATGTACTCGGCAACCTTCAAGCAGAAGCCCAGCGAGGGTGTCGGCCACGACCTGACTAACCACACAAGTCACTAGTCCAGGTTTATCGCCTATTCAGGTTCCATCCAGAGGGAGTCCGACCGAGGTTTCCACATACGGCCCCGAACGCTGTGTACAGGGTTCCCGAGGCACCAAACGGGCGACTCGGTACGCCGTGCCACATACCTACCGCGTGACAGCCTACCCCTAGGGTCAGCGCTGCATACGGCCTCCAGTAGGCTACAAACACCAGAAACTAATTGCAACTCCTAGACAGAGGACAAGGGCGGTTAATAAGTCGAGAGGGTCCATTGGTTTCGGGCCCAATGCATGGTAGTAACTGGTCATGGATCACAAACACATAACTCAGTTCCTGAGGATGGCTGCAATGAGACAATCCACCATGTACTCCTACATGGCCTCTCATCGCTACCTTTACCAAATCGTGTTCACACACTTAGCTCTCAACAGTAGGACATGTTCACCACATTCCAATTCACCCCCGATGAATCAGACATGACACAACTCTAAGCAATAGCAGGCATAACTAGAAAGCATGAATGATGTTGTAGGGTGCAACCCTAGGTGGCGATCTTTCACGAATTAGAGGGGAATCCCCAAGAACAAGAGGAGCACAAAGGTAAGAACACAAGAGAAACACTCAAAAACAAGCCCAAATCACACATCCACTAGACTCACATACACACAAGATCCACAAAGGTACAAGAACAACAAGGGGAACATGGATACATGATAGAGTTCATCCCAATCCTATGAGGAGAGAGGTCTTGATGATCCTATGATGGGGATCCTTCCCAATTATGGGGGCTTGGTAATCCACAAGGATTCTTCTCCAAGATGGAGGTCTTGGCCTCCAATGGAGTAATCTCTCTCTCTCAAGAGGAGAAGGTAGGAGCAAAGCTCACATACAAATGAGCTATCATATTTGCTGTCTTACAAATGAGCTAGGTGGGAGGTACTTATAGTCTAGGGACAAAATAGAGGGGAGAGAGGGATACAAGGGTCATTTATCCCAAAAAACACGTAGCCACGGTTGAGGTTCCGGGCACCCGGTGTCAAGGGGACTAGGCACCCGGGGGTCGCGCCGAGGAGGGGGGGCCGGGCACCCGGAGGTAGATGGCTGGGCACCCGGGGTCGCGCGAGGAGGGGGCCAGGCACCCGGTGGTGAGGAGGTCGGGCACCCAGGCCATCCAGGGAGGCCGCGGCAGGGGGGGGGGGGCACCCGGGGGTGCGCCCGGGGTGTCCACGAGGTCTTCGGTGCTCTGCATCTTGGTGTTCTCCTTCCTCATCCTTCTCCGTAGGTGTCCGTGTGGACTTGGTGATGCTCCCCGACTTCATGGAGGTGGTCGTCCTTTTACCTAAAGATGCATGATGTTCCGTGGTGAGGTAGTGACCAAGTCCAAATGATATTCATGTAAATCTCGAAGAGGAGCGGGTTCACCTTAAGTCCGGTAGGTTCACTTGGGGCTTGTGGAGCTATGACGATGTACATGAAGATAGCCGTAGGATGCTGTGCATCATCTCCCCCC
>LR738710.1:95563624-95653447 GCA_902687465.1 Secale cereale | reverse complement strand
CCCCCCCCCCCCCCCTGGAAAAGATCCGTCCTCGGATCGTAAACCATATCTTCATGTACACAGTAGGCATGGATGGACTTGTAGTTGAAAGAAGTGTATGTCACGCCGCGAGCAAAGTACTCCAAGATGTCATCGAAATGGTAGACATGCAAAAAGAGCAAACACAAGGGACACTTGGAAATACAATTGTTAGTGGACGCAAGGTGTCCATCATTTAAGCATGAGCCCGTCCAATGAAATCGGTTGTGGCAATGAGCATGAATTCTACCAAAATGAAAGAGCATGGCATACAATGCATTCATGTGATCAAGCTCATTGTGCGAGAAGTTGCAAATGCTACCATTGTGCAAAATGATGTTGTAATGGGATTGTGTATCAAAAGCATGAACATGGTAAATGATGCTCAATGTAAGTATGTGATCATGCAATTGATGCTTGGCAATGTGATCAATATGTATGAAGAGTCCATCAAGAAAGATCACAACAAATTTGCTAAGAAAATGCACAAGGTCATATATCATGGATGACATGGGAATACAAGATGCAACAAGGCAATCATAATGTGAGTAAATCCATGCATAAGATGCAAATTTGTTATGGGTATGATATGACCATGGAGCATGGCATGTGGCTGCATAATCAACAAATATGAAGGTTTGGGTGCAATATGCCAAAGGAGTGTTGATATACCCATGCTCAATGTCGTGGCAAGAGTGGTAGACCGGTGGTGTGTGACGCCCGAAGACCGGCGCCCCAGAAGATTTCCAGATGTTCCGGGTTCTCCCGTGTGTTTCTTTTGTGCTTGTGTTATTTATTTTGCATTGCATCATGTCATCATGCCATCATGTCTTTAATTTCTGCAACTCAACCAAATAAATCGTGTGGATCTTCGATCCATTTAAATCGAGGGAAGTGTGATTTCTCTTTAAAACATATCCTCCCAATATTTAGGGAGCTATATTATAAATATTCCATTTGTTTGGAATTAACCCAACACACTTGCATATATTCCCCAGGCCTCTTTTGCTTCAAGTTTCACCGTCGAAACCTTCTCTATATTTCTTTTCCCGTTTTATTGAGGTTCCTCCAAAAATTCGAACATTTTTGCACACTTCTGAAACCTTGTCCTAATTCAAACCATTTGAATTAAATTCAAATGAGTTTGAATTTTACTCTTGCATTCTTGCCTCTCCTATTTTTCGTGGACCGTGGACATTTTTGCGAGCCCGAGAAAAATAACCTCATGCCCTAATCCTATTCCTAACACCTCCTTTCTTTTCTTTTCTTCTTGTTGTTTTCTGTTTTTATTTGGGAAAACATCAATTGGGAAGCAGAGGAGAGCCCAGCCGCAGCCCAACAGCCAGGCGCCTGCTTCCCCGCGGCCCAGCCACGGCCTCCCTAAGGCCCACGGCCCAGCCGCCCCTCAACCCTAGCGATGCCAGTACCCCTCGCTCCTCCCTCTCCCTCAGCCGCCGCACTCCTCGCAGCCCGATCCCGAACCCCATCGATCCCTTGATCTCCCCTCGTCCCATCTCTACCCTCGCTCTCCCCGTCGCAACCCTTTCACCGCGAGGCCCCTCTGCCTCTTCCTCGCTCCCTCCTCCTCGTAGCCGCCCCGCCTCTAGCCTCGTCGCCAGGGACGCCGCGCTCGATCCCCGTCACCTCCAGCCGCCTCCTCCCTCTGCGTCTGCCCCGACAGCCAGCCGTTGGAGCTCCTCTGGCAGCTTGCCCGACCATCTCCTCCGCTCCAGCGACAACCACCACCACCCTGCCCTGTGCCTCGTCCCGTCTCCCTGCCCTTCTCCTCCGCCCGTGCCCGCCGCCGGTGCCCTGCAGCCGCCGCCGCTGCATCGTGCCCCATGCCACTGCTCCGTCGCCGCGCCTCCGGGGCTGTCCTCCTCCGCGACCCTCGTCCACAAGCACCCGAGGCCCTGCCTCCTCGTCGCATCGCCTCCTTCCCGGCGTCCAGTCACAGGACCAGCAGCTCCTTCGGGCCCCGCACGGGAGCGCGCACACGAGCGTGACCCCTGCCTCGTCGGCATCCCCAACCTCTGCAACCCGTTGGCATCAAGGAGAATCTCCACCGCGGGAGTTCAAGCCGCCATGGCCATGGATGCTGTCCGCCGCCTCCAGCTCAAAGCCGGTGCGCCCAAGCCTCGGAGGCAACCGGATACGGCCTCTTGTCTTGTTTTTGGACCAGCAAGAACATCGCCAAGTACCACGACGCCCGGAGCCTCGGAACTGTCAAGTTCATCTACAAAACGTGTACCTCTACCTCCCACGACACCGCGTCGACGACCTTCAAGTTCGACTACACGGATTCCACGAGTACCCACGGACGCCAAGTACCACGACGTCGATGCCCCTCGAGTGCCGCTACGACTCGACAAGTACCACGACGACCGAGTACAACTACCGTCGCAAGAACCGGGTCCGGCAAGTCCGAAGACCCCAAGTACCTCTACCGACGACTTGAACATCTACGAACGTGTACGACGACCGTCGCCGAAGAACCGTGTACCACTACCGTCGCCCCGAAGACGTCCGATGCCGCGACAAGTACCTCTTCGATAACATGAACGACTACGAACGGAACGACTACTTCCCTCTACGAACGTGTACAACGACCCGCGAGTACCACTACTTCCTCTACGACCTCGAACCGCTCCGAGAACGAATGTTCCGAAGGTATAACCCCGAGACGATGACCCGTGGACGAATGCTTGTGGTTGTATGAGATGTTTTCCCTTGTGTGCATCGTGCCCGTTTCGTCCTTTGTCATGCTCCTTGGTTGCCTCGTCGCCGACCCGTAGGAACCCAGTGATGGGATCACCCCACCTTTCATCTTGTTCCGCTCGCTCACGCCACCTTTTCTTTTGCACCGGTCTCTCAACGAGTTACCGGAACCGATATGTTGCGTGGCATCATTTTCGGATTCGCCGACGTGGCCCCTTTCTTTCCACCACAGTGACAAGTGCTTCATATCTCTTCATGTCAACCTTTAACTAAAAATTGCATAAACTTGATCATGACATCCGCCTCACGTTAACAACATTAATATGTTTAAAATGTTGTTTGCTTTAAGAATTGCTAAACATGCATATGGGGATTTTTTCCGGAATTGTTGTTGTTATTTCCGGCCTCATTTAAAATGCCTAAATATTGTAGTTTTATTATGCTTCACCTCTTGCCATGTTAACAAACATTTAATCTTGTCTTGCATCATACCTTGCCATGTAATGCTTCCTGTATAGATTTGTCATGCATCATACCTTGCCATGTATTGCATCATATAGACTTGTGTTGTTTTCAGTGCTTCCTACCTTGCCATGTAATGCTTCCTGTATAGATTTGTCATGCATCATACCTTGCCATGTAATGCTTCCTGTATAGATTTGTCATGCATCATACCTTGCCATGTGTTGCATCATATAGACTTGTGTTATTTTTCTGTGCTTCCTACCTTGCCATGTTTTGCTTCCTGTATAGATTTGCTGTGCATCCTATGTAGACTTGTGTTGCATCATACTTGATTGAGCATATTGTCATGTCTCGTCTGGTGTGTTTACCGTGTTGCTTGTTTCTTTCCGGTTTGCTTCCCTCGTTAGCTTCGGGTTCGTTCCGGAGTTGTGAGGCTTCTTCTTCGTCTACTTCTTGGATCCGTTCTTCTCCCTTGCGGAATCCCAGGCAAGATGATCATACCCTTGGATACCTTTACTACCATTGCCATGCTTAGTTGTCTCGATGCTATCGTTACATGTCGCGCTACCCATCTTTTATGTCAGCCTCTCCTTGTTGCCATGAAACCTCTAACCTTTGACACCTTCCTAGAAAAACCACTGTTTGGCTATGTTACCCGCTTGCTCAGCCCTTCTTATAGCGTTGTTAGTTGCAGGTGAAGATGAAGATTGTTCCAGGTGGGAACTTGTTGTTGGAATATCACAATATCTATTATTATTATTAACACACCTATATACTGGGCATGGGTGGAAGGCTTGGCCTTTTGCTCGGTGTTTTGTTCCACTCATGCCACCTTAGGCGCCGATAAACCGGCATTATGTTCCTTGATTTTGTGTTCCTTACACGATGGGTATATGGGGACCCCTTGACAGTTCATCTTTGAATAAAACTCCTCCAGCAAGGCCCAACATTGGTTTTTAATTTGCCTCATAATAACAACTTAATTAATTAATTAAAATTGCATAGGGGGTCGCGTCCCCGGGGATTCTTTCTACATAGCAGGGGGGCCAGTGCTGATGATGTTGGTCCCAAACGGGCAGACTGCGGGACCGCCTCGGGGAAACTCGAGGTATCTGGCTCCTGTAGGATGTCTCATCCGGTCGTGGCCTGGGACGAGATACGCGCGGCTACTATCAGGGTGTCGGCACGCCGGGAGGTCTTGCTGGACTTGTTTTACCATTGTCGAAATGTCTTGTGCACCGGGATACCGAGCCTGATCGGATTTTCCCTATGATAAGGGATGATGATATTATATTTCTCACTTCAGCTAATCGTGAGAGCTTGTGATGGGCTAAGTTGGGACACCCCTGCAGGGTTATGATCTTTCGAAAGCCGTGCCCGCGGTTATGTGGCAGATTGGAATTTGATAATGTCCGGTTGTAGAAAACTTGACAGATGATCCGAAGTAAAACACACAACTGTGTGAGTAACCGTGACTGCCTCTTTTCACTTTGAGGAGAGAACACGGTGGGGTTATGTTTGACTCGTAGGTAGTTCAGGATCTTTAGCGATCACTACTAGTTTGCGACCGTTTGCGTAGATGCTCATCTTATTCTTGTACTCGTAAGTTAGCCACCATATTATGCTTAGCCGCTGCTACAACCTCACCACTTTACCTCTTCCTACCCGTAAAGCTTTGCTAGTCTTGATACCCATGGTTATGGGATTGTTGAGTCCTCGTGGCTCACAGATACTACAACACCAGATGCAGGTTCAGCCGAGAATGATGCAGGAGCTGGTTCAAGTACTTCACTGGGAGCTCGATGAAGAGCGTAGCCATATGCTTGAGGCGTTTCGACGATCAGTAGTGGTTTCTACTAGGGGCGATTCAGACCTGTGGCTTTATGTTTTTGGTATCTTTCTTTTGGATCTTCGCCCGTAGTCGGGTTGTGATGTTTTGAATGATGTTTTGCTTATGTAATGTATTGTGTGAAGTGGCGAGTGTAATCCAACTATTCTTTTGCATTTTCATCCCTATTTTTACATGAGTCGTGCAAAGATACCAAACTTGAGATAATTCCAGAATGGGCTTATACCTTTAAGTCGTGCCTCGACACGTACGAGGTATAGTCCCATCCTGGGCATTACAAGTTGGTATTCAGAGCCTTCTCCGACCTAGAAGCCCCCACTGATTGATCGAATCGTTGACGGTTGAGTCTAGGCACACACATGAAAATGTTTTGAGTCCTATATATATATATCGGAGAGTAGGATTTATTTTGCTCCTCATCTCTTTTCACTCTGGTGAGGACTCCTGACAATTACTTTTATCTCTTCTACTCTCAAAATTCACCAAATTTTTTTTAGGATCATGCGAGTATTGTTTGGAATGTTCCGATGTCTTTGTGACGAGAACATTGTTCTCGATGCCTCATGTCATTAGGGGTTGTGGCAGTGTCCCGGGGAGTTGAGCTCCGAGGTGTTGTCGTCACAAATATATTGCATCAGTTCTGGAATACTTAAGACGGCCGACATCGAAAACTCTCCAATGCGGTTAGTGGCAAGATAACCTCGACATCACCCAGTACTGGGGAGGTAGTTCGGGAGTATTGCCATAGCTTGTATAGTAGATGCGTTTCGAAGGTCCGAGGTAAACGGTTTCCGGAAATGACTGGTTATGTGTTGAAGGATGGATACAGCTGGATGTAGGATTAGAGTTGAGTGTGCGGTGCTTCCCCTGTATCCCCAACACCTGATTGCATAACTGGGAACTTTCGGAAATTAATTGCTGGGTTCATCTAGTAGTTCGTAGGCATTCTTCCAACGAATGCATGATATGGAGTTCGGGGTTCAACATTGAGTGAAGTGGTTTTATGGGCGTTTGTTGCGATCGGGAGTTGCATCTTAAAGGGTCCTTGGCTATGCTGATCCAGGGATTGCAAAACCCTTTTGTAACACGTTCCATGAGCTTTCAGCACGAATATGTGGGACGAAGCTTCTATCTTGTATTTGTTCTATCTGCTCCTTGTTGTTTTTATTTACCTTTTTGTTCTCCCAAGTGGCTTCTCGTCAAGTTGATGTACCTGCGGAATTCATTCGCTCAATCCTCTGTTCGGATGATATTGTGAAGATTATGTTGCAACATGTCTATCCGTTGTTTTTGTTTTGATTCTGGTATTCTAGTTGCTTCGATGCCAAATGTTGATTCCATACCTTCCTAATAGGTGTTCTCATATTTCTATGGGAGTGCTAATCCTTCTTGATCATCGAGATTTTCATGTTAATCCTTTTCAACCGGTGTGCCTTCTCTTCAAGTTATTCCATACGGACGCCATTGAGAAATCTGAGGATTTGTCTGTTTCATTCATCCCAAGTTGTCTTTGTTTTCCCCACCCTCCCACCCTTTTCTTATGGAGCCAGAATTCTAAATGAAGTATCCATTTTATTCATGTGATATTTCTTCATTCATTTCCTTCAATGTTCTTATCCGGTGATTTATCGTGAAGATGCTCGAGAGTTTCAAGTTTATCATTCTTAATTCTGACATTCTTCTCCGGTGGACTATATCCAAGTTTTCTTATTGATCATATCTGTGCCTCTTCTTGCACATGTTTTCCAATGTGGGAATTTCTTATCCGAAGGCTCTCTTATTTCTTCACATCTCTTTATTCATGTTCGGAGTGTTGAAGATATCTCAGAAGATTCATGTTTCAATTCTTAATCCATTCAAGCTATTTTGAGATTGTTATCTTATTCAAGCCATTTAATTCAACCGGTGCAATATCTCTTAAGCAATCTTTTTCAACGGTGATTTCTTTAGTGGGCCCTAACCCACAGGTCTTTTTCCAGGATCTTACCTGACTCTTCTAATTTTTTCGGAGTTATTCTAAAATTCTTTTCAAAGTGTGACGTAAGTATGAATCCCATCAGTCACAGTCCTTCTCCAGGACCGCTTTCAAATTCTTTTTCATCATTGGTTCAACCTTTTAATTCTTCATTACGGAGGGCCTATACAATTCATGGTGGTGTATCTCATCGTCTTCTTAGATTTTGAAGACCCAAAGACGAGTTCCTCTTGAATCCTTACTCGGTCTTCTAAAGATTCATGGTTCTAGCTTCATCTCATCCTCATTATTGTTCCGTTTGTGAGGAATTATTTTCTTACCCATCCGAAGCTTTTCATGAATTCTTTCCATTGTGATCCTCCGAAGGCCATCAATTCAGAATATTTCTTTGTTCTTAGTTTTCAACTTTGTCCTCCAACTATTCTTAATTGATGCCCCTTCGTTCGTCTCCATATTCTTCCCGGTGATTCATTCTTTTGTATGCACTCAATTTCAATTCCTTGCGGTGGATTATTCTTTGTCATCACTCCATTTCAATTTGTACGGTGGTTCATTAAACATTCTTTCTGTGTTATCTTGTCACAGAGCTCTATCCAAATCATTGTATGCCTTGAATCTTATTCTTTCCATCTTTCACTTCTCATGCTTTCATTACCGGAGTTCTCATGGTGGTTCATCATGTTTTAATTCATCCTCGAAGTGTTCTTCAAGATTCTTGTTGGACCTCAAGCATTCTTCATCATGCTTTCCAAGTGCAATTCTTGCTCCCTTATCTGTTGAGGTGGTGTTATGTCATTCTTGACAATTCCTTCATGAATTATGATTCACGACTTATCAAGAATGAGATATTTAAAACCATCATTTTCCTTGTTCAGGAGATCTTTTCAACCATTCAATTATTCGTTGGAGTTATCTTGGGTTATAATTCACATAAAAGCTTTCCGTGAGAATCGTTGCTATTATGGTGCTTATAAATGACCCAAGTTCTTCATTTATCTTTCCGGTGAAATAAGTTTATCGTCTCCTTGTTGATCTCAATCAAATCAATTGTTTAAGTTAGTGGCAGAATTTCACCTCAAATTTTGAGATGTTTTCCATAAGCCCATCAAGCTTATTCTTTTTGTTGTTGAATTCCAACAACTCTGTTTATCCCATCTTGGTAAAGATGCTCTTTCAAATTCATTCGTGGGAGAAGTTGTCATTTTCTTCTCCGTTCATTTCTTTCCAACGACCTAGCATATATTCTTTCATTCCGGAGGCATTGTGATGTTGCTCTCTCTTGTCCCATAATCTCGTTTTGTCAAGATCATGTTCTTTTCCTTGTTTATCTATTTATCCGGAGTGTTCTATTCTCCATTCAAGATCCCTCATCTTATCAAGTTTTAACTCTCTTTTAACCTGAGTGCTGTTTGAAATCCTTCTTACCTCTTGGGCCATTCTTTCAATTATTACAGAGGCAATGTGTTGCTGATTTCATCAAGTATCATATCATCTCCTCAAGCTCACGTTCAATTCCTTCCATTTTCAGACGGAGTGCTGTCCAAATTATTTCGTTCTTATTCCTTCTCAATCTTGATTAACTGGAGTGGTTTTGAAATTCTTTCGTCATCCGTGAGCTCTTGTTTCATGTCTTCCAACCTACAAGGTTCTCATTATGTTCCTTGTTCCTCATTTTACCGGAGTGCTCTTAAGTTCATTCATCTCCGTTCTATTCTTTCTTTCAAGATTGTTCAACATCTCAAGGTGCGTGGTTTCACTCGTTTGTCGAAGAAGCAACTTTGTTTTACCTCTTCCTCTTTCGTTTTACCCGGTGCCATCTCTAGGATCTCGGGTCGAGATCCTCTGTTAGTGTGGGAGAGTTGTGACGCCCGAAGACCGGCGCCCCAGAAGATTTCCAGATGTTCCGGGTTCTCCCGTGTGTTTCTTTTGTGCTTGTGTTATTTATTTTGCATTGCACCATGTTATCATGCCATCATGTCTTTAATTTCTGCAACTCAACCAAATAAATTGTGTGGATCTTCGATCCATTTAAATCGAGGGAAGTGTGATTTCTCTTTAAAACATATCCTCCCAATATTTAGGGAGCTATATTATAAATATTCCTTTTGTTTGGAACTAACCCAACACACTTGCATATATTCCCCAGGCCTCTTTTGCTTCAAGTTTCACCGTCGAAACCTTCTCTATATTTCTTTTCCCGTTTTATTGAGGTTCCTCCAAAAATTCGAACATTTTTGGACACTTATGAAACCATGTCCTAATTCAAACCATTTGAATTAAATTCAAATGAGTTTGAATTTTACTCTTGCATTCTTGCCTCTCCTATTTTTCGTGGACCGTGGAAATTTTTGCGAGCCCGAGAAAAATAACCTCATGCCCTAATCCTATTCCTAACACCTCCTTTCTTTTCTTTTCTTCTTGTTGTTTTCTGTTTTTATTTGGGAAAACAGCAATTGGGAAGCAGAGGAGAGCCCCGCCGCAGCCCAGCAGCCAGGCGCCTGCTTCCCCGCGGCCCAGCCACGGCCTCCCTAAGGCCCACGGCCCAGCCGCCCCTCAACCCTAGCGATGCCAGTACCCCTCGCTCCTCCCTCTCCCTCAACCGCCGCACTCCTCGCAGCCCGATCCCGAATCCCATCGATCCCTCGATCTCCCCTCGTCCCATCTCTCCCCTCGCTCTCCCCATCGCAACCCTTCCACCGCGAGGCCCCTCTGCCTCTTCCTCGCTCCCTCCTCCTCGTAGCCGCCCCACCTCTAGCCTCGTCGCCAGGGACGCCGCGCTCGATCCCCGTCACCTCCAGCCGCCTCCTCCCTCTGCGTCTGCCACGACCGGCCGACCTCTTCTTCTTCACGGCTCCGACAGCCAGCCGTCGGAGCTCCTCTGGCAGCTTGCCCAACCATCTCCTCCGCTCCAGCAACAACCACCACCACCCTGCCCTGTGCCTCGTCCCGTCTCCCTGCCCTTCTCCTCCGCCCGTGCCCGCCGCCGGTGCCCTGCAGCCGCCGCCGCTGCATCGTGCCCCATGCCACTGCTCCGTCGCCGCGCCTCCGGGGCCGTCCTCCTCCGCGGCCCTCGTCCACGAGCACCCGAGGCCCTACCTCCTCATCGCATCGCCTCCTTCCCGGCGTCTAGTCGCAGGACCAGCAGCTCCTTCGGGCCACGCACGGGAGCGGGCACACGAGCGTGACCCCTGCCTCGTCGGCATCCCCAACCTCTGCAACCCGTTGGCATCAAGGATAATCTCCACCACGGGAGTTCAAGCCGCCATGGCCATGGATGCTGTCCGCCGCCTCCAGCTCAAAGCCGGTGCGCCCAAGCCTCGGAGGCAACCGGATACGGCCTCTTGTCTTGTTTTTGGACCAGCAAGAACATCGCCAAGTACCACGACGCCCGGAGCCTCGGAACTGTCAACTTCATCTACAAAACGTGTACCTCTACCTCCCACGACACCGCGTCGACGACCTTCAAGTTTGACTACACGGATTCCACGAGTACCCACGGACGCCAAGTACCACGACGTCGATGCCCCTCGAGTGCCGCTACGACTCGACAAGTACCACGACGACCGAGTACAACTACCGTCGCAAGAACCGAGTCCGGCAAGTCCGAAGACCCCAAGTACCTCTACCGACGACTTGAACATCTACGAACGTGTACGACGACCGTCGCCGAAGAACCGTGTACCACTACCGTCGCCCCGAAGACGTCCGATGCCGCGACAAGTACCTCTTCGATAACATGAACGACTACGAACGGAACGACTACTTCCCTCTACGAACGTGTACCATGACCCGCGAGTACCACTACTTCCTCTACAACCTCGAACCGCTCCGAGAACGAATGTTCCGAAGGTATAACCCCGAGACGATGACCCGTGGACGAATGCTTGTGGTTGTATGAGATGTTTTCCCTTGTGTGCACCGTGCCCGTTTCGTCCTTTGTCATGCTCCTTGGTTGCCTCGTCGCCGACCCGTAGGAACCCAGTGACGGGATCACCCCACCTTTCATCTTGTTTCGCTCGCTCACGCCACCTTTTCTTTTGCACCCGTCTCTCAACGAGTTACCGGAACCGATATGTTGCGTGGCATCATTTTCGGATTCGCCGCCGTGGCCCCTTTCTTTCCACCACAGTGACAAGTGCTTCATATCTCTTCATGTCAACCTTTAACTAAAAATTGCATAAACTTGATCATGACATCCGCATCATGTTAACAACATTAATATGTTTAAAATGTTGTTTGCTTTAAGAATGGCTAAACATGCATATGGGGATTTTTTCTGGAATTGTTGTTGTTATTTCCGGCCTCATTTAAAATGCCTAAATATTGTAGTTTTATTATGCTTCACCTCTTGCCATGTTAACAAACATTTAATCTTGTCTTGCATCATACCTTGCAATGTAATGCTTCTTGTATAGATTTGTCATGCATCATACCTTGCCATATATTGCATCATATAGACTTGTGTTGTTTTCTGTGCTTGCTACCTTGCCATGTAATGCTTCCTGTATAGATTTGTCATGCATCATACCTTGCCATGTAATGCTTCCTGTATAGATTTGTCATGCATCATACCTTGCCATGTGTTGCATCATATAGACTTGTGTTATTTTTCTGTGCTTCCTACCTTGCCATGTTTTGCTTCCTGTATAGACTTGCTGTGCATCCTATGCAGACTTGTATTGCATCATACTTGATTGAGCATATTGTCATTTCTCGTGTGGTGTGTTTACCGTGTTGCTTGTTTCTTTCCGGTTTGCTTCCCTCGTTAGCTTCGGGTTCGTTCCGGAGTTGTGAGGCTTCTTCTTCGTCTACTTCTTGGATCCATTCTTCTCCCTTGCGGAATCCCAGGCAAGATGATCATACCCTTGGATACCTTTACTACCATTGCCATGATTAGTTGTCTCGATGCTATTGTTACATGTTGCGCTACCCATCTTTTATGTCAGCCTCTCCTTGTTGCCATGAAACCTCTAACCTTTGACACCTTCCTAGTAAAACCACTGTTTGGCTATGTTACCCGCTTGCTCAGCCCCTCTTATAGCGTTGTTAGTTGCAGGTGAAGACAAAAATCATTCCAGGTGGGAACTTGTTGTTGGAATATCACAATATCTATTATTATTATTAACACACCTATATACTGGGCATGGGTGGAAGGCTTGGCCTTTTGCTCGGTGTTTTGTTCCACTCATGCCACCTTAGGCCGATAAACCGGCATTATATTCCTTGATTTTGCGTTCCTTACACGATGGGTATATGGGGACCCCTTGACAGTTCGTCTTTGAATAAAATTCCTCCAGCAAGGCCCAACATTGGTTTTTAATTTGCCTCATAATAACAACTTAATTAATTAATTAAAATTGCATAGGGGGTCGCGTCCCCGAGGATTCTTTATACATAGCAGGGGGGCCAGTGCTGATGGTGTTGGTCCCAAACAGGCAGACCGCGGGACCGCCTCGGGGAAACTCGAGGTATCTGGCTCCTGTAGGATGTCCCATCCAGTCGTGGCCTGAGACGAGATACGCGCGGCTACTATCAGGGTGTCGGCACGCCGGGAGGTCTTGCTGGACTTGTTTTACCATTGTCGAAATGTCTTGTGCATCGGGATACCGAGCCTGGTCGGATTTTCCCTAAGATAAATGGTGATGATATTATATTTATCGCTTCAGCTAATCGTGAGAGCTTGTGATGGGCTAAGTTGGGACACCCCTGCAGGGTTATGATCTTTCGAAAGCCGTGCCCGCGGTTATGTGGCAAATCGGAATTTGATAATGTCCGGTTGTAGAAAACTTGACAGATGATCCGAAGTAAAACACACAACTGTGTGAGTAACCGTGACTGTCTCTTTTCACTTTGAGAAGAGAACACGGTGGGGTTATGTTTGACTCGTAGGTAGTTCAGGATCTTTAGCGATCACTACTAGTTTGCGACCGTTTGCGTAGATGCTCATCTTATTCTTGTACTCGTAAGTTAGCCACCATATTATGCTTAGCCGCTGCTGCAACCTCACCACTTTACCTCTTCCTACCCGTAAAGCTTTGCTAGTCTTGATACCCATGGTTATGGGATTGCTGAGTCCTCGTGGCTCATAGATACTACAACACCAGATGCAGGTTCAGCCGAGAATGATGCAGGAGCTGGTTCAAGTACTTCACTGGGAGCTCGATGAAGAGCGTAGCCATATGCTTGAGACGTTTCGACGATCAGTAGTGGTTTCTACTAGGGGCGATTCGGACCTGTGGCTTTATGTTTTTGGTATCTTTCTTTTGGATCTTCGCCCGTAGTCGGGTTGTGTTGTTTTGAATGATGTTTTGCTTATGTAATGTATTGTGTGAAGTGGCGAGTGTAAGCCAACTATTCTTTTGCATTTTCATCCCTATTTTTACATGAGTCGTGCAAAGATACCAAACTTGAGATCATTCCAGAATGGGCTTATACCTTTAAGTCGTGCCTCGACACGTAGGTATAGTCCCATCCTGGGCATTACATGGTGCATCCAGGAAATCGAAGCATATGTGAGGATGGCTCACTAGGAAGGAATGCACCTTGATGAGGATGTCGAAAATGTTGTTGTTGTGCAACGTGTATGCCTTCGCATGTCCAAGATGCCTCGTGATGGTACCACCTTGTGAATCCTTCAAAATGAAAGAACATGACAAACACTCGGAAAAACCAATGAGTTTAGCGAAGATGCAAAACCTATTCGTGTGGTGAGTCACCCAACAAGTATTTTCGTCATTCTTATCATAAGAAAGGACGAGGGGACATGGCAATGTATGGAAGCTTATGATGCGATAACAACCAAATACATTAGGCTCAAACAAGCAAGCATGCATCACAAGTAAGGTGTCCAAATCTCCGAGATCAACAAGTATAGCATGGTCGCACTCACAACAAGTGAATATGAGAGATGCAACTATTGGAGACAAGTGACAATGATCAAGATATATCATGTGAAAGGCATGAACATATATGTCATCAACCCAAGAAAGCAAGTAAGAGTGGAACATGGGTGATGCAACATAGCGAGCAATCATAGTGATCAAGTCAAACACGCTAGTAGTGCGAAGATGCAACGTATTAGAGGTAATCATGGCAAGCATGTCATGTGTGCCAATAGTGAGCATACGTGATGCACATGACATATCACAAGCATGATTACAAAGCAAGATATCATCATACGAATGGTTCATATGTAGAACATGGCAATAACAAGCAATATCTCCACCAAGCTTGCAAATACACATACAAGTAGTAGAAGCAATCATCATGTGTAATGCAAAGCATGGGTCACAAATGCATGGCAAAGGCATAGGAAAGAGCATATCATGCAAAGTGAACATGGCAAGATGGGCATGTAATATGTAGTGAACGATAATCGATAACCATGTGAGAGCCATGTAGAAGAAATGCGCGAAGTCTTTGCACGAAGAGAGCGGTGGGAAAGGCAATCCATGTGATCCCAAGTCATCGTTGCTCTCTAGAGCTCGTTTCGTCAACTCGTGCTCTTGCGAGGTTGATGAGTAAGTATGGGTACCTACACAAAAGAGACACAAGCCAAAGAAAGTGTGCGCATGGTAAATGTACACATCATCCATCATGATGCGCACGTGCATGTGTTGGTTAGCACATAATAGGCATCGCTCAAAGAAATTTGATGCATGATAGAGAAATATGTCATCCATCATGAATGAATAGTTGTTATGTATAACATGATGGGTACACAAATTAGAGCAAGCATGTGGCACAACAATAGCATTGGCATTCATGGGGAGCATATTGTGCACACAAACATGGGAATCGTGCAATGGATGGGATTGATCAAAATCTCCTAATATGTATGAGGAAACTATTGAAGGAAATATGCCCTAGAGGCAATAATAAAGTTATTATTTATTTCCTTATATCATGATAAATGTTTATTATTCATGCTAGAATTGTATTAACTGGAAACTTAGTACATGTGTGAATACATAGACAAAACAGAGTGTCCCTAGTATGCCTCTACTAGACTAGCTCATTGATCAAAGATGGTTATGTTTCCTAGCCATAGACATGAGTTGTCATTTGATCAACAGGGTCACATCATTAGGAGAATGATGTGATGGACAAGACCCATCCGTTAGCTTAGCAACTTGATCGTTTAGTTTTATTGCTATTGCTTTCTTCATGACTTATACATGTTCCTATGACTATGAGATTATGCAACTCCCGAATACCGGAGGAACACTTTGTGTGCTACCAAACGTCACAACGTAACTGGGTGATTATAAAGGTACTCTACAGGTGTCTCCGAAGGTACTTGTTGGGTTGGCGTATTTCGAGATTAGGATTTGTCACTTCGATTGTCGGAGAGGTATCTCTGGGCCCACTCGGTAATGCACATCACTATAAGCCTTGCAAGCATTGCAGCTAATGAGTTAGTTGCGGGATGATGTATTACGGAACGAGTAAAGAGACTTGCCGGTAACGAGATTGAACTAGGTATTGAGATACCGACGATTGAATCTCGGGCTAGTAACATACCGATGACAAAGGGAACAACGTATGTTGTTATGCGGTTTGACCGATAAAGATCTTCGTAGAATATGTGGGAGCCAATATGAGCATCCAGGTTCCGCTATTGGTTATTGACTGGAGACGTGTCTCGGTCATGTCTACATAGTTCTCGAACCCGTAGGGTCCGCACGCTTAAGGTTTCGATGACAGTTTTATTATGAGTTTATGAGTTTTGATGTACCGAAGGAGTTCGGAGTCCCGGATGAGATCGG
This sequence comes from Secale cereale, assembly GCA_902687465.1. Lineage (NCBI taxonomy): Eukaryota > Viridiplantae > Streptophyta > Magnoliopsida > Poales > Poaceae > Secale > Secale cereale. The sequence continues at coordinate 95,637,654 of LR738710.1, read as the reverse complement.
GGACATGACGAGGAGTCTCGAAATGGTCGAGACGTAAAAATCGATATATTGGACGACTATATTCGGACATCGGAAAGGTTCCGAGTGATTCGGGTATTTTCGGAGTACCGGGGAGTTACGGGAGTAGAGGAGAGAGGCCAAAAGGAAGGAGGCGTGTGGCCCCCTTCTGGTCCGAATTGGACAAGGGGTGCAGCCCCCTTTTCCTTCTCCCTCTCCCCCTCTTTCCTTCTCTCCTACTCCGGAAAGGAAAGGGGAATCCTACTAGGACTTGGGAGTCCTAGTAGGACTCCCCACACTTGGCGCGCCCCTTCTAGGGCCGGCCTCTCCCTCCCTCCTTTATATACGGGGCCAGGGGGGCACCTCTAGACACAACAGTTGATCTCTTGATCTCTTAGCCGTGTGCGGTGCCCCCCTCCACCACAGTTCTCCTCGATAATATTGTAGCGGTGCTTAGGCGAAGCCCTGCGACGGTAGAACATCAAGATCGTCACCACGCCGTCGTGCTGACGGAACTCTTCCTCGACACTCGGCTGGATCGGATCGAAGGACGTCATCGAGCTGAACGTGTGCTAGAACTCGGAGGTGCCGTAGTTTTGGTGCTTGATCGGTCGGGCCGTGAAGACGTACGACTACATCAACTGCGTTGTTCTAACGCTTCCGCTTTCGGTCTATGAGGGTACGTAGACACACTCTCCCCTCTCGTTGCTATGCATCTGGTAGATAGATCTTGCGTGATCGTAGGAAAATTTTAAAATACTACGTTCCCCAACAGTGGCATCATGAGCCAGGTCTATGCGTAGATGATATGCACGAGTAGAACACAATGAGTTGTGGGCGATACTAGTCATACTGCTTACCAGCATGTCATACTTTGCTTCGGCGGTATTGTGAGATGAAGCGGCCCGGACCGACATTACGCGTACGCTTACGCGAGACTGGTTTCACCGTTACGAGCACTCGTTGCTTAAAGGTGACTGGCGGGTGTCTGTCTCTCTCATTTTAGCTGAATCAAGTGTGGCTACGCCCGGTCCTTGTGAAGGTTAAAACAGCACATACTTGACGAAATATCGTTGTGGTTTTTGTATGCGTAGGTAAGAACGGTTCTTGCTAAGCTCGTAGCAGCCACGTAAAACATGCAACAACAAAATAGAGGACGTCTAACTTGTTTTTGCAGGGCATGTTGTGATGTGATATGGTCAAGACATGATGAGTTATACGGTTTTGTATGAGATGATCATGTTTTGTAAAGTTATCGGCAACTGGCAGGAGCCATATGGTTGTCGCTTTATTGTATGAAATACAATCGCCATGTAATTGCTTTACTTTATCACTAAGCGGTAGCGATAGTCGTAGAAGCAATAGTTGGCGAGACGACAACGATGCTACGATGGAGATCAAGGTGTCGCGCCGGTGACGAAGGTGATCATGACGGTGCTTTGGAGATGGAGATCAAAAGCACAAGATGATGATGGCCATATCATGTCACATATTTTGATTGCATGTGATGTTTATCTTATCATGCTTCTTATTTTGCTTAGAACGACGGTAGCATTATAAGATGATCCCTTACTAAATTTCAAGGTATAAGTGTTCTCCCTGAGTATGCACCGTTGCGAAAGTTCGTCGTGCTGAGACACCACGTGATGATCGGGTGTGATAAGCTCTACGTTCAAATACAACGGGTGTAAGCCAGTTTTGCACACGCAGAATACTCGGGTTAAACTTGACGAGCCTAGCATATGCAGATATGGCCTCGGAACACTGGAGACCGAAAGGTCGAGCGTGAATCATATAGTAGATATGATCAACATAAGATGTTCACCATTGAAACTACTCCATCTCACGTGATGATCGGACATGGTTTAGTTGATTTGGATCACGTGATCATTTGGATGACTGGAGGGATGTCTATCTAAGTGGGAGTTCTTAAGTAATATGATTAATTGAACTTTAATTTATCATGAACTTAGTCCTGGTAGTATTAGCATATCTATGTTGTAGATCAATAGCTCGCGATGTTGCTCCACGTTTATTTTTTATATGTTCCTAGAGAAAACCAAGTTGAAAGATGTTAGTAGCAATGATGCGGAATTGTTCCGTGATCTGAGGATTATCCTCATTGCTGCACAGAAGAATTATGTCCTTGATGCACCGCTAGGTGACAGACCTATTGCAGGAGCAGATGTAGACGTTATGAACGTTTTGACAAAAGCTCGATATGATGACTACTTGATAGTTTAGTGCACCATGCTTTACGGCTTATAACCGGGACTTCAAAAACGTTTTGAAACGCCACGGAGCATATGAGATGTTCCAAGAGTTGAAATTAGTATTTCATACTCATGCCCGTGTCGAGAGGTATAAGACCTCTGACAGTACTTTGCCTACAAGATGGAGGAGAATAGCTCAACTAGTGAGCATGTGCTCAGATTGTCTGGGTACTACAATTACTTGAATCAAGTGGGAGTTAATCTTCCAGATAAGATAGTAATTGACAAAGTTCTCTAGTCACTATCACCAAGTTAGTAGAACTTCGTGATGAACTATAATATGCAAGGGATGACGAAAGTAATTCCCGAGCTCTTCGCGATGCTGAAATCGGCGAAGGTAGAAATCAAGAAAGAGCATCAAGTGTTGATGGTTAACAAGGCCACTTGTTTCAAGTAAAGGGCAAAGGGATAGAAGGGGAACTTCAAGAAGAATGACAAGCAAGTTGTCACTCCCGTGAAGAAACCCAAAGCTAAACTCAAGCCTGAAACAAGTGCTTCTACTGCAAAGGAAATGGTCACTGGAAGTGGAACTGCCCTAGATACTTGGCGGATAAGAAGGATGGCAAAGTGAACAAAAGGTATATTTGATATACAGATTATTGATGTGTATTTTACTAGTGTTCATAGCAACCCCTCGGTAGTTGATACTGGTTTAGTTGCTAAAGAGTAGTAACTTGAAATGGGAGTTGCATAATGAACAGAGACTAGTTAAAGGATGAAGTGACGATGTGTATTGGAAGTAGTTCCAAGATTGATATGATCATCATCGCACACTCCCTATACTTTCGGGATTAGTGTTGAACCTAAATAAGTGTTATTTGGTGTTTGTGTTGAACATGAATATTATTTGATCATGTTTATTGCAATACGGTTATTCATGTAAGTTAGAGAATAATTGTTGTTCTGTTTACATGAATAAAACCTTCTATGGTCATACACCCAATGAAAATGGTTTGTTGGATCTCGATCGTGTGATACACATATTCATAATATTGAAGCCAAAAGATGCAAGGTTAATAATGATAGTGCAACTTATTTGTGGCACTGCCGTTTAGGTCATATTGGTGTAAAGCGCATGAAGAAACTCCATAGTGATGGACTTTTGAAATCACTTGATTATGAATCACTTGGTGCTTGCGAACCATGCCTCATGGGCAAGATGACTAAAACTCCGTTCTTCGGAACTGTGGAGCGAGCAACAGAGTTGTTGGAAATCATACATGCTGATGTATGCGGACCAATGAGTGTTGAAGCTCGCGGCAGGTATCGTTATTTTCTGACCTTCACTGATGATTTGAGCAGATATGGGTATATCTACTTAATGAAGCACAAGTCTGAAACATTTGAAAAGTTCAAAGAATTTCAGAGTGAAGTGGAGAATCATCGTAACAAGAAAATAAGAGTTTCTACGATATGATCGTAGAGGTAAAATATATGAGTTAGCGAGTTTGGCCTTCAATAAAAACAATGTGATATAGTTTCACTACTCACGCCACCTGGAACACCACAGTGTAATGGTGTGTCCAAACATCATAACCGCACTTTATTAGATATGGTGCGATCGATGATGTCTCTTACCGATCTACCATTATCGCTTTTGGAGTTATGCATTAGACAGCTACATTCACGTTAAATAGGGCACCATCTAAATCTGTGGAGATGACACCGTATGAACTATGGTTTGATGAGAAACCTAAGTTGTCATTTCTTTAAGTTTGGGACTGCGATGCTTATGTGAAAAAGTTTCAACATGATAAGCTCGAACCCAAATCAGAGAAGTAAATCTTCATAGGATACCCAAAAAGAAACTGTTGGGTACACCTTCTATCACAGATCCTAAGGCAAGGTCTTTGTTGCTAAGAGTGGATCCTTTCTAGAGAAGGAGTTTCTCTCGAAAGAAGTGAGTGGGAGGAAAGTAGAACTTGATGAGGTAATTATACCTTCTCCCAAATTGGAAGGTAGTACATCACAGAAACTCGTTCTAGTGATTCCTACACCAATTAGTGAGGAAGCTAATGATGATGATCATGAAACTTTAGATCAAGTTTTTGCTGAACTTCGTAGATCAACCAGAGTTCGTTCCGCACCAGAGTGGTACGGCAACCCAGTTCTGGAAGTCATGTTACTAGACCATGATGAACCTACGAACTATGAGGAAGCGATGATGAGCCCAGATTCCGCAAAATGGCTTGAGACCATGAAATCTGAGATGGGATCCATGTATGAGAACAAAGTGTGGACTTTGGTTGACTTGCCCGATGATCGGCAAGCCATCGAAAATAAATGGATCTTCAAGAGGAAGACCGACGCAAACGGTAATGTTACTGTTTACAAAGCTCGACTTGTTGCGAAAGTGTTTCGACAAGTTCAAGGAGTTGACTACGATGAGACTTTCTCACCCGTAGCGATGCTTAAGTCTGTCCGAATCATGTTAGCAATTGCCGCATTTTATGAAATCTGGCAAATGGATAACAAAACTGCATTCTTTAATGGATTTATTAAAGAAGACTTGTATATGATGCAACCAGAAGGTTTTGTCAATCCTAAAGGTGCTAACAAAATGTGCAAGCTCCAGCGATCCATCTATGGACTGGTGCAAGCATCTCGGAGTTGGAATATACGCTTTGATAAGTTGATCAAAGCATATAGACTTATACAGACTTGCGGTGAAGCCTGTATTTACAAGAAAGTGAGTGGGAGCACTACAACATTTCTGATAAGTATTTGTGAATGACATATTGTTGATCAGAAATAATGTAGAATATTCTGGAAAGCATAAAGGAGTGTTTGAAAGGAGTTTTTTCAAAGAAAGACCTTGGTGAAGCTGCTTACATATTGGGCATCAAGATCTATAGAGATAGATCAAGACGCTTGATAAGACTTTCGATGAGTACATACCTTGATAAGATTTTGAAGTAGTTCAAAATGGATCAGTCAAAGAAGGAGTTCTTTCCTGACTTGTAAGGTGTGAAGTTGAGTAAGACTCAAAGCCAGACCACGGCAGAAAAATATAGAGAGAATGAAAGTCATTCCCTATGCCTCAGCCATAGGTTCTATAAAGTATGCCATGCTGTGTAGCAAACATGTTGTGTACCTTGCCATGAGTTTGACAAGGAGGTACAATAGTGATCCATGAGTAGATCACTGTACAGCGGTCAAAATTATCCTTAATTACTGGATGACTAAGGAAATGTTTCTCGATTATGGAGGTGATAAAGAGTTCGTCGTAAAGAGTTACGCCGATGCAAGCTTTGACACTAATCCAGATGACTCTAAGTATCAATCTGGATGCGTATTAAAAGTGGGAGCAATTAGCTAGAGTAGCTCCATGCAGAGCATTGTAGACATAGAAATTTGCAAAATACATACGGATCTGAATATAACAGACCCGCTGACTAAACTTCTCTCACGAAGCAAAACATGATCACACCTTAGTACTCTTTGGGTGTTAATCACATGGCGATGTGAACTAGATTGTTGACTCTAGTAAACCCTTTTGGGTATTGGTCGAATGGCGATGAGAACTATAGGTGTTAGTCACATGGTGATGTGAACTATTGGTGTTAATCACATGGTGATGTGATCTAGATTATTGACTCTAGTGCAAGTGGGAGACTGAAGGAAATATGCCCTAGAGGCAATAATAAAGTTATTATTTATTTCCTTATATCATGATAAATGTTTATTATTCATGCTAGAATTGTATTAACTAGAAACTTAGTACATGTGTGAATACATAGACAAAACAGAGTGTCCCTAGTATGCCTCTACTAGACTAGCTCATTGATCAAAGATGGTTATGTTTCCTAGCCATAGACATGAGTTGTCATTTGATCAACAGGGTCACATCATTAGGAGAATGATGTGATGGACAAGACCCATCCGTTAGCTTAGCAACTTGATCGTTTAGTTTTATTGCTATTGCTTTCTTCATGACTTATACATGTTCCTATGACTATGAGATTATGCAACTCCCGAATACCGGAGGAACACTTTGTGTGCTACCAAACGTCACAACGTAACTGGGTGATTATAAAGGTACTCTACAGGTGTCTCCGAAGGTACTTGTTGGGTTGGCGTATTTCGAGATTAGGATTTGTCACTTCGATTGTCGGAGAGGTATCTCTGGGCCCACTCGGTAATGCACATCACTATAAGCCTTGCAAGCATTGCAGCTAATGAGTTAGTTGCGGGATGATGTATTACGGAACGAGTAAAGAGACTTGCCGGTAGCGAGATTGAACTAGGTATTGAGATACCGACGATTGAATCTCGGGCTAGTAACATACCGATGACAAAGGGAACAACGTATGTTGTTATGCGGTTTGACCGATAAAGATCTTCGTAGAATATGTGGGAGCCAATATGAGCATCCAGGTTCCGCTATTGGTTATTGACTGGAGACGTGTCTCGGTCATGTCTACATAGTTCTCGAACCCGTAGGGTCCGCACGCTTAAGGTTTCGATGACAGTTTTATTATGAGTTTATGAGTTTTGATGTACCGAAGGAGTTCGGAGTCCCGGATGAGATCGGGGACATGACGAGGAGTCTCGAAATGGTCGAGACGTAAAAATCGATATATTGGACGACTATATTCGGACATCGGAAAGGTTCCGAGTGATTCGGGTATTTTCGGAGTACCGGGGAGTTACGGGAGTAGAGGAGAGAGGCCAAAAGGAAGGAGGCGTGTGGCCCCCTTCTGGTCCGAATTGGACAAGGGGTGCAGCCCCCTTTTCCTTCTCCCTCTCCCCCTCTTTCCTTCTCTCCTACTCCGGAAAGGAAAGGGGAATCCTACTAGGACTTGGGAGTCCTAGTAGGACTCCCCACACTTGGTGCGCCCCTTCTAGGGCCGGCCTCTCCCTCCCTCCTTTATATACGGGGGTAGGGGGGCACCTCTAGACACAACAGTTGATCTCTTGATCTCTTAGCCGTGTGCGGTGCCCCCCTCCACCACAGTTCTCCTCGATAATATTGTAGCGGTGCTTAGGCGAAGCCCTGCGACGGTAGAACATCAAGATCGTCACCACGCCGTCGTGCTGACGGAACTCTTCCTCAACACTCGGCTGGATCGGAGTTCGAAGGACGTCATCGAGCTGAACGTGTGCTAGAACTCGGAGGTGCCGTAGTTTTGGTGCTTGATCGGTCGGGCCGTGAAGACGTACGACTACATCAACTGCGTTGTTCTAACGCTTCCGCTTTCGGTCTATGAGGGTACGTAGACACACTCTCCCCTCTCGTTGCTATGCATCTGGTAGATAGATCTTGCGTGATCGTAGGAAAATTTTAAAATACTACGTTCCCCAACAACTATGGGGGTCTCCTCATGAACAATATTTGAAACATCATATGGAGAAAATTGACAACATCCAAAACAATGCATATCCCAAGCTATGTGGTCATGGCATGTCATATGAGATAAATGATGCAAAAGGAGCATATCAATATCATCACAAGAAAAACAAATGCCAATAACCATGGGCTTGTCATCTATGCCATAAGTGCAAATTGGGTTTATCTTAATAGCATATTCATAGTTACTACGATGAGATTGCAAATATGACATACGAGTGATCTCATGCATAGCATATAACAAGTCAAGCGGATTGTCAAACATGATGTGACCTAAAGAATGATCACAACAGATCCTATGCAACATGGCATCACAACTAATAGACTCCACATGGCAATCATCATACTCATCATAAATGGGTAATGCATCACATGAGGTAGTCGAACTAGCATGAAGCATGGCAATAGGCGGATCAACATAATGCAAGCAATCAATGTAAAAAAATGTCCACTAGTGGGACTAGAGCATCACCTTCACCTATGTTACCTTGTTCATTCCACTCAAGTGGCGTAGGTGAGGTGGCAAAGACCAAATGGTGCTCATATTCATCTTGATGGAACCATGTGGGGGGGGGGGGTGCATCATATTCCACCATGGCCATCGTCTTGTCCATAGGAAGGACGAAGTCGTCGCGGATCAGCGCATCATCATATATGGGACCTAGCACCAAATGAGAAGACACAATAGAGGTAGCGGTCAAGTTGTTAGAAATGCAAATGGCCTCAAATGCCCTATCAACTACCTCACTCTCTCTATGTGGTGGTGGCTCACTCACTCCCTCAAGGTAGGTGCACTCATAGTCACATATGGTGGAGTCACTCATGTCACTCAAGTGGTGGTGGTGGTGGCTCTCCTCACATGTGAAATGGGTCATCTCATCATATATGGGGCTAGTGGTGAAGTCACTCTCACTCTCAGTATGGTGGCACAAGTCTCTCAACTCATAACCATACGCCACCGTGGTCGAAGAGAAAATCTCATGCTCAACCATCTCGTAGTCGTCGTCGTGGATGAAGGCCGAAGATGGCACAACATCACTCTCTTCCATGACCGAAGGGAAAATCCCATGCTCGATCATCTTGTCACCGTCTTGTTGTAGAAGGCTCATAAGATGTGGGTGGCTTCCGAAGATGGAAATGTCGCCCTCGCTCGTAGGTGGTCGCCTTGGACTTGAGGAAGTCGTTGTAGGCGTACTCGTGGGAAGTAGGCGAAGATGCCGTACGTCCGAAGGACAAGATGCATTGGTAGCACTTGGCGAAGATGCGGAAGTGGTTGTTGTAGCCGTAGCGCCGTCTTGGTGGTTCTTGTCTCGCGGTATTCTTATGTGCTCTTGAAGTTTGGCCTTGGAGTGAAGTAGAGCTTGATCGGACTTGTAGTTTTGCGCGTGTCGAGCATCTTCATGATGATGGTGTCGTTGTCGTGCTTGAGTTCATAGAAGATGTCGTTCGTCGTCGTCGTGCACATGATGCTTGTGACTTGAACATCGTCGCCGAGAAGATGACGAAGCGGAAGAAGACTTGATGTCGGCCACCATGTGTCGGAAGTCGATGGCGATGTTGTCGATGCGCTCTTGCATTGCTGGTTGTAGTCCGATGGTTTGCGCGTGGATGTAGTTGTTCGCGCCATCGATGTCGAAGACCGGAGATGATGTGCTTTGCCTATCCATCACAAGACTCGAGTAGAGGGTGAGTAGGAAATGAGATAAACAATACCAAGATACCGTTTCCCAAAGTTGAGGATGTATCCCATTTCACTCAAGGTGAAATGAAAGAATAGTGGAATTGGTACCGGACTTGTTCACTCACACCTACAAATTAAAGCTTATCGAGTGGCTTGGTTAGGACAAGTGGCACAAAATTCAAGCAAATGTTAGTCCAAGATATCGAAAATGTTGAGAAAGATTCACAAAATTGCAATGTAAAGCAAATAGATCAATAGCTATGGTGACACAAGAAACACACACACGAATAGATAAATGGGGTCGTGCAACCAAGGAATGAGCACAAAATGTGGAATCCACGAAAAACGCTCGTGTTGCACAACTCAAGAGAGACGCTAGCACGATTGCTCAATAGGCGGATACGACACTTGTGCACAACCTATAAGATGGAAAATGTATGAACTTGTTATCCCAAGTATGCTATGTGTATGACGTTCCGGTGTTTCACACATGATGATCCAAGATGATCAATATGGTAGTATGATATGCAATGTGGCGATGCTATGGCTATTGCTTACAAGCTCTTTGCTCTCTTTTTGCTTGAAATCTTATTTTTTTTTATGGCCACTATGCGAAATGCACAAACCAAGATAGCAATTGTGTATATGCGGGAACAATCTTGTGGCACACAAGATTTGGTACTAAGATAGCAAGATGATACCAATATGATATGGTATATATGCAATTGATGGTGTATATCGATGACCACTAATTTGCACAAGTAACATTGCCGGCAATACTCAAATGGCTAGTCTCGATGGGCAAGTGACGCAAAATGGGCTAGGGGTAAACAATACAATTGCAAGGGGAATATACAATGGTGTCGTCGAGGTTACCGTCCGATGATGATGATGAGAGGCGGTGTTGTCAATGGCGACCCGTTCCTAATTAGCCGAAACACCTTAGGAAACGGAAAAACCACAACTCAAAATCTCAAAGGCCAAAGTCAAATGGTGGTAGCGGAAAGTGGTGGTGGTGGTGTCGAAGATGGCAATGCGGAAGTGGTGGTGGTGTTTGATGAAGAATCACTCGTCCCTAAGTACCCGAAACACCTTAGGAGACTCAAGTCACCACTCAAACAACCGTAAATGCTATATGTGTCAAAATGGGGTTAGGTTGCGAAAAGCTATGGTGGTATGGTGGATGATGTGGCGGATGGCCTAGGCAAACTTGCCAAAATGCCAAAAATTTTATGGAGTACAATGGTGGTAAAACCAATATGAGCAGCTCGGGCACGTCGCTAGCTTTTCAACGAGCCAAAGAACACCCAAATCGGAGTTCGGGAGTGAAAGTTATGAGTGAAAACGTAAAGTGCACGCGGCTGATTTTCGGGGGTGCGGGTGCCCGGGGGTGAGAGGAGCGGGCACCCGGGGTGGTCAGGGGAGTTGGGCGGAGGAGATGGCCCGGGGGTCCGGGTGCCCGGGGGTAAGGGGTGCGGGCACTCGGGGTGGTCAGTGAGGTTGCACGGGGGGTCCGGGTGCCCGGGGGTGTCGGATTTGGGCGGAAAATTGTGGGAAAGTGGGAGAAAATTGGTGGATTTCGTGGAGGGAAAGGTGGAGATGGATGGGGGAAGGCTAGATCCACTTGAAACCAAGCAAATCCATGGATCAAATCCAACAAAACCTCATCAAACCAACAAATCACAAACAAAATTGGGGCTATTTTTGGTGGGGAAAATTTCAAAATTGGGCAAGACCACAACAAAATTAGGCTAGAAAACAAGAAGGGGGGCTCCAATTTCGTGAGAAACCATAGCTCTAGATACCATGATGTTGTAGGGTGGAACCCTAGGTGGAGATCTTTCACGAATTGGAGGGGAATCCCTAAGAACAAGAGGAGCACAAAGGGAAGAACACAAGAGAAACACTCAAGAACAAGCCCAAATCACACATCCACTAGACTCACATACACACAAGATCCACAAAGGTACAAGAACAACAAGGGGAACATGTATACATGATAGAGTTCATCCCAATCCTATGAGGAGAGATGTCTTGATGATCCTATGATGGGGATCCTTCCCAATTATGGGGGCTTGATAATCCACAAGGATTCTTCTCCAAGATGGAGGTCTTGGTCTCCAATGGAGTAGTCTCTCTCTCTCAAGAGGAGAAGGTAGGAGCAAAGCTCACATACAAATGAGCTATCATATTTGCTGTCTTACAAATGAGCTAGGTGGGAGGTGCTTATAGTCTAGGGACGAAATAGTGGGGAGAGAGGAATACAAGGGTCATTTATCCCGAAAAACACGTAGCCACGGTTGAGGGTCCGGGCACCCGGGGTCAAGGGGACTAGGCACCCGGGGGTCGCGCCCAGGAGGGGGGGCCGGGCACCCGGAGGTAGATGGCCGGGCACCCGGGGTCGTGCGAGGAGGGGGGGCAGGCACCCGGTGGTGAGGAGGCCGGGCACCCGGGCCATCTAGGGAGGCCGCGATAGGGGGGGCCGGGCACCCGGGGCCAAGTGGCCGGGCACCCGGGGGTGCGCCCAGGTGGGGAGGCCGGGCACCCGAGGCCCTAGGGGCCGTGCTCCCGGGGTGTCCAGGGGCTTTGCGCACCCCGCGGCCGCATGTCCGGGCACCCGGGGTGTCTAGGAGGTCTTCGGTCCTCCGCATCTTTGCGTTCTCCTTCCTCCTCCTTCTCGGTAGGTCTCTGTGTGGACTTGGTGATGCTCCCCGGCTTCATGGAGGTGGTCGTCCTTGTACCTAAAGATGCATGATATTCCGTGGCGAGATAGTGACCAAGTCCAAATGGTATTCATGTAAATCTCGAAGAGGAGCGGGTTCACCTTAAGTCCGGTAGGTTCACTTGGGGCTTGAGGAGCTATGACGGCGTACATGAAGATAGCCGTAGGATGCTCCGCATCAAATGAGTAGGCACATCATGGCTCAAACAACTCCTACTCATGCTAGTGGGTTTCAACTATTTACTGTGGCAATGACAGGTCATGCAGAGGAAAAGGGGTTCAGCTACCGCAACAAATAGCAGTTGAAACGTTATTGTCCTAATGCAGTAAAAGAAAGCAAGAGCGAGAGAGTGGGATTGTATCGGAATGCTCAATGGGATTTTGCTTGCCTGGCACTTCTGAAGATGGTACTGTGTCTTCATCAATGTCATCGATCACATCATCGGAACAACATCTAGTGAGGGGGAACAACACCGGCAAACAGAGAAGGAACACAATCAATGCGATGCAACAATATGATGCATGATCATGACATGGCAATATGCTGTTGATTGAGCTAATGCAACTAGCAACCATATTAAATGAAGTTGGTTTGAACCAAAGGTTCAAATTCAAACTCCATATGTGATTATTCAATTGCCATTTATTCAAATTGTCCTAAACAGTGGCTGTAAGTTGTTCAAACATGCATGAAAATGCCATAAACAGATTCTTCATATTTTCCTGATCATTTTTCATATATAAATCTTTTTCATGTGAGCTACGGTTGATTTTATATGATTTTTAGAAGTTTAAAGCATTTTCTGAAAATAAATACATAATTTCTGATTTATTTAAAATCCCAGAAAACATTTACTGCGTCAGCATGATGGTACTATGACGTTAGCAAGTCAACAGGGGCGGCCCAGGTCAAACTGACCAGTGGGTCCCGCGTGTCAGTTTCACATCTAACTAATAGTGCCTGTCAGTGCTAATTATGGGATTAACTTAATTAACTCAGAGACTGAGTCCACATGTCAGTGAGTTGGAGGGGGTCAAATCCTAGTCAACTGGGGTCAAACTCGCCGGAGTTGACCCACGACTCGTCGCCGGTGTGACCAGAGATGGCGGAGGGGCTCGGGTTTCGTCCCACGGCAACCAAATCGAAGGCCGAGGCCATCTATGGAACGAGGAGACTCGTCCGCGTCAAATGGTGAGAGCGGGAGGAGCTGGGATGGAGCATGCTCGCCGGAGTTGAGCTCGTGACGGCGACCGGCGTTCGGCGTCAGCGGGTTAGGCGCTATGGTGCATCTTAGGATGAGCTGGTGAGGTCAGCGGCTTCCTGGGAGTGCCCTGAGTGCGTTGACATGCTTGGTTTGGATGGAGGCAAGCCAAAACGACGACGGCGACATGTCCGGCACCGGCGAGGTCTCGGCCTCGACGGGAACGAAGGCTACACTGAGCTATCGAGCAAAGGGGAATGGGGGTTAGGTAGAGGAGCTCACGGCGATTCAGATGAGGGTCTCAGCAAGCTCAGGGAAGGGTTGGAGTCGTCGGGCCGGCGGACGCGATCTCCGGCGTCCGAGCTTGAAGTCGACGATGATGAGGACGTTGCTGCGCGTCCGGCGATGCGTGGCTCGATGGAGAGGTAGAAGACGTGGACGCGGACCTCGGGGACATGTGGAGGGAGCACGGCAACGGCGGTGAGCGCACGATCGATGAGCGGCGGCTGCGGCTGCGCTCGGGTGGTTGCGCGCGAGAGGGACAGGTGAAGGGAAGAGAGTGCAGCGAGTGAGGGAGAGGAGAGAGGGCTTTGAGGCATCTCCAGTGCGGTTGGGATGAAGGGGAGCTCGCCAGTGCGAGGCAGGAGCTGGCACGGCCGGCGTCGTGCTCTGGTTCTCCTCTGCCTTCTAGCAGGGGTAGAAGACGAGGATGCCCTTGTGGGCTGGGCCTCCTATGCTGGGCCAGGTGGCTGTGGCAGGTGGGCCAGGTAAGTTATTATTTTTCACATTTTCGTTTCTCTTTTCTATATATTCTACAGTTTGTTTGTGATTTAGTTTCAACACCAAATCAACTTTAAACTTCATGAAAATAATTGTGTTAACTAAGTGGACTTATCCAAAGCCACACAACAATTTTCAGAATTATTGAACATATATTTATTATATAATAAATATAGATCCAATTCAAATAGTTATTGAATTAATTTAAAATGCCGAAAATAATTATTTCTCAGACTCCAAAAATATTGGTTTGAATTTTACCTCTTGCCAATATTTTTGTAGAATAACAGTTACACTTTCTTGGACTCATTTGAAAATATTTTGATGTTGATTATTTCTGAAGTGATTTCTCAGGGTTTCCACTAACCTCAATTCAACTTTCAGAATTTAGACATGATGCATGATGCTCTCAAATGCGACTGATATAATTATTTACAGACAAGTATTCTAGGGCTGTGACATTCAGCTAGCAGTAACCATGGTGTCCTGGGATGATCTTCCCAGTTCTTCTGAAGATGACTATGTGACCAGCAAGGTTAGTGTGCTCCCCATCCAGTCTAGGGTTTCTCAGCTAGGGTTTCTCTCTCAATTGATTCCAAATGTCTCTCTTTTGTTTAGCCCCTTGCCACAATTTCCTGTGAGGAATGGAGTGGCTTGGCTACAGATCTGCCTAGCTTTAGATGTGGGCATGGATCTTTGTGTGCGAAGCATGTGACATTTGAATATGTTGATAGTGGCAGAAGGTTTTTAGCTTGTGCACATAAGGTTAGTAAATTTTTTTGCATTTGGCACTGTTAAACAGGAAATCATTTGTAGTATGTTTTAAGTTTCATCATCATGCACAAAACTGAATACTGGCAATTAACTGAATTTTTTGTTTGGTCTAAATTGTTAGGAGGTACCTAAATGCAGATATGTTGAGTGGGTTGACCCTGAGTCGCCTGATGCTCTGAAGATGAGCCTGGCTAGTATATGGACCATGTATGAAGAGGAGAAAAAACAGAGGCTCAGACAGAATGTTGTGAGTGCTGAAGAAAAATTGAAGGTTCTTGAAGAGAAGAAGAAGATGGAGAATGAGTTGAGGCATTTCAAGCTTGATTTTGCTAAGATGGTGGCTGAGAAGGAGCAGGCAATGAGCCAATTAGGCAGCACACAACTTGCTCTGACTGCTCTAAAGGAAGAACTTGAGAAGAGGAAGATGACAGACAAGTCAGTAACCAACATTCATCAGGTCTTCAGGGTTAAAGCAGAGAGAGAGGGACCAAGCAGTGCAGGAGAGGGACCAACTGATTCAAGAGAGGGATGATTTGAAGCATGAGAAAAGGAAGCTTGAGTACATGATTGGTGACCTATTCAAACACAAAGAGGCCACCAAGGAGAAGATAAGGAAGATGAAGGGCATGCTGAATGAATTTGATTGAATTTGTGTCATTCCTAGAATGTGTACCTTCTGTCCTAGAATGATTTTGTATCTTTCCTAGAATGTGTACCTTTTTTCAATTGTACATGAACCTCCCACTGGATTTGTGTCATTTGTACTTTCTGTCAAATGTTATTAAATTGGGTTCAGATAACTAAATTGGGTTCAGATAACTAAATGTAGATAAGAAATTGAAGTTAACTGTCAGTGTTTCTTCTTTTGGGTTTCTTCTTTTGGAAAGATTTGTTGTTTTCTAGGAACCCAGGACCTGTGGTATTGAACGTTGGGGGCAATGCTAGTGGGGTAAGTAGTAGTGGTTTGATCAAGGGCAGGTACTAAACTATCTACTTAGTAGTTGCTAGTGGCCCAATGGCTCACGCCTTTTCGGTTTCCTACTCTGCTCTTTAAGCCCACCCACCCACCGCTCCACTCTCCACTCACCTCTAGTCCACCCACGTCGCCTCGGTTACCCTGCTACCAACCTCCTCCCCGCCGTCAATAAACCCTCGCCACCGGCGACATGGAGAACATCCCCGCCTGGTAGAGGATCATCGATGACCTCGCAAGCGACGACAAGGCGATGCGCGCGGACCTGACGGAGATCGGGAAGTGGTTCCCCAGCATTGGGATGCTGCGTCACCACGTGCGTGGCCTCCTCAAGATCTTGACCGACGATGAGCTGGACCGCGCCTGCCCCGACCCAACGGTATCCCTTGTGCACTCGTCATCCGCTTTGCAATGCAGGAGACACGTTCCAACGACCCGGGGCAGTGAGCCCGGTGGTGGATATACCGGTCCGCCACCACGGCGCGGCAGCCGGATCTGTCGCGCATTGGCTCGCAAACGGAGCGTGTCCACAACGTCGACCTGGTCGTCCCAGCGCCTACCAACACGGCCTACTGGGACCACTACCTGCCCGATCTCCTCGGGCACGACGACATCTCCGAGTACATCTCGTCCGACTCGGAGTACGACTTTGGCTCCGACGAGGACGCTGGCTACTCCGCTGACTCATCCTGGTCGACTGGCTGGGAGGAGCCCGAGCTGATTGTCCTTTCTGAGGATGAGCCAGAGGGCAAGGTGGCGGCACCCGTCGTCCCCGAGCCGGAGGTCCAGATGGTGGCGCCCGTCGCTAGGGAGGGTGACAAGCACCGCCCCATTGACATCGAGCTGCTTCCAGATGTTCCTGACATCGTCAAGCAGGAGGTCGAGGTGGTCTTGGCCCTGCAAGCACAGGTGGACGTCCGAGCGCAGCCAGAGAGGAAGAAGAAGAGGAAGGTGGTAGGTGACATGGAGATTCGCCGATCGGCGCGCCTCCAGAAGATAAATAACTGAAGATGAAGAAGTTGCATTAGTTAGGTATGCTGAAATATACAGATTTTCAGCATATAAGTTATAATATAGTAGTTTGGTAGGTGTGCTTGTATATGGAGCACATAAGTTATTTGTAATTTCTGGCTGTTGAACTGGCTGTTGATGCTATATAAGTGTTGAACTAGCTGTGATGCTATATAAGTGTTTAACTGTGTTGATTCTATATAAGTGGCAACAATCTAAAAGTGTATTGTTGCTATATAAGGCAATAATTCCAAAAGAAGTAGCTGCTAACGTTTTGAATATTAACTGGATTTTTGTCTGAATCTTTGTCTTAACGGAATTTTTGTCCCAACTAAATCTTTGTCTTAACTGAACTTTGTCTTAACTTAATTTTTGTCTGAATCTTTCTCAGATAACTAAATTCAGACAACTGTTAAAATTCAGATAAGTGAAAAAAATCGGTTATCTTTGCAAACTAAATTCAGACAGCACTTGAGTATCTAAACTCAAACAACTATTAAAGTTCAGTTAATTGTTAAAATCCAGACAACTGTTAAAGTTTAGTTAACTGTTACAATTCGGTTAACAGGGAGGGGAGTGGAAGCATAATAAGTAGGTTGTCAAGTAACACTTGAGAAAAGCACCGTTCCTATCACACTGGCATTGCATCCAGTTTCTCACACCACACGTCCTGGGTTCGACACCCAGTGCACCCTTTTTTTGTTTTTAATTTTTAATTTTATGCAGTTAAGTATCTAAACTCCAACAGTGAATAAAGCCACTGATTCAGCACTAAACTATAACAGTTTCATTTTGAATTCAATGAATGAAGCCATTGAATGATTAAAAATGCAACTGCACTGAATCATCTAAACTCCAACAATTTCAAAGAGTCTCATTGTAGTTTTAGCCAAAAAAAATACAAGTGCAACAACACTGAATCATCTCAACTCCAACAGTTTCAAAAAGTCTCATTGTAGTTTTTGCCAAAAAATTACAAGTGCAACAGCGCAGAATGATCATCTAAACTCATCAAACATGTTGACTCTCTTCAGCTTCTTGGGCACATGTCCACTTGGCCCTGCATGCTTCCTCTGCTCATCTCTTAATCTCTTGTCCTCTTCTTGCTGTTTCTTCCTTGCTTCTTGATCTTCTTTTCTCCTTAGTGCTGCCATAGCTCTCTTTGCTTATTGATATTCTTTTCTCCTCAGTGCTGCCATAGCTCTCTTTGCTTCTTGATCTTCTTTTCTCCTCAGTGTTGCCTCTGCTTTAGCTGCCATTGCTTCAAGGGCTCTAGCCTCCTTCTCTTCTTGTAATGCAGCTTTTCTTGCTGCTGCAGCTTTCAGCCTTGCTGCAGATTCCAGAGCTTTCTTCTCTTTTGCTGCTCTTCTTCTTCTTTCTGAAGACTCTGCTTTCTTCCTTGCAATTTCTTGCCTTTTTGATTCTTCCTCCTCTGCTTTCTTCTCTGCCATCTCATTCATGGCCTCAAGTGCTGCATCTATCTTGGCTGCCATCTGTCTTTATTTCTCTCTCTTCATCTTCAGCAACTTCATGGTCTGGTTGCCTTCATTTGTAGCTGTTGTTGTCTGTGCTGAAGTGTGAGAACTGGCTGCCAGTGAGATGAATGAAGAATCTGGCAAAGTGCTTTCAGTATCTTCTCTAGGAACAGACCTGGATTGTTGCATCCTATGAAGCATTGTAAATCCAAAGTCATGCACCTGTACAAAACAATCATCACATGCTAACATCAGTACAAAAAAAGGATTGGACAAAAGTGGTCAAATTGAAGGGACAAAAGTGGAGAATTTTCCTGAAAAACAACTGGTGTATCTGCTCCATCATCTTGTGTGACAATGACATCATCATCTTGTGTGACAATGACCTCCTCATGTGTATCATGGCCATCAACATGGGCCTCCTCATGTGTAACTTGGCCATCAACATGGACCTCCTCCTGTGTAAGTTGACCATCATCTTATGTGACATGAACCTCTCTTGTGTACCTTGGCCATCATCTTGTTGTGCCAAAACAATTTCATCATCTGGCACATCATCAGGAATGGCCCTTGGACCCCTTCTTGTTGTTCTCTCTGCTAGATTTGGCAAAATGCCAGCCTTTCTTTGATTACATCCTTTGATGTTGTGGCCTGATTCATGGCAGTATGAACATGTTATTGTGATTCCATGTCTGCTCATCACCTTGGTTCCATCTTTCTTTTCAATCTCATAAGGCTACTTTCTCCTACTCTTGTTTGTAGGCATCCCTACTTTTTTTCATAGACATGTGACTTGATTTCACAACCATTCATCTTCTGCCACTCACTCCTATCTCTGCAAGGCTTGATAATGGGTTTGTATGCTAGCTTGAATGCTTCTATACTATAACAGGAGTGCACCAAACTCTCAGGATCAATCCTCTCATGTCTGTAGCATGCAATTGCATGGTGACATGGAACTCCACTAAGATCCCACCTTTTGCATGTACAACTTTCTTCCTTCATGTCAACAATGTATGTCATGTTCCTGTTGTAGATCTGAAAGATGCCATCACCAGCCCCTGAAACCATGCATGTAGCTGACAGCTCTATATTCTTCTCAGTTCTTTTCCTAATTTTTGGGCATATTGAGCCAGGCTAGGTCTCTGCCTCCTTTCTTTTGTTGTAGAACCTGACCATGAGCTGTGTTTTGATCTTATCAATCATTGATCTGAGATGCATCTCCCTAGCCTCAATAATATATCTGTTGAAAACCTCACAGTTGTTGTTCAGAAGGATATCACACTTGACCAATTCTCTTTGGAAGCCCCTAACCCAAGTGTTGGGTGGTAGCTGCTTAAGCCGCTTGTATGCTTCTAGGCTGATGACCTTCATTTCCTCCATGCTTGCAGCCCACAGTTCTGGTGTTGTGCTCCTTGCACACTTCCATAACTGGTTCTTAAGAACATCTCCTTTGTGTGTTTGCTGAAAATTCTGCCATATATGCCTAACACAGTGCATGTGCTCTGCATCAGGAAAGTGCTGCCTCACTCCCTTGATGAGGCCCTTTTGCTTGTATGACATTATAGTCCATGGCTCTGTGTTTACAATTCCCAAGTCACTCTTCAGATTTGATAGAAACCATTTCCATGTGTTAGTGTTCTCTACCTCAACAACTGCAAAAGCTATAGGGTAAATGTAGTCATTAGGATCCATGCCAACAGCACACAACATAACACCTCCATACTTTGTCTTCAGGTGGGATCCATCCAAACAAATGACAGGCCTATAGGCTTGCATGAAACCCCTTTTGCAGGCATCCAGAGAGAAATAATAGCTTGCAAATAGTCTATCACTGACACCCACATAGAAAGAACTCCCTGGGTTTGATCTTCTGAATTCTTGTGCATAATCCCACATGTTGTTGTACTGCTCCAACTCATCTCCTTCAATCACTTTCTTCACTAGCCTCTTAGCCCTTCTAAGCTTGCTCCTTGTAGCTGTCATGTTCCAATCTTTCTGAACCACCCTTGCAAAAAAATCATATTCATGTTTTTATCTGCTCTGAAAGAATCAACATATTTTCCAGCCATAAAAGGAGAAGTGACTGACTTAACACACCATTTCTTTATGCATGTATGATTTGGGTTGTATTTCTTGATCATGAAGTAGTTGATTCTCCCATCAAATGATGCTGACAAGGTCCAAGGGCACCCATCTTCACAAATGGCATTCAGTCTTTTCCTATCATTTCTGGGGCATTTAATGTCAACTCTCTCCTGACAGCTGTACTCTTTGATAGATTTCCTCAGGAACTTAACAGATCCAAAGGTCTGGCCAACTTGAAACTGTGGTTTAGTCAGGTCTTCCTCTCTAATTTTTTTGAAATTCAGCTTCACCTTATCTTCATCAGAAGATGGCAGACACATATCCACATCTTCAGTAGGATCATCAGGTTCTTCTTGGACTGCTTTACCTTTCCCTTTCTCACAATCAACATTTCTGTCAAACAAGTCATCATCATCTTGCAGATCAATGTCTGAATCAACAATTTGTGGAATGTAATCTTCATCTGAATCCTACATTACTGAACAACCAACTGTGTCTGCTGCATCCATGTTCAAAAATCCACAGGATTTCCTGGCCCTAAACCCAAACTGAGATGAAAGATAGGTAGTTCCTGGCTGGGGTGGACTTGGTATGAAATCATCTTCTTCTGACTCTGCTCCACTTTCTGATTCCGCTTCATCTTGATCATGCTTTTGATCGTGAGCAAGCTCTTGATCATGCTGAGGCAGCTCCTGTTCCACTTGAGGGAGCTCAGCCTGCTCCTGTTCCACTAGAGTAAGCTCAGCTTGCTCCTCTTGCTGCTTTTCTGCCTGCTCCACTTGTTGCTGGTGTGCCTTCTCCTTCTTTGGCCTAATGTCACTGAACCTGACAATTGGAGGATCCTCATCATCAGAGTGAACAGGAACATGAGATATAAATGATCTCATGCTCTCATCATGATCAAGGAAAATCTGTTGGAAGTGGTTGCCATTCAAAACACAATCCTTCATGTTTTCTGTCATAGTGTTGTCCCCTATCTTAATTTCTCTTAATCCATTCCTATACACTGTCAAACCAGGAACACACCAGTAAGCCCTAATCCTGCCCTCAAACTCATATCCAATTTCCTCCACTAGACTGGCAACAACACCAGGTGTCCAATTATCTATGTCACAGTAGTCATACCAAATGGAGTGACCTTTGTGATAATCCCTATGCTTGCCAGCACAAAGAAAATAACCACCATGTATGACCTCAACAGAAAAGTGGTTGCTTAAGGGTCCTGCAAAACAATCAAGTTGAATAAGTTCAGACATTTCAGACTACATATAGGTTCAGATAGTACAAAGTTCAGACTTTTTCAGATGCAAAAGCAGAGATTCCTGCCCTCCAATTAACAAATGTATGTTGTTACAGGTCATAAAGCAACAATTTTTGGTAAATCTGACCTAATGTAATTGCAAATTAAAACCATTTTTGGTCCAATTAACACTCTGACACTAAAATCAATCTTTACTACTTAAACCCTAAACCCCTGGACCCATGACAAATTGGGGGAGAAAGAACCCTAACCACTCAAACATGGCCATCAACTGTGAACGCCCCATCCCAACACAGGACGCAGCCCTATTTTTGGCCTGCCACTAAGTTCAGCAAGAAACTGCTAAAACCCTAACACACACACCCAATCCGTCAGAAAGTTGAACGAACGGCTAAACCCTAGCTCATACGCGCAATTGATGCGACCAAAAACTCTTTACCGGAGCTAAATTGCACAGATCGAGCACCGGAGCTGCCGGCGACGACGACATACAATGCAGGGGTGGCGATGCATCATCTCGGCAACGCGAAGGAGCAAGAGAGACGTCGCACATGCCCCTCCCGAATGGCACGGACGCCGGCGGCTCAGGGTCCGACGACGTGCTCATGGAGCTGTCGTCGACGTCGACGAGCTCAGAGGACGACCACCGCAGCGACGATGAGCAGAGGAGGAGAGGGAGACAGCGAGCGGGTGCAAGAGGAGAGGGAGACGACAAGCGAGTTGGTGCGGTCCGACCAGGTGGGTTTGTTTAATGGTACTGGCGATTTTGCAACCCCCCGGATGGAGTAGTATTGACCCAGGCACACCAGGTGGCGGTCAAAGCGGAGCTGGTGGCCGCTGACTTGGCCAAGTCAGCGAATACGTACACGAAAACGTACATACATACCAAAGTGAACCCTGTGCGCAAGTAGGTGGACCGTAGTTCGGGTATTTTGAAGTAGTGGTACTAAAGTGTCAACCGACTCAAGTTTTGTGACCTAGAGTGAATTTTTATCATTTTGTACTGATTAATAGTTCCTCACGATGGAGAGCTCTAGGCGCCATCGGAGAGGAGGACGTAGGTGGGGGTGGCACTGGCGTCGACGAGGGCTGAGAGAAAGAGAGAGGAGCTGAGCAAAGGAATGTTTTGCTGGGAACTCCCTTCGGATGCTCAAATTTGAGGAGGGAGAGGGGCACTTCTCAAAATTTCGAGGAGTTAAAAGCATGACTGGTTTGATGTCAAATGTTGACAAGCAAATGCCAAATGTTGGCTAGTGCTTGGTTGTTTACCATGTTTACTTCCTAATCTCACAAGAATTAGTTGCCAATTTGTGGCAACTTTTGATATTGCCAATTGTTTGCTTGCCAAGTATTTGCAATGTCAAAAGTGTTAAGGGCTAAAAGGGAATGTTTTGAGGAGTTAAAGCCTTCCGAGGGTTCGACTAGAGTTGGTCTAATGTGCTACTTGGCGGATGGCTACTTCAAAATTAATCCACTTTGAGTTTTAAAGCAGTATGAATGTTGCTGTGATGATCGACCTCATATATGTTTGAAACTATCTATACACAGGAGAGATAACATAGATAGATGATACCCCCTCCGTCCCAAAAATAAGTGTCTTACTAAAGTTAAGACTTATTTTGAAACGGAGGGAGTATGAGATTGTGCTTCCATTTCTTTATGTGAAAACCAGTACCTTATCTTGCATTTAGTATCCATGGTTTCCTTCAACTCTTCATTAACTTTGGTTACATTTTGAGGCTTCAGTTTGATGAATTATGATTAGTAGCATGTCTAGATATGTATACCAGTAGAGTTTGTGCTAACATTACCAAATTGTACTGTGAGAAAACCATACGGCTTCCTTATTTGAACAATTAACTCTGCTTTCTCCAGCCACTAGTAAATGTATGCCTTCATTGCATGTTGAGGAAGACTTGTGACTCTCTAAACGAACAAAATGCTACTCCTAGAAGCCTCCAAGAAGGATCGTGGCATGTGCGTCGATGTTGACGAGTCCAACTATAAGTTGAACACATGATCTTCATGTTGGAAATATGCCCTAGAGGCGATAATAAAATGGTTATTATTATATTTCCTTGTTCATGATAATTGTCTATTATTCATGCTATAATTATATTATCCGGAAATCGTAATACATGTGTGAATACATAGACCACAACATGTCCCTAGTGAGCCTCTAGTTGACTAGTTCGTTGATCAATAGATGGTTATGGTTTCCTAACCATGGACATTGGATGTCGTTGATAACGAGATCACATCATTAGGAGAATGATGTGATGGACAAGACCCAACCCTAAGCATAGCACAAGATCGTGTAGTTCGTCTACTAAAGCTTTTCTAATGTCAAGTTTCATTTCCTTAGACCATGAGATTGTGCAACTCCCGTATACCGTAGGAGTGCTTTGGGTGTGCCAAACGTCAAAACGTAACTGGGTGGCTATAAAGGTACACTATGGGTATCCCCGAAAGTGTCTGTTGGGTTGGCACGAATCGAGACTAGGATTTGTCACTCCGTGTGACGAAGAGGTATCTCTAGGCCCACTCGACAAGATGATACGTCTCCAACGTATCTATAATTTTTGATTGTTCCATGCTATTATTTATGAAGTCTTGGATGTTTAATGGGCTTTATCATACACTTTTATATCATTTTTGGGACTAACCTACTAACCCAAAGGCCCAGTCCAGATTGCTGTTTTTTGCCTATTTCAGGGTTTTGCAGAAAAAGAATATCAAACGGAATCCAAACGGAATGAAACCTTCGCGAGAGATATTTTTGGAGAAAATCACGCACGAGGGACTTGAGAACCACGTCAGGGGATCAAGGGGCTGCCCACGAGGGGGGGGGCGCCCCCCTTCCCAGGGCGCGCCCCTGCCTCGTGGGGCCCCCGAGCACCCCCGGTGTCCTCCATCTTCCTATATAAGTCTACGTACCCCGAAACCTTCAAAGACAGAGAGAAAACCCTAATTCCACCGACGTAACCTTCTGTTCCCGTGAGATCCCATCTTGGAGCCTGTTCCGGAGCTCCACCGGAGGGGGATCCATCACGGAGTTCTTCTTCTTCATCATCATCGCCCTCGCCATGAGTTGTGAGTAGTTTACCACAGACCTTTGGGTCCATTGCTAGTATCTAGATGGCTTCTTCTCTCTCCCTGGATCTCAATACAAAGTTCTCCTCGATCTTCGAGGAAATCTATTCGATGTAATCTCTTTTTGCGGTGTGTTTGTCGAGATCCGATGAATTGTGAGTTTATGATCAAGATTATCTATGAGAAATATTTGGTTCTTCTCTGAACTCTTTATGTGTGCTCATAATATCCTTGCAAGTCTCTTCCAATTATTGGTTTGGTTTGGCCTACTAGATCTATAGTTCTTGCAATGGGAGAAGTGCTTGGCTTTGGGTTCAATCTTGCGGTGTCCTTTCCTAGTGACAGTAGGGGCAGCAAGGCACGTATTGTATTGTTGCCATCGAGGATAAAAAGATGGGGTTTATATCATATTGCTTGAGTTCATCCCTCTACATCATGTCATCTTGCTTAAGGCGTTACTCTGTTCTTATGAACTCAATACACTAGATGCATGCTGGATAGCGGTCGATGTGTGGAGTAATAGTAGTAGATGCAGGCAGGAGTCGGTCTACTTGTCTCGGACGTGATGCCTATATACAATGATCATGCCTAGATAGTCTCATAATTAATCGCTTTTCTATCAATTCCTCGACAGTAATTTGTTTACCCGCCGTAGAATATAGATATCATGAGAGAAGCCACTCGAGAACACTATGCCCCCCGGGTCTATTCTCAACATATCAATCTACATCTACTTTACTTTTATCACTTTTATTTGCTGTTCTTATAAACCAAAAATACCAAAAATACAAACTATCATCTCTATCAGATCTCACTTTCGTAAGTGACCATAAAGGGATTGACAATCCCTTATCGCGTTGGCTGCAAAGTTCTTATTTGTTTGTGCAGGTGCGAGGGACTCGCGCGTGGTCTCCTACTGGATTGATACCTTGGTTCTCAAAAACTGAAGGGAAATACTTAAGCTACTATGTTGCATCTCCCTTTACTCTTCGAGGGAATACAATGCAAGCTCGAGAAGTAGCACAAGACATCATCATAATGAGCTCATTGTGACTAAGGAGTTGGTCACGGGATGATGTGTTACGGAACGAGTAAAGAGACTTGCCGGTAACGAGATTGAACAAGGTATAGCGATACCGATGATCGAATCTCGGGCAAGTACCATACCGGTAGACAAAGGGAATTTCATACGGGATTGATTGAATCCTCGACATCGTGGTTCATCCGATAAGATCATCGAGGAACATGTGGGAGCCAACATGGGTATCCAGATCCCGATGTTGGTTATTAACCGAAGAGATGTCTCGGTCATGTCTACATGTCTCCCGAACCCGTAGGGTCTACACACTTAATGTTCAGTGACGCTAGAGTTGTAATGAGAATAGTAAGTGGTTAACCGAAAGTTGTTCGGAGTCCCGGATGAGATCCCGGACGTCACAAGGAGTTCCGGAATGGTCCGGAGGTGAAGATTTATATACGGGAAGTCCTCATACAGTCACCGGAAGGTTTCGAGGGTATGTCGGTATTGTACCGGGGCCACCGAAGGGGTTCCGGGGGTCCACCGGGAGGGTCCACCTGTCCTGGAGGGCCCTATGGGTTGTATGTGGAGGGGAACCAGCCCCTAAGTGGGCTGGGCGCCATCCCACCTAGGGCCCATGGGCCTAGGGTTTGGGGGGAACCCTAAAGGGGGCGCCCCCTTGGCTTGGGGGGCAAGCCCCCTCCCCTTAGACGCCGCCCCCTGTGACGCCCGAAGACCGACGTCCCAGAAGATTCCAGAAGATTCCAGATGTTCCGGGTTCTTCTGTGTGTTTCATTTGTGCTTGTGTTATTTATTTTTGCATTGCATCATGTCATCATTCCTTCATGTCATTAATCTTTGCATCTCAACTTAAATAAATTGTGTGGACCTTCGGTCCATTTAAATCGAGGGAAGGATGACTTCTCTTTATAACATATCCTCCTAATATTTATGGAGCTATTATGTAGATATTCCATTCTTTGGAATTAAGCATAACACACTTGCATAATTTTCCCCATGCCTTTTTCACTTCAAGTTTCACCGTCAAACCTTGCCAACAATTCTTATCCATTTTTTTATCGAGGTTCCTCCAAATTCGAACATTTTTGGACACTTCCTAAACCTAGTCCTAGTTCAAACTATTTGAATTTAATTCAAATGAGTTTGAATTTAATCTTGCAATCTTGCCCACTTCTATTTTCCTGGGATCAAACTCATTTTTATGAGTCCGGGAAAATTACCCCTGTGCCCAGACATTACCCCAAACACTTCCTTTTTTTCTCCTTTTCTTCTTTGCTTTTTCTTTTCCTTTTCTGTTTTAGAAAAGAAGAGGAAGAGCAGAGGTCCAGCCGGCCTGCGGCCTTCCCTCCCAGCCGGCCCATCTGGCCAGGCCCAAACCTCCCTCTCCCGATCCCTAAAACTAGCCCGACCGCACCCTCGTTCCCCTCGCTCCTCATCCTCCCTCAGCGCCGCTCGACCCCGAGCCTCTCCCCTCGCTCTCCCGCATCGCTCTCTCCCTCGCTCGCCTCCTTCTCCCTCCTCTCGATCTCTCCCTCTCCCTAGCTCGCGTCGCCACCGCAGAGAAGAGAGAGGAACGACCCCCTCAACCTACAACCCCCGCGAGCTCGCCTACCTACACGGCCATGGCACCCCGCCGGCCTCCATGGCTGGTCGCGCCCTTGCAGCTCCCTGTCGCACCGGCCTCTCCTTCCCCCACCGCTATGGCCTCCCGCGCAGGCCGCCGCAGCGCTCCCGCGCTCCGCCTCGCCGGAGAAGCGGAGTCCCGTCGGTCCTCCTCCGTGCCTACTTGTCTAACGACGCCGTCCATCGATGTCGTCCTCGCGAGCGCAGCCGCTCCACCGCTCTGGTGCCAACATCGCTGCTCTGCCGCGACCTCCTCCTCGTCGACAGCACCACGACCGCGCCGCCATGCTCCAACCCCGCGCAAGCCCATGGCCACCACCATCTCTAGCCACTCCCGTCGCCTCCTTCTCCTGCCACGCTCGTCGTTCACGGGTCTGACCGGCCTAGCCTCGGTCCCACTCGCCCCTGCTTCGCTTCCTCACCAGAGGAGCTGAGCTCCATCCGGATCGGCGCCACTCCCTGTACAAGCGCCTCTGTTCGCCTCTGCAGAGTGCCGTCGCTGCTAAGCGCAAGTGCCTTCGACCCAAGGTTATGAATCCTTGGGCGCCAAGACCTTGGTTACTCCAAGTTCGACTACTGCATCGGATAACCAAGTTCAACGACGAGCCTCGAGTACGACTACACGGTGGCGCGTCAAGTACCACTACGAACCGCCAAGTACCTCGACCCCGATGACCTTCAAGTTCGACTACACGGATTCCACAAGTACCCCTTCGGAAACGCCAAGGTCGACTACGCCCGGAGGTGAAACAAGTACATCTACGGATACCCGAACGCCTACGAAGCGTGTACGACTACCGTCGCCGAAGGCCGTCGAGTGAACAACTACCGTCACGCGAACGCCTACTTCCCTCTCCGAAACGAAATGTGAACGACTACTTCCTCTACGACCCGTGTACCACTACGTCCCTCGACGACCTCGAACCGCCCCGAAACGAGTGTTCCAAAGGTATAACCCGAGACGATGACCCGTGGAATGCATGTGTTGTATGAAATGTTTGCCCTTGTGTGCACCGTGCCCGTTTCGACCTTTGTCATGCTCCTCGGTTGCCTCGTCGCCGACCCGTGGGAACCCAGTGACGGGATCACCCCACCTTTTCTTCTTGCATGACTCGCTCACGCCATCTTTTCTTTTGCTCCGGACTCTCAACGAGTTACCGGAACCAATATGTTGCGTGGCATCATTTTCGGATCGTTGCCGTGGCACCCTTTTCCTTCCACCAAGGTGACAATACTTCATATCCTCTTCATGTCAACTTTTAATAAACTTGCATAAAACTGGATCATGTCATCCGCATCATGTTAACAACATTTAAATGTGTGAATTGTTGTTTGCTTAAAAATTGCTAAACATGCTCATGGCGATTTTCCGGAATTGTTATTGTTTTCTGGCCTCATTTAAAATGACTAGATAGGTAGTTTACTTTTGTTTCACCTCTTGCTACGTTAAAAACATTTAACCTTGTCTTGTAAATAAACGAGAGTCAACTAAATAATTAAAATGTGGTGTTTCGTCAATATGCAACTCGTTGCATATTGAGCTCCACTTAACTTGTAGTGTTGATTGTGCACTCTGCCATGCCATGCATATTTGAAACATGACATGCATCATGCTTGCTTGTGCATCATGACATGCTTATGATTGTGTGTTTACTATGTTGTTTGCTTCTTTCCGGTTGCTTCTCTTGTTAGCTTCGGTTTCGTTCCGGAGATGTGAGGATTCGCTCGACTTTGTTGCTCCGTCTACTTCTGGACTTGTTCTTCTCCCTCGCGGAATCCCAGGCAAGATGATCATACCCTTGGATACCTTTACTACCATTGCCATGCTTAGTTGTCTCGATGCTATCGTTACATGTCGCGCTACCCATTGATAACCCTCAACCGCAAGGGATCGAGATAGTCTTCGCGGGTAAGAATAACCAAATTTATTGATTCGACACACGGGGAGCCAAAGAGTATTTATAAGCTTTAACAGTTGAGTTGTCAATTCAACCGCACCTGAAATATACTAACTTGCAACAAAAGATAAGTGGTAACAGTGATATGATAGTGATGATAGTAATAGTAAAAGTAAACAGCAAAAGTAAATAGTAGTAGTAAATGGCAGAAGTAGCAACTAGTGACAAGCAAGGTTTAAAATATTGTAGGCTAGGGAGATGGATGGTTGGGCGCTGCATGGATGAGATAGATTCTAACTTGGGGCACGGCACAGGGAAAAGTAATGATCATCTAGGCAAATATCAAACAGTAGGCATGTATCCCGTATGTAGTTGTACGTGCTTGCAATAAGAACTTGCACAACATCTTTTGTCCTACCATCCCGCTATGAACGGGGCCAAAAGGAACTAATGGATATTAAGGTGCTCCTGTCAAAGAGCACCGGAACAAAGCAATGAACTCAATGGATACATGTGATCCTCAAACTATGGGCCATCCCCTTTGGTGTCCCAAGCTGTCACTTTTGGGATCGCCGGTTCCGAACTGTAACATGTGCATACAACTCATAGATAGGATCAAGAACACAAATATATTCATGCAAACACATATGGTTCAGATCTGAAATCATGGCACTCGGGCCCTAAGTGTCAAGCATTAAGAATAACAAGTTGTAGCAAAGATGATAAACACCATACTAGATGATAGGCAACATGCCCCCAACAATCTGACGAACTATTACATGATCTAACTCATCCGATCCCTACCATCCCCTTCTCCTACAGCAAGGGAATTACTCACACATGAAGGGGGAAGTCATGGAGGGATGATGGAGTGGTGATGATGATAACGATGGCGACGATCTCCCCTCTCTGGAGGCCAAATCAGCCTCCAGATTAGCCCTCCCGAAGAAGAACAGAGGGTGGCGGCGGCTCCGCGACGAAAAACAGCGAAAGAACTTCCGATCTGGGGTTTCTGCGTCGGGAGGAAAAATACGGGCTAAAGTAGGGCACCAGGGGTGTGGGCCCCACCCAGGCGCCCCCCCGGCGCGGCCCAGGGGGGCGCGCCCACAGGGCGCCTGGGCACCCCCTGGCTCCCCTCTGGCCCCACTTCTGGCATTTGATTTCCTCGGGTGCGTGGATTTTTCGTGATTTTTCGTGGATTTTTCTGCGATGCTTAAAAATCCGTTTTCCCGCACACAAATAAACCATACATGCAGCTCTGCTGAAAACAGCGTCAGTCCGGGTTAGTTTAGTCCAAATCATGCAAGAATGAGGTCAAAACAATATCAAAAGTGTTTGGAAAAGTAGATACGTTTGAGACGTATCAACTCCCCCAAGCTTAGCATATTGCTTGTCCTCAAGCAATTCAGTTCAACGAACTGGACGCGACAAAGAAAACTTTGACAAACTCTTTTGCTTCATTAGATGTATATAAGCATGTACTACGAAAAGAGTTCACCATGTATTAAAACAGTACTTATGAGAACAATGCAAGGAGCAATCCTTCTTTCAAGTGACCAGTCACAAATAATCAAGAGTAAACAATATATTACCGAAAATCAAGACAAGATCATATTGCACATAGCTTGAGCATATTAAGGTGGTATCTCGCTAGCCTCCATGAGTGAAGCAAAACATAAATGCAGAGACTCCTCCAGAGTTTTAAAGGAGACTAGAACTAAGAATTTCAGAATAAATCATATCACAAGTATGCAGAAGACAATGTAATACTTTGGGACAATGCACATTACACTCAGAATGACAATTATGCTCTCCTAGTCAGTGCTTTGAAGAAAGAAGATGAGACTCTCGAACCGTGGCTTTTATTGGCAAAGTTGAAAACCCGTGATCGGAAACAAAAACTAAACATGTACCAGAGCTCTTGGTTTTAAAAACAGAAGTAAATATGTTTTTGAGAGGTGCATATTTCGTCAACGAATGCTAGCAGATAACTAAATCACCTTTTAAGCTAGACAAGTCTCGAGGAACGGCTCCCGCATGAGGACGATCACATCCTCTTAATCTCCTTTGTTTATCGCTGCCAAAGTTTTCTGATTTTTCATGAACAAAGCGTGAAGGAGGGTTCGTTTGTTATATTATATTTTTGAGCCGGGCGCACTCAATGCCAGTTCCTTTTCATATTAGGGGTTTGCATATTATACATGCAATCCAGGGGTGAAACTTGTCCAACTTAAAGAGATCATGAATTAACTACTACTTCCTCATGAGCTAAAACATAGGCACAAAAAGAGAAATGCTTTTGATTAGTTTCGAGATGGTACATGAAAGTCTTTGTTAGGAATGGCAGGTAAATACCATATATAGGAAGGTATAGTGGACTCATATGGTATAACAGGTTTAAAGGTTTTGGATGCACAAGCAGTCATTCCGCTTAGTACGGGTGGAGGTTTAGCAAAAGACTGGGAAGCGACCAACTAGAGAGCAATAACGGTCATAATCATGCAGAGCGACAAAGCAACATTGAATCAGGCATGAAAGTGATATAACTATTCTAAAACTCAAAGATCATCAAGGCAAAGTAGACTTTTTAGTCTTAAACATGTGTAAGCATGTGCCAAGTCAATCCAAAAATTCTCTAAAGGGAAATACCACCTTAGTATGCCAGACTATGAATAGCGCGATGCATGTAGATCATTTCAATAACACGTTATGTACTCTAGTTATTCGGGACTACCCACAAGGAAAGCATGAACCACTGAAAAAGCATTGTAAACATAGCACTATGTCGCTACAAGCTGGTCTCTAGATCATAAGTACAGGCATATGTACAAAAGTAGAAACAGAAAGAGTTCATATCGGTCTTCCTTGTTGCTTCCTTTCAGTCGATCTTCGTCATTACTGCTTGTCACTTGCACGATCGAACGTAGGAAATATAATCAAATGCCATCACGGACTCGAGCTGATCTCTGGAAACAAAGCAAACTAAAGAGAGAAAGGAAATCTTTTTGAGTTTTTCAAAAGTTGAATAAAAAGCAAAAGAAAGAGAAAATCTTTTTGTTGTTTTTGCAAATAGAGGAATAAAGAAGAATGGGCAAAAACTTTGAAAAGATCAAAGCGAATAAAACGGATAATACAATGAAAAAGTGAGAAGGGCACGTACTCCCCCAAGCTTAGGCTTTTGGCCTAAGTTGGTAGCAGCTACTGCCCCCAGGAGCCTCCTGCTCCAGGGGTATGGTGGTGAGACCAAGGGTCGTAGAAGGATGATGGCGCGTACACCGAACTCCTCGGAGTCTCCCACGAGGGAGGTTCCGAGCGCCAAACAGAGGAAGACCCTTCACCAAACTCGGTGGCGGTCTCATCCTGAAAATGTGGTATCTCACCGTGCCTCTCCTCGTCAGGCACAACCCCCTCCATGGGGTTATGGAACTGATGCTGGACCATGAACTCATCGAACTGGACAACATCAAAGGACCATCCGTTCCTGCGAGAAAAATCAAACAAAAGAGGTGCAGGTAGACGGATCTCGCGTTCCGCGGTAGTTCCGAAACGCAAGATATAAACAAGGTTATCAAGCTCAGAACCCATGGTAACAAACTTATGCCTTTTCATAGCAGCAAGATCAAAGCTTAAATAAGTAAAAGGAGTATCATCAGGGTGTGGGGTGCCTCCAAGATGCTCTAAGATAAGTGTGGCATAAATGCCACCATATAAGTCCCCCTTGTTACCGTTCATAGCAAGGCGTCGATCAATTAAGGTACCCAGATTATAATCAGACCTCCCTGAGAGGGCTGCTGCCAGGATAGCGATATCCGGAGCAGAAATGCTGCTCGTGTTGTCACGAGCTAACACCCCTCTAGCAATATAATATGCAAAATACCTGAGGTGAGGAAACAAGATACTGGAGATCTTCGACCGATGAATATCCCTCGTACCCATGCTACAGAGAGAGTTGATGACGGTTTTCAGCTCGGAGGGCTGAGTGGCCATCCTTGCCGTCCTCCCAACGTTCGGCACACCTATTACTTCACAAAAATTTCCCAGAGTCATGGTGATAAGATCATTATAAATTTTAAACTCAATAGCACGTGAATCAGGATTATATCTAAAACTGTTAATGAAACCGGAGGTGAGTTTCTCATACTGAGTAACACGGCTCGTGACGAGTCGTGTCAAACCTGCATTAGCACAAAGATTATAAAGCTCATCCTTGATTCCCGCAGCTTCCATGAATTCATCACATGGAAATGTCATCGCACGTGATGGACTTGTGTCTTCCAACAACTCCAGGGGCACATGATCTTCATTATAGCTCACCCTAGCAGTCGATGGTGAAGCTGCGGCTCTAGTGACTCGATCGGAGTGTGCGGGCCTCCTCTTCTCAAGCCACCCTTTTGCCCTTCCTAACAAACTCATTTCAGGGAGTATTTGCTCAAAATTTCAGCTCAAATGATGGGCTGTAGAGAGAGATCGAAGAATCGCCCCCAAGAACAGCAAGAACAACAAGAACAAGACCAGAACTCGGGTTTCTGGAAAAAGAGAGAGAGAGGGGAAGAAGAAGTACCTGGAGGGGGGTCCCGTGGGCCCCAGGCGCCCTGTGGGCGCGGCCAGGGGCTGGGCCGCGCCAGCTGGCCGCCTGGGCCACTGGTGGCCCCCCTAGCTGGCCCCAGGACTTTCCGGGTCTCTCCCGTTGTGGAAATTTTTAATATAATTTTTCTGGAATTTTTCTGAAAACTTCATTGTTGAAATTTTTTCGAAGTTCAAAAAGCTGCGAAACTCTCTGAAAACTTGAAGCAGTTAGTAGTATTGTGAAGCTTCAAAAACATAGATACTTGGTACAGCAAGTATGACAACACTAAAAACAAATAAAAACATAGAAAGCTCAACTTTTTATCCATATAAAACACGTTCACTAGTAAGGTTGATCAAGTCTTACCAACAAACAAGCGGTATATAGAACAAAAAGTCTCACCTCCTACGAAGTAATCACTGAACTTTTACCTTGATGGACATTGTCCCTACCATGATAGTTTTGTATTTGTGAGGCACATGTAGTGGACAGTCCCATTCTCCAATTTTCACGGTCTCGATATTCTCTATAGAGTTGAGGGCATGCCTCCTGTCGGTCTTCTTCGGAAAATAAACCGTGTGTTCTTTATCATTCACATGAAAGGTAACCTTCCCTTTGTTGCAATCAATAACAGCACCTGCGGTGTTAAGAAAAGGTCTACCAAGAATAATGGACATGCTCCCATCCTCGGGCATGTCAAGCACAACAAAATCAGTAAGAATTAAACAATTAGCAACTTCAACTGGAACATCCTCACAAATACCTATCGGAACAGCGGTTGACTTGTCAGCCATCTGAAGGGAGATATCTGTAGGAATTAGTTTCTCTAAACAGAGCCTCTCGTAAAGAGAGAGAGAGGCATAACACTCACTCCCGCTCCAAGATCACACAAAGCAGTTTTGACATAATTATTCTTTATGGAGCAAGGAATGGTGGGTATACCTGGATCACCGAGCTTCTCAGGAATCTTTCCACTGAAAGAATAGTTAGCAAGCATAGTAGATATTGCATCATTAGGAACTTTTCTTTTGTTAGTGACAATATCTTTCATATATTTTGAATAAGGAAGTAACTTAATAGCATCAGTCAAAGGAATTTGAAGAAAAAGAGGTTTAATCCATTCACAAAACTTATTGTAATGCTCTTCTTCTTTAGATTTGATGGACTTACCTGGAAAGGGCATGGGTTTCTGTACCCATGGTTCTTTCTCCTTCCCATGTTTTCTTGCGATGAAGTCTTCTTTAGTGTACCTCTTATGTTTATCAGGTGCTTCTTCTTCTCGAACTTCAGGCGGATCATTCTTCTCATTATCATTACCTTCAGGTTCAGCACCGTCTTCGGTCTCAGCATCGGAAATAGATACACTGTTGGGATCAATAGCTGGCTCTTCATCTGCAATAGGATCATTAGAATTGTCAGTCTCTTTATGTTTCTTCTTCTTATTTGGAGAGACAACAATTTCTTCTTCCTGCATTTGAGAATCTTGCTCGATTCTCTTTGGATGTCCTTCTAGATAATGAGGATCTTGAGTACTAGTTCCTCCTTTGGTCTTAATCCCAAAAGCCTGCAATTTATCTTGTTTGGCATTGTTAGCAAGCAAATCTCTTTGCACATTAGAAATTTGATCGAGCTGAGTTTG
Organism: Secale cereale; assembly: GCA_902687465.1. Lineage (NCBI taxonomy): Eukaryota > Viridiplantae > Streptophyta > Magnoliopsida > Poales > Poaceae > Secale > Secale cereale. The sequence goes on along the minus strand of LR738710.1, from coordinate 95,602,208 downwards.
AACCATATGAAAATGCTTCACAAGACATTGGACATCATTAACTGTTCTATCTAAAACACCAAGCAACTTTTTGATAGAAAGGGAATTATCATGCAACTGACTTTCTATCCTCTCATTAAAATGATTCTGTTTCATAATAAAATTATCAAACTCATCTAAACATTGATCAGGAGGCTTACCATGAGGGATGTCACCTGCGTTGAAATCTAAAAGAGAGTGTACCTCTACCATAGGAGGGTGAGTGGTAGGCTCACACAGCTTCTCAATAGGGGGTAGATTCTTCACTTCTTCAGCTCTAATACCTTTCTCTTTAATAGACTTCTTTGCTTCTCGCATATCCTCGGGGCTTAGAACAAACATGCCCCTCTTCTTTGTTGGTGGAGGTGGTTCAGGGACGGACCAATCTTCATGGTTTTTGGCAATCCTGCCCATTAGATCTTCCGCATCGTCCGGTGTTCTTTTCCTGAAAACACAACCAGCACAACTGTCCAAATAGGACCTAGATTCATCAGTTAGACCAGCATAGAATATATCAATTAATTCATTCTTAGGAATTTCATGTCCTGGTCTAGCCCGAATCAAACCGCAGTACCTCCCCCAAGCTTTAGGGAGGGACTCATCCTGCAACTGTTTAAAGTTGTAAATTCTTTGTAAAGCAGCATGTTGCATGTGAGCAGGAAAGTACTTATCAACAAAAGAGTGAGCTAAGTCCTGAGGACTCTTAATAGAACCGCATGGGAGTGAATCATACCATGCTTTAGCACCTTCCTTCAAGGAGAAAGGAAGAAGCTTGGTCACATAAAAGTAGCGTATCTTCTCATCTGTGGTAAACAGGCTACCTAGCTCACCAAGTTTAGTTAGGTGTGCAATAGCATCATCATTTTCTCTGCCATAAAAGGGGTCAGCTTCAACCATAGGTATAAGTGAAAGATCAACAGAGAAATCAAAATCAGGATCATCAATGCATATAGGAGATGTAGCAAACTCAGGATTAGGAACGGTTTTGTTTTTCAAAGAGTGTTTTTCAAATATTTTCTTAATAGTTTCAGGGTCAGAGCCGGCAAACTCTGTCAGTTCCCTGCATAAATCTTCATCAAGTATATAGTAATCATTATCAAGGATCCTCTCCTGGAGTTTACTCAATTTAGGATAATCATAAGTTTCACCAATAGGATAGCGAGTAACAGGAAGTTCAATTCTATATTTTTCAGCAGCAGCAGTAATTTGTTTCTCAAGAGCATAACCAAGCGAACTAATATCATGATCAAAAGTAGTAGAAGCATCATCAAGAGTATCAGACATAACAACAGATTCAGTAGGAGCATCATGTGGTGGTGGTGAGGCAAACTTACTCATAACAGAAGGTGAATCAAGAGTAGCACTAGTGCTCAGAGCAGTACCTCTTCTTGTAGTGGATAGTAAGATCGGAACCTTGGGGTCACCTTTCTTACCCATAGTGAATAAAGTGCAGCAGGTAGGATACCTCTAGTAGACTTGTAAATATTGCTATGCTCCCCGGCAACGGCGCCAGAAAACGGTACTTGATAACCCTCAACCGTAAGGGATCGAGATAGTCTTCGCGGGTAAGAATAACCCAATTTATTGATTCGACACACGGGGAGCCAAAGAGTATTTATAAGCCTTAACAGTTGAGTTGTCAATTCAACCGCACCTGAAATATACTAACTTGCAACAAAAGATAAGTGGTAACAGTGATATGATAGTGATGATAGTAATAGTAAAAGTAAACAACAAAAGTAAATAGTAGTAGTAAATGGCAGAAGTAGCAACTAGTGACAAGCAAGGTTTAAAATACTGTAGGCTAGGGAGATGGATGGTTGGGCGCTGCATGGATGAGATAGATTCTAACTTGGGGCACGGCACACGGAAAAGTAATGATCATCTAGGCAAATATCAAACAGTAGGCATGTATCCCGTATGTAGTTGTACGTGCTTGCAATAAGAACTTGCACAACATCTTTTGTCCTACCATCCCGCTACGAACGGGGCCAAAAGGAACTAATGGATATTAAGGTGCTCCTGTCAAAGAGCACCGGAACAAAGCAATGAACTCAATGGATACATGTGATCCTCAAACTACGGACCATCCCCTTTGGTGTCCCAAGCTGTCACTTTTGGGATCGCCGGTTCCGAACCGTAACAGGTGCATACAACTCATAGATAGGATCAAGAACACAAATATATTCATGCAAACACATATGGTTCAGATCTGAAATCATGGCACTCGGGCCCTAAGTGTCAAGCATTAAGAATAACAAGTTGTAGCAAAGATGATAAACACCATACTAGATGATAGGCAACATGCCCCCAACAATCTGACGAACTATTACATGATCTAACTCATCCAATCCCTACCATCCCCTTCGCCTACAGCAAGGGAATTACTCACACATGAAGGGGGAAGTCATGGAGGGATGATGGAGTGGTGATGATGATGACGATGGCGACGATCTCCCCTCTCCGGAGGCCAAATCAGCCTCCAGATTAGCCCTCCCGAAGAAGAACAGAGGGTGGCGGCGGCTCCACGATGAAAAACAGCGAAAGAACTCCGATCTGGGGTTTCTACGTCGGTAGGAAAAATACGGGCTAAAGTAGGGAACCAGGGGGTGTGGGCCCCACCCAGGCGCCCCCCCCCCCCCCAGCGCGGCCCAGGGGGGGGGGGCGCCCACAGGGCGCCTGGCACCCCCTGGCCCCCCTCTGGCCCCACTTCTGGCATTTGGTTTCCTCGGGTGCGTGGATTTTTCGTGGATTTTTCTGAGATGCTTAAAAATCCGTTTTCCTGCACACAAATAAACCATACAGGCAGCTCTGCTGAAAACAGCGTCAGTCCGGGTTAGTTTAGTCCAAATCATGCAAGAATGAGGTCAAAACAATATCAAAAGTGTTTGGAAAAGTAGATACGTTTGAGACGTATCACCCATCTTTTATTGTCAGCCCTCTCCTTGTTGCCATGAAACCTCTAACCTTTTGACACCTTCCTAGCAAAACCACTGTTTGGCTATGTTACCCGCTTGCTCAGCCCCTCTTATAGCGTTGTTAGTTGCAGGTGAAGATGAAGATCGTTCCAGGTGGGAACTTGTTGTTGTTGGAATATCACAATATCTATTATTATTATTAACACACCTATATACTGGGCATGGGTGGAAGGCTTGGCCTTTTGCTCGGTGTTTTGTTCCACTCATGCCACCTTAGGCGCCGCGAAACCGGCATTATGTTCCTTGATTTTGCGTTCCTTACACAATGGGTGGATGGGGACCCCTTGACAGTTCGACTTTGAATAAAACTCCTCCAGCAAGGCCCAACATTGGTTTTAATTTGCCTCATAATAACAACTTAATTAATTAATTAAAATTGCATAGGGGGTCGCGTCCCCGGGTTCTTAATTCTACATAGCAGGGGGGGCCAGTGCTGATGGTGTTGGTCCCAAATGGGGGTCCTGCGGGGCCACCACGGGGAAACTCGATGATTGGTTTTACCTGTAGCATCGCCCATCCGGTTGTGGCCTGAGACGAGATACGCGCGGCTACTATCAGGGTGTCGGCACGCCGGGATGTCTTGCTGGACTTGTTTTACCATTGTCGAAATGTCTTGTGCACCGGGATGCCGAGCCTGATCGGATTTCCCTAAGATAAGTGGTGATGATATTATATTTATCACTTCAGCTAATCGTGAGAGCTTGTGATGGGCTAAGTTGGAACACCCCTGCAGGGTTATGATCTTTCGAAAGCCGTGCCCGCGGTTATGTGGCAGATTGGAATTTGTTAATGTCCGGTTGTAGACAACTTGACAGATGATCCGAAGTAAAACACACAACTGTGTGAGTAACCGTGATTGTCTCTTTTCACTTTGAGAAGAGAACACGGTGGGGTTATGTATGACTCGTAGGTAGTTCAGGATCTTTAGCGATCATTACTAGTTGCGACCTTTGCGTAGATGCTCATCTTATTCTTGTAGTCGTAAGTTAGCCACCATATTATGCTTAGCCGCTGCTGCAACCTCACCACTTTACCTCTTCCTACCCATAAAGCTTTGCTAGTCTTGATACCCATGGTTATGGGATTGCTGAGTCCTCGTGGCTCACAGATACTACAACACCAGATGCAGGTTCAGCCGAGAATGATGCAGGAGCTGGTTCAAGTACTTCACTGGGAGCTCGATGAAGAGAGTGGCCGTATGCTTGTGACGTTTTCGACGATGAGTAGTGGTTTCTACTAGGGGCGATTCTGACCTGTGGCTTTATGTTTTTGGTATCTTTCTTTTGGATCTTCGCCCGTAGTCGGGTTGTGGTGTTTTGAATGATGTTTTGCTTATGTAATGTATTGTGTGAAGTGGCAAGTGTAAGCCAACTATCTCCTTTTGCAATTTAATCCCTCTTTTACATGAGTCGTGCAAAGATACCAAACTTGAGATCATTCCAGAATGGGCTTATACCTTTAAGTCGTGCCTCGACACGTAGGAGGTATAGTCCCATCCTGGGCATTACACCCCCCCCCCTTAGATGGGATCTGAGGGGGGCGCCCCCCTCTCCCTTGCCCCTATATATAGTGGAGGGGGGAGAGGGCAGCCGCACCTTTTGGCCTGGCGCAGCCCTCCCCCTCCCAACACCATCTCCTCCTCCGCAGGCTTGGGAAAGCCCTGCCCGAGTCCCACTTGCTCCACCAGCACACCGTCGTGCTGCTATAGTTCTCCCTCAACTTCTCCTTCCCCCTTGCTGGATCAAGAAGAAGAAGACGTCCCCGGGCTGCACGTGTGTTGAACACGGAGGCGCCGTTGTTCGGCGCTTAGATCGGAATGGACCGCGATATGAATCGCTGCGTGTACGACTCCACCAATCGCGTTCTAGTAACGCTTCCGTTTTCGCGATCTTTAAGGGTATGAAGATGCACTCCCCTCTCTCGTTGCTAGTCTCTCCATAGATTGATCTTGCTGATGCGCAGATTTTTTTTTATTTCTGCAGCGATCACCAACAGTGGCATCATGAGCTAGGTCTATGCGTAGTTTCTATGCACGAGTAGAACACAAGTTGTTGTTTGTCAATTTGCTTGTCGTTTCTAGTCTTATCTTGATTTGGCGGCATCGTGGGATGAAGCGGCCTAGACCGACCTTACACGTACGCTTACGTGAGACAGGTTCCACCGACTAACATGCACTAGTTGCATAAGGTGACTAGCGGGTGTGTGTCTCTCCCACTTTAGTCGGATCGGATTCGATGAAAAGGTCCATACGAAGGGTAGATAGAAATTGGCATATCACGTTGTGGTTTTGGCGTAGTTAAGAAACTTTCTTGCTAGAAACCTATAGCAGCCACGTAAAAACTTGCAACAACAATTAGAGGACGTCTAACTTGTTCTTGTAGTATATGACGTGTGATGTGATATGGCCAAAAGGATGTGATGAATGATATATGTGATGTATGAGATTGATCATGTTCTTGTAATAGGAATCACGACTTGCATGTCGATGAGTATGACACCAGCAGGAGCCATAGGAGTTGTCTTAATTTATTGTATGACATGCATATGAAAACGCCATGTAATTACTTTACTTTATTGCTAACTGTTAGCCATAGTAGTAGAAGTAACAGTTGGCGAGACAACTTCATGAAGACACGATGATCGAGATCGTTGTGTTATGCCGGTGATGATGATGATCATGGCGCCCCGAAGATGGAGATCAAAAGGAGCAAAATGATATTGGCCATATCATGTCACTATTTGATTGCATGTGATGTTTATCATGTTTTACATCTTTTTTGCTTAGAACGACGATAGCTCAAATAAGATGATCTCTCACTAAAATTTCAAGAATTGTGTTCCCCCTAACTATGCACCGTTGCTAAGGTTCGTTGTTCCGAAGCACCACATGATGATTGGGTGTGATAGGCTCTAACATTCGCATACAATGGGTGTAAGCCAGATTTACACACACAATACACTTAGGTTGACTTGACGAGCCTAGCATGTACAGACATGGCCTCGGAACTCGGAAGACCGAAAGGTCTAACATGAGTAGTATAGAAGATGCGATCAACATGGAGATGTTCACCGTTGATGACTACTCCGTCTCACGTGATGATCGGACACAGCCTAGTTGATTCGGATCATGTATCACTTAGATGACTAGAGGGATGTCTATCTGAGTGGGAGTTCATTAAATAATTTGATTAGATGTACTTAATTGTCATGAACATAGGCTAAATATCTTTACAATATGTATTGTAGATCAAATGGCCCATGCTAATGTTGCCCTCAACTTCAACGCATTCCTAGAGAAAACCAAGCTGAAAGACGACGGTAGCAACTATACGGATTGGGTCCGTAACTTGAGGATCATCCTCACAGCTGCCAAGAAAGCATATGTCCTTGAAGCACCGCTAGGTGATGCACCCATTTTCCCAGCAACTCAAGACGTTATGAGCGCCTGGCAGTCGCATAGTGATGATCACTCCCTGGTTCAGTGTGACATGCTTTACAACTTAGAATCAGGGCTCCAAAAGCATTTTGAGCAACACAGAGCATATGAGATGTTCCAAGAGCTGTAAATGGTTTTTTAAGCTCATGCCTGGGTCGAGAGATATGAAGTCTCAGACAAGTTCTACAGTTGTAAGATGGAGAAAAATAGTTATGTCAGCGAGCATATACTCAAAATGTCTGGGTTGCACAAGCGCTTGTCTCAGCTGGGAGTTAATCTCCCAGATGACTCGGTCATTGACAGAATCCTCCAGTCACTCCCACCTAGCTACAAGAGCTTTATGATGAACTACAATATGCAAGGGATGGAGAAGTCAATTCCCAAGTTATATTCAATGCTGAAATCAACGAATGTGGAGATCAAAAAGGAACATCAAGTGTTGATGGTTAATAAGACCACTAAGTTCAAGAAAGGCAAGGGTAAAAAGAACTTCAAGAAGGACGGCAAGGGAGTTGCCACGCCCGGTAGGCCAGTTGCCGGGAAGAAGCCAAAGAATGGACCCAAGCCTGAGACTGAGTACTTTTATTGCAAGGGAACGGTTCACTGGAAGCGGAATTGCCCAAAGTACTTAGCGGATAAGAAGGCCGACAACGTCAAAGGTATATGTGATATACATGTTATTGATGTGTACCTTACCAGTGCTCGTAGTAGCTGCTGGGTTTTTGATACCGGTGCAGTTGCTCACATTTGTAACTCTAAGCAGGAGCTGCGGAATAAGCGGAGACTAGCGAAGGACGAGGTGACGATGCGCGTCGGGAATGGTTCCAAGGTCAATGTGATCGCCGTCGGCACGCTACCTCTACATCTACCTTAGGGATTAGTTTTAAACCTCAATAATTATTATTTACTGCTAGCTTTGAGCATGAACATTGTATCTGGATCTCGTTTAATGTGAGATGGCTACTCATTTAAATCCGAGAATAATGGTTGTTCTATTTATATGAGAGATATGTTTTATGGTCATGCCCCGCTGGTCAATGGTTTATTCTTGTTGAATCTCGAACGTGATGTTATACATATTCATAGTGTGAATACCAAAAGATGTAAGGTTGATAATGATAGTGCCACATACTTGTGGCACTGCCGCCTTGGTCACATTGGTGTCAAACGCATGAAGAAACTCCATGCATATGGACTTTTGGAGTCTCTTGATTATGAATCATTTGACACGTGTGAACCATTCCCTATGGGCAAGATGACCAAGACTCCGTTCTCCGGAACAATGGAACGAGCAACCAACTTGTTGGAAATCATACATACTGATGTGTGCAGTCCGATGAGCGTTGAGGCTCACGGTGGGTATAGTTATGTTCTCGCCCTCACTGATGACTTAAGTAGATATGGGTATGTCTACCTAATGAAACACAAGTCTGAGACCTTTGAACAGTTCAAGGAATTTTAGAATGAGGTAGAGAATCAACATGACAGGAAAATAAAGTTCTTACGATCAGATCATGGAGGAGAATATTTGAGTCACGAGTTTGGTACGCACCTAAGGAAATGTGGAATTGTTTCACAACTAACGCCGCCTGGAACACCTCAGCGTAATGGTGTGTCCGAACGTCGTAATCATACTCTGTTGGACATGGTGTGATCTGTGATGTCTCTTACCGATTTACCGCTATCATTTTGGGGTTATGCTTTAGGCACTACCACATTCACTTTAAATAGGGCACCGTCTAGATCCGTTGAGACGACACCGTATGAATTATGGTTTGGGAAGAAACCTAAGTTGTCGTTTCTAAAAGTTTGGGGATGCGATGCTTACGTCAAGAAACTTCAACCTGAAAAGCTCGAACCCAAATTGAAAAAATGCATCTTCATAGGATACCCTAAGGAAACTATTGGGTATATGATACGTCTCCAATGTATCTACTTTTCCAAACACCTTTGCCCTTGTTTTGGACTCTAACTTGCATGATTCGAATGGAACTAACCCGGACTAACGCTGTTTTCAGCATAACTGCCATGGTGTTATTTTTGTGCAGAAATAAAAGTTCTTGGAATGACCTGAAAATCAACAGAGAATTATTTTGGAATATATAAAGAATATTGGTGAAAGAATCAAGACCAGGGGGCCCACACCCTGTCCACAAGGGTGGGGGCGCGCCCCCTGTCTCGTGGGCCCCTTGACGCTCCACCGACCTCAACCTAGACTCCATGTATTCACTTCCGGGGAGAAAAAAATCAGAGAGAAGGATTCATCACGTTTTACGATACGGAGCCGCCGCCAAGCCCTAAACTCTCTCGGGAGGGCTGATCTGGAGTCCGTTCGGGGCTCCGGAGACTGGAGATCGTCGCCATCGTCATCATCAACCTTCCTCCATCACCAATTCCATGATGCTCACCGCCGTGCGTGAATAATTCCACCGTAGGCTTGCTGGGCGGTGATGGGTTGGATGAGATTTACCATGTAATTGAGTTAGTTTTGTTAGGTTTTGATTCCTAGTATCCATTATGTTCTAAGATTGATGTTGCTATGACTTTGCCATGCTTAATGCTTGTCACTAGGGCCCGAGTGCCATGATTTCAGATCTGAACCTATTATGGTTTGATGAATATATGTGAGTTCTTGATCCTATCTTGCAAGTCAATAGTCACCTACTATGTGTTATGATCCGGCAACCCCGAAGTGACAATAATCGAGACCACTCCCGGTGATGACCGTAGTTTGAGGAGTTCATGTATTCACTAAGTGTTAATGCTTTGGTCCGGTACTCTATTAAAAGGAGGCCTTAATATCCCTTAGTTTCCAATAGGACCCCGCTGCCACGGGAGGGTAGGACAAAAGATGTCATGCAAGTTCTTTTCGATAAGCACGTATGACTATATTCGGAATACATGCCTACATTACATTGACGAACTGGAGCTAGTTTTGTGTCACCCTATGTTATAACTATTACACGAGGAATCACATCCGACACAATTATCCATCACTGATCCAATGCCTACGAGATTTTCACGTATTTCTCTTTGCTTAGTTACTTTTCTGCTACTACTGTTACAATTACTACAAAACTACTACTGTTAGTTTTGCCATCGTTACCGTTACTTCCATACTACTTTGCTACTAAATACTTTGCTGCAGATATTAAGTCTTCCAGGTGTGGTTGAATTGACAACTCAACTGCTAATACTTGAGAGTATTCTTTGGCTTCCCTTGCGTCGAATCAATAAATTTGGGTTGAATACTCTACCCTCGAAAACTGTTGCGATCCCCTATACTTGTGGGTTATCAAGACTATTTTCTGGCGCCGTTGTCGGGGAGCATAGCTATATTCTTTGAGTCACTTGGGATTTATATCTGTTGATCACTATGAAGAACTTGAGAGACGAAAAAGCCAAGATTTATCCCTCGACTACGAGGGAAGGTAAGGAACTTCCATCTAGCTCTGCACTTGATTCACCCTCTCTTATGAGTAAATTTGCAACACCTACACCTGCTATTGAATCTGATATGTCGCATGTTCTTGATGATGCCACTTCTACTATGCATGATACTTATGATGAAACTACTTCTATGCTTGATAATACTGTGCCACTAGGTGAATTTATTGATGAACAAATTGCTAGGGCTAGAGAGAATGAAATTATTGAAACTGATAATATTGATGAAAGTGATGATGAAGATTCTCCCCCTAGATATGAATTGCCTGTTGTGCTTGAGGGTTATGTTATGGATGAAGAAACTGCTAGAGACTTTCTTGCTTGCAATGATAGATATGATCTTAAGAAACTGTTAGCTAAGCTGAAAGAAAAGTCTTTGAATGCTAGAATGAAATATGACCCTGCTTTTGCTACTTCACCTATCTGTGTTCCTGATAAGGATTATGATTTCTTTGTCGATCCGGAGTTAATCACTTTGGTTGAATCTGATCCTTTCCATGGCTATGAATCTGAAACTGTTGTGGCACATCTTACTAAACTGAATGATATAGCCACCCTATTCACCAATGAGGAAAAAATTCGTTACTACTATATCCTTAAGTTATCTCCGTTCTCGTTAAAGGGTGATGCTAAAACATGGTTTAATTCTCTTGATCCTGGTTGTGTGCGTAGTCCCCAGGATATGATTACTACTTCTCTGCTAAATATTTTCCCGCTCATAAGAAACAAGTTTCCTTACGGGAAATATACAATTTTGTGCAAATTGAAGAAGAGAGTCTCCCACAAGCTTGGGGGAGGCTTCTCCAATTACTTAATGATTTGCCTGATCATCCTCTTAAGAAAAATGAAATACTTGATATCTTTTATAATGGACTAACCGATGCTTCCAGAGACCACCTGGATAGTTGTGCTGGTTGTGTTTTCAGGGAAAGAACTGTCGATCAAGCTGAATTGCTATTGAATAATATGTTGACTAATGAAAACAATTGGACACTTCCTGAACCAACTCCTAGGCCAAATCCGAAGAAAAGGGGTGTTCTATTTCTCAGTCCTGAAGATATGCAAGAGGCAAAGAAATCTATGAAAGAAAAAGGTATTAAAGCTGAAGATGTTAAGAATTTACCACCTATTGAAGAAATACATGGTCTTGATGACCCGACACAGGTAGTAAAGGTAAATTCTCTCTATATATTTGACGAAGGTGATATTCCTCGTTATAAGTCTGCTAGCCAATGTTTAGATGAGTTTGGTAACTTTATTGTTAAAAAAGAAAACTTCAATGCTTATGTTGGCAGACAATTGCAACGTAATGCTTATGTGATTGAATGCTTGAGTGATTATATGTCTAGAGTTAAAGGTGAACTTAAACTCATTAGTAAACATGCTTCTATGGTCACCACTCAAGTAGAACAAGTACTTAAAGCCCAAAATGATTTGCTCAATGAATTAAATAGTAAGAAAAATGATAATGCTATTAGAGTTGTGACTAGAGGGGGTAGAATGACTCATGAAACTTTGTATCCTGAAGGCCACCCTAAGAGAATTGAGCAAGATTCTCGGAGAGCTAATGTAGATGCACCTAGCTCTTCTAAGAAGAAGAAAAAGAGAAATGATAGGACATTGCATGCTTCTAGTGAACCTGTTGTTGACACACCTGAGAATCCCAATGATATTTCTATTTCTGATGCTGAAACACAATATGGTAATGAACATGAACCTAGTGATAATGTTAATGATGATGCTCAACCTAGCAATAACGATGATTTAGAGATTGAACCTGATGTTGATCTTGATAACCCACAATCAAAGAATCAACGTTATGATAAAAGAGACTTTGTTGCTAGGAAGCGCGGTAAAGAAAGAGAACCACGGGTTTAGAAACCCATGCCTTTTCCACCTAAACCATCCAAGAAAAAGGATGATGAGGATTTTGAGCGCTTTGCTGAAATGATTAGACCTATCTTTTTGCGTATGCATTTGACTGATATGCTTAAAACAAATCCTTATGCTAAGTATATGAAAGATATTATCACAAATAAAAGAAAGATACCGGAAGTTGAAATTTCCACCATGCTTGCCAATTATACTTTTAAAGGTGGAATACCAAAGAAACTAGGAGATCCTGGAGTACCAACTATACCTTGCTCTATTAAAAGAAACTATGTTAAAACTGCTCTATGTGATCTTGGAGCCGGTGTTAGTGTTATGCCTCTCTCTTTATATCGTAGACTTGACTTGAATAAGTTCACACATACTGAAATATCTTTGCAAATGGCTGATAAATCAACTGCTATACCTGTCGGTATTTGTGAGGATGTGCCTGTTGTGGTTGCAAACGTTACTATTCTAACGGACTTTGTTATCCTTGAAATTCCCGAGGACGATAGTATGTCTATTATACTTGGTAGACCTTTTTTGAATACTGCAGGGGTTGTTATTGATTGCAACAAAGGCAATGTCACTTTTCATGTTAATGGTAATGAGCATACGATACACTTTCCGAGGAAACAACCTCAGGTCCACAGTGTCAATTCTATTAGAAAAATTTCAACGATTATTATTGGAGGTTTTGAATTTCCTCTTCCTACCATCAAGAAGAAATATGATATTATTATTGTTGGGAACATACATATCCCCATTGAGGTAACCTAGTGTTATTTGAAAATTCTCCGGTTTCATGTTATTCGGAAAGAGTTTGTTAACAAGACTTGATCAACCTTGTTAATGGATTACTTTTGATGAGCATGAGAAGGATGAATTTAGAAAGCACAACTCTCTGTACCCTCTTTTTACTTTCCGTTAGTAGATGAAATAAAGAAAAAAATAGTATTTTCTGTCTGTTTTTTGAGTTAACTGTGCAATAAAAAATACACCGAAAATAAAAGTTCTCCAAATGCCCCGAAAATGAAATATGATTTTTTATAGAAAATTTAAAAATATTTGGCACTAAGAACACAGAAGGGGGAGCCAGCACCTGGCCATGAGGGTACAGGGCGCACCCACCCCCTGGGCGCGCCCCCTGCCTTGTGGGCCCCACATGGCCCCCTCCATTTACTCTAGCACCCACACACTTCTTCTTCCTCCAGAAAAAAATCCTCCCATAGCTCAAACTCGTGTTCTAGCTCATCTTGCTGCCATTTTCGATCTCCTTGCTCAAAGCTCCATTCACAAAACTGTTTGGGGAGATTGTTCCTCGGTATGCATGTGACTCCTCCAATGGTCTAATTAGTTTTTGTTCTAGTGCTTTATTTATTGCAAATTTTTGTTGCTTAGGTGACCCTATTCTTGATCTTGCATGTCAAATTTATGTGATCCCAAGTAGTTCTAATGCATGATATAGTCTCTAGGCACTTGTGGGAGTAGTTGCTATCAATCTTGTTGAGTTTGGTTCACTTTTATTTTGAGTCACTAAAAATTTCAGAAATTTTTTGAGAAAAAATTCATAGGAAAATCTACCAAGGTGGTTCCTCAAGGAAGCAAGGACCAAGGCTCGCGATACGTGAGTTGGACGATGAACTACCGAGGGAAGCTCAAGTGCGGCCTTGTGAATGGCCGTCAGAGGAGTTTATGATCCAGGCAGGCATCAAGGAAGCATTTTATACATGTATGCGTAATGCTGATATTGAGGACTTCGTGTCAGATTCGTGCCCATAATACCATTACCTAACTGATTCCTTTGTGAGAAGATTTAAATTTACATCTTCACGTAATTCTCACACTGTCTTGTTTGATCTTTATGATAAATCTTATACTATGGACCTATATGATTTTAATGATACTTGTAAACTCCCACAGTGGGGTAATGTTGGTGAACCTCGCAAATCTTAGTATAAGGACTTTCTAGCTAGTATCACTATGGGGGAATCTAGAGAAATCACACAAGCTAAGATAGGGAGCATTCATTTCCCTGCTATACATTATTTTGCTCTCTTCATTGGTAGATGCATTAACGGTAAAGATGAGGCTTGCCACATGTGCGTTCCACATCTTAGTGTCCTCAAAAGTGCGGTACTAAGTGATAGACAATATAACTTGGGTGCCATTATTGCATGAAGGTTACATCTTAACGGTTTAAATGGAGATTTGTTTGGTGGAATTTATGCAACTCGCTTGGCTAATTATCTTCATATACCCATACACGAGAACGATGCGAAGTTGCCGCCTGCTTATCTAGATTATAATTCTATGGTTCGCCATTAGTTCGTTGAGAGGGATGAACAATCCCTCCAGTACTGACTAATCTTTGACAGGCGTTGCACTGCCCATATTGCTCTCTCTGCTCCTACTTTCTTTGACTTTCGGACAAAAAGGAGATATGTTATAACCAGGGAGGAGGCGAATGAGTATGAGGAGAGGATGGAGGCGGCTCGTCTTCAAGATGCGGCTCGTCAGGCAGTAGCCGCTGCATCTCAGTACAACCCCAACTACGACTTTGGATATCCGTCAGGCCAGTACTGGCCATAGACCAACTTAGGCCAAAAGCCTAAGCTTGGGGGAGTACGTATTTCTCACTGACATTACATTCATGTTCATACACTTATTCCATTAGTCGGTGCTCATACTTTTTCATTGTACCATCCATGCTAGTTTAATTTCTTTTCTTAGTCTTTTTCTTGTGTGTCAGAAAAACCAAATAAATTAGTAGTAGCTTTTTAGCTAGTTTACTTTCCATGCCCGTAGTAGTAGTAATTAAAAGAAAACCCAAAAAGATTTCTCGTTCTTCTTTTGCTTATTGGGCGCTTTCTCGTGTAAATAGTATTATTTCTTTTCTTTTCTTTGGGGGTCAAGAGGAGAAGACCCTGATGAAAATGTTCAGTGGCTCTCATATGCCTTACTATTGATCTAACCATGAGCCATATTACTTTGTCTTCTCCCTTGTATTAAATGCTTGCAGATTCCAGCTTAGTCCAATGCACGTGCACTATTATTATCATCTCTATTTCAAAACTCGAGCTCTGACACCTCTACAGATCCCTGCTTCCCTCTATGAAGGGCCTATCTATTTATTTTTATGTTGAGTCATCATCCTCTTATTAAAAAGCACTAGTTGGAGAGCACCGCTGTCATTTGCATGTATTGCTATCAATTTACATTGAGTATGATTGTGATTGGATCTCTTTTACCATGAATTACAATGTCTAGTTAGTCCTTGATCTTCATAGATGCTCTGCATTTATGTTTTGCGGTCTCAGAAAGGGCTAGCAAGATACCATCTTGTTATATCATATTATGATTGTTTTGAGAAAGTGTTGTCATCCGAAGTTTATTATTATTGCTCGCTAGTTGATTATGCCATTGATATGAGTAAACATGAGACCTGAAAGTTATTGTGAATGTGGTTAGTTCATAATCTTTGCTGAAAACTTGAATGTTGGCTTTACATATTTGCAACAACAAGAGCAAACCGAGTTTGTCAAAGTTTTTATTTATCACTTTTAGTTTTGTCAACTGAATTGCTTGAGGACAAGCAAATGTTTAAGCTTGGGTGAGTTGATACGTCTCCAACTTATCTACTTTTCCAAACACTTTTGCCCTTATTTTGGACTCTAACTTGCATGATTTGAATGGAACTAACTCGGACTAACGCTGTTTTCAGTAGAACTGCCATGGTGTTATTTTTGTGCAAAAATAAAAGTTCTCGAAATGACCTGAAAATCAACAGAGAATTATTTTGGAATATATAAAAAATATTGGCGAAAGAATCAAGACTGGGGGGGCACACCCTGTCCACGAGGGTGGGGCGCGCCCCCTGTCTCGTGGGCCCCCTGACGCTCCACCGACCTCAACCCCAACTCCATATATTCAGTTTTCGGGAGAAAAAAAATCAGAGAGAAGGATTCATCGCGTTTTACGGTATGGAGCCACCGCCAAGCCCTAAACTCTCTCGGGAGGGCTGATCTGGAGTCCGTTCGGGGCTCCGGAGAGTGGAGATCATCGCCATCGTCATCATTAACCTTCCTCCATCATCAATTCCATGATGCTCAATCACCACCATGCGTGAGTAATTCCATCGTAGGCTTGCTGGATGATGATGGGTTGGATGAGATTTACCATGTAATCGAGTTAGTTTTGTTAGGGTTTTATCCCTAGTATCCATTATGTTCTAAGATTGATGTTGCTATGACTTTGCCATGCTTAATGCTTGTCACTAGGGCCCGAGTGCCATGATTTCAGATCTGAACCTATTATGTTTTCATGAATATATGTGAGTTCTTGATCTTATCTTGCAAGTCAATAGTCACCTACTATGTGTTATGATCAGGCAACCCCGAAGTGACAATAATCGGGACCACTCCCGGTGATGACCGTAGTTTGAGGAGTTCATGTATTCACTAAGTGTTAATGATTTGGTCCGGTACTCTATTGAAAGGAGGCCTTAATATCCCTTAGTTTCCAATAGGACCCCGCTGCCATGGGAGGGTAGGACAAAAGATGTCATGCAAGTTCTTTTCCATAAGCACGTATGACTATATTCAGAATACATGCCTACATTACATTGATGAACTGGAGCTAGTTTTGTGTCACCATATGTTATAACTATTACATGAGGAATCACATCCGACATAATTATCCATCACTGATCCAATGCCTACGAGCTTTTCATGTATTGCTCTTTGCTTAGTTACTTTTCTGCTACCACTCCTACAATTACTACAAAACTACTACTGTTACTCTTGCCACCGTTACCGTTACTTCCATACTACTTTGCTACTAAATACTTTGTTGCAGATATTAAGTCTTCCAGGTGTGGTTGAATTGACAACTCAACTGCTAATACTTGAGAGTTTTCTTTGGCTCCCCTTGGGTCGAATCAATAAATTTGGGTTGAATACTCTACCCTCGAAAACTGTTGCGATCCCCTATACTTGTGGCTTATCTGTATACCTTCTACCTCAGATCCGAAGGCAAGGTCTTTGTTGCCAAGAATGGATCCTTTCTGGAGAAAGAGTTTCTCTCGAAAGAAGTAAGTGGGAGGAGAGTAGAACTTGATGAGGTGATTGTAACCCCTCTTGAACCGGAAAGTAGCGCAGCATAGGAAGATGTTTCTGTGGTGCCTGCACCGACTAGAGAGGAAATTAATGATAATGATCATGAAACTTCGGATCAAGTTGCTACTGAACTTCGTAGGTCCATGAGGACACGTTCCGCACCAGAGTGGTACGACAACCCTGTCCTGGAACTCATGTTGTTAGACAACGGTGAACCTTCGAACTATGAAGAAGCGATGGCGGCCCCGGATTCCAACAGATGGCTTGAAGCCATGAAATCCGAGATAGGATCCATGTATGATAACAAAGTATGGATTTGGGTGGACTTGCCCGATGATCGATAGGCCATAGAAAACAAGTGTATCAATAAGAAGAAGACTAACGCGGATGGAAATGTGACCATCTATAAGGCTCGGCTTGTCGCTAAGGGTTATCGACAAGTTCAAGGAATTGACTACGATGAGACTTTCTCTCCCGTAGCGATGCTGAAGTCCGTCCGAATCATGTTAGCAATTGTCGCATTCTATGATTATGAGATCGGGCAAATGGACATCAAAATGGCATTCCTTAACGGTTTCCTTAAGGAAGAATTGTATATGATGCTACCGGAAGGTTTTATCAATCCTAAGAATGCTTACAAGGTATGCAAGCTCCATCGCTCCATCTGTGGGCTGGTGCAAGCATCTCGGAGTTGGAACATTCGTTTTGATAAAGTGATCAAAGCGTTTGGGTTCATACAGACTTATGGAGAAGCCTGTATTTACAAGAAAGTGAGTGGGAGCTCTGTACAATTTCTCATATTATATGTGGATGACATATTGTTGATGGGAAATGATATAGAACTTTTGGAAAGCATAAAGGCCTACTTGAATAAGTGTTTTTCAATGAAGGACCTTGGAGAAGCTGCTTAAATATTAGGCATCAAGATCTATAGAGATAGATCGAGACGCCTCATTGGTCTTTCACAAAGCACATACCTTGACAAGATATTGAAGAAGTTCAATATGGACCAGTCCAAGAAAGGGTTCTTGCCTGTATTGCAAGGTGTGAGATTGAGCACAGCTCAATGCCCGACCTTGGCAGAAGATAGAGAAAAGATGAGTGTCATCCCCTATGCCTCAGCCATAGGTTCTATTATGTATGACATGCAGTGTACCAGACCTGATGTGAACCTTGCCATAAGTTTGGTGGGGAGGTACCAAAGTGATCCCGGAATGGAACACTGGACAGCGGTCAAGAACATCCTGAAGTACCTGAAAAGGCCTAAGGATATGTTTCTCGTTTATGGAGGTGATGAAGAGCTCGTCGTAAAGGGTCACGTCGATGCTAGCTTCGACACAGATCCGGATGACTCCAAGTCACAAACCGGATACGTGTATATTTTAAATGGTGGGGCAGTCAGCTGGTGCAGTTGCAAGCAAAGCATCGTGGCGGCATCTACATGTGAAGCCGAGTACATAGCTGCTTCCGAAGCAGCACAGGAAGGAGTTTGGATGAAGGAGTTCATCACCGACCTATGTGTTATTCCAAGCGCGTCGGGCCCGATGACTCTCTTCTGTGACAACACTAGAGCTATTTCCATTGCCAAGGAGCCCCAGTTTCACAAGAAGACCAAGCACATCAAGCGCCGTTTCAACTCCATTCGTGGTTATATTCAAGATGGAGACATAGATATTTGTAAAGTACATACGGATCTGAATGTCGCAGATCCGTTGACTAAACCTCTTCCACGAGCAAACATGATCAACACCAGAACTCTATGGGTGTTCGATTCATCACAATGTAACTAGATTATTGACTCTAGTGCAAGTGGGAGACTGTTGGAAATATGACCTAGAGGCAATAATAAAATGGTTATTATTATATTTCCTTGTTCATGATAATTGTCTATTGTTCATGCTATAATTGTATTATTCGGAAATCGTAATACATGTGTGAATACATAGACCACAACATGTCCCTAGTGAGCCTCTAGTTGACTAGCTCGTTGATCAATAGATGGTTACAGTTTCCTAACCATGGACATTGGATGTTGTTGATAACGGGATCACATCATTAGGAGAATGATGTGATGGACAAGATCCAAACCTAAGCATATCACAAGATCGTGTAGTTCGTCTGCTAAAGCTTTTCTAATGTCAAGTATCATTTCCTTAGACCATGAGATGTGCAACTCCCAGATATCGTAGGAGTGCATTGGGTGTGCCAAACGTCACAACGTAACTGGGTGGCAATAAAGGTACACTACGGGTATCCCCGAAAGTGTCTGTTGGGTTGGCACGAATCGAGACTGGAATTTGTCACTCCGTGTGACGGAGATGTATCTCTGGGCCCACTCGGTAAGACATCATCATAATGAGCTCAATGTGACTAAGGAGTTGGTCACGGGATGATGTGTTACGGAATGAGTAAAGAGACTTGCCGGTAACGAGATTGAACCAGGTATAGGGATACCGACGATCGAATCTCGGGCAAGTACCATACCTGTAGACAAAGGGAATTGCATACGGGATTGATTGAATCCTTGACATCGTGGTTCATCTCATAAGATCATCGAGGAACATCTGGGAGCCAACATGGGTATCCAGATCCCACTGTTGGTTATTGACCAGAGAGATGTCTCGGTCATGTCTACATGTCTCCCGAACCCGTAGGGTCTGCACACTTAAGGTTCGGTGATGCTAGAGTTGTAATGAGAATAGTAAGCGGTTAACCGAAAGTTGTTCGGAGTCCCGGATGAGATCCCGGACGTCACGAGGAGTTCCGGAATGGTTCAGAGGTGAAGATTTATATATGGGAAGTCCTCATACGGTCACAGAAGGTTTCGGGGGTATGCCGGTATTGTACCGGGGCTACCGAAGGGGTTCCGAGGGTCCACCGGGAGGGTCCACCTGCCCCGGAGGGCCCTATGGGCTGTATGTGGAGGGGAACCAGCCCCTAAGTGGGTTGGGCGCCAGCCCCCCCCTAGGGCCCATGCGCCTAGGGTTTGGGGGGAACCCTAAAGGGGGCGCCCCCCTTGGCTTGGGGGGCAAGCCCCCTCCCCTTGGCCGCCGCCCCCCTTAGATGGGATCTGAGGGGCCCGCCCCCTCTCCCTTGCCCCTATATATAGTGGAGGGGGGAGAGGGCAGCCGCACCTTTTGGGTTGGCGCCGCCCTCCCCCCTCCCAACACCATCTCCTCCTCCGCAGGCTTGGCGAAGCCCTGCCCGAGTCCCGCTTGCTCCACCACCACGCCTTCGTGCTGCTGGAGTTCTCCCTCAACTTCTCCTCCCCCCCTTGCTGGATCAAGAAGAAGGAGACGTCCCCGGGCAGCATGTGTGTTGAACGCGGAGGCGCCGTTGTTCAACGCTTAGATCGGAATCGACCGCGATCTGAATCGCTGCGTGTACGACTCCACCAATCGCGTTCTAGTAACGCTTCCGTTTTCGCGATCTTCAAGGGTATGAAGATGCACTCCCCTCTCTCGTTGCTAGTCTCTCCATAGATTGATCTTGGTGATGCGTATAATTTTTTTGATTTCTGCAACGATCCCCAACACTTCATCTCTGAAGACGAGCTTTGAGTCAACACCTTCAACAAGGATACGACACACACCCGTCGACATTGCCTGATCTAGGCAGAGAGGCGAGACCGTGAGCACATTAGATTACTTTTGTCACGCAGATCTTAATTTGTGCAGAAGCGGGGTGTGTGCTCATTCTGTTATGTACCCTCTAAATGCTTCATTTTTTAGCCAATAAAATTTGCCCTTGGTCGAAAAAGTTCTTAATTTGTACACTACCATTGATCTGATGAATGAAGAATAAAAAAACATGTTACCTGACACGCTATTTTTTTTTCCATAAATCAAGAAATATTTCATTGCTATTGAGGATCCAACTCTTGGTGAGCATTCGATTGGTAGCTGTGTACTCCCTCCGTAAACTAATATAAAAGCGTTTAGAATACTAAAATAGTGATCTAAACGCTCTTATATTAGTTTACAGAAGGAGTAACTATTATTCGCACCATTTTGACACCTTGGTGTTGGCTGGTGGTCTTTGGCTACTTGGGTTGGAACAAAATGTTGGGCACACAACACCTCCTGGTCCTCCCTGAGAAACAGATGCTTGCAAAGAAATGACTGAGGCAAATCCCTCAGCGAAGGTGATTTTCAGTCCAGACTTGCTCACTAGAAATACAAAATGCAAACTAGTAACAAAAAGTTGCTATGTTTTAGCTAAATCTCGTGTACAACAGAAGGATGGCACTAAAATTATTTTTAACATGTTACAAAATGTAAAGCTTCATAGGACTCTATCATTAGAACTTTCCGCTTTACTCATGGCCACAGTTCTTCCTGGTATGTGCAAGCCAGCAGTTAAGGACTCTAAAAACACACAAAACAGCATAACTAAAAACATGATCAACAGCGCACAGGAAGAACTCATTGCATTCTCCAGCTATATGTGAAGTGCATAGTCTAAAAGGAACGAAGCTCATTGCATAAACCACTGCATTTTCCAGTTACACGAAATGCACGATCCAAAAAATTGTAGGATCATCGACTCATTGTGAGAACCCTACAGTAAAATGCATTGTCTACGAAGCCATCACAATCACATCGCAGGGATGAATGTCAGAAGAGGTACTACATTCAGCATCACTACAATATTGTTCAGCCATTGGACCCAACGCTTTCAGTAGTTCTGAATCATAGAAGCGCGAACACGAGAGCTGCTGAGTTTCTGAATCAATATCTATCTGTAGGCAAAAGTAGGCGTCCCGTTCTGTTGCCATCGTATCCGAGGTGAAGAAGCTTGTGAACTGTCAGGACACCGGCTCTGATCTTCCTCTACTCCGCGTCGATGTCTGGGTGTCGCAGATCATCGTAGGCTGAAATAGCAGAAATTATGAGCCAGTTAGGCGGCACACCAATAATCAATAACAAGATCAAGAAGACAAAACCTGAAGCAATATAATGTGCAAGGAACTAAGCTTTTATGTAGTATTGAAAGACACTACCCGAGTTTCATTAACTGAAGAGAAAATTAGTATCTTCTCTGCAAAGGTGAATAAGATGACTGAACTTGATTTGGCCTATAACTTGCATAATTTCTACTAGCGGCAAATGTTACGAAATGGACAAACTGAATCTTCTGAATCAAGGACAGAAATGTTCAATTAGCTTCAATCCATCTTTTACCATGTGTACATAGTGAATAAGATGACTGAACTTGATTTGGCCTATAACTTGCATAATTTCTACTAGCGGCAAATGTTACGAAATGGACAAACTGAATCTTCTGAATCAAGGACAGAAATGTTCAACTAGCTTCAGTCCATCTTTTACCATGTGTACATAGTGATAAATCCACATGCCGCCTACTATTTACATCCAACCACTCTTGCTTCTCTATTACTCCCTCCGTCCCAAAATAAGTGACTCAACTTTGTACTACAGCTAGTACAAAGTTGAGTCACTTAATTTGGGACGGAGGGAGTAGTACAACAGTTCCAGACAGCTCTCAAGTCCTAACAAAATGAATCATAATATCATTTTTCCAAGCAAGATTAGATTAGCGCTCCACTAAAGTAAGACCACAAACACCATGTTTCACAGATTATTCAACGCAAGTAAAATGGGCTAAATCGAACGGATATCCTACCATCTTCTCTGTTAAGGCTGAAAAGTGATGAATCAACTGATTTGGAGTTTTAAGTTCCATGGTGAGTTATTTTCCCAATAACAGATTACAACAGCTGCAGACAGTTTCCAACACCTAACAGTTTGAGACTACAGCAGTTTCATTTTATTGATTTTTCAGACGATAACACTTTCAGTAAACTGTTCTGAGACTGTAGAAGTTTCAGTTAACTGTTTCAAGCACAAGCAGAGTAGCCCCCTACCAAAATAAAAGCCCAAAAATCACTGATCATGTATGACAAATTCACCATCGTGAGTAGATACTTAGGAAGTTGGGGCATGGAGAGAGGCTCTCACCACGAGTCTCGTCCTCGAGGATGACAATCTCGAGGATCTCGCCGTAGCCGCCGTGGGGCAGGTCGACGACGACGAGCGGGGTCAGCCTCCCATAGCGGCCCGCTCGGACGCACACGGCGATGTTCTGGTAGTACAGGTTGATGCTGGTGCGCTTCACCAGCTCGTTCCTCAGACGGAACACGGACCTCCCCCTGAACCAGAACTCGCGCCAGCCGGCGCTGTCCTCGGGGTAGTCCCCGCCGAGCGTCGGAGTGTACCGGATCCGCCGTCCCGGCTCCATGAACATGTTGGAGAGGAATCTTGGGCGAGTCTGCAGTTGAATCGCAGAGAACCATGGTTATGTTAGGGAGAGGGAGATCAAGAACTGCTCGAAAATTGAGTTTGGCAAGAACAGAACTGCAGTTCAAATGAACGACGCCGAATAATAAGCCAATTCGCTCAAACGATAGGAGAAATTCAAGAAGGGGGTCATGGCGAGCTCACCGGAGGCCGGCCATGAATGCCAGGCATGCCCGACTCTCCCGGGATGGGCTCGACGCCCCCGATCTGCTGTCCCGGTCCCCGGCGCATGAATATGGCGGAGAGGAATCTCATTCCTGGGCGAGTCTGCGGTTGAACCATCAACCATGGTTATGTTCGGGAAATCAAGAAGCGCTCTCACAAATTTGGCAAGAAGATAACTGCAGCTGAAAGCCTGAAACTAGCACAATCCGCAATCGCCGAAAGCAATTCAAGAAGCGGTTCATGGCGATCGAGATCGAACTCACCGGAAGCGGGCCAGGAATGGCAGGTATGCCAGCCTCTCTAGCGGGGATGGGCTCGACGACCCAGTACATCATCATGGAGTTGGCGTCGTCGTCGAGGCTGACGCCGGCGTTCCAGGGAAGGTACCTGCTGCCGTTGGCGCGGAGGAAGCGGCCGCCCTCGTGGTGGAGCAGGACGACGTGGTCCGCGAAGCCCGACCCGACGGCCCGCCACATGATGGACCCCACCTCCGGCTGGTCGTAGTCGCGCAGCTCCGCGCGGAAGCCGCGGTGGCCTCGCCGCGCCGGCACGTCCGTGGCGGAGAGGTAGCGGCCGTTGGCGGCGCTGTGGAGGAGCAGGTACGGGCGGTCGTCGTCGTCGTAGACCTCGCCGTCGGCGCGGTGGTAGATGTGCACCGCCCACGCCGCGTTCATGGAGGCCCGGACCTGGCTGAGGGTGACGCTCTCCCCGTCGTCGGCGGCGTGGAGGTAGGTGCGGGTGCGGTGCACGAGGCTCCGCAGCCGCACGTGGTGCTCGTCGTGGAACTGGTCCATGGGTCGCCGGCGCCGGAGAGCAGAGGCGGTGGGCTGCTGCGCGGTGGAGAGAGGAGGGGTTGTTGGTTTGTTGGGGACTCCGGCGAGGAGAGCTGTTGGTTGCGGCGGTTGCGTTGGGCGCCAACGCGAGGTATTTCAAGGTGCCGCCGTCCCGGGCTTTTGGAGCGAGGTGGGCTTGTGGCCCGTTTCCTTGGCCCGGCCCACACAATCGAGAGCCCGTCTCTCTCCTCCATTCCTCCCGCACAGGCCCGCACGAGGTGGCGGCGGCGCCGCCGCTCCTTCCCTTCCCCGCCGCCGAGCCTCTCGCCCCGCGCTTCCCCAGCGCGCCAGCACAGCGAAGCGACGGCCGGCAGCATGGCTCACTCTCCTTGCCTGGCTTGCCCCGGCTTGCCGCTCGTACACCCCAAGCCCGCCCGGCGAAGCGAGGTGGGGAGCGATGGCCTCACGATGGGGAGGCAGCGAGACGACGGCGAGGAGCGTGCGACCACCAGCAGAACAGAGAGACCGCTAGGGTGTGCGTTGCTCGCCGGCGGCTTGCCGCTTTTGAGTCTGGAAGCTCTCATGACCTGATGTGTTTGCTGAGCTGCTTGCTGTTCTGTGTTTTTGTGCTGCGCGTGACACCTGTGGTGGTGGTGTGCCGGTGTTTTTTTTGTTAGAGCATCTCCAACAGCCGTCGAACGCACCCCGCGCTAAAAACTACTTTGCTGCGTGTCCATCGTCTGATTTGACGCGATGGGCAACGCTGACTCCAGCAGCCGCGCTAAAATGTAGTACGCGCGCAAAAATGTAGCGCACGACTGTCGCATAAACAACATATCCATTCCAAAACAGAAGCAACAAGATCAAATACAAATAAAATAAATCAAAATAAATAGTTCAATTTCATTATTACAACTTAAACAAACAGTTTATCATTCAATACAACAAATAGTGCAATAAATACAACAAATAGTTCAATAATACAATACCGAACGCACAAATCATGATGCTCTTTGTCGTCCATTCTATGCCCACCACTCCTCAATGAGATCCTTTTGAAGATCATCATGCGTTGCGGGACGTCGAATGGCATGATAAGAGGCAACAAAATGGGTCACCCTTTCAGCCCTCCGCCGCACTCGCACGGGATGTCCCAAGAGCTCATACTGAGAGTAGTCTACATCTTGGCCACGCTCATTCTCGATGATCATGTTATGCATGATCACACAAGCATGCATGATGTACCAAAACATTTTTTGATCCCAAAATCTAGCCGGTCCTCTCTCAATAGCAAATTGGGCTTGCAAAATCTCAAAAGCTCTCTTCACATCTTTTCTAGCCGTCGCCTGAGCATTGTGGAAATCAAGATTTTTCTTATCTTCCGGCTTTTTCAACGGCTTCACAAAGGTTTGCCACTTTGGATAGATGACAACGGCTTTTTCAACGGCTTCACAAAGTGCACCGGTGGCAAATCACCATTTGCAATCTTACTCATCAGTGGTGACCGGTCGACAACATTGATGTCATTCAAAGATACAGGCATTCCAAAGAATGCATGCCAAATCCAAGTCTCTTGATCGGCCACCGCTTCAAGGATTACAATGAAACCCTTTTTTTGGCTGTGGAATTGCCCATGCCATGCCTTTGGACAATTCTTCCAACTCCAATGCATGCAATCTATTGAGCCAAGCATACCAGAAAAGCCGCGAGCTTTGCTCATCTCCAATAGCCTTGCGGCGTCTTCAGCATTGGGAGATCTCAAATACTCCTGGCCAAACACTTGCACAATTCCAATTGCGAAGCGCTTGACACACATGATGGCTTGGCTCTCACCCATAGCCAAGTGATCATCAACTAAATCAGCCGGGATACCGTATGCCAACATACGCAAAGCGGTTGTCACCTTCTGAAAGGTGCTATGCCCGAGCTCTTCGGCGGCATTCCTCCTTTGTTGAAAAAATCGATCATGGCTCGCTAGTTTCTCTGCAATGCGCCTGAACAACTCGGTGCTCATCCTAAACCGGCGACGAAAATACGACTCGGGGTATGTGGTATTCTCCACAAAATAATGCCTGATCAATCTGTTGTGGGCATCGATCCTATCCCTCCAAATTTTCTGCCGACCCATAACCGAACCACCGTGCTTCGGTTTTTTTATTGACGTGCATAATTAGGATCATTGCAAGATCCTCCTCCTCTTACATATGAAATTCTTCTTCGGAAGAATCATAAGACGAACTCCTCTACAATATTCAATACTATGCTATAAAAACTACAATCAACATGCACCAAATTCATGAAGTTTGAGCAATACATACCTTGCAGGCGTTTTGTCGAACACCTTGCGGGCGCCGAGCGGCAGCGAGCACCCGGACGTTGTTCATCAGAGGACGGACGCGCGCGAGGGGCGGCGGTGACTAGAGGGGGGAGGAGGAAGCCGTCGCGACGCGGGGATAGGCCGGGGAAGCGCCGGAACGGTCGCAGGGTGGCGCGGGCGGCGGCGGCGCTGCGGCTGGAGGGGGTGAGTTGCGAGCGAGCACGCGAGACTCCAGCGCGCGGGAGCGGGCGTAGCAAATATGATGCGCGCAATGGAGTTTCGGCCCGCGCGCTGAACTAGATATGCCGCGCGCGCGGTTTTTACGCGCCCGTTGGAGCCACTATACCAGTTGCGCGCGCACTAAAATGGGCAATTTTGCGGCGCGACGCTTGTTTGGCGCGGCTGTTGGAGATGCTCTTAGGCCCTCTTTGATAACAAAGTATCTTTGGAGTATTTGAAGAATACTGCAGTTTTTCAAAATACCATAGTATTAATTAAAATGAGATGTTAGGCTATGACTAAAAAATGTGGTATTAAAACTGCAGTATTTACAAAACCACAATATTTTCTGTGTTTAAAAAAAACTTGACCTCTTTTTTAAAAACAGAGCATGCAAAAGAAAATAAGAAACGCCGTGTAGTTATCTTCTTCCTCCCTCTAAGCTGCAGCCACGATGTCGCCTGTGGACATCATCTACATCGGGGACAAACCAAGAGACGTCAGATGAGAGAAGAGCGCGAGTATGCTGATCTTTGTCCTCCGCCTCTTCGCGCTGGCCGCTGGCACTTGCCTCTATGGCCACTTCGTTACCCCTCCTGCTGCACAGTGCCAGCTAAGAGGAACGAGGCGTCCTTGAACTTGGAGAGCGAGCCCACGTTTAGCCGCCGGCAGCTCTGCGTCGTGTTCAAGTGCCTTCTTTGCCTGTAAGCTAGCTTCTGTTGGGGAACGTAGTATTTTAAAATTTTCCTACGATCACGCAAGATCTATCTACCAGATGCATAACAACGAGAGGGAAGAGTGTGTCTACGTACCTTCGTAGACCGGGAGCGGAAGCGTCAAGTGACGCGGTTGATGTTGTCGAACTTCTTCGCGATCCAACCGATCAAGCACCGAACGTACGGCACCTCCGCGTCCAGCACACGTTCAGCTTGATGACGTCCCACGAGCTCTTGATCCAGTTGAGCTTCACGGGAGAGTTTCGTCAGCACGACGGCGTGGTGACGGATATGATGTGTTCACCGGCGCAGGGCTTCGCCTAAGTTCCGCGACGGTATGACCGAGGTGTGATTCTGTGGAGGGGGGCACCGCACACGGCTAAAACAATTCAACGTGTGTGTCTTTGGGTGCCCCCCTGCCCCCGTATATAAAGGAGCAAGGGAGGGAGGCCGGCCGGCCCTTCCTGGTGCGGCTAGGGAGTGGACTCCTACTAGGAATAGGATTGCAATCCTATTCCTAGTAGGATTCACCAAAAGAAGGAAGAGGGAAAGGAATAGGAGAGGTGGCGCCCCCCCAATCCTAGTCCAACTAGGAACCCTAGGTGGGGGCGCCGGCCAGCCCTATGGGCTGCCTCTCTCTTTCCCTTTAGGCCCACTATGGACCATCCCCTCTCGTAGGGGGTTCCGGTAACCCCCTCCGGCATTCCCGATAAATCCGAAACTTTTCCGGAACACTTCCGGTGTCCGAATATAGTCGTCCAATATATAAATCTTTATGTCTCGGACATTCCGAGACTCCTCGTCATGTCCGTGATCTCATCCGGGACTCCGAACTACCTTCGGTACATCAATACTCATAAACTCATAATACCGATCGTCATCAAACGTTAAGCGTGCGGACCCTACGGGTTCGAGAACTATGTAGACATGACCGAGACTCATCTCCGGTCAATAACCAATAGCGGAACCTGGATGTTCATATTGGCTCCTACATATTCTACGAAGATCTTTTATCGGTCAGAACCGCATAACAACATACGTTGTTCCTTTTGTCAAAACGGTATGTTACTTGCCCGAGATTCGATCGTCGGTATCTCTATACCTAGTTCAATCTCGTTACCGGCAAGTCTCTTTACTCGTTCCGCAACACATCATCTCGTGACTAACTCATTAGTCTTTTGCTTGCAAGGCTTATTGTGATGTGTGTTACCGAGAGGGCCCAGAGATACCTCTCCGACACTCGGAGTGACAAATCCTATTCTTGATCTATGCCAACACCACGAATACTTTTGGAGACACATGTAGAGCATCTTTATGATCACCCAGTTACGTTGTGACGTTTGATAGCACACAAGGTGTTCCTACGGTATTCGGGAGTTGCATAATCTCATAGTCATAGGAACATGTATAAGTCATGAAGAAAGCAATAGCAGTTAAACTAAACGATCATAGTGCTATGCTAACGGATGGGTCTTGTCCATCACATCATTCTCCTAATGATGTGATCCCGTTGATCAAATGACAACTCATGTCTATGGCTAGGAAACATAACCATCTTTGATCAATGAGCTAGTCTAGTAGAGGCATACTAGGGACATACTGTTTTGTCCATGTATTCACACATGTACTAAGTTTCCGGTTAATACAATTCTAGCATGAATAAAAGACATTTATCATGATATAAGGAAATACAAATAACATCTTTATTATTGCCTCTAGGGCATATTTCCTTCAGTCTCCCACTTGAACTAGAGTCAATAATCTAGATTACAAAGTGATGATCCTCACACCCATGGAGTCCTGGTGCTGATCATGTTTTGCCCGTGGAAGAGGCTTAGTCAACGGGTCTGCAACATTCAGATCCGTATGTATTTTGCAAATCTCTATATCTCCCTCCTTGACTAGATCGCGGATGGAATTGAAGCGTCTTTTGATGTGCTTTGTTCTTTTGTGAAACCTGGATTCCTTCGCTAAGGCTATGGCTCCAGTGTTGTCACAAAAGATTTTCATTGGACCCGATGCACTAGGTATTACACCTAGATCGGATATGAACTCCTTCATCCAGACTCCTTCATTTGCTGCTTCCGAAGCAGCTATGTATTCCGCTTCACACGTAGATCCCGCCACGACGCTCTGTTTGGAACTGCACCAACTGACAGCTCCACCGTTCAATAAAAATACATATCCGGTTTGTGACTTTGAGTCATCCGGATCAGTGTCAAAGCTAGAATCAACGTAACCGTTTACGACGAGCTCTTTGTCACCTCCATATACGAGAAACATATCCTTTGTTCTTTTCAGATACTTTAGGATGTTTTTGACCGCTGTCCAGTGATCCACTCCTGGATTACTTTGGTACCTCCCTGCTAGACTTATAGCAAGGCACACATCAGGTCTGGTACACAGCACTGCATACATGATAGATCCTATGGCTGAGGCATAGGGAATGACTTTCATTTTCTCTCTATCTTCTGCAGTGGTCGGGCATTGAGTCTTACTCAACTTCATACCTTGTAAAACAGGCAAGAACCCTTTCTTTGACTGATCCATTTTGAATTTCTTCAAAATCTTATCAAGGTATGTGCTTTGTGAAAGTCCAATTAAGCGTCTTGATCTATCTCTATAGATCTTGATACCTAATATATAAGCAGCTTCACCGAGGTCTTTCATTGAAAAACTCTTATTCAAGTATCCTTTTATGCTATCCAGAAATTCTATATCATTTCCAATCAACAATATGTCATCTACATATAATATTAGAAATGCTACAGAGCTCTCACTCACTTTCTTGTAAATACAGGCTTCTCCAAAAGTCTGTATAAAACCATATGCTTTGATCACCTCATCAAAGCGTATATTCCAACTCCGAGATGCTTGTACCAGTCCATAGATGGATCGCTGGAGTTTGCATACTTTGTTAGCACCTTTTGGATCGACAAAACCTTCTGGTTGCACAATATACAACTCTTCTTTGAGATATCCATTCAGGAATGCAGTTTTGACATCCATTTGCCAGATTTCATAATCATAAAATGCGGCAATTGCTAACATGATTCGGACAGACTTAAGCATCGCTACAGGTGAGAAAGTCTCATCGTAGTCAACTCCTTGAACTTGTCGAAAACCTTTCGCAACAAGTCGAGCTTTATAAACAGTAATATTACCGTCTGCGTCGGTCTTCCTCTTGAAGATCCATTTGTTTTCGATGGCTTGCCGATCATCGGGCAAGTCAACCAATGTCCACACTTTGTTCTCATACATGGATCCCATCTCAGATTTCATGACTTCAAGCCATTTTGCGGAATCTGGGCTCATCATCGCTTCCTCATAGTTCGTAGGTTCATCATGGTCTAGTAACATGATTTCCAGAACTGGGTTGCCGTACCACTCTGGTGCGGAACGTACTCTGGTTGATCTACGATGTTTAGTAGAAACTTGATCTGAAGATTCATGATCATTATCATTAACTTCCTCACTAATAGGTGTAGGAATCACTGGAACAATTTCCTGTGATGTACTACTTTCCAATCTGGGAGAAGGTACAATTACCTCATCAAGTTCTACTTTCCTCCCACTCACTTCTTTCGAGAGAAACTCTTTTTCTAGAAAGGATCCGTTCTTAGCAACGAATATTTTGCCTTCGGATCTGTGATAGAAGGTGTACCCAACAGTCTCTTTTGGGTATCCTATGAAGACACATTTTTCCGACTTGGGTTTGAGCTTATCAGGTTGAAGTGTTTTCACATAAGCATCGCAGCCCCAAACTTTAAGAAACGACAACTTTGGTTTTTTGCTAAACCAAAGTTCATAAGGTGTCGTATCAACGGATTTAGATGGTGCCCTATTTAACGTGAATGCAGCTGTCTCTAAAGCATAACCCTAAAACGATAGTGGTAAATCGGTAAGAGACATCATAGATCGCACCATATCCAATAAAGTACGGTTACGACGTTCGGACACACCATTACGCTGTGGTGTTCCAGGTGGCGTGAGTTGTGAAACTATTCCACATTGTTTCAAATGAAGACCAAACTCGTAACTCAAATATTCTCCTCCACGATCAGATCGTAGAAACTTTATTTTCTTGTTACGATGATTCTCTACTTCACTCTGAAATTCTTTGAACTTTTCAAATGTTTCAGACTTGTGTTTCATTAAGTAGATATACCCATATCTGCTCAAATCATCAGTGAAGGTCAGAAAATAACGATACCCGCCGCGAGCATCAACACTCATTGGTCCACATACATCAGTATGTATGATTTCCAACAAATCTGTTGCTCGCTCCATAGTTCCGGAGAACGGAGTTTTAGTCATCTTGCCCATGAGGCATGGTTCGCAAGCACCAAGTGATTCATAATCAAGTGATTCCAAAAGTCCATCATTATGGAGTTTCTTCATGCATTTTACACCAATATGACCTAAACGACAGTGCCACAAATAAGTTGCACTATCATTATTAACCTTGCATCTTTTGGTTTCAATATTATGAATATGTGTATCACTACAATCGAGATCTAATAAGAATAGACCACTCTTTAAGGGTGCATGACCATAAAAGATATTATTCATTAAAATAGAACAACCATTATTCTCTGATTTAAATGAATAACCGTCTCGCAATAAACAAGATCCAGATATAATGTTCATGCTCAACGCTGGCACCAAATAACAATTATTTAGGTCTAAAACTAATCCCGAAGGTAGATGTAGAGGTAGCGTGCCGATGGCGATCACATCGACTTTGGAACCGTTTCCCACGCGCATCGTCACCTCGTCCTTAGCTAATCTTCGTTTAATTCGTAGTCCCTGTTTCGAGTTACAAATATTAGCAACCGAACCGGTATCAAATACCCAGGTACTACTACGAGCATTAGTAAGGTACACATCAATAATATGTATATCACATATACCTTTGTTCATCTTGCCATCCTTCTTATCCGCCAAATACTTGGGGCAGTTCCGCTTCCAGTGTCCAGTCCCCTTGAAGTAGAAGCACTCAGTTTCAGGCTTGGCTCCAGATTTGGGTTTCTTCGTGGAAGTAGCAACTGACTTGCTATTCTTTTTGAAGTTCCCTTTCTTTCCCTTGCCCTTTTTCTTGAAACTAGTGGTCTTGTTAACCATCAACACTTGATGCTCCTTTTTGATTTCTACCTCCGCAGCTTTGAGCATAGCGAAGAGCTCAGGAATTGTCTTTTGCATCCCTTGCATGTTATAGTTCATCACGAAGCCTTTATAGCTTGGTGGCAGTGATTGAAGAACTCTATCAATAACACTATCCTCGTCAACTTTGCAACCAAGTTGAGTCATATGATTGTAGTACCCAGACATTCTGAGCAAGTGTTCACTGATAGAACTATTCTCCTCCATCTTGCAGCTGTAGAACTTATTGGAAATCTCATATTTCTCAATTCGGGCATTTGCTTGAAATATTAACTTCAACTCCTGGAACATCTCATATGGTCCATGACGTTCAAAACGTTGTTGAAGTCCCGGTTCTAAGCCGTAAAGCATGGCACACTGAACTATCGTGTAGTCATCAGATCGCGACTGCCAGACGTTCAAAGCGTCTACATTAGCGGGAGGGGGCTTGTCACCTAGCGGTGCTTCAAGGACATAATTCTTCTGTGCAGCAATGAGGTTATCCTCAGGTTACGGACCCAGTCCGTGTAATTGCTACCATCATCTTTCAACTTAGCTTTCTCTAGGAATGCATTAAAATTCAAAGGAACGGTAGCACGGGCCATTGATCTACAACGACATAGATATGCAAAACTATCAGGACTAAGTTCATGATAAATTAAAGTTCAATTTATTCATATTAATTTAAAGAACTCCCACTTAGATAGACATCCCTCTGGTCATCTAAATGATTACGTGATCCAAATCAACTAAACCATGTCCGATCATCACGTGAGATGGAGTAGTTTCAATGGTGAACATCTTATGTTGATCATATCTACTATATGATTCACGCTCGACCTTTCGGTCTCCAGTGTTCTGAGGCCATATCTGTATATGCTAGGCTCGTCAAGTTTAACCCGAGTATTCTGCATGTGCAAAACTGGCTTACACCCGTTGTATTTGAACGTAGAGCTTATCACACCCGATCATCACGTGGTGTCTCGGCACGACGAACTTTCGCAACGGTGCATACTCAGGGAGAACACTTATACCTTGAAATTTAGTAAGGGATCATCTTATAATGCTACCGCCGATCTAAGCAAAATAAGAAGCATAAGAAGATAAACATCACATGCAATCAAAATATGTGACATGATATGGCCATCATCATTTTGCGCTTTTGATCTCCATCTCCAAAGCACCGTCATGATCACCTTTGTCACCGGCGCGACACCTTGATCTCTATCGTAGCATCGTTGTCGTCTCGCCAACTATTGCTTCTACGACTATCGCTACCGCTTAGTGATAAAGTAAAGCAATTACATGGAGATTGCATTTCATACAATAAAGCGACAACCATATGGCTCCTGCCAGTTGCCGATAACTTTACAAAACATGATCATCTCATACAAAACCGTATAACTCATCATGTCTTGACCACATCACATCACAACATGCCCTGCAAAAACAAGTTAGACGTCCTCTACTTTGTTGTTGCAAGTTTTACGTGGCTGCTACGGGCTTAGCAAGAACCGTTCTTACCTACGCATACAAAACCACAACGATGTTTCGTCAAGTATGTGCTGTTTTAACCTTCACAAGGACCGGGCGTAGCCACACTTGATTCAGCTAAAGTGAGAGAGACAGACACCCGCCAGTCACCTTTAAGCAACGAGTGCTCGTAACGGTGAAACCAGTCTTGCGTAAGCGTACGCGTAATGTCGGTCCGGGCCGCTTCATCTCACAATACCGCCGAAGCAAAGTATGACATGCTGGTAAGCAGTATGACTAGTATCGCCCACAACTCATTGTGTTCTACTCGTGCATATCATCTACGCATAGACCTGGCTCATGATACCACCTCGTAGACCGGGAGCGGAAGCGTCAAGTGACGCGGTTGATGTTGTCGAACTTCTTCGCGATCCAACCGATCAAGCACCGAACGTACGACACCTCCGCGTTCAGCACACATTCAGCTTGATGACGTCCCACGAGCTCTTGATCCAGTTGAGCTTCACGGGAGAGTTTCGTCAGCACGACGGCGTGGTGACGGATATGATGTGTTCACCGGCGCAGGGCTTCGCCTAAGTTCCGCGACGGTATGACCGAGGTGTGATTCTGTGGAGGGGGGCACCGCACACGGCTAAAACAATTCAACTTGTGTGTCTTTGGGTGCCCCCCTGCCCCCGTATATAAAGGAGCAAGGGAGGGAGGCCGGCCGGCCCTTCCTGGTGCGGCTAGGGAGTGGACTCCTACTAGGAATAGGATTGCAATCCTATTCCTAGTAGGATTCACCAAAAGAAGGAAGAGGGAAAGGAATAGGGGAGGTGGCGCCCCCCCCCCCCAATCCTAGTCCAACTAGGAACCCTAGGTGGGGGCGCCGGCCAGCCCTATGGGCTGCCTCTCTCTTTCCCTTTAGGCCCACTATGGACCATCCCCTCTCGTAGGGGGTTCCGGTAACCCCCTCCGGCATTCCCGATAAATCCGAAACTTTTCCGGAACACTTCCGGTGTCCGAATATAGTCGTCCAATATATCAATCTTTATGTCTCGGACATTCCGAGACTCCTCGTCATGTCCGTGATCTCATCCGGGACTCCGAACTACCTTCGGTACATCAATACTCATAAACTCATAATACCGATCGTCATCAAATGTTAAGCGTGCGGACCCTACGGGTTCGAGAACTATGTAGACATGACCGAGACTCATCTCCGGTCAATAACCAATAGCGGAACCTGGATGTTCATATTGGCTCCTACATATTCTATGAAGATCTTTTATCGGTCAGAACCGCATAACAACATACGTTGTTCCTTTTGTCAAAACGGTATGTTACTTGCCCGAGATTCGATCGTCGGTATCTCTATACCTAGTTCAATCTCGTTACCGACAAGTCTCTTTACTCGTTCCGCAACACATCATCTCGTGACTAACTCATTAGTCTTTTGCTTGCAAGGCTTATTGTGATGTGTGTTACCGAGAGGGCCCAGAGATACCTCTCCGACACTCGGAGTGACAAATCCTATTCTTGATCTATGCCAACACCACGAATACTTTTGGAGACACCTGTAGAGCATCTTTATGATCACCCAGTTACGTTGTGACGTTTGATAGCACAAAAGGTGTTCCTACGGTATTCGGGAGTTGCATAATCTCATAGTCATAGGAACATGTATAAGTCATGAAGAAAGCAATAGCAGTTAAACTAAACGATCATAGTGCTATGCTAACGGATGGGTCTTGTCCATCACATCATTCTCCTAATGATGTGATCCCGTTGATCAAATGACAACTCATGTCTATGGCTAGGAAACATAACCATCTTTGATCAATGAGCTAGTCTAGTAGAGGCATACTAGGGACATACTGTTTTGTCTATGTATTCACACATGTACTAAGTTTCCGGTTAATACAATTCTAGCATGAATAAAAGACATTTATCATGATATAAGGAAATACAAATAACATCTTTATTATTGCCTCTAGGGCATATTTCCATCAGCTTTGTGCATGGTAGTTCATGGCATTAATACGTCTACAATGTATCTATAATTTTTTATTGTTCCATGCTATTATATATTCTGTTTTGAATGTTTAATGGGTTTTATTATACATTTTTATATTATTTTTGGGACTAACCTACTAACCCGAGGCTCAGTGCAAATTGCTTTTTTTTGCCTATTTCAGTGTTTCGCAGAAAAGGAATATCAAACGGAGTCCAACCGAAATGAAACCTTCGGGAGAGTTATTTTTGGAACCGTATCAACACAAAAGACATGGAGTACACGCGAGGGAACGAGAGAGGTGGCCACGAGGGGGCAGGGCGCGCCGCCCACCTTCGTGGGCCCCCTCTGGCTCCCCCGGTGCCCTTCTTCCTCCTATATATATCCTTGTACCATGAAAACATCAAGGCAATAGACGAAACCCTAATTCCATTGCCGCAACCTTTTGTTCCCATGAGATCCCATCTTGGGGCCTGTTCCGGAGCTCCGCTGGAGGGAGGATCGATCACGGAGTGCTTCTACATCAACACCATAGCCTCACCAATGAGTTGTGAGTAGTTTACCATAGACCTTCGGGTCCATAGTTATTAGCTAGATGGCTTCTTATCTCTCTTTGGATCTCAATACAAAGTTCTCCTCGATCTTCGAGGAGATCTATTCGATGTAATCTTTTTACGGTGTGTTTGTCGAGATCCGAAGAATTGTGGGTTTATGATCAAGATTATCTATGAACAATATTTGATTCTTCTCTGAAATCTTTTATGTATGATTATAATATCCTTGCAAGTCTCTATAGTTCTTGCAATGAGAGAAGTGCTTGGCTTTGGATTCAATCTTGCAGTGTCCTTTCCCAGTGATAGTAGGGGCAGCAAGGCACGTATTGTATTGTTTCCATCGAGGATAAAAAGATGAGGTTTATATCATATTGCTTGAGTTTATCCCTCTACATCATGTCTTCTTGCTTAAGGCGTTACTATGTTCTTATGAACTTAATACTCTAGATGCATGCTGGATAGCGGTCGATGTGTGGAGTAATAGTAGTAGATGCAGAATCGTTTCGGTCTACTTGTTACGGACGTTATGCCTATATGTAATGATCATGCCTAGATATTCTCATAACTATGCGCTTTTCTGCTCGACAGTAATTTGTTCACCCATCGTAGAATTCTGCTATCATGAGAGAAGCCACTAGTGAAACCTATGGCCCCCGGGTCTATCTTTATCATATTACTTTCCCGTCAACTAGCCAATTTCTGTCGTCATTGCTGTGACGTCCGGATAATCAAGCTACAGTAAACCTATACTAATGATGCCACGTCACCGCGGTTACTGTCGATAAACTCACATTAGTTTAAAACCAATTCAAATTCAAATTTGAATTAAAGTCAAACGATAAAATTATTCATATGTTTAAACTAAAATGTTCGGGTCATGCCAAATAATGCATAGGTGATCATGTTGGAGAAACCACATTTTTATCGAGTGTTTGAATGTCCTAAAATAGTTAAAACACTAGCCAAACAATTAGTGAAATGCCTTTTACAAATAATTAAAATATTAAACTATTTTATTTTGTTGCCCAAACTTATGTGGGAGTGGCATACTTATTAACACTAAATTTGGGACTGCCTTTATAATTTGCAAAACTAAAATAAATGGGGAACTAAAATAAACAGAAAAGAAATTGAAAAGAAAAAGAAAAACGAGCAAACAAAAAAAAACTGAAAAGGCAGACAACCCCCTGCCCCATTGGGCCAAACCCCTCCCTCTGGCCCAGCTGGCCTGTGATGGCCTGGCTTATTAGGGATGATAGACTACTCATATCAATAAGGAATTCCTTCTTTTCCGGGAGCCCATTCGGATAGAACTCCAAAGTTAAGCGTGCTCAGCTTGGAGTAGTTTCAGGATGGGTGACCGACTGAGAAGTTGCTCCCGGGTGCGCACGAGTGAGGACAAAGTGCGCAGAAAAGACTAGTATTGATATGTGAGGCCAGTCTAGATCCCGCCAGGAGTAACGACCACCGGCGGGTGTGTCCGGGGCGTTACAAGTTGGTATCAGAGCCGACCCTCGCGGGTACACGGATGTTTGCGGACAGTTTGCAGTCATGTTGTGCATGACGTTTGTGACCCGTCGTGGCACACGGCATGGCACATATGTTGTCCTGAAAGCACAGACGGTTGTGCCAAGAGGGAACGTTCCTGTGGCCCGACGAGGACGTCGGTTCCTCTGAGTGAGGGTGTATGTGATGGCCTGGCTTATTAGGGATGATAGACTACTCATATCAATAAGGAATTCCTTCTTTTCCGGGAGCCCATTCGGATAGAACTCCAAAGTTAAGCGTGCTCAGCTTGGAGTAGTTTCAGGATGGGTGACCGACCGAGAAGTTGCTCCCGGGTGCGCACGAGTGAGGACAAAGTGCGCAGAAAAGACTAGTATTGATATGTGAGGCCAGTCTAGATCCCGCCAGGAGTAACGACCACCGGCGGGTGTGTCCGGGGCGTTACATGGCCGCCCCGAACCGGCCCACCCCGTGGCCTATATGGCCTACCCCCTCCCACCGACACCCCCCACGTTCC
>LR738710.1:95545610-95562484 GCA_902687465.1 Secale cereale | reverse complement strand
CCCCCGTGCGATCTGGATCGGGCGCATCGGCCCCGACCCCCGACGCCGATGAAGCCGCCTGACGCTGCACCGCGGCCGCCGCGTCCTCGTCCCCCTCCCCGCCGGACTGCGCCCGCCTCCCCGACGTCGCGACGACGCCTCGTCCCCGTCCCCCACCTCAAGAACCATTGCCCCGTGCCCTACGTCTCACCGGTGAGGCCCTCGGCCTCCGCCTCCCTTTCTTCCCCTCTGTCGCCGGCGCCGTCCATAGCACGCACACGCACACCGACCCATACACGCGCCGACCGCGCCTCCCACTGCTGCAGTTGCCGCTGTTGCTGCGCCGCCCGGGCCTCGCCTTGCTTGCGCGTCCGGCCGTCCCTCCCGTTCTCGCCGCTCCGGAGCTCTGCTCCTGCCCGCATCCCCGCCGCGCATTCCCTGCATCGCCGCTCCGGGCTGAGGCCGCCCCTGTCCGGTCGCGCGCCGACGCATCCCGCACCATGGCCTCCCGCCCCACCGACGCCCAGCGCCAGCACGCCCCGCCGTCCTCGCCGCGCTCGCCGCCAGCCACTCCAGCCCCCGCGCCCCGCCTCCGGCGTCCTCGCACCGCGCTGCTGCCCCCCCGGCCCCGCGCGCTGCACTGCCGCCGGCCGTAGCCCCCCCTCCGCGGCCACGTACGGCGCCCGGTGCCGGCGCCGCGTCGGCGTCGCGAGCCGCGCCCGCCTGGTCGCCCGCCGGCCCTTCCCAGCGCTGGCCTCTGGCCGCCAGCGCCCGCCCCGCATGCTCGTGCGCCCAGCGCCCAATCGGGTCGCGCTCGTGCGCCCAGCGCCCGTAGCCCGCACGCCCGCTAAGTCCCTTGCCCCAATGACAAGTGGGCCATCCCCTGGAATGTTTTAAAAAAAGATTTTAAAAAAATAGGATAAATTATAAAAATAATTAATTAATTAATTAATTAACTTAATCAATTCTGTTAGATTAACCTAATCACTAATTAACGTAATTAACTGTTAATTAACAAATCTGTCAATGACATGCGGGCCCCGCGCGCCAGGTTTGACTAAGTCAACCTGTTGACCTGCTGACGTCACGGTGATGTCATGCTGACATCACCTTTCACTGTTCTGGATAATGTTGGATTTAAATTAATTATATAAATTCCAGAAAATACTTTAAACTTTAGAAATTCATAGAAAATAATCCGTAGCTCGGATGAAAAAGTTTTATATATGGAAGTTGCTCAGAACGACGAGACGAATCCGCATACGCGGTCCGTTCGTCCGCCACACATCTCTATCATACCGAACATGCAACATTCCCCTCCGTTTCATCTGCCCGCAAATGCCTAACACCGGGAATACTTTCCCAGATGTTATTCCTCTACGTCTGTATCACCGAGCACCGCGTTAGGTCACACGTAGCACCGCGTTTTGCCATGTTATGCTTTGTGATGCTATTGTTTGGTCTGTTATTTATTTGTTTCCCCCTTCGTTGCTTATTTTCGGTAGACTCCGATACTGTGATAAACCCCGAGACCCTTGATGCTTCGGTGTTCGACTACGGCTACGCTTCCGAAGATTCCTTTCATCTGCAGAGCTTCCAGGCAAGCCCCCCCCCCTTGATCACCAGATATCGCCTATTCTCCTCCCTCTTACTCTTGCATTAGTTTACTACTGTTGTTGATTCGATAACTCCTATTCTGATGCATAGCCTGTCATTGTTGCTACCACTGTTGATACCTTTACCTGTTATCCTAATGCTTAGTATAGGATGCTAGTATTCCATCAGCGGCCCTACATCCTTGTCCGTCTGCCCTGCTATTCTATCGGGCCGTGATCACTTGGGTGTGATCACGGGTGTATACTACATACACTTTACATGACACATGATGAGACTAAAGTCGGGTCGGCTCTTTGAGTACCCGCAGGTGATTCCGATATGGGGGCTGAAAGGACAGGTGGCTCCATCCAGGTAGTGGTGGGCCTGAGTTCCCGACGGCTCCCGAGTGGATCTTTGTGGCGGAGCGACAGGGGCAGGTTGAGACACCCAGTCGAGAGGTGGCTTGGCCCTGGTCGTTGTCCACAGAGATTTTCATAATGACACGCTTAACGAGTTTGGATATTTGATCTGAGTCTGTCCATTTGGTCTATACGCACTAACCAGCTGCCTGGGAACAGTTATGGGCACTCGACGTCGTGGTATCAGCCGAAGCCTTCTTGACATCAGCGACTTAGCGGCACGCGCCGGGTTGGACCGCGTAACGCAACTTCCTTAGTAATGGAGGTTGCTAGGTCTGCTCACCGGCCGCCCTCGCAACGTGCAGGTGTGCATTGGGCGATGGGCCCAGACCCCTGTGTGCTTAGGACTTAGACCGGCGTGCTGACCTCTCTGCTGTGCTTAGGTAGGGCTGCGACGTGTTGATCTTCCGAGGCCGGGTATGACCCTGGAAAGTGTGTCCGTGTTGGAAATATGCCCTAGAGGCAATAATAAAAGAGTTATTATTGTATTTCCTTGTTCATGATAATCGTTTATTATCCATGCTATAATTGTATTGATTGGAAACTCATATACATGTGTGGATAAATAGACAAACTTTGTGTCCCTAGTAAGCCTCTACAGGACTAGCTCGTTGATCAAAGATGACCGCGGTTTCCAGGTCATAGACATGAGTTGTCATTTGATAACGGGATCACATCATTAGGAGAATGATGTGATGGACAAGACCCAAACGTTAAACATAGCTTTTGATCGTATTAGTTATCGCTATAGTTTTCTGCATGTCAAGTATAAGTTCCTATGACCATGAGATCATGTAACTCACTGACACCATAGGAGTGCTTTGTGTGTGCCAAACGTCGCAACGTAACTGGGTGACTATAAAGGTACTCTACAGGTATCTCCGAAGGTGTCTGTTGAGTTGACATGGATCGAGACTGGGATTTGTCACTCCGTGTGACGGAGAGGTATCTCCGGGCCCACTCGGTAATACATCATCTAAATGAGCTCAAAGTGACTAAGTGGTTAGTCACGGGATTATGTATTACGGTAACGAGTAAAGAGACTTGCCGGTAACGAGATTGAACTAGGTATAGAGATACCGACGATCGAATCTCGGGCAAGTAACATACCGACGAGACAAAGGGAACTGTATACGGGATTGCCTGAATCCTTGACATAGTGGTTCATCCGATGAGATCATCGAGAAACGTGTGGGAACCAATATGGGTATCCAGATCCCGCTATTGGTTATTGGCCTGGGAGTGTCTCGGTCATGTCT
Source organism: Secale cereale (assembly GCA_902687465.1). Taxonomy (NCBI): domain Eukaryota; kingdom Viridiplantae; phylum Streptophyta; class Magnoliopsida; order Poales; family Poaceae; genus Secale; species Secale cereale. The sequence continues at coordinate 95,559,231 of LR738710.1, read as the reverse complement.
CATGGTTTCCGAACCCGCAGGGTCTACACACTTAAGGTTCGGTGACGCTAGGGTTGTTAGTGAGAACAGTGCATGGTTACCGAAGGTTGTTCGGAGTCCCGGATGAGATCCCGGACGTGACGAGGGTCTCCGGAATGGTTCGGGGACGAAGATTGATATATAGGATGAAAGGTTTCGGAGTCCGGAAGTGTTCCGGGGAGTATCGGGAAATCGGCGAATGACCGAAAGGGGTTTCAGGGGTCCCGGAAGGGGTTTCGGGCCTAATGGGCCACAAAGGGGGACACAACAGCCCTCATAGGGCTGTGCGCCCCCCCTGGGCCCTCTCCTCATGCGCAAGGGGTGGTGGCCCCCCCTAGGGCTGCCGCACCCCCCAGGCTTGGGGGGCAAGGCACTTGGGGGGGGAACCCTAACCCTGGGGCGCCGCCCCCTCCCACCTCCCCTTGGCCGCCGCCCCTAGGGGCTAACCCTAGGGCGCCCCTCCCCTCTCTACCCCCCTATATAAAGAGAGGCAGAGGGAGGGCAGCCACACACGTTTGTGCCTCGGTGCTGCCCTCCCTCTCCCACTACAATCTTCGTTTTCCCGCGGTGCTTGGCGAAGCCCTGCTGGAATCCTCCATCACCATCACCACCACGCCGTCGTGCTGCCGGTGTCTCCATCAACCTCTCCTTCCCCCTTGCTGGATCAAGAAGGAGGAGACGTCCCCGAGCTGTACGTGTGAAGAACGCGGAGGCACCGTTGCTTCGATGCTAGGATCTTCGGCGATCTGAATCGGGACGAGTACGACTCCATCAACCGCGTTCTTGAACGCTTCCGCTTAGCGGTCTACAAGGGTATGTGGATCCAACTCTCCCCTCGTAGTTGCATCTCCTAGATTGATCTTGGTGAACGTAGAGAAAATTTTTTGTTTCCCATGCAACGTTCCCCAACAGTGGTATCAGAGCTAGGATCTTGCGTAGATGCTTTCACGAGTAGAACACAAAAGGGTTTGTGGACGTTGATGTTTAAATTGCTTCCCTCCTTAGTCTTTCTTGATTCAGCGGTATTATGGGATGAAGCGGCCCGGACCAACTTTACATGTCCACGTACATGAGACCGGTTCCATCGACAGACATGTGACTTTTGTTGCATAAGATGGCTGGCGGGTGTCTGTCTCTCCTATCTTAGTTGAATCGGAATAGAACAAGGCGGTCCTTGTAGAAGGTTAAATAGCAACTTGAATATCACCGTTGTGGCTTTGCGTAGGTAAGAAGCGTTCTTGCTAGATACCCATAGCAGCCACGTAAAACATGCAACAACAAATTAGAGGACGTCTAACTTGTTTTTGCAGGGTATGTATGTGATATGATATGGCCAATGACATGATGAGATATATTTGATGTATGATATGATCATGTTGTAATAGTTAATATCGACTTGCATGTCGATGCATACGGCAACCGGCAGGAGCCATAGGGTTGTCTTTAATTTTTGTATGACCTGCGTGTCAATCATTAAGCGCTTTGTAATGCTTTACTTTATCGCTAAACGGTAGCAATAGTAGTAAGAGCATGGTGGGCGCCGACAACCCCGATGGCGACACGATGATGGAGATCATGATGATGGGGATCATGGTGTGGCGCCGGTGACGATGGAGATCATGCCGGTGCTTTGGAGATGGAGATCAAAAGCACGAGTTGATGGCCATATCATGTCACTTATGATTTGCATGTGATGTTAATCCTTTTATGCATCTTATTTTGCTTAGGACGACGGTAGCATTATAAGATGATCCTTCACTAAAATTTCAAGATAAAATTGTGTTCCCCCCGAGTGTGCACCGTTGCGAAGGTTCGTCGTTTCGAAGCACCACGTGATGATCGGGTGTGATAGACTCTACATTCGCATACAACGGGTGCAAGCCAGTTTTGCACATGCAGAACACTCGGGTTAGACTTGACGAGCCTAGCATGTACAGACATGGCCTCGGAACACGGAGGACCGAAAGGTCGAGCATGAGTCATATAGTAGATATGATCAACATGTAGATGTTCACCATTGACACCACCTCATCTCACGTGATGATCGGACTTGGGTTGGTGAATCTGGATCATGTCACGCTCGAATGACCAGAAGGATGTCAATTTGAGTGGGAGTTATAAATAATTTGATTAGGTAATAACTCACTTATCATGAACAATAGTCTAAAATGTCTTTGCAAATCTTTTGTTGTAGATGGCTCGCGCAGTAGCTCCCCTGAATTTTAATGCGTTCCTAGAGAAAGCTAAACTGAAAGATGATGGGAGCAACTTTGCGGACTGGCTCCGCAATCTGAGGATCATCCTCACTGCTGCCCAAAAGGTTTATGTCCTAAGTGCACCGCTAGGTGAACCCCCCGCTCCTCAGGCCTCTGCGGACGTTATGAACGCCTGGCAGTCGCGTTCAGATGACTACTCAGTGGTGCAGTGTGCCATATTGTATAGCTTGGAAGGAGGACTTCAAAGGCGTTTTGAACGTCATGGAGCATATGAGATGTTCCAGGAGTTGAAGTTCATCTTTGAATAGAATGCCAAGATCGAGAGGTATGAGACCACCGATAAATTCTTTGCTTGCAAGATGGAGGAGAATTCGTCTGTCAGTGAGCACTTACTGAAGATGTCTGGGTACTATACCCGCATAGCTGATCTGGGACTTGTGTTCCCGGACGAGGCTATCATTGATAGAATTCTCCAGTCACTCCCGCCTAGCTACAAGAGCTTCGTGCAGTAGTACAACATGCAAGGGATGAACAAAACCATCGCCGAGCTGTTTTCGATGCTGAAAGTCGCTGAGGCAGACATCAAAAAGGAGTATCAAGTGTTGATGGTCGATAAAACCACCAGTTTCAAGAAGAATGGCAAGGGCAAGAAGGGTAACTCTAAGAAGGGTGGCAAGGCAGTTGCTCATCCAGTGAAGAAACCCAAGGCTGGGCCCAAGCCAGAGACTGAGTGTTTCTATTGCAAGGGGAACGGCCACTGGAAGCGGAACTGCCCCAAGTATCTGGCAGACAAGAAGGGGGCCAACAACAACAACAAGCAAGGTATATGTGATATACATGTTATTGATGTGTACCTTACCAACTCTCGTTGTAGTGCCTGGGTATTTGATACCGGTTCGGTTGCTCACATTTGCAACTCTAAACAGGAACTGCGGAATAAACGGAGGCTGGCGAAGGACGAAGTGACGATGCGCGTGGGAAATGGTTCCAAGGTTGATGTGATCGCCGTCGGCATGCTCGCTCTTCGATTACCATCGGGATTAGTTATGAACCTGAATAATTGTTATTTAGTGCCTGCGTTAAGCATGAACATTATATCTGGATCTTGTTTGATGCGAGACGGTTACTCATTTAAATCAGAGAATAAAGGTTGTTCTATTTATATGGGTAATATCTTTTATGGTCATGCACCCGAAGTGAGGGGTTTATTCTTATTGAATCTCGATAGTGATGATACACATGTTCATAACATTGATGCCAAAAGATGTAGAGTTGATAAAGATAATACCACTTACTTGTGGCACTGCCGTCTAGGTCATATCGGCGTAAAACGCATGAGGAAGCTCCATGCTGATGGACTTTTGGAGTCTCTTGATTTTGAATCACTTGACACATGCGAGCCGTGCCTCATGGGCAAGATGACAAGGACCCCGTTTTCAGGTATAATGGAACGGGCAAGTGACTTATTGGAAATCATACATACTGATGTGTGTGGTCCCATGAGTGTCACGGCACGCGGTGGATATCGTTATTTTCTCACCTTCACTGACGACTTAAGTAGATATGGGTATATTTACTTAATGAAGCATAAGTCTGAAACTTTTGAAAAGTTCAAGCAATTTCAGAGTGAAGTTGAAAATCATCGTAACAAGAAGATCAAGTTCCTACGATCTGATCGAGGGGGAGAATATCTGAGTTATGAGTTTGGCAATCACTTAAGAAAATGTGGAATCGTTTCACAGTTGACGCCACCTGGAACACCACAGGGTAATGGTGTGTCCGAACGTCGTAATCGAACCCTATTAGATATGGTGCGTTCTATGATGTCTCTTGCCGATTTGCCACTATCATTTTGGGGATATGCGTTAGAGACAGCTGCATTCACTTTAAATAGGGCTCCATCCAAGTCCGTTGAGACAACACCGTATGAACTATGGTTTGGTAAGAAACCTAAGTTGTCTTTTCTCAAGGTTTGGGGTTGCGATGCTTATGTCAAAAGGCTTCATCCAGAAAAGCTCGAACCCAAAGCGGACAAATGTGTCTTCATAGGATACCCAAAAGAAACTGTTGGGTACGCCTTCTATCTCAGATCCGAAGGCAAAGTGTTTGTCGCTAAGAACGGGTCCTTTCTCGAGAAAGAGTTTCTCTCGAAAGAATTGAGTGGGAGGAAGGTAGAACTTGATGAGGTTATTGAACCTCTGCTTCAACCAGAGAGTTGCTTAGCACAGAAAGATGTTTTTGTGGAGCCTGCAGCGGTTGAAGAGGAAGCCAATGATGATGATCAAGAAGCTTCTGATCAAGTTACTACCGAACCTCGTAGGTCGACAAGGGTACGCACTGCACCTGAGTGGTATGGTAACCCTGTCTTGGAGGTCATGTTGTTGGACAACGGTGAACCTACGAGCTATGGAGAAGCGATGGAGGGCCCGGATTCCGACAAATGGTTAGAGGCCATGAAATCCGAGATGGGATCCATGTATGAAAACAAAGTATGGACTTTGGAAGTATTACCTAAAGGGCGGAAGGCCATTCAGAATAAATGGATTTTTAAGAGGAAGACGGACGCTGACGGTAATGTCACCGTGTATAAAGCTCGACTTGTGGCAAAGGGTTTTTCACAAGTTCAAGGGATTGACTACGATGAGACTTTCTCACCCGTAGCGATGCTTAAATCCGTCCGAATCATGTTAGCAATAGCTGCATATTTCGATTATGAAATTTGGCAGATGGATGTCAAAACAGCGTTCCTTAACGGTTTTCTTAAGGAAGAGTCGTATATGATACAACCGGAAGGTTTTGTCGATCCAGAGAATGCTGACAAAGTATGCAAGCTCCAGCGTTCCATTTATGGGCTGGTGCAAGCATCTCGGAGTTGGAATCTTCGCTTTGATGAGGTGATCAAAGCGTTTGGGTTTATACAAGTTTACAATGAAGCTTGTATTTACAAGAAAGTGAGTGGGAGCTCTATAGCGTTTCTAATATTATATGTGGATGACATATTGCTGATTGGAAACAATATAGAACTTTTGGATAGCGTGAAGGGGCATTTGAACAAGAGTTTTTCGATGAAGGATCTCGGGGAAGCTGCTTTCATATTGGGCATCAAGATCTATAGAGATAGATCAAGACGCTTGATAGGACTTTCACAAAGTACATACCTTGATAAAGTTTTGAAGAAGTTCAAAATGGATCAATCCAAGAAGGGGTTCTTGCCGGTATTGCAAGGTACAAAGTTGAGTAAGACTCAATGCCCAGTGACTGCGGAAGATAGAGAAAAGATGAGTGTCGTCCCCTATGCTTCAGCCATAGGCTCTATCATGTATGCAATGCTGTGCACAAGACCACATGTCAGCCTTGCCATAAGTATGGCCGGAAGGTTTCAAAGTAATCCTGGTATGGATCACTGGACAGCGGTCAAGAATATCCTAAAGTACCTGAAAAGGACTAAGGAAATGTTTCTCGTTTATGGAGGTGATCAAGAGCTCGTCGTAAAGGGTTACGTCGATGCAAGCTTTCACACTGATCCGGATGACTCTAAGTCTCAAACCGGATACGTATATATTCTCAACGGGGGAGCGGTAAGCTGGTGCAGTTCCAAGCAAAGCGTGGTAGCCGATTCTACATGCGAAGCGGAGTACATAGCTGCCTCGGAGGCGGCAAAGGAAGGTGTCTGGATGAAGGAGTTCATAACAGATCTTGGAGTTGTGCCTAGTGCACTGAACCCAATGACTCTGTTCTGTGACAACACTGGTGCCATTGCTCTAGCCAAGGAACCAAGGTTTCACAAGAGGACCAGACACATAAAGCGACGCTTCAATTCCATCCGCGATTCAGTCAAGGAGGAGGACATAAACATTTGCAAAGTACACACGGATTTGAATGTTGCAGATCCGTTGACTAAGCCTCTTCCACGGGCTAAGCATGATCAACACCAAGACTCTATGGGTGTTAGATTCATTACCTTGTAATGCTAGATTATTGACTCTAGTGCAAGTGGGAGACTGTTGGAAATATGCCCTAGAGGCAATAATAAAAGAGTTATTATTATATTTCCTTGTTCATGATAATCGTTTATTATCCATGCTATAATTGTATTGATTGGAAACTCATATACATGTGTGGATAAATAGACAAACTTTGTGTCCCTAGTAAGCCTCTACAGGACTAGCTCGTTGATCAAAGATGACCGCGGTTTCCAGGTCATAGACATGAGTTGTCATTTGATAACGGGATCACATCATTAGGAGAATGATGTGATGGACAAGACCCAAACGTTAAACATAGCTTTTGATCGTATCAGTTATCGCTATAGTTTTCTGCATGCCAAGTATAAGTTCCTATGACCATGAGATCATGTAACTCACTGACACCATAGGAGTGCTTTGTGTGTGCCAAACGTCGCAACGTAACTGGGTGACTATAAAGGTACTCTACAGGTATCTCCGAAGGTGTCTGTTGAGTTGACATGGATCGAGACTGGGATTTGTCACTCCGTGTGACGGAGAGGTATCTCTGGGCCCACTCGGTAATACATCATCTAAATGAGCTCAAAGTGACTAAGTGGTTAGTCACGGGATTATGTATTACGGTAACGAGTAAAGAGACTTGCCGGTAACGAGATTGAACTAGGTATAGAGATACCGACGATCGAATCTCGGGCAAGTAACATACCGACGAGACAAAGGGAACTGTATACGGGATTGCCTGAATCCTTGACATAGTGGTTCATCCGATGAGATCATCGAGAAACGTGTGGGAACCAATATGGGTATCCAGATCCCGCTATTGGTTATTGGCCTGGGAGTGTCTCGGTCATGTCTACATGGTTTCCGAACCCGCAGGGTCTACACACTTAAGGTTCGGTGACGCTAGGGTTGTTAGTGAGAACAGTGCATGGTTACCGAAGGTTGTTCGGAGTCCCGGATAAGATCCCGGACGTGACGAGGGTCTCCGGAATGGTCCGGGGACGAAGATTGATATATAGGATGAAAGGTTTCGGAGTCCGGAAGTGTTCCGGGGAGTATCGGGAAATCGGCGAATGACCGAAAGGGGTTTCGGGGGTCCCGGAAGGGGTTTCGGGCCTAATGGGCCACAAAGGGGGACACAACAGCCCTCATAGGGCTGTGCGCCCCCCCTGGGCCCTCTCCTCATGCGCAAGGGGTGGTGGCCCCCCCTAGGGCTGCCGCACCCCCCCAGGCTTGGGGGGCAAGGCACTTGGGGGGGGGACCCTAACCCTGGGGCGCCGCCCCCTCCCACCTCCCCTTGGCCGCCGCCCCTAGGGGCTAACCCTAGGGCGCCCTCCCCTCTCTACCCCCCTATATAAAGAGAGGCAGAGGGAGGGCAGCCACACACGTTTGTGCCTCGGTGCTGCCCTCCCTCTCCCACTACAATCTTCGTTTTCCCGCGGTGCTTGGCGAAGCCCTGCTGGAATCCTCCATCACCATCACCACCACGCCGTCGTGCTGCCGGTGTCTCCATCAACCTCTCCTTCCCCCTTGCTGGATCAAGAAGGAGGAGACGTCCCCGAGCTGTACGTGTGAAGAACGCGGAGGCACCGTTGCTTCGGTGCTAGGATCTTCGGCGATCTGAATCGCGACGAGTACGACTCCATCAACCGCGTTCTTGAACGCTTCCGCTTAGCGATCTACAAGGGTATGTGGATCCAACTCTCCCCTCGTAGTTGCATCTCCTAGATTGATCTTGGTGAACGTAGAGAAAAAATTTTGTTTCCCATGCAACGTTCCCCAACAGTCCGGCCAAATGGGATCAAGTGTGCTGGGTTATGTGGTGCACCCCTGTAGGGAAGTTAATCTATTCGAATAGCCGTGTCCCTCGGTAAAAGGACGACCCGGAGTTGTATTCCGACCTCATGACAACTAGAACCGGATACTTAATAAAACACACCCTTACAAGTGCCAGAGATAACTCGGTGGTTGCTCTCTCACAGGGTGATGTGCGGGAGGATCGCCGGGTAGGTTTATGCTATTCGATGTTACTTGGTGAACTCTTCAGCTACTCAAGACGGAGGCTGCCAGAAGCGAGCATACTTGTTACTTCCATATATTCTCTTCTACTGCTGCAAGATGGAGGTGGCCAGAAGCGTAGTCTTCGATTGGATTAGCTATCCCCCTCTTATTCTGCTTTCTGCAGTTCAGTCCACATACATTACCCCTTTACATTTATACCTTTGCATATGTAGTGTAGATCCTTGCTTGCGAGTACTTTGGATGAGTACTCACGGTTGCTTTCTCCCCCTTTTCCTCTTTTGTCCCTTCTTCTCGGATGATGCGGCCAGATGGTGGAGTCTAGGAGTCAGATGATCCCGATGATGTTTCTACATGGAGTTCGGCTTCGAGGAGTAGTTAGGAGGTCCCAGGCAGGAGGCCTTGCCTTTTGGATCGTTGTTATTTTTGTGCTAGCCTTCTTAAGGCAAACTTGTTTAACTTTAGTCTGTACTCACATATTATTGCTTCCGCTGACTCTTGTATATTCGAGCTTATGTATTCGAGCCTTCGAGGCCCTGGCTTGTAATATAAAGCTTGTATTATTTTAATTTGTGTCTAGAGTTGTGTTGTGATATCTTCCAGTGAGTCCCTGATCTTGGTCGTACACATTTGCGTGCATGATTAGTGTACGGTCAAATCGGGGGCGTCACAAGTTGGTATCAGAGCCGACTGCCTGTAGGAATCCCCCTTTCCAACTCCTTGGCCGAAGTTGAGTCTAGTCTTTGAAAAACAAATTTACTAACTTGTTGTGTGGCTTACGGGCCCACAACACCAATGGGTGGTATTAGGATCTTTTACTCCTCGTCTATACTCTGGGGCTCTTATCTCTCTTCTATTCGGGATAAATGAATTTTGCTAAAGCTAACATTAGGATCTCGTTATCACTTTCACCCGGAGAGTGCCTTATGACCGATGATCGTCTGCTGCACCAGAAGACCCTGAAGATACTCCCCGCTGTTAACCCGAGAACTTGTGTTCATCGCTTTTGCGATTCACTACCATCGATATGTCCCTATGGATATCTGCATGCACTTGCCATTCTCATGATCATTCCTCGTCGCTCTTGTTATTACAAGAGGCCTCGAAATATTCTCCGTTGTCTCGAGAATCCTTTGAGTTTATTGTCTTGCAGTTTTATTTCGCATGAAAACCCTTACGGTTATTTCCTCACAATTATCAAGGATCAGTTGTTTTCAATTGATCATGTGTCTCACAAAAATCTTCTGAATACTTTTCGATCTTTCGAAAATCCTCTGCAGCTGGTTACTCTTGAAATTCTTGTCTACTTGCATTATGATTAATTCCATAGGACTAGTAGTAGTCTTCGTCAATATCCTTTGTCTTAGCCGTTTTGAGCCTATTGATTTAATGTGTGCGTATGCACGAAGTCATCAGGTTATCCTTTTTAAAATTATCTTTCCGGCTCAGACGTCATTTCGGACATGAGTTGGTTCTTGGCAATTCAAACCCTTATTGATTGTCCAACTAAGTGTTTTCAACTTATCCATCCTGATCAGAGCGTCTGCTTCTGATCCTTCATTTTGGAAACCATAATTTCTTTCCATTTAAGCATCAGACTAATAAGGTGATTCTTGAATCTGACGCCTCTGCATTCTTTCTTCCACTGAGTGAGTGCCGATACTCACATCAGTTCCGTTGTGGATCGCCTGATCCATTGTTGGATTATTATCCGACAGTGTCCTTCATATTCAGTCACCTTGTGAGTTCTTCCCCTGATACATAATGCCTTTGGTAAATTGTATTCTCTGCTTGGTCAACCATGCTCTGATTTTGACCTTGTGCTTTTACTTTGAAACTTATGGTATAAGTTACTAAGGTGCCCGATGGGTTGAACCTATGCCTTCCCCTAATTCGTGAGAACCCGAAAGTTTTCACAAGTCATACCCTTCCGGTGTTCTACCAGATAAAATTCCAACACTACAATTTTATTAAAGCGAGAGGTGAATGAAATGATATGCATTAAAGAAGTGGGAGTCGACCTTGAACTTTGTGTTCATGCCCATGAAAATGATGTAGACCGTATCGGAAGCTTCTTGCAAAATGATTATCCAGCTGTATGATTCTTTCGGTATTCTTCCATTGATTCCTTAAAGTTATGGTTCCGACCATGCTGTCCTTATCTGATATATCTAATGGGAATTCATTCGAGGCCTCGTCAATTTTTGACAAGGTTAAAGCATCTACTGTCATAGGTCAATGACATAGTTCAACTTCTATCGTGTTCTACCTTCGAGTTTTACCCTCTGATATCTAGAGGATATCATGCCTTTGCACTACACCTTTTGAACTTTTGATGAAGTAATACCTTTGCTTGTCGTAAACACTCTACGGGTTCTAGGTTGCCGTCAACCGAGGACACGTTTAGTAAATCTAATCCGCTCTAAAAATTCAACACTCCTAGTAGATGTTACTGGGAAATTTTTAAACTCAATCTGGTTTTATTCCTAGACTATCGGGTACATCCCTTGTCTAGATATCTTTGACTATGATACCTCGTCCTTCTCTGGTGCACGAATTCTTCAGTGTGAGAGCACGACTTACATCGAGCTTTCAACATCATGTTGCTTGTCTCGAGAGGCAACTTTGGTTCCGAGCTTTCGTCTTATATATTGATCCTATAACTTGCCATTTTGTCATTCCCTTGCTTGTTGCAGTTGTTGTTTGATTGCATCCTCTTGAAACCTCCCGGCAAATGTGTCGGATCACCTTCAACACTTTGACTTCTTCCGAGATGTCAACTGTGTTCATGATGATAAATACTCTCCTTGCCCTCGATGATTTTTATTATCACCGGCAACACCCTTGACTTCCTTTCATCGCGGACTTGTCCACATTATGAATATAACTTGCTCTCCAGCTAGTGTTGTGTTCTGCATTGAAGTATTACTGTCTTTTATGTTGAAAATGTTGAGGGGATTGCTCCACCTATTAGAAATTCTCGATATGATGATACTTCTCACCATCACCATTCTTCATTGGTCTCCGTGTTGTTTTTAACCGGGATACCAATATGCTAGCGATGCTGCTTGAGTACAGTACTTCTAGCAACCCTATTGCTTTGAAGTTAACGATCGACAGTTCGTTCTTAGACTGTTGGTTATTGAATCATCACTCTAACATTGATCTTGCTGCCTAAGGTCATATTTCGGGCACACCTTTCAACTAATGATTAATGGTGTATGATTTCCTCGAGCATACAACATTATTATCAATTGAGTTGACAAGTGTCATCTTCATGTTCTCATTATTGTGGAAATCCATTTGTTTGGAATTCTCGATGAATTGTCGCTGAGCCCATCAGCCACCTCCTCATCCTGTCCTTGGTTTAATGATGAACTATTGTTCCGGGAACCCGCTCCCATAGTTCATTTCCCGAGAATCTTGCAATGTTATTTCGTCGATTGGTGTTGCACCTTTTCTTCTCAAACATCCCGAGTTTGAGGTATCATGACACCAATCAGATCTGAATCCCGGTCAGATATGATGGTTGGGGCAACTTCCAGGAGTTATAATGTTGGTCCTTTGATGACCCGGTAATATGATGTCATGCCTAGCACCCCTGACTAGAGTACCTATCATTATAATTTCTTTTGCAATGATAACCATTCTTCTAGGAGGAAATTATAAGACTTATTCCATAAGTTGTTCCTGATGAATCCTTTGTGTATCAAAGTCCGACCTTTGCTTCAAGACCATGCCAATGCTATCTCGAAGCATGTCTGTGGTACTCCGATTTTTCAACAAGAGCATTTGAAGCCCAATGCTAAATGTTTCTTGGTCAGTTATCCAAACACCGTCGATGGGTAATATCTTGATTAATTCCTTGCCTCTTTATCTGAATGGTTAGGTGCTTGCTCTCCTACCCTGTCTGCCATGATTCTTCTTGTCCATGGGATGGATATACACCTAATAATTGTGTGTAATCACAATTTTCCTTTCCATTTGTTTGTTTAACCTTTCCTTGATCTACATATAATCTAAGCAGTAATAATTCTCTGCTTATGAAAACACCTTGTTGTACAACTCTGTCAGTAAGACCCTGTTACTATGGTTGGTAACATTCCTATAACCACGATGGAAGAAAACCTTGCCTACCGGTCTGCCTCCTTTCAACGAGCAATAAAATGGTTTTCTTCGTCCCCCGTTCTTGGTTTCGACATTGATGCCGACATAGCTGACAAGCTATCCACTCACTTGCCTCCCTGTCGAGGCTGTGCAAGATGTCACCACCCTTTCTACTTTCAACCCACATGGTGGGCCCATAACCCACGGGTCCACTAGATCGAAACCTGACTCTCTTGTACAACCCTGATTCTAATGTATACTTTGCACTTGGCTTCATGTGTAATTCACGAGCTAAATTCTACCATGTTTCATCCTGATATCAAACACCATATTATTCTTGTTGTTCGAGCCCCCATTCCAGCTTCTGGTTAGGCATCGAATGACTGCCTACCCGTTTGAAACTTTGGTACCATCGGTTCACTGAAATACTATGCGTAGGGTACTTCGTGTATCACTTTCTGAATTCACTATCTGATGCACATACTTCATGGAGATATGTTCCTCCAAATTTTTCCCCCTGGTCGCGTTCGTAGGACAATGGAGATCCCGAAGAAAGGATGACGTCTTGATCACGATGACTTGAAGCAGAGAAATGGGGACTTCAACGAAAGGGGTCAACCTCTTCGAAAGGGCAGCCAAGACCGAGAAGACTCGTTAGATTGCGCTACCAGCACCCCTCCCCTTACTACACTGCTTAAATCTCGGGACGAGATTTCTTGTAGTGGAGGAGAATTGTGACGCCCGGATAATCAAGCTATAGTAAACCTATACTAATGATGCCACGTCACCGCGGTTACTGTCGATAAACTCACGTTAGTTTAAAACCAATTCAAATTCAAATTTGAATTAAAGTCAAACGATAAAATTATTCATATGTTTAAACTAAAATGTTCGGGTCATGCCAAATAATGCATAGGTGATCATGTTGGAGAAACCACATTTTTATCGAGTGTTTGAATGTCCTAAAATAGTTAAAACACTAGCCAAACAATTAGTGAAATGCCTTTTACAAATAATTAAAATATTAAACTATTTTATTTTGTTGCCCAAACTTATGTGGGAGTGGCATACTTATTAACACTAAATTTGGGACTGCCTTTATAATTTACAAAACTAAAATAAACAGAAAAGAAATTGAAAATAAAAAAGAAAAATGAGCAAACAAAAAAAACTGAAAAGGCACACAACCCCGTGCCCCATAGGGCCAAACCCCTCCCTCTGGCCCAGCTGGCCGCCCCGAACCGGCCCACCCCGTGGCCTATATGGCCTACCCCCCACCCACCGACACCCCCACGT
>LR738710.1:95519519-95545499 GCA_902687465.1 Secale cereale | reverse complement strand
ATCGGCCCCGACCCCCGACGCCGATGAAGCCGCCTGACGCTGCACCGCGGCCGCCGCGTCCTCGTCCTCCTCCCCGCCGGACTGCGCCCGCCTCCCCGACGTCGCGACGACGCCTCGTCCCCGTCCCCCACCTCAAGAACCACTGCCCCGTGCCCTACGTCTCACCGGTGAGGCCCTCGGCCTCCGCCTCCCTTTCTTCCCCTCTGTCGCCGGCGCCGTCCATAGCACGCACACGCACACCGACCCATACACGCGCCGACCGCGCCTCCCACTGCTGCAGTTGCCGCTGTTGCTGCGCCGCCCGGGCCTCGCCTTGCTTGCGCGTCCGGCCGTCCCTCCCGTTCTCGCCGCTCCGGAGCTCTGCTCCTGCCCGCATCCCCGCCGCGCATTCCCTGCATCGCCGCTCCGGGCTGAGGCCGCCCTGTCCGGTCGCGCGCCGACGCATCCCGCACCATGGCTTCCCGCCCCGCCGACGCCCAGCGCCAGCACGCCCCGCCGTCCTCGCCGCGCTCGCCGCCAGCCACTCCAGCCCCCACGCCCCGCCTCCGGCGTCCTCGCACCGCGCTGCTGCCGCCCCCGGCCCCGCGCGCTGCACTGCCGCCGGCCGCCGCCCCCCCCTCCGCGGCCACGTACGGCGCCCGGCGCCGGCGCCGCGTCGGCGTTGCGAGCCGCGCCCGCCTGGTCGCCCGCCGGCCCTTCCCGGCGCTGGCCTCTGGCCACCAGCGCCCGCCCCGCATGCTCGTGCGCCCAGCGCCCAATCGGGTCGCGCTCGTGCGCCCAGCGCCCGTAGCCCGCACGCCCGCTAAGCCCCTTGCCCCAATGACAAGTGGGCCATCCCCTGGAATGTTTAAAAAAAAGATTTAAAAAATAGGATAAATTATAAAAATAATTAATTAATTAATTAATTTACTTAATCAATTCTGTTAGATTAACCTAATCACTAATTAACGTAATTAACTGTTAATTAACAAATCTGTCAATGACATGCGGGCCCCGCGGGCCAGGTTTGACTAAGTCAACCTGTTGACCTGCTGACGTCACGGTGATGTCATGCTGACATCACCTTTCACTGTTCTGGATAATGTTGGATTTAAATTAATTATATAAATTCCAGAAAATACTTTAAACTTTAGAAATTCATAGAAAATAATCCGTAGCTCGGATGAAAAAGTTTTATATATGAAAGTTGCTCAGAACGACGAGACGAATCCGAATACGCGGTCCGTTCGTCCGCCACACATCTCTATCATACCGAACATGCAACATTCCCCTCCGTTTCATCTGCCCGCAAATGCCTAACACCGGGAATACTTTCCCGGATGTTATTCCTCTTCGTCTGTATCACCGAGCACCGCGTTAGGTCACACGTAGCATCGCGTTTTGCCATGTTATGCTTTGTGATGCTATTGTTTGGTCTGTTATTTATTTGTTTCCCCCTTCATTGCTTATTTTCGGTAGACTCCGATACTGTGATAAACCCCGAGACCCTTGATGCTTCGGTGTTCGACTACGGCTACGCTTCCGAAGATTCCTTTCATCTGCAGAGCTTCCAGGCAAGCCCCCCCCTTGATCACCAGATATCGCCTATTTTCCTCCCTCTTACTCTTGCATTAGTTTACTACTGTTGTTGATTCGATAACTCCTATTCTGATGCATAGCCTGTCATTGTTGCTACCACTGTTGATACCTTTACCTGTTATCCTAATGCTTAGTATAGGATGCTAGTATTCCATCAGCGGCCCTACATCCTTGTTCGTCTGCCTTGCTATTCTATCGGGCCGTGATCACTTGGGTGTGATCACGGGTGTATACTACATACACTTTACATGACACATGATGAGACTAAAGTCGGGTCGGCTCTTTGAGTACCCGCAGGTGATTCCGATATGGGGGCTGAAAGGACAGGTGGCTCCATCCAGGTAGTGGTGGGCCTGAGTTCCCGACGGCCCCCGAGTGGATCTTTGTGGTGGAGCGACAAGGACAGGTTGAGACACCCAGTCGAGAGGTGGCCTGGCCCTGGTCGTTGTCCGCGGAGATTTTCATAATGACACGCTTAACGAGTTTGGATATTTGATCTGAGTCAGGCCATTTGGTCTATACGCACTAACCAGCTGCGTGGGAACAGTTATGGGCACTCGACGTCGTGGTATCAGCCGAAGCCTTCTTGACGTCAGCGACTTAGCGGCGCGCGTCGGGTTGGACCGCGTAACGCAACTTCCTTAGTAATGGAGGTTGCTAGGTCTGCTCACCGGCCGCCCTCGCAACGTGCAGGTGTGCATTGGGCGATGGGCCCAGACCCCTGTGTGCTTAGGACTTAGACCGGCGTGCTGACCTCTCTGTTGTGCTTAGGTAGGGCTGCGACGTGTTGATCTTCCGAGGCCGGGCATGACCCTGGAAAGTGTGTCCGGCCAAATGGGATCAAGCGTGCTGGGTTATGTGGTGCACCCCTGCAGGGAAGTTAATCTATTCGAATAGCCGTGTCCCTCGGTAAAAGGACGACCCGGAGTTGTATTTCGACCTCATGACAACTAGAACCGGATATTTAATAAAACACACCCTTACAAGTGCCAGAGATAACTCGGTGGTTGCTCTCTCACAGGGTGATGTGCGGGAGGATCGCCGGGTAGGTTTATGCTATTCGATGTTACTTGGTGAACTCTTCAGCTACTCAAGACGGAGGCTGCCAGAAGCGAGCATACTTGTTACTTCCATATATTCTCTTCTACTGCTGCAAGATGGAGGTGGCCAGAAGCGTAGTCTTCGATTGGATTAGCTATCCCCCTCTTATTCTGCTTTCTGCAGTTCAGTCCACATACATTACCCCTTTACATTTATACCTTTGCATATGTAGTGTAGATCCTTGCTTGCGAGTACTTTGGATGAGTACTCACGGTTGCTTTCTCCCCCTTTTCCTCTTTTGTCCCTTCTTCTCGGATGATGCGACCAGATGGTGGAGTCCAGGAGTCAGATGATCCCGATGATGTTTCTACATGGAGTTCGGCTTCGAGGAGTAGTTAGGAGGTCCCAGGCAGGAGGCCTTGCCTTTTGGATCGTTGTTATTTTTGTGCTAGCCTTCTTAAGGCAAACTTGTTTAACTTATGTCTGTACTCAGATATTATTGCTTCCGCTGACTCTTGTATATTCGAGCTTATGTATTCGAGCCTTCGAGGCTGTGGCTTGTAATATAAAGCTTGTATTATTTTAATTTGTGTCTAGAGTTGTGTTGTGATATCTTCCAGTGAGTCCCTGATCTTGGTCGTACACATTTGCGTGCATGATTAGTGTACGGTCAAATCGAGGGCGTCACAATTGCTTATTTGCTTTATTTACTTTCTGTTCTTATACCAAAAATACCAAAAATATTATCCTATCCTATCTATCAGATCTCACTTTCGTAAGTGACCGTGAAGGGATTGACAACCCCTTATCGTGTTGGCTGCGAAGTTCTTATTTTTTTTGTGCAGGTGCGAGGGACTCATGCGTGGTCTCCTACTGGATTGATACCTTGGTTCTCAAAAACTGAGGGAAATACTTACGCTACTGTGCTGCATCACCCTTTCCTCTTCGAGGGAATACAACGCAAGCTCAAGAAGTAGCATGCATGTGGCTGGTTGTCACGCATGCCCGTTCAGTGTGTCCAGCTAGCTAGCAACGCGCGCATTGCAACTGCTTCATATCATCATATGCTAGCTAGCTAATTGATGTTGGTGCATATAAGCACTTGCCAAATGGGTCACTGTATTCTCAATACTTCAAGATACTTTGGTATGTGAAAACTGTAGTATCTTGTACCTACCGGCTAAAATACTGTGGCTTTATATTCTTCAGTTTTTCTAGTCTTTTGCTACCAAACATAGCCTTAATGTCGGCGCTTTATTCAAATCTCTGCGAAGTTCGGAATTTCATCCGAGATTACATCCAAAATGCAGTCGAGTGGAACCCCAACCAAACCTTACAAAGTTCCCTTAAAAAAACTTACAAAGTTCATCCCCTACCCCCACTTTAGCCAACTTATGCGCGGCAACATTAGCGGTTCGTCTAGCCCAAGACTGTTGGAAATATTCCTGAGAGGAAATTATAAAATGGTTATTATTATATTTCCTTGTTCATGATAATTTTCTATTGTTCATGCTTTAATTGTATTATCCGGAAACAGTGATACATGTGTGAATACATAGACCACAACGTGTCCCTAGTAAGCCTCTAGGAGAATGATGTGAATACATAGACCACAACGTGTCTCTAGTAAGCCACTAGCTCGTTGATCAATAGATGGTTACGGTTTCCTGACCATGGACATTGGATGTCATTGATAACGGGATCACATCATTAGGAGAATGATGTGATGGACAAGACCCAATCCTAAGCCTAGCACTAGATCGTGTAGTTCGTTTGCTAAAGCTTTTCCAATGTCAAGTAACTTTTCCTTAGACCATGAGATTGTGCAACTCTCGGATACTGTAGGAATGCTTTGGGTGTACCAAACGTCACAACGTAACTGGGTGGCTATAAAGGTGCACTACGGGTATCTCCGAAAGTGTCTGTTGGGTTGGCACGAATCGAGACTGGGATTTGTCACTCCATGTGATGAAGAGGTACCTCTGGGCCCACTCGGTAGGACATCATCATAATGAGCTCAATGTGATCAAAGAGTTGTTCACGGGATGATGTGTTAGGGGAATGAGTAAAGAGACTTGCCAGTAACGAGATTGAACAAGGTATCGGTATATTGACGATCGTATCTTGGGCAAGTATCGTACCGATAGACAAAGGGAATTGCGTACGGGATTGATTGAATCCTCGACATTGTGGTTCATCCGATGAGATCATCGAGGAGCATGCGGGAGCCAACATGGGTATCCAGATCCTGCTGTTGGTTATTGACCGGAGAGTCGTCTCGGTCATGTCTGCGTGTCTTCCGAACCCGTAGGGTCTACACACTTAAGGTTCGATGACGCTAGGGTTGTAGAGATATTAGTATGCGGTAACCCGAAAGTTGTTCGGAGTCTCGGATGAAATCCCGGACGTCACGAGGAGTTCCGGAATGGACCGGAGGTAAAGATTTGTATATAGGATGGCCAGTTTCGACCACCGGGAAAGTTTCGGGGGTCACTGCTACCTCTTGAGCTTGCGTTGTATTCCCTCGAAGAGGAAAGGGAGATGCAGCACAGTAGCGTAAGTATTTCCCTTAGTTTTTGAGAACCAAGGTATCAATCAAGTAGGAGACCACGCAACAGTCCCTCGCACCTGCACAAACAAATAAGAACTTCGTAGCCAACGCGATAAGGGGTTGTCAATCCCTTTACGGTCACTAACGATAGTGAGATCTGATAGAGATGATAATTATATTTTTAATATTTTTGGTATAGAAACAGAAAGTAAAGAAAGCAAATAAACAACGGCGGCAGAAATTGATGGGAAAGTAATATGGTAAAGATAGACCCGGGGGTCATAGTCTTCTCTAGTGGCTTCTCTCATGATAGCGGTATTCTACGACGGGTAAACAAATTACTGTCGAGCAATTGATAGAAAAGCGAATAATTATGAGACTATCTAGGCATGATCATTGTTTATAGGCATCATGTCCGAGACAAGTAGACCGACTCCTGCCTGCATCTACTACTATTACTCCACACATCGACCGCTATCCAGCATGCATCTAGTGTATTGAGTTCATACGAACAGAGTAACGCCTTAAGCAAGATGACATGATGTAGAGGGATAAACTCAAGCAATATGATGAAAACCCCATCTTTTTATCCTCGATGGCAACAATACAATACGTGCCTTGCTGCCCCTACTGTCACTGGGAAAGGACACCACAAGATTGAACCCAAAGCCAAGCACTTCTCCCATTGCAAGAACTATAGATCTAGTAGGCCAAACCAAACCAATAATTCGAAGAGACTTGCAAGGATATTATGAGCACACATAAAAAGTTCAGAGAAGAACCAAATATCTTTCATAGATAACCTTGATCATAAACCCACAATTCATCGGATCTCGACAAACACACATCAAAAAGAGATTACATCGAATAGATCTCCTCGAAGACCGAGGAGAATTTTGTATTGAGATCCAGAGAGAGAGAAGAAGCCATTTAGATACTAGCTATGGACCCGAAGGTCTCTAGTAGACTACTCACAACTCATGGTGAGGGCGATGATGATGATGAAGATGGCCTCCGTGATGGATCGCCCTCCCGGAACAGGCTCCAAGATGGGATCTCCACGGGAACAACAACTACGGCGGTGGAATTAGGGTTTTCTCTCTGCGTATGGAGTTTCTGGGGTACGTAGGTATATATAGGAAGAAGGAGGCATCGGGGGCCGTGTGGGATAGCCTTGAGGCAGGGGGCGCGCCCCCCACCCTCGAGGGCTGGCCCTACGTCCCCTGACTTGGCCCCGAAGACTCTCGAGCGTGATTTCCTCCAAAAATATCTCACGCGAAGGTTTCATTCCATTTGGACTCCGTTTGATATTCCTTTTCTGCAAAACCCTGAAATAGGCAAAAAACAGCAATCTGGACTGGGCCTTTGGGTTAGTAGGTTAGTCCCAAAAATGATATAAAAGTGAATGATAAAGCCCATTAAACATCCAAGACTTCATAAATAATAGCATGGAACAATAAAAAATTATAGATACGTTGGAGACGTATCAAGCATCCCCAAGCTTAATTCCTACTCGTCCTCGAGTAGGTAAATGATAAAGAAAGAATTTTTGATGTGGAATGCTAACCGATATAGTTTTTCAATGTAATTCTCTTAATTGTGGCATGAATGTTCAGATCTGAAAGATTCTAGACAAAAGTCTATGTTGACATAAGAAATAACAATACTTCAAGCAATACTAACGAAGCAATCACGTCTTCTCAAAATACTATGGCTAAAGAAAGTTATCCCTATAAAATCATATAGTGTCGGCTATGCTCCCTTATTATCACACGAAATATTCATATCATGCACAACCCCGATTTCAGCCAAGCATTTGTTTTCATGCTCTATCTTTTCAAACCTTTTAACTTTCACGCAATACATGAGCATGAGCCATGGACATAGCACTATGGGTGGAATAGAGGTGGTTGTGGAGAAGACAAAAAGGAGGGAGATAGTCTCACATCGACTAGGCGTATCAACGGGCTATGGAGATGCCCATCGATAGATATCAATGTGAGTGAGTAGGGATTGCCATGCAACGAATGCACTAGAGCTAAATATGAATGAAAGCTCAACAAAAGAAACTAGTGGGTGTGCATCCAACTTGCTTCCTCACGAAGACCTAGGGCATTTGAGGAAGCCCATCATTGGAATATACAAGCCAAGTTCTATAACGAAAATTCCCACTAGTATATGAAAGTAACTAGGCATGAGACTCTCTACAATGAAGAACATGGTGCTACTTTGAAGCACAAGTGTGGAAAAAGATAGTAGCAATTGTCCCTTTTTCTTTTCTTTTCTTTTCTCTTCTATTTTTTTTCTTTTTCTTTTTTTTCTCTTTTTTTTGGCCTTTCCCTTTTTTTGGGGAGGGGCTTTATAGATTCAGCCTTTCCTCCCTTGGGACAATGCTCTAATAATAATGATCATCACACTTTCATTACAACACAATATTACAACTCGATACTACAACAACAAAGTATGACTATGTGAATGCCTCCGGCGGTGTACCGGTATGTGCAATGAAACAAGAGTGACATGTATGAAAGAATTATGCATGGTGGCCTTGCCACGAATACGATGTCAACTACATGATCATGCATGGCAATATGACAATATGATGCGTGTCATATAAACAGAATGGTGGAAAGTTGCATGGCAATATATCTCGGAATGGCTATGGAAATGCCATGATAGGTAGGTATGGTGGCTGTTTTGAGGAACAATATGGTGGCTGTTTTGAGGAAGGATATACAGTGGGTTTATGGCACCGACGAAAGTTGCGCGGTACAAGGGAGGATAGCAATGGTGGAAGGGTGAGAGTGCGTATAATCCATGGACTCAACATTAGTCATAAGAACTCATATACTTATTGCAAAAATTTACGAGTCATCAAAACAAAGCAATCAACGCATGCCCCTAGGGGGGAGGTTGGTAGGAGTTAACCATCGTGCGCCCCCGACCTCCACACAAAGGTTGACACTCTACAAATACCTCATACTTTAACTTAGTCACACAACGGTTCACCATACGTGCATGCTATGGGAATCACTAACCTTAACACAAATATTTCTCAATTTCATAATCACTCCACTAGAATGACTCTACTATCACTATCCTCATGTCTCAAAACAATTATCAAGCATCCAACATATCTTTCTATTCAATGCACTTGATGTGATTTTTTTTACTACATTGACATTGGATGTTTATCATGTGAAGAATAATTTATTTAGCCTAAACACTTCACCATGCTGTTTTAATAGATTCTCAAATAGATCTAAGTGAAGCATGAGAGTTCAACAATTTCTACAAAATATTACCATCACCATGCTCTAAAAGATATAAGTGAAGCAGTAGAGCAAAAAATATTCAACTCAAAAGATATAAGTGAAGCACATAGAGTGTTCTAACCATTTCTAGGCCATATTTAACTCTCTCAAATAGGTGTGTCCAGCAAGGATGATTGTGACAAACTAACAAGCAAAGACTCAAATTATACAAGACTCTCCAAGCAAAACACATAGCATGTTGCGAATAAAAATATAGCTCCAAGTATAGTTACCGATGGATGAAGGCGAAAGAGGGGATGCCTTCCCGGGGCATCCCCAAGCATAGGCTTTTTGATTATCTTGAATTTACTTGGGGTGCCATGGGCATCCCCAAGCTTAGGACTTTGCTACTCCTTGTTCCATAGTCCATCAAAGCAATACTCAAAACTTGAAAACTTCACAACACAAAACTTAGACAACAATTCTCGTGAGCTCCGTTAGTAAGAGAAAGCAAACCAACACTCAAAGGTACAGCAAGGAATTTATTATTTGTTTATATTGGTGTTAAACCTACTGTACTCCAAGTTCTATATGGCTCATATCCTCCAATATTACTCATAGATGCAACGGAATAAGCAAATAACACACAAAAACAGAATCTGTCAAAAACAGAACAGTCTGTAGTAATCTGCTGGGTTCGCCTACTTCTGGAACTCCAAAAAATTCAAACGAAATTGGTAAATTTGCGAAATTTGTCTACCAATCATCAGCAAAAAGAATCAACTAAAAAGCATGATCTAGTAAAATCTGAAGACTACTTTAGCGAGCGCTAACGATTCTGTTTTTCACAGTAAGATCAAATAAACTTCACACAAGCCTTACCAAAGGTTCTACTTGGCACAAACACTAAACAAAACATGAAAACACATCTAATCAGAGGCTAGATGCAATATTTATTCCCTAACAGCAACAAAATAAAAAAAACATAAAATTGGGTTGCCTTCCAACAAGCGCTATCGTTTTACGCCCCTAGCTAGGCACGATACAAGATAAATCTAGGTATTGCCATCCTTGGAAGGGGATTCTTTAATTAAGCACTTGTGATTCTTGGGAAGTTCTTTGTCCCTATGAATAATGAAACTCTTGGGTAAGAAATTAAGAAATTCTAAAGTGTCAAAAGGGTCTCTTGCAAAAGTGAGAAAATTAGGATGAACACTTATGGATTTGAGATCCGCAAGTCTAGAAGTTTCACCCTTGTCTTTAGGGACATACACGAACTTAGATATTTTAGTGGAGGTATTTGGAGTAGTTTTTATAGCGGAAAGAGCGGAACCCACATTCGTGATAACATCCTCAAGCTTATTGATTCTAGTGGAATCCTGATCTAGCTTTTCTTTAACTATGGGCTCTTTTTCCTTAAGATTTTTCAGAACAACTACTACCTTGGATCCATATTGAGTGATTTCATTATGAATTTTTCTTTCCAAGTTTTCTACCAAATCTACCATAGCAACTTTGTTTTCAATGATTTCTAACCTTTGCATAACATGCTCCAAAGTTAAAACGGTCCCATTAACCATAAGAGGTGGGGAACCAAATAATTCAGTCAAAGCTTTATGAGAATCAACGGTATGGCTACCCAAGAAATTCCCTCCGGTAATGGTATCTAAGATAAATCTATTCCAAGGAGTTATGCCAATATAAAAATTGCGAAGAAGCACGGAAGTGGAAAGCTTCCGATTAGATCTATTCTGAGCATTGCAAATTCTATACCACGCATCTTTTAAGTTTTCTTCCTCCCTTTGTTGAAAGTTGAGGACCTCACTCTCGGGAGTGGTAATAATGATAGGTGTGCTAGACATGATGACAAGCAGACAAGCAGCACACAAGCAAACAAGAAACAAGCGAACGAAAAACACACGACAGAAGAAGGGCGAATAAAACGGCAAGGGTGAAGTGGGGGAGAGGAAAACGAGAGGCAAATAAATGTAATGCGAAGGATAAGGGTTTGTGATAGGTACATGGTATATGACTTTTGTGTAAGCCTCCCCGGCAACGGCACCAGAAATTGGCTAGTTGACGGGGTGGCAAATCTTGAGTTGACTTGGCGTGAGTCTCCCAGCAACGGCGCCACAAATTCTTATTGCTACCTATTGAGCTTGCGTTGTATTCCCTCGAAGAGGAAAGGGAGATGCATCACAGTAGCGTAAGTATTTCCCTCAGTTTTTGAGAACCAAGGTATCAATCCAGTAGGAGACCACGCGCCAGTCCCTCGCACCTGCACAAACAAATAAGAACTTCGCAGCCAACGCGATAAGGGGTTGTCAATCCCTTTACGGCCACTTACGATAGTGAGATCTGATAGAGATGATAATTATATTTTTGGTATTTTTGGTATAGAAAGAGAAAGTAAAGAAAGCAAATAAACAACGGCGGCAAAAATTGACGGGAAAGTAATATGATAAAGATAGACCCGGGGGCCATAGTTTTCTCTAGTGGCTTCTCTCATGATAGCGGTATTCTACGGCGGGTAAACAAATTACTGTCGAGCAATTGATAGAAAAGCGAATAATTATGAGACTATCTAGGCATGATCATTGTATATAGGCATCACGTCCCAGACAAGTAGACCGACTCCTGCATGCATCTACTACTATTACTCCACACATCGACCGCTATCCAGCATGCATCTAGTGTATTGAGTTCATATGAACAGAGTAACGCCTTAAGCAAGATGACATGATGTAGAGGGATAAACTCAAGCAATATGATGAAAACCCCATCTTTTTATCCTCGATGGCAACAATACAATACGTGCCTTGCTGCCCCTACTGTCACTGGGAAAGGACACCTGTCGGTGTACTAAGATAGGGGTACCTTAGTACCCCAACTTGTGCACGGGCAGTAGCAGCTTCCCGTGGCAGGGCTTACCACGTGCTCGCCAAGAACCGTTCTGGTCCCTATGAAGTCATTCAAGAACAAAGTATACAAGTCAGAAGATCAAGGCCCCGGCAAGAGGAGCTTGCCGGGAAGGCCGCACCAGGCTCAAGGTTATCACTTTAGCATAAGACCCTGGCAAGAGGAGCTTGCCAGGAAGGCCAAGGAACACATACATCAAGAGATGTCTCGGCGCATCATGCGCCCCGGCAGGACCCGGAGAGCGACAAGCTTCCGGGCCCGGCAAGATCACGACCCCGGCAAGGTGCTTGCCGGGGAAACCTACGCTGTGTGCCCGCGCTCCAGCTCATCTGCCCACGCGTCGCCCTGGAGCCCTTCCAGGGGCACGTGGCAGACGGCTGTGCAGCCTGGGGCACACGATGGCAAGCCACGGTGACAAGGCTACCGCCGTGGCGAACGGAGAAGCATGGACGGACGCTTTTGGGGGCGACGGCGACGGGCATTTAATGCCCTTGTCCCCCACTGTCAAAGTTAGGTGAAGACCACTGTTCATACACTGTTCATGCACTGTTGCAACTACCACCAAATTTACACTTTTACCCTCCTCTACGTTGACACCTGTCGGTGACCCCTTTGAGCTATAAAAGGAGGCCCATGCACCACGTAGAGGAGGTTCGAAACCTAGACAACTCTCTCGCTCGGTGTAGCTAGTACTGTAGATCTTCAAGCTCCCGAGCTCAAGAACTCAATACAACCTAAGCAGGAGTAGGGTTTTACGCGTCCGCGCGGCCCGAACCTGGGTAAAACTGCCCGCGTGTGCTCCTCGATCTGCTCTCCGTGCTCCCTCCGCTCCCTTACCGCAACGTAGAAGGGGCTCCGGTCCCATAGGTGCTCGTGGGAGGACAGTTTCCCCCGACATCTTTGGCGCGCCAGGTAGGGGGCGTCGAGGTTGTGCGAACCTGATCCGGCGCTCACGCGGGCGCAACCTTCAGCAACTTCACCAGCTTCATCAACCTCATCGACAACATCAACATGCCTCCGAAGAAGAAGGCTTCGGAGGTCGGAGGCCCGTCTGCGTCGATCCCACCGCCACCAGAACCAACGGTTGGTGGAGGAGACGCCGGCGGAAGGGTGGTCGCCGGCGAGGAAACTCACGGCGCCACCAAGTCCAAGGACAATACTGACGACCGGGCAAACTCCAAAGCCTCGGCGTTAGTACACGCCCCGCGTCCCTCCCAGGAGGTGCAAGACCAGCAGCGGCGTGGTACGGGAGGTACCATACGCTTGCTGGGGCGTGGCCAAGCCGGAGGATCGCGGGATGCTCAAGGCCAGCGTGCTGGTACGAGCAAGGCGCGGTCGCCAGGGCGAGAAACTGCTCCTTCTAACCTTGTTAGAAGTCTGAGCATATCTCGCTCCTCGCACCGCTCGCCGCCGCTCCCCTCCTCTCCAGCAGAAGCTCTAGCAAGAGCACAGCTACTCCTCGACTTCCCTCCAGCGGCAGATAAAGCCGAAGACTGGAGGGCGACGATCCAGAGTCTCATCGCCTTCGCCAACAACGACGCGCCTCAGCAGCCGGCAACTTCGCGGCCGCGGCAAGTCGACCAAGCGAAGGCCGATGGCGACAAGACCGCCGGGGGTGCAACTACCGTGCACTCCCCGCCGCGGAAGCAGAAATCGCCACCCCGCCGGATCAACGTCGACGATGACTCTACGGCATCGTCGGATCCGCGGGCTCGCCGCGATCAGCGCCAAGTCCTAGACGACAGGCGGCAAGAGGATGCTCGGACTCGCATCGAGCGTCGACGAGAAGCCCAAAGACAGTCAGATCAATGCGCTGGGACCGCTGTCGACGCGCACGCGCCCGGTGAACCAGGCGACTTGCCGTACGCGGCAGGTTGCCCTGCGTTCACCCGTGAGCCGCGGCAAGTCCAGTGGCCCAACATGAAGAATTTCAAGCCCGACGTACCTGAGAAGTACGACGGCAAGACACACCCCTCGGAGTTCCTCAGCATCTACACCATTGCGGTGCAGGCTGCCGGGGGACGCGACGAGAAGATTCTAGCCAACTATTTCCCGCTTGTGCTTAAGCCAAACGTTCGGTCTTGGCTTATGCACTTGCCGGAGAACTCCATCTCTTCATGGGCGGATTTGTGCCACCATTTGTTGGCGCCTTCACGGGCGGCCACAAACCCCACAGCCAGGAGAGCGATCTCCACATCCTCGCCCAGAAGGAGGGAGAGTCCCTGCGCAAATACATCCAAAGATTCAGCCGCGTCCAGCACAACATTCCCGACGTCCACCCTGCCGCGGTTATCAGCGCGTTTCACCAGAACGTGCGTAACCGCCGGATGAGGGAGGAGATGGCCATGACCAAGATCCGGGATGTCAGCGAGCTCTACGCTCTGGCTGACAAGTGCGCGCGCGCTGAAGAGGGGAGGAGACTCCCCGGAGAGGATACTGGCGCAGGAGGAAGCGACAGCGAGGACGCCGCCCCGGCAAGGAAAAGCCGGCGGCGGAATAACAGAAAGAAGAAGAGCAAGGAGGTGCTGGTTGTCGAGCAATCCGGCAAGGAGGCTCCCGCCAAGAAGGCACAGGCTGGCGGTTCCGGCAAGGAGCCTGCCACTGTAGCGGCAGCCGACAAGCAGGACGGCTCTGACAAGCAGTACTGCAAGATCCACCGCACCAAGGGCCACGATCTCCAGAACTGCAAAAGAGTGGAGTACCTCGTAGAGCAGCAGAAGGCTGAATACGAGCGACGTGACAAGGATAAGGCCCAAGGAGGCGGAGGAGAGCCCAGCAAGAAGCGGCCGTTCAACGGCCGGGGAGGACGCCGCGGCAAGGCCAAGCAGCGGCAAGGTGACAGACCTCCCCGGGGCCGCGACAAGGATGAGGATGAAGACGATGATGATGACATGGAAGAAGGAGACAACAGCGAGCAGGAGTTCCAGAAGGCCATAGAGGTTCTGTGTGTCGACGGAGGTGCCTCTCTGCACACTTCCCACCGCCAGCTCAAGCAGTGGGTGCGAGAAGTGAATGCAGCTGAGCCGCCCGTCGAGTCACGCAGGCTGCTGAAGTGGTCCGGCACACCCATCATCTTTGACCTTGAGGACCACCCTGACCACACAACTGCGGTCGGGTGCTTGCCGATGTTGGTCTCACCAACTATCCGCAACCTCAAGGTCACCAAGATGTTGGTTGATGGCGGGGCCGGCCTGAACTTGATCTCCTCAGCTGTGATCAAGAAGCTACAGATCCCCGACAGCGAGCTCGAGGAAACCGGGTCGTTCCAAGGGATCAACCCGGGAAGGAGCAAGCCGAAGGGGAAGATTACGCTGCTAGTGACCTTTGGCGGGGAGCTCAACTACAGGACGGAGAGGATCACGTTTGATGTTGCTGATATCCCATTACCGTACAATGGGATACTTGGCCGTCCTGCCCTCGCCAAGTTCATGGCAGCTTCCCACTATGCATACAACATGCTCAAGATGCCGGGGCCGATAAGCGTCATCTCTGTCCCCGGCGACAAGAAGGACGCGCTTATCTGCGCCGACAAGATCTACCGGGATGCAGCAGCCGCAGCAGAAAGCAACACACTTGCCGCTGAAGCACTCGGGGGGAAGAACAAGACCAAGTCCGGCAAGAGCTCTGGGGCCCACTCCGGCAAACGCACCTCCTCGGGGTGCTGCGCTGCCGTCGAGGACGCGCCATCGAGCTCCACCGGCAAGTGCAAGAAAGGAATGGCAGCTCCACCGGCAACCAAGAAGGTGTCCGCCAAGGAGGACGGCATTGTGGTACCTTCACCATCAGTGCTACACTCGACCACAAATAGGAAAGCGCGCTTGTTGCCTTCCTGCGGGCGAATGTCGACGTGTTCGCATGGCAACCGTCTGACATCCCCGGCGTTCCCAGGAAGGTAATGGAGCACAAGCTTGCTGTTTGTCCTCACGCGCGGTCCGTTAAGCAGAAGGTCAGGAAGCAAGCCGTGGAGCGCCAAGAGTTCATAGCTGAAGAGATAAAGAAGTTAGAAGCAGCAGGCCTGGTTAGAGGCGTAATACATCCCACGTGGTTGGCCAATCCAGTTGTCGTGCGAAAGGCTAATGGAAAGTGGAGACTTTGTATAGACTTCACCGACGTGAACAAAGCTTGTCCCAAGGATCCCTTTCCCTTGCCGCGCATCGACCAAATTGTTGACTCCACAGCTGGATGTGAGTTGCTCTCATTCCTTGATGCATACTCAGGTTACCACCAGATATTCATGGCCAAGGAAGATGAAGAGAAGACTGCATTCATTACTCCATGCGGCACATATTGCTTCATACGCATGCCCTTTGGATTGAAGAATGCAGGCTCAACATTTGCGAGGGTGGTGCACACTGCTTTTGAGCCACAGATACACAGAAATATAGAAGCCTACATGGATGATATAGTGGTCAAGAGCAAGAGCAAAGATACCCTGATACAGGACTTAGAGGAAACCTTTGAGAATCTGCGCAAGATCCAACTCAAGCTGAACCCCGAGAAGTGCATCTTCGGAGTTCCCCCCGGCAAGCT
Organism: Secale cereale; assembly: GCA_902687465.1. Lineage (NCBI taxonomy): Eukaryota > Viridiplantae > Streptophyta > Magnoliopsida > Poales > Poaceae > Secale > Secale cereale. The sequence continues at coordinate 95,529,626 of LR738710.1, read as the reverse complement.
TCTCGGGTTCTTTGTGTCCCAGAGGGGGATTGAAGCCAATCCCGACAAGATAAAAGCCATCGAGCAGATTGAAGCCCCGAAGCGCGTCAAGGACGTAAGGAGACTTGCTGGTTGTGTGGCGGCCCTCAGCAGGTTCATTTCAAAGTCTGCAGAACGCGCCCTGCCTTTCTTCAAAATTTTGAAAAAGGCAGGTCCTATGAAATGGACTCCGGAAGCGGAGGCAGCGCTGCAGGACTTGAAAGGATACCTGTCTTCCACTCCAATACTTGTCGCACCTAGACCACAAGAAAAGTTGCTGCTGTACTTAGCGGCAACCAATCAAGTGGTTAGTGCTGTGTTAGTAGCGGAGAGGGAGGCGGATGAGGAACCCACATCCCCGGCAAGCGAATCCAGCGACAAGCAGGGGGCTTCCCCGACAAGCTCTGGCCCCGACAAGGACAAGTCTGCGCAGGAGCAAGGAGAAGTGCGAAGGAAGATGGTGCAGCGCCCAGTGTATTTCGTAAGTTCCCTTCTGCAGGGGGCTAGATCAAGATACTCTGGGGTGCAGAAGTTGTTGTTCGGCCTCCTCATGGCCTCAAGGAAGCTGCGCCATTACTTCCAAGCACACGAGATAACAGTGGTCACTCGCTTTCCGTTAAAAAGGATATTGCAGAATCCCGAAGCAACAGGTAGGATCGTCGAGTGGGCACTGGAGCTGTCAAGCTTTGGTCTCAAGTTTGAGAGTACTTCAACCATACAAAGCAGAGTTTTGGCAGAATTCATAGCAGAATGGACCCCAACGCCAGATGAAGAAGTCCCAGAGACAAGCGTCCCCGTCCAAGAAGCAAGCAACGAGTGGATAATGTACTTTGATGGTGCTTTCTCGCTGCAAGGCGCCGGTGCCGGCGTGGTACTTATAGCGCCCACCGGAGAGCACCTCAAGTATGTTGTCCAGATGCACTTTCCCAAGGAGCAAGCGACAAACAATACTGCTGAGTATGAAGGTTTGCTTGCCGGCCTCAAAATTGCGGCCGAGCTTGGGATCAAGAAGTTGATTGTGCGGGGAGATTCACAGTTGGTGGTCCGGCAAGTGAATAAGAGTTACCAGAGCCCTTTGATGGAAGCTTATGTTGATGAAGTGAGGAAGCTTGAAGAACACTTTGAAGGTCTGCAAATGGAGCACGTCCCAAGAGCTCAGAACGATATTGCAGATGGCCTCTCAAAGTGTGTTGCAATGAAGTTGCCTGTGGAACCAGGGACCTTCGTGCTCAAGTTAACTCAGCCATCCGTTACACCATCAGTTGGGCAAAACAAGAAGAGAAAGTTGGTCTCCGGCGACTACTTGCCGGCGGATCTTCCCGAAGCCGCCGCCAAGGTCCCCAAGATCAACAGCCAAGATGCTGAGGAACAGTTTGCTCCTGCAGATCCAAGGGTCTGTACAGTTGAAGCAGGCATTCCCGACAAGCCTTGCCCCGGCAGGCTTGCCGGGGGACCATCAGCTCCGGCAGAGCCGCAGGTTCTTGCCGTAGAAGCTGGGGTTCCCGCAGCAGCCCTCATGCCTTTAGTCCTTGTTGTTGAGCCTCAGGCTCCAGCATGGGCACAGCAAATCGTCCGCTTTATGCAAACTGGAGAACTTCCCGACGAGCCAGAAGAGATAGAGAAAATAACCAGGCAGTCGAGTATGTACCAGTTCGTTGGCAATGAACTGTACAGAAGAAGACTCAATGGTGTCAGGTTGAAGTGCATTTCCAGGGAAGATGGACAGAAGCTGTTGGCAGAGATACATGGAGGCATATGTGGCCACCACATTGGCGCAAGGGCTCTTGCTGGGAAGGCGTTCTGGCAAGGGTTCTTCTGGCCAGAAGCCCTCCAAGATGCAACTGCACAAGTAACCAAGTGTGAAGCGTGCCAGTTCGATGCCAAGCAAATTCACCAGCCAGCTCAAGCTCTCCAGACGATCCCTTTGTCCTGGCCCTTCTCGGTCTGGGGGCTCGATATTCTCGGCCCCTTTCCCCGCGCAGTCGGGGGCTTTGAGTACTTGTACGTAGCAATCGACAAGTTCACAAAGTGGCCAGAAGTGGAACCAATGAGAAAGGTGACAGCACAGTCAGCAGTCAGGTTCTTCAGATCGATTGTTTGCCGTTTCGGAATCCCTAACAGGATCATCACCGACAATGGCACACAGTTTACAAGTCGCACCTTCATGCAGTACGTCCAAGACCTTGGCGCCAAGGTCTGCTTCGCTTCTGTTGGTCACCCGAGGAGCAATGGTCAAGCAGAGAAGGCCAATGCTGAAGTGCTGCGCGGACTCAAGACAAGAACCTTCGACAGGCTGCACAAGTGCGGAAGAAACTGGATAGAGGAGTTGCCGGCGGCTCTTTGGTCAATCAGGACGACACCAAATCGAGCCACCGGACAGACACCCTTTGCTCTTGTCTATGGAGCAGAGGCAGTTCTCCCCACGGAACTCGTATACGGATCTCCTCGAGTGCTCGCTTACGATGAGCTCGAGCAAGAGCAACTGCGACAAGATGACGCATTGCTCCTTGAGGAGGAACGTCTCCAGGCTGCTGTACGAGCTGCTCGATACCAGCAAGCCTTGCGTCGCTATCATAGCCGCAAGGTCAAGGCGAGGAGTGTCGAGGAAGGCGACCTTGTTCTTCGGCGTGTTCAGTCCGCCAAGAATTCCAACAAGTTGACGCCGAGGTGGGAAGGCCCTTATCGGGTGAGACAAGTCACAAGGCCCGGCACTGTCCGCCTTGAGACCGAAGAAGGCTTACCGGTGAGCAACTCCTGGAACATAGAGCATCTTCGCAAGTTTCACCCATGAGGCGCGGTTGTTGTGATCCGCTCCGGCAACCACCTTTTGTACAAGTCTTGCCGCTGTTGCATGTAAACCTTTGTACAAAGCCAGGCGCAGATCCCGTGCATCAGTAAAGCTTTTGTGCTTCGCACTATTTGTCATTTCAATGCTTTTCTTTGTTATTTGCATGCATCATCTGACACCATGTGCAACGCACGTCCCCGGTAAGCACTAGCAAGCCATAAGACCCTATACTTGTTTTTCCTCCTCTTTTTTCCCTCTTAAGCAGAAGGAGTATTCCTCGCGCACAAGTTTGCCGGGGGGGGAAGGAGATGGAGGCATGAACCAAGTACTGTTCAAGAAAGAGAAGCCTTGTCGGGGAGCAAACAATCTATGAAAGCTAAGTTACCAAAGTTTGAGTAATTTTTTCGAATTTTTTAGTTGTCTTCCTTGAACAACCACACTTTGTATGGAAAACCTGTGCGCGGAGGAACCTACCCGTGGCTAGCCGCACCCTTACTTTGTTTTGAGCACGCTCAACGACTTAAGTGAGCTGCGACAAGTGTCGCGCCCTTACTTCGTTTTCGAGTTCGCTCAGCAATCTAAGTGTGCTGCGACTAGCTGCGGCAAGGTTTCTTGCCGGCAAAGGTATTGCCAGCAGGCTGCTAAGAGTCCAGCACTCAGCGCCCGCGGCAAGGGTCCTTTGCCGGCAAGTTCCCTAAAAGCGTAGGGTGGAATGCATACAAAGTGAAGGGACCAAAGCAAGGGAGATAACACTGCATTGATAGCCCAAAATAAGATTGTATATTACAAAGATAACATGCCGCAATACTAACAGATTCTTGTCCGTAACATGCTTTGCAGCAGCAAAGGAAGCAGAAAGAAAGGAATCTAATCTACGCGGTCGCCTTCACGCCTCGTGATCTTGCCCACCTTGGCGACGATGTGGGCAACCTGCGCCTTCAACGCCTCCTGATCATCTTCGGGCGGCAAGGTGCGGAGGACATTGACGAGGTTGATGCCGGGGTTGCAGTAGACGATCTTCGACAAGACCCGCTCCATGGTGCCCATGCAGAGCCGACGCGCCTCGTCGGCCAGCTGCACGAGGATCTTCTCCCGTAGCCGCGCAAGCGCCGGCACAATTCCCCTGAAGAACAGACTCAACTTGGCGCTGTGGGGGAGGTTCTCGTCCGGGGAGTACACGAGATGCTCCGCCCTCAGCGCCATCATCTCCATGTCTATATTGGCAGCGGAGGTGACCAGCTCATCAGTCCACTGCTCCACTGCCCGTTTGAAATTGTTCTGCGAGACGGCGGCGCTCTCCACCAAGGCCCTTTCCTTGCGGAGTTCGTCCTTCAGCTTCGTCTCGCGGTCCCGGGCGGCGTCGAGCGAGCCAGTCAGGGTGGAGACCTTCAGCTCTAAATCAACAATGGAGTCCCTGGCGGCAGTGAGTTCCTCGCCCTTATCGGAGAGGCGTACCTGCAAATCAAAGTTGGTATGGGCGTCCTTCTCCCGCGCCACGTTGAGCGCGGTGACCCTGTCTTCGCTCGCCTTCAGGAACAACTCCAGCTGCGCCACCCTGGCCTCCAGATCCTTCTTGGCAGTCTCCGCGGCAGCGGCAGCGTCCCTCGCCTCCTTCAGGGCCCCGCCGATGGCTCGCTCCCGGGCGGTGAGGTCATCCTCGTGGCTGTCGAGGTCGACCTTCCGCTGGTTGAGCGCTCCCTCCCGTCGAGACAGCTCCTCGGCGGCCAGTCGCTGCTGCTCTTCTACCTCAGCCTTCTCAAGGGTAAATGCTTGCTGCGCCCCGGCAAGCTCTTCACGCTCCTCCGCCAAGTTGTGGAGGGCCGCCTGGTTGGCGGCGCGGAGCTCCGCGGCGCGCTTCTCCAAGTCAGCTCCAGCCTTGGCAGCCAGAGCCTCCCGAGACTCCAACTTCGCTTGCCTGGCCCGATACAAGGCCAGGAGCCGACGAAGGAGTCTCTCCTCTTCGGGCTCGTCGCTGATGCCGGGCGCATCCACGACCTTCAGCCCGGCGGAGGCGAGGACCTCTCCGTCGAAGGTCTCTTCCTCCGCGGGTGCCCGAGACGAGGACGCCCACGGGACTTGAATAAAGACCCCGTTGGCGGCCTCCAGGTAGACGCCCTGCCCAACCGCGGAGGCGGAAGGGTCGGCGGCCGGTGCAGTGGCCGGTGCTCCTGCGGCCTCCGGGCCAGCAGTGTGGTCGCCGGTCCCTTCCCCAGCCGCGGCGTCGGCGGTTGGGGCGGTCTCCTCGACGGCCGGCTCGTCGGCTCCGGCCATTCCCTCAGTGGCAGTGGCGTTGCCGCCGTCGCCGTGCACCTCCTCCTCATCGGTGGCCTCCGTCTCCATCAGCTCTGGGGCAGGAGGATCTAGTGGAAGAAAAAGAAAAGAAAGAATCAAGCAAATATCCAAAAAGACGAATCCAAGAAGAAGAAGTTGCAAAGCTTACCTTCGCGGATCAATTCGACGACGGGGTCCCTCGCCGGGGAATTCTCCCTTGGCGGCGGAGTAGTGGCCCCTGCTGGCGGAGGGCCGCCTGCGCCCTCCCTTGGCGCGGTGCTCACCCTTGTCGGGCTGCTCACCCTTGGCGGGGTACTCGCCCTTGGCGGAGTGCCCGTCCTTGGCGGAGCGTTCTCCCTTGCGGGGGAGTTCATCCTTGGCGGGGAGGGTGGAGCAAGTGGCTCGTCGGGGGCGACCTCCTGGCGCTCCTGCGGCTGCAGCTCCACTTCTGCACAAGACAACAAAACATCAACCAAGATGATAACCTCTAGCGCACCCATCAAGCAGAAAGACAAATACCAGACTTACGCTGGGGGCTGCGCTGGGGGCTGCTCCTCGGAGCAGGCTGATCCGGCAAGCTCGTCGCCGGCGCGTCGCTTGTCGCCACGACGGGCTCGTCGTCCTTAGTGTTGACCACAGGGATCTTGGCCCTCTTCGCCATCCGCTGGGTCAAGGTCCTGCGAAGCAAAACAAAAGCAAGATCAGAACCAAGCAAGGAAAATCAAGACAAAATCAAAGAAACTAAAAGAATTGCAAGTACTTACTCCTCTTCCTCTTCGTCGGAGCTGAGGGCGGAGAAGTCAAACTCCGCCTGGTGCGCTTCCGTGCGAGGAGCAGGAGGAGAAGGCTCCCTCGGGCGCTTGGCGGTCTCCGGGGCTGCGGGCTGTGAAGACCCAGCCCCCGTCGTCGCCGAGGACCGAAGGGCAGAAGGAGCACCCGTTCCGCTCCGGGAAGATCCCCCTCCGCTTGGCGCTCGAGCACGGGGCGCCTCCTTGACGACTTCGCTCGTCTTGGTGGCGCGCGTCGCACGGCGCGCCGGCTGCTGCCGAGGCGCCTGTGGCCTCGCCGTCTCAGCTGCCTTGCGGGGGCGCTTCTTCGGTTGCTGCAGAGGGCTTGGCGGAGGCGTAGAGTTCTCCGAGGATGAGGAGGCATCGTCATCAAGATTCAGAGATCCACCGGAGTCTTCATCGGAATCTCCAGCCTCGGCGTCCTCCTCCTCCTCGGCAGGCCCGCTGGACTCAGTGCCATGCCCGGCGGCCTCGCTCCCCCCGGCAACCTCGCTCGTCCCGGCAAGCTTCACGGAAGGCTCCCCGGCAAACTCCTCGGGCGCAATCTTCAGTAGCTTGAGGATTTCCGCCTCCTCTGCTTGACTCACTGCGTCCGCGGCCTCTGCCGCGTCCACAGTGTATCCAAATTCGCCCGCAACCGTAGCTGCGGCGGCCTCCTCCATCCTGGAGGCGATGTAAGCTACATCCCGGTCAGTAGTATCCCGGGTGAGGCCCTTCTTCTCCTCGGCGTTGCGGGGCTTCTCGACCAAGTTGTCGAAGAAGGTCAGCACGGTCTTCGGTGGAGGCTCCAGCCAAGTGGGGACGACGCCATGGGAGTCGCACTCGGGCATCATCGCGCGTATGGAATCGCGGGCAGTGCTGTTGCACAGCGGCACCAATCCTCGGGGAGGTCTGAACCACTCCGGGTGGGCGGGGTCATGCTTGAAGAGCTCCCGAACCATCCCCTTCAACTCCAAGACAGTGAAGTTGTAGTTCAATCCAGGGCGCAGCCTCATGATGTCTGCCGCATTGCCGAATTCCCAGGCGGGCCTCTTCCTTTCTTGTAAAGGGGCGATGCGGCGGCGGAGGAAATCTGCTCCAACTTCTCCAACAGTCAGATTGGCGACCCGGAGACGAATGATCCTAATGAGGGTGATCTGAAGCTTGCTGTCCTCCGGGGCCAATTCACTCCAGTCCCTGCCGCGCACTATGGCAGTCTTGCGCGGCGAGGTAAAGGGCTCAGGATTAGCTTCCAGCACCCAGCACCAATCGGCTCTCCACTCCTCCCACTTACCGCGGAGCTCTCCCTTCAAGTACGCATCTTTCTTGTTCAGCCTGAAGATCCAGGAGATGCCGCTGGAGAGGGGAGCACCAGACTCTACTCTAGGCATGAAGAAGTGGCGGAAAAGAGCTACATTTGGATGAACCCCAACATAGTTTTTGCACAGATGTGCGAAAACGGCCATCATAAGGATGGCGTTGGGGGTGAAATCTAGGAGCTGGAGGCCATACGTATTCATTACATCACAAAAGAACTCCGAGTACGGAGGGCACAGACCACAATGGAAGAATGCGGCAAAGAAAAAGTACCCGCCGGGGAACATGTCGGCGGCGACGGCGGGGAGGACTCTGGTGCGGGGATGAGCTTTGGTCTCCCTCGCCCAGAACAAATAGTATTTGTCCCGCAGCTCCCTCGCGCCAAGCCTCGGCGTGAAGACCACGCACTTCTTCCGCAGGGCTGCCAGCTTCGCCGCCTGCTCGGACTTCTCCTTCTTGGCCTTGTCACTCTTCGCCTTGTCGCTCTTTGGAGCCATGGCGGGGGCGGCAAGGAAAGAGGCGAGGAGGTCGACGGTGCCGCGGATGCGGGAGACGGCGGAGGAAGGGAGGGGCTGGGCTCTCTGTCGACCTTTGGGAGGCAGAGGGCGACGGGGGTTTCTGGAGAATCAAGGCACAATGAAAACGATGGAGGGAACTGCCCCTGCTTCCTCTGCTTTTAAGGGGGGAGTGGGGGACGTTCCGCATTTCCCATTAAAGAACAGGCCACGATCTCTCCCACGACGCCGCAATCGACGCGTGCCGTTAGGGAGGGATGCGGCGGATACGGAAGGGGATACGGCTTGCCGTGGGCCGCATGTGCACGTGCACTGTCTTGGGCCTGGCCCAACAGCGCTCGACACCGTGTGTGGCCCAGGCCCGGGGGCTCCTGTCGGTGTACTAAGATAGGGGTACCTTAGTACCCCAACTTGTGCACGGGCAGTAGCAGCTTCCCGTGGCAGGGCTTGCCACGTGCTCGCCAAGAACCGTTCTGGTCCCTATGAAGCCATTCAAGAACAAAGTATACAAGTCAGAAGATCAAGGCCCCGGCAAGAGGAGCTTGCCGGGAAGGCCGCACCAGGCTCAAGGTTATCACTTTAGCACAAGACCCTGGCAAGAGGAGCTTGCCAGGAAGGCCAAGGAACACATACATCAAGAGATGTCTCGGCGCATCATGCGCCTAGGCAGGACCCGGAGAGCGACAAGCTTCCGGGCCCGGCAAGATCACGACCCCGGCAAGGTGCTTGCCGGGGAAACCTACGCTGTGTGCCCGCGCTCCAGCTCATCTGCCCACGCGTCGCCCTGGAGCCCTTCCAGGGGCACGTGGCAGACGGCTGTGCAGCCTGGGGCACACGGTGGCAAGCCACGGTGACAAGGCTACCGCCGTGGCGAACGGAGAAGCATGGACGGACGCTTTTGGGGGCGACGGCGACGGGCATTTAATGCCCTTGTCCCCCACTGTCAAAGTTTGGTGAAGACCACTGTTCATACACTGTTCATGCACTGTTGCAACTACCACCAAATTTACACTTTTACCCTCCTCTACGTTGACACCTGTCGGTGACCCCTTTGAGCTATAAAAGGAGGCCCATGCACCACGTAGAGGAGGTTCGAAACCTAGACAACTCTCTCGCTCGGTGTAGCTAGTACTGTAGATCTTCAAGCTCCCGAGCTCAAGAACTCAATACAACCTAAGCAGGAGTAGGGTTTTACGCGTCCGCACGGCCCAAACCTAGGTAAAAGTGCCCGCGTGTGCTCCTCGATCTGCTCTCCGTGCTCCCTCCGCTCCCTTACCGCAATGTAGAAGGGGCTCCGGTCCCATAGGTGCTCGTGGGAGGACAGTTTCCCCCGACAACACCGCAAGATTGAACCCAAAGTCAAGCACTTCTCCCATTGCAAGAACTATAGATCTAGTAGGCCAAACCAAACCAATAATTCCAAGAGACTTGCAAGGATATTATGAGCACGCATAAAAAGTTCAGAGAAGAACCAAATATCTTTCATAGATAACCTTGATCATAAACCCACAAATCATCGGATCTCGACAAACGCACCGCAAAAAGAGATTACATCGAATAGGTCTCCTCGAAGACCGAGGAGAACTTTGTATTGAGATCCAGAGAGAGAGAAGAAGTCATCTAGATACTAGCTATGGACCCGGAGGTCTGTAGTAAACTACTCACAACTCATGGTGAGGGCGATGATGATGATGAAGAAGGCCTCTGTGATGGATCCCCCTCCCGGAACAGGCTCCAAGATGGGATCTCCACGGGAACAGCAGCTACGGCGATGGAATTAGGGTTTTCTCTCTGCGTATGGAGTTTCTGGGGTACGTAGGTATATATAGGAACAAGGGGGGCACCGGGGCCCGTGTGGGCCAGCCTCGAGGCAGGGGGCTGCGCCCTGGGAAGGGGGGGGGCGCCCCCACCCTCGAGGGCTGGACCTACGTCCTCTGACTTGGCCCCGAAGACTCCCGAGCATGATTTCCTCCAAAAATATCTCTCGCGAAGGTTTCATTCCGTTTGGACTCCGTTTGATATTCCTTTTCTGCAAAACCCTGAAATGGGCAGAAAATAGCAATCTGGACTGGGCCTTTGGGTTAGTAGGTTAGTCCCAAAAATGATATAAAAGTGAATGATAAAGCCCATTAAACATCCAAGACTTCATAAATAATAGCATGGAACAATCAAAAATTATAGATACGTTGGAGAAGTATCAGTCACCAGTATTGTACCGGGACCACCGGAAGGGTCCCTGGGGTCCACCGGGTGGGCCACCTATCCCGGAGGGCCCCATGGGCTGAAGTGGGAAGGGAACCAGCCCCTGGTGGGCTGGTGCGCCCCCATGGGCCTCCCCCTGCGCCTAGGGTTGGAAACCCTGGGGGTGGGGGCGCCCCACCAAACTTGGGGGGCAAGTCCCCCCCTTGGCCGCCGCCCCCCCCCCCCCCCC
>LR738710.1:95455065-95519453 GCA_902687465.1 Secale cereale | reverse complement strand
CCCCCTTGAGATGGAATCTCAAGGGGCGGCGCCCCACTAGGGCCCCTATATAAAGAGGGGGGAGGGAGGGCCGCGCACCCTTGCCCCTGGCACCTCCCTCTCCCCCCGTAACACCTCTCCCTCTCGCTGAGCTTGGCGAAGCCCTGCCGAGATCCCCGCTGCTTCCACCACCACGCCGTCGTGCTGCTGGATCTCCATCAACCTCTCCTCCCCCTTGCTGGATCAAGAAGGAGGAGTCTTCTTTCCCAACCGTACGTGTGTTGAACGCGGAGGTGTCGTCCGTTCGGCGCCCGGTCATCGGTGATTTGGATCACGACGAGTACGACTCCATCAACCCCGTTCTCTTGAACGCTTCCGCTCACGATCTACAAGGGTATGTAGATTCACTCCCCTCTCCCTCGTTGCTAGATGACTCCATAGGTTGATCTTGGTGATGCATAGAAAATTTTAAAATTCTGCTACGTTCCCAAACAAAGACACCCTGGCTCCTTGCTTCTGTTGGGAAACGTAGTAATTTTAAAAAAAAAATCCTACGCACACGCAAGATCATGGTGATGTATAGCAACGAGAGGAAAGAGTGTCGTCCATGTACCCTCGTAGACCGTATGCGGAAGCGTTATGACAACGCGTTTGATGTAGTCGTACGTCTTCACGATCGAACGATCCTAGTACCGAACGTACGGCACCTCCGATGTATGCACACGTTCAGCTCGGTGACGTCCCACGAACTCACGATCCAGTAGAGCTTCGAAGGAGAGTTCCGTCGGCACGACGGCGTGATGACGGTGATGATGAAGTTACCGACACAGGCTTCGCGTAAGCACCGCTACGATATGACCGGGGTGGATTATGGTGGAGGGGGGTGATACGTCTCCAACGTATCTATAATTTTTGATTGTTCCATGCTATTATATATTCTGTTTTGGATGTTTAATGGGCTTTATTATACACTTTTATATTGTTTTTGGGACTAACCTACTAACCCAAGGCCCAGTGCAAGTTGTTTTTTTTGCCTATTTCAGTGTTTCGCAGAAAAGGAATATCAAACGGAGTCCAAATGGAATGAAACCTTCGGGAGAGTTATTTTTGGAGCCGTATCAACACAGAAGACTTGGAGTACACGCGAGGGAACGAGAGAGGCGGCCATGAGGGCAGGGGGCGTGCCCAGGGGGTAGGCGCGCCCCCACCCTCGTGGCCCCCCTATGGCTCCCTCGGTGCCCTTCTTCCTCCTATATATATCCACATACCCTGAAAACATCGAGGCAACAGACGAAACCCTAATTCCACCGCCGCAACCTTCTATTCCCGTGAGATCCCATCTTGGGGCCTGTTTCGGAGCTCCGCCGGAGGGGGGATCGATCACGGAGTGCTTCTACATCAACACCATAGCCTCACCAATGAGTTCTGAGTAGTTTACCACAGACCTTCGGGTCCATAGTTATTAGCTAGATGGCTTCTTCTCTCTCTTTGGATCTCAATACAAAGTTCTCCTCGATCTTCGAGGAGATCTTTTCGATGTAATCTTTTTGCGGTGTGTTTGTCGAGATCCGATGAATTGTGGGTTTATGATCAAGATTATCTATGAACAATATTTTATTCTTTTCTGAAATCTTTTATGTATGATTATAATATCCTTGCAAGTCTCTTCAAATTATTGGTTTGGTTTGTCCTACTAGATCTATAGTTCTTGCAAAGGGAGAAGTGCTTGGCTTTGGGTTCAATCTTGCGGTGTCCTTTCCTAGTGACAGTAGGGGCAGCACGGCACATATTGTATTGTTGTCATCGAGGAGAAAAAGATGGGGTTTATATCATAATGCTTGAGTTTATCCCTCTACATCATGTCATCTTGCTTAAGGCGTTACTCTGTTCTTATGAACTTAATACACTAGATGCATGCTGGATAGCGGTCAATGTGTGGAGTAATAGTAGTAGATGCAGAATCGTTTTGGTCTACTTGTTCCGGAGGTGATGCCTATATATAATGATCATGCCTAGATATTCTTATAACTATGCGCTTTTCTATCAATTGCTCGACAGTAATTTGTTCACCCACCGTAGAATTCTGCTATCATGAGAGAAGCCACTAGTGAAACCTATGGCCCCGGGGTCTATCTTTATCATATTACTTTCCCATCAACTTGCCAATTTCGGCGATCATTATTTATTTGCTTCATTTACTTTCTGTTCTTATACCAAAAATACCAAAAATATTATCCTATCCTATCTATCAGATCTCACTTTCGTAAGTGACCGTGAAGGGATTGACAACCCCTTATCGCGTTGGCTACGAAGTTCTTATTTGTTTGTGCAGGTGCGAGGGACTCGCGCGTGGTCTCCTACTGGATTGATACCTTGGTTCTAATAAACCGAGGGAAATACTTACGCTACTGTGCCGCATCACCCTTTCCTCTTCGAGGGAATACAACGCAAGCTTGAGAAGTAGCATACATGCGGCTAGTTGTCATGCATGCCCGTTCAGTGTGTCTAGCTAGCTAGCAACGCGCGCATTGCAACTGCTTCATATCATCATATGCTAGCTAGCTAATTGATGTTGGTGCATATACGCACTTGCCAAATGGGTCATAGTATTCTCAATACTTCAAGATACTTTGGTATGTGAAAACTGTAGTATCTTGTACCTACCGGCTAAAATACTATGGCTTTATATTCTTTAGTTTTTCTAGTCTTTTGCTACTAAACATAGCCTTAATGTCGGCGCTTTATTCAAATCTCTGCAAAGTTCGGAATTTCATCCGAGATTACATCCAAAATGCAGTCGAGTGGAACCCCCAACCAAACCTTACAAAGTTCCCTTAAAAAAACTTACAAAGTTCATCCCCTACCCCCACTTTAGCCAACTTATGCGTGGAAACATTAGCGGTTCGTCTAGCCCAAGGCACCCTGGCTCCTTGCTTCTCTTGGGAAACGTAGTAATTTAAAAAAAATCCTACGCACACGCAAGATCATGGTGATGTATAGCAACGAGAGGGAAGAGTGTCGTCCACGTAACCTCGTAGACTGTAAGCGGAAGCATTATGACAACGCGGTTGATGTAGTCGTATGTCTTCACGATCGAACGATCCTAGTAACGAACATACGGCACCTCCGATGTCTGCACACGTTCAGCTCGGTGTCGTCCCACGAACTCACGATCCAGTAGAGCTTCGAGGGAGAGTTACGTCAGTACGACGACGTGATGACGGTGATGATGAAGTTACCGACGCGGGGTTCGCCTAAGCACCGCTACGATATGACCGGGTGGATTATGGTGGAGGGGGGGGGTGATATGTCTCCAACGTATCTATAATTTTTTATTGTTCCATGCTATTATATATTCCGTTTTGGATGTTTAATGGGCTTTATTATACACTTTTATATTGTTTTGGGGACTAACCTACTAACCTAAGGCCCAGTGCAAATTGTTGTTTTTTGCCTATTTCAGTGTTTCGCAAAAAAGGAGTATCAAACGGAGTCCAAATGGAATGAAACCTTCGGGAGAGTTATTTTTGGAGCCGTATCAGCACAGAAGACTTGGAGTACACCCGAGGGAATGAGAGAGGCGGCCACGAGGGCAGGGGCGCCCCCAGGGGGGTAGGCGCGCCCCCACCCTCGTGGCCCCCCTCTAGCTCTCCTCGTGCCCTTCTTCCTCCTATATATATATCCACATACCCTGAAAACATCGAGGCAATAGACGCAACCCTAATTCCACCGCCGCAACCTTCTGTTGCCGTGAGATCCCATCTTGGGGCCTGTTCCGGAGCTCCGCCGGAGGGGGGATCGATCACGGAGTGCTTCTACATCAACACCATAGCCTCACCAATGAGTTCTGAGTAGTTTACCATAGACCTTCGGGTCCATAGTTATTAGCTAGATGGCTTCTTCTCTCTCTTTGGATCTCAATACAAAGTTCTCCTCGATCTTTGAGGAGATCTACTCGATGTAATCTTTTTGCGGTGTGTTTGTCGAGATCCAATGAATTGTGGGTTTATGATCAAGATTATCTATGAACAATATTTGATTCTTTTCTTAAATCTTTTATGTATGATTATAATATCCTTGCAACTCTCTTCAAATTATTGGTTTGGTTTGTCCTACTAGATCTATAGTTCTTGCAAAGGGAGAAGTGCTTGGCTTTGGGTTCAAACTTGCGGTGTCCTTTCCTAGTGACAGTAGGGGCAGCAAGGCACGTATTGTATTGTTGCCATCGAGGATAAAAAGATGGGGTTTATATTGAAGGAAATATGCTCTAGAGGCAATAATAAAGATGTTATTTGTATTTCCTTATATCATGGTAAATGTCTTTTATTCATGCTAGAATTGTATTAACCGGAAACTTAGTACATGTGTGAATACATAGACAAAACAGAGTGTCCCTAGTATGCCTCTACTAGACTAGCTCATTGATCAAAGATGGTTATGTTTCCTAGCCATAGACATGAGTTGTCATTTGATCAACGGTATCACATCATTAGGAGAATGATGTGATGGACAAGACCCATCCGTTAACATAGCATTGTGATCGTTTAGTTTAACTGCTATTGCTTTCTTCATGACTTATACATGTTCCTATGACTATGAGATTATGCAACTCCCGAATACCGTAGGAACACCTTGTGTGCTATCAAACGTCACAACGTAACTGGGTGATCATAAAGATGCTCTACAGGTGTCTCCGAAAGTATTCGTGGTGTTGGCATAGATCAAGATTAGGATTTGTCACTCCGAGTGTCGGAGAGGTATCTCTGGGCCCTCTCGGTAACACACATCACAATAAGCCTTGCAAGCAAAAGACTAATGAGTTAGTCACGAGATGATGAGTTACGGAACGAGTAAAGAGACTTGCCAGTAACGAGATTGAACTAGGTATAGAGATACCGACGATCGAATCTCGGGCAAGTAACATACCGTTGACAAAAGGAACAACGTATGTTGTTATGCGGTTCTGACCGATAATAGATCTTCGTAGAATATGTAGGAGCCAATATGAACATCCAGGTTCCGCTATTGTTTATTGACCGGAGATGAGTCTCGGTCATGTCTACATAGTTCTCGAACCCGTAGGGTCCGCACGCTTAACGTTTGATGACGATCGATATTATGAGTTTATGAGTATTGATGTACCGAAGGTAGTTCGGAGTCCCGGATGAGATCACGGACATGACGAGGAGTCTCGGAATGTCCGAGACATAAATATTGATATATTGGACGACTATATTCGGACACCGGAAGTGTTCCGGGAAAGTTTCGGATTTATCGGGATTGCCGGAGGGGGTTACCGGAACCCCCTACGAGAGGGGATGGTCCATAGTGGGCCTAAAGGGAAAGAGAGAGGCAGCCCATAGGCTGGCCGGAGCCCCCACCTAGGGTTCCTAGTTGGACTAGGATTGGGGGGGGGCGCCACCTCTCCTATTCCTTTCCCTCTTCTTTCTTTTGGTGAATCCTACTAGGAATAGGATTGCAATCCTATTCCTAGTAGGACTCCTTCCCTAGCCGCACCAGGAGAAGTTGGCCGGCCTCCCTCCCTTGCTCCTTTATATACGGGGGCAGGGGGGCACCCAAAGACACACAAGTTGAATTGTTTTAGCCGTGTGCGGTGCCCCCCTCCACAGAAACACACCTCGGTCATACCATCGCGGAGCTTAGGCGAAGCCCTGCGCCGGTGAATACATCATATCCGTCACCACGCCGTCGTGCTGACAAAACTCTCCCGTGAAGCTCAACTGGATCAAGAGCTCGTGGGACGTCATCAAGCTGAACGTGTGCTGAACGCGGAGGTGTCGTACGTTCGGTGCTTGATCGGTTGGATCGCGAAGAAGTACGACAACATCAACCGCGTCGCTTGACGCTTCCGCTCCCGGTCTACAAGGGTACGTAGACACGCTCTTCCCTCTCGTTGCTATACATCTGGTAGATAGATCTTGCGTGATCGTAGGAAAATTTTAAAATACTACGTTCCCCAACAGTGGTATCAGAGCCAGGTCTATGCGTAGATGATATGCACGAGTAGAACACAATGAGTTGTGGGCGATACTAGTCATACTGCTTACCAGCATGTCATACTTTGCTTCGGCGGTATTGTGAGATGAAGCGGCCCAGACCGACATTACGCGTACGCTTACGCGAGACTGGTTTCACCGCTACGAGCACTCGTTGCTTAAAGGTGACTGGCGGGTGTCTGTCTCTCTCACTATAGCTGAATCAAGTGTGGCTACGCCCGGTCCTTGTGAAGGTTAAAACAGCACATACTTGACGAAACATCGTTGTGGTTTTGTATGCGTAGGTAAGAACGGTTCTTGCTAAAGCCCGTAGCAGCCACGTAAAACTTGCAACAACAAAGTAGAGGACGTCTAACTTGTTTTTGCAGGGCATGTTGTGATGTGATATGGTCAAGACATGATGAGTTATACGTTTTTGTATGAGATGATCATGTTTTGTAAAGTTATCAGCAACTGGCAGGAGCCATATGGTTGTCGCTTTATTGTATGAAATGCAATCGCCATGTAATTGCTTTACTTTATCACTAAGCGGTAGCGATAGTTGAGGAAGCAATAGTTGGCGAGACGACAACGATGCTACGATGGAGATCAAGGTGTCGCGCCGGTGACGAAGGTGATCATGACGGTGCTTTGGAGATAGAGATCAAAAGCACAAGATGATGATGGCCATATCATGTCACATATTTTGATTGCATGTGATGTTTATCTTATTATGCTTCTTATTTTGCTTAGAACAATGGTAGCATTATAAGATGATCCCTTACTAAATTTCAAGGTATAAGTGTTCTCCCTGAGTATGCACCGTTGCGAAAGTTCGTCGTGCCGAGACACCACGTGATGATCGGGTGTGATAAGCTCTACGTTCAAATACAACGGGTGTAAGCCAGTTTTGCACACGCAGAATACTCGGGTTAAACTTGACGAGCCTAGCATATACAGATATGGCCTCGGAACACTGGAGACCGAAAGGTCAGGCGTGAATCATATAGTAGATATGATCAACATAAGATGTTCACCATTGAAACTACTCCATCTCACGTGATGATCGGACATGGTTTAGTTGATTTGGATCACGTGATCATTTAGATGACCAGAGGGATGTCTATCTAAGTGGGAGTTCTTTAAATTAATATTATTAAATTGAACTTTAATTTATCATGAACTTAGTCCTGATAGTTTTGCATATCTATGTCGTTGTAGATCAATGGCCCGTGCTACCGTTCCTTTGAATTTTAATGCATTCCTAGAGAAAGCTAAGTTGAAAGATGATGGTAGCAATTACACGGACTGGGTCCGTAACCTGAGGATTATCCTCATTGCTGCACAGAAGAATTATGTCCTTGAAGCACCGCTAGGTGACAAGCCCCCTCCCGCTAATGTAGACGCTTTGAACGTCTGGCAGTCGCGGTCTGATGACTACACGATAGTTCAGTGTGCCATGCTTTACGGCTTAGAACCGGGACTTCAACGACGTTTTGAACGTCATGGACCATATGAGATGTTCCAGGAGTTGAAGTTAATATTTCAAGCAAATGCCCGAATTGAGAAATATGAGATTTCCAATAAGTTCTACAGCTGCAAGATGGAAGAGAATAGTTCTATCAGTGAACACTTGCTCAGAATGTCTGGGTACTACAATCATATGACTCAACTTGGTTGCAAAGTTGACGAGGATAGTGTTATTGATAGAGTTCTTCAATCACTGCCACCAAGCTATAAAGGCTTCGTGATGAACTATAACATGCAAGGGATGCAAAAGACAATTCCCGAGCTCTTCGCTATGCTCAAAGCTGCGGAGGTAGAAATCAAAAAGGAGCATCAAGTGTTGATGGTTAACATGATCACTAGTTTCAAGAAAAAGGGCAAGGGAAAGAAAGGGAACTTCAAAAAGAATAGCAAGTCAGTTGCTACTTCCACGAAGAAACCCAAATCTGGAGCCAAGCCTGAAACTGAGTGCTTCTACTGCAAGGGGACTGGACTGTGGAAGCGGAACTGCCCCAAGTTTTTGGCGGATAAGAAGGATGACAAGGTGAACAAAGGTATATGTGATATACATGTTATTGATGTGTACCTTACTAATACTCGTAGTAGTACCTGGGTATTTGATACCGGTTCGGTTGCTAATATTTGTAACTCGAAACAGGGACTACGGATTAAACGAAGATTAGCTAAGGACGAGGTGACGATGCGCGTGGGAAACGGTTCCAAAGTCGATGTGATCGCCGTCGGCACGCTACCTCTACATCTACCTTCGGGATTAGTTTTAGACCTAAATAATTGTTATTTGGTGCCAGCGTTAAGCATGAACATTATATCTGGATCTTGTTTATTGCGAGATGGTTATTCATTTAAATCAGAGAATAATGGTTGTTCCATTTTAATGAATAATATCTTTTATGGTCATGCACCCTTAAAGAGTGGTCTATTCTTATTGAATCTCGATTGTAGTGATACACATATTCATAATATTGAAACCAAAAGATGCAAGGTTAATAATGATAGTGCAACTTATTTGTGGCACTGCCGTTTAGCTCATATTGGTGTAAAACGCATGAAGAAACTCCATAATGATGGACTTTTGGAATCACTTGATTATGAATCACTTGGTGCTTGCGAACCATGCCTCATGGGCAAAATGACTAAAACTCCGTTCTCCGGAACTATGGAGCGAGCAACAGATTTGTTGGAAATCATACATACTAATGTATGTGGACCAATGAGTGTTGATGCTCGCGGCGGGGATCGTTATTTTCTGACCTTCACTGATGATTTGAGCAGATATGGGTATATCTACTTAATGAAACACAAGTCTGAAACATTTGAAAAGTTCAAAGAATTTCAGAGTGAAGTAGAGAATCATCGTAACAAGAAAATAAAGTTTCTACGATCTGATCGTGGAGGAGAATATTTGAGTTACGAGTTTGGTCTTCATTTGAAACAATGTGGAATAGTTTCACAACTCACGCCACCCGGAACACCACAACGTAATGGTGTGTCCGAACGTCGTAACCGTACTTTATTAGATATGGTACGATCTATGATGTCTCTTACCGATTTACCACTATCGTTTTGGGGATATGCTTTAGAGACAGCTGCATTCACGTTAAATAGGGCACCATCTAAATCTGTTGATACGACACCTTATGAACTATGGTTTGGCAAGAAACCAAAGTTGTCGTTTCTTAAAGTTTGGGGCAGCGATGCTTATGAGAAAACACTTCAACCTGATAAGCTCGAACCCAAGTCGGAAAAATGTGTCTTCATAGGATACCCAAAAGAGACTGCTGGGTACACACTTCTATCACAGATCCGAAGGCAAAATATTCGTTGCTAAGAACGGATCCTTTCTAGAAAAAGAGTTTCTCTCGAAAGAAGTGAGTGGGAGGAAAGTAGAACTTGATGAGGTAATTGTACCTTCTCCCGGATTGGAAAGTAGTACATCACAGGAAATTGTTCCAGTGATTCCTACGCCAATTAGTGAGGAAGTTAATGATAATAATCATGAAACTTCGGATCAAGTTTCTGTTGAACGTCGTAGATCAACCAGAGTACGTTCCGCACCAGAGTGGTACGGCAACCCAGTTCTGGAAATCATGTTACTAGACCATGATGAACCTACGAACTATGAGGAAGCGATGATGAGCCCAGATTCCGCAAAATGGCTTGAAGCCATGAAATCTGAGATGGGATCCATGTATGAGAACAAAGTGTGGACTTTGCCCGATGATCGGCAAGCCATCGAAAATAAATGGATCTTCAAGAGGAAGACCGACGCAGACGGTAATATTACTGTTTACAAAGCTCGACTTGTTGCGAAAGGTTTTCGACAAGTTCAAGGAGTTGACTACGATGAGACTTTCTCACCTGTAGCGATGCTTAAGTCTGTCCGAATCATGTTAGCAACTGCCGCATTTTATGATTATGAAATCTGGCAAATGGATGTCAAAACTGCATTCCTAAATGGATATCTCAAAGAAGAGTTGTATATGATGCAACCAGAAGGTTTTGTCGATCCAAAAGGTGCTGACAAAGTATGCAAGCTCCAGCGATCCATCTATGGACTGGTGCAAGCATCTCGGAGTTGGAATATACGCTTTGGTGAGGTGATCAAAGCATATGGTTTTATACAGACTTTTGGAGAAGCCTGTATTTACAAGAAAGTGAGTGGGAGCTCTGTAGCATTTCTAATATTATATGTAGATGACATATTGTTGATAGGAAATGATATAGAATTTCTGGATAGCATAAAAGGATACTTGAATAAAAGTTTTTCGATGAAAAACCTCGGAGAAGCTGCTTACATATTAGGCATCAAAATCTATAGAGATAGATCAGGACGCTTAATTGGACTTTCACAAAGCACATACCTTGATAAGATTTTGAAGAAGTTCAAAATGGATCAGTCAAAGAAAGGGTTCTTGCCTGGTTTACAAGGTATAAAGTTGAGTAAGACTCAATGCCCGACCACTGCAGAAGATAGAGAGAAAATGAAAGTCATTCCCTATGCCTCAGCCATAGGATCTATCATGTATGCAATGCTGTGTACCAGGCCTGATGTGTGCCTTGCTATAAGTCTAGCAGGGAGGTACCAAAGTAATCCAGGAGTGGATCACTGGACAGCGGTCAAAAACATCCTAAAGTATCTGAAAAGAACAAAGGATATGTTTCTCGTGTATGGAGGTGACAAAGAGCTCGTCGTAAACGGTTACGTCGATTCTAGCTTTGACACTGATCCGGACGACTCAAAGTCACAAACCGGATATGTATTTTTATTGAACGGTGGAGCTGTCAGTTGGTGCAGTTCCAAGCAGAGCGTCGTGGCGGGATCTACGTGTGAAGCGGAATACATAACTGCTTCAGAAGCAGCGAATGAAGGAGTCTGGATGAAGGAGTTCATATCCGATCTAGGTGTAATACCTAGTGCATTGGGTCCAATAAAAATCTTTTGTGACAACACTGGAGCCATAGCCTTGGCAAAGGAATCCAGGTTTCACAAGAGAACAAAGCACATCAAAAGACGCTTCAATTCCATCCGCGATCTAGTCAAGGAGGGAGACATAGAGATTAGCAAAATACATACGGATCTGAATGTTGTAGACCCGTTGACTAAGCCTCTTCCACGGGCAAAACATGATCAGCACCAGGACTCCATGGGTGTGAGGATCATCACTTTGTAATCTAGATTATTGACTCTAGTTCAAGTGGGAGACTGAAGGAAATATGCCCTAGAGGCAATAATAAAGATGTTATTTGTATTTCCTTATATCATGATAAATGTATTTTATTCATGCTAGAATTGTATTAACCGAAAACTTAGTACATGTGTGAATACATAGACAAAACAGTATGTCCCTAGTATGCCTCTACTAGACTAGCTCATTGATCAAAGATGGTTATGTTTCCTAGCCATAGACATGAGTTGTCATTTGGTCAACGGGATCACATCATTAGGAGAATGATGTGATGGACAAGACCCATCCGTTAGCATAGCACTATGATCGTTTAGTTTTACTGCTATTGCTTTCTTCATGACTTATACATGTTCCTATGACTATGAGATTATGCAACTCCCGAATACCGTAGGAACACCTTGTGTGCTATCAAACGTCACAACGTAACTGGGTGATCATAAAGATGCTCTACAGGTGTCTCCGAAAGTATTCGTGGTGTTGGCATAGATCAAGATTAGGATTTGTCACTCCGAGTGTCGGAGAGGTATCTCTGGGCCCTCTCGGTAACACACATCACAATAAGCCTTGCAAGCAAAAGACTAATGAGTTAGTCACGAGATGATGAGTTACAGAACGAGTAAAGAGACTTGCCAGTAACGAGATTGAACTAGGTATAGAGATACCGACGATCGAATCTCGGGCAAGTAACATACCGTTGACAAAAGGAACAACGTATGTTGTTATGCGGTTCTGACCGATAATAGATCTTCGTAGAATATGTAGGAGCCAATATGAACATCCAGGTTCCGCTATTGGTTATTGACCGGAGATGAGTCTCGGTCATGTCTACATAGTTCTCGAACCCGTAGGGTCCGCACGCTTAACGTTTGATGACGATCGATATTATGAGTTTATGAGTATTGATGTACCGAAGGTAGTTCGGAGTCCCGGATGAGATCACGGACATGACGAGGAGTCTCTAAATGTCCGAGACATAAAGATTGATATATTGGACGACTATATTCGGACACCGGAAGTGTTCCGGGAAAGTTTCGGATTTATCGGGATTGCCGGAGGGGGTTACCGGAACCCCCTACGAGAGGGGATGGTCCATAGTGGGCCTAAAGGGAAAGAGAGAGGCAGCCCATAGGGCTGGCCGGCGCCCCCACCTAGGGTTCCTAGTTGGACTAGGATTGGGGGGGGGGCGCCACCTCTCCTATTCCTTTCCCTCTTCTTTCTTTTGGTGAATCCTACTAGGAATAGGATTGCAATCCTATTCCTAGTAGGACTCCTTCCCTAGCCGCACCACGAGAAGTTGGCCGGCCTCCCTCCCTTGCGCCTTTATATACGGGGGCAGGGGGGCACCCAAAGACACACAAGTTGAATTGTTTTAGCCGTGTGCGGTGCCCCCCTCCACAGAAACACACCTCGGTCATGCCGTCGCGGAGCTTAGGCGAAGCCCTGCGCCGGTGAATACATCATATCCGTCACCACGCCGTCGTGCTGACGAAACTCTCCCGTGAAGCTCAACTGGATCAAGAGCTCGTGGGACGTCATCAAGCTGAATGTGTGCTGAACGCGGAGGTGTCGTACGTTCGGTGCTTGATCGGTTGGATCGCGAAGAAGTTCGACAACAACAACCGCGTCGCTTGACGCTTCCGCTCCCGGTCTACAAGGGTACGTAGACACGCTCTTCCCTCTCGTTGCTATACATCTGGTAGATAGATCTTGCGTGATCATAGGAAAATTTTAAAATACTACGTTCCCCAACATATATCATATTGCTTGAGTTTATCCCTCTACATCATGTCATCTTGCTTAAGGCGTTACTTTGTTCTTATGAACTTAATACTCTAGATGCATGCTGGATAGCGGTCAATGTGCGGAGTAATAGTAGTAGATGCAGAATCGTTTCGGTCTACTTGTTACGGACGTGATGCCTATATATAATGATCATTCATAGATATTATTATAACTATGCGCTTTTCTATCAATTGCTCGACAGTAATTTGTTCACCCACCGTAGAATTCTGCTATCATGAGAGAAACCACTAGTGAAACCTATGGCCCCCGGGTCTATCTTTATCATATTACTTTCCCGTTAACTTGCCAATTTCTGCCGCCATTATTTATTTGCTTTATTTACTTTCTGTTTCTATACCAAAAATACTATCTTATCATATCCATCAAATCTCACTTTCCTAGGTGACCGTGAAGGGATTGACAACCCCTTATCGCGTTGGCTGCGAAGTTCTTATTTGTTTGTGCAGGTGCGAGGGACTCGCACGTGGTCTCCTACTAGATTGAATCCTTGGTTCTCAAAAACTAAGGGAAATACTTACGCTACTGTGCTGCATCACCCTTTCCTTTTCGAGGGAATACAACGCAATTTCGAGAAATAGCAAGAAGAATTTCTGGTGCCGTTGCCGGGGAGATCTACGCAAAAGTCATATACCAAGTACCTATCACAAATCCTTATCCTTTGCATTACATTATTTGCCTCTCATTTTTCTCTCCCCCACTTCACCCTTGCCGTTTTATTCTTTTTTCCATGTGTCTACCGTTCGCTTGCCTCTTGTTTGCTTGTGTGTTGGATTGCTTGCTTATCACTATGGCTTAAGATAATACCAAATTGTGTGACTTTTCCAATAACAACAATAATGATTTTGTTGGCACGCCTATTGCTCCTATTACCGATGCTGAATCTTGTGAGATCAATGCTGCTCTGTCTAATCTTGTCATGAAAGATCAATTTTCTGGCCTTCCTAGTGAAGATACCGCTACCGATCTAAACAACTGTGTTGATTTGTGCGATATGCAAAAGAAGAGGGATACAAATAATGATATTGTTAAATTGAAGCTATTTCCGTTTTCACTTAGAGATCATGCTAAAAGTTGGTTTTCCTCTTTGCCTAGAAATAGTATTGAATCATGGAATAAGTGCAAAGATGCCTTTATCTCTAAGTATTTTCCTCCCGCTAAGATTATCTCCCTTATAAATGATATTATGAATTTTAAGCAACTAGACCATGAGCATGTTGCACAAGCCTGGGAGAGAATGAAATTAATGATACGTAATTGCCCTACTCATGGTTTGAACTTATGGATGATTATACAAAACTTTTATGATGGCTTGAATTTTGCTTCTAGAAATCTTTTAGATTTGGCCACGGTGGGCACTTTTATGGAAGTCACTCTAGGAGAAGATACCAAACTCCTAGATAATATTATGGTTAACTACTCTCAATGGCACACCGAAAGATCTACTAGTAAAAAAGTGCATGCTATTGAAGAGATTAGTGTTTTGAGTGGAAAGATGAATGAACTCATGAAATTATTTGCTGCTAAGAGTGATTCTTCTGATCCTAATGATATGCCTTTATCCATGTTGATTGAAAATAATAATGAATCTTTGGATGTGAATTTTGTTGGTAGGAATAATTTTGGTAACAATGCTTATAGAGGAAACTTTAATTCTAGGCCTTTTCCTAGTAATTCCTCTAATAATTATGGTAATTCCTACAATAACTCTTATGGAAATTTTGGTAGGATGCCCTCTGAATTCGAGACTTGTGTTAAAGAGTTTATGAATTCGCAAAAGAATTTCAATGCCTTACTTGAAGAAAAATCCCATAAGATTGATGAGTTGGCTAGAAACATGGATAGAATTACTCTTGATGTTGATTCTTTGAAACTTAGATCTATTCCACCTAAGCATGATATCAATGAGTCTCTCAAAGCCAAGAGAATTTCCATTGATGAGTGCAAAGAAAGAACCGCTAGGATGCGTGCTAAAAGAGATTTCTTTATGAAAGCGTGTTCTTCTAATTATCATGAAAATAAAGATGAAGATCTGAAAGTGATTGATGTGTCTCGTATTAAATCCTTGTTTTCTAGTATGAATCTTGATAAAGATGTGATTGGAGATGAGTCTACTTTAGTTAAAAGGCGTCCCAATGATTTGGAGTTTTTAGAACTTGATGCTAAAATTGTTAAAAGTGGGATTGAGGAGATCAAAACTTTGCATAGCGATGAACCCACTATCTTGGATTTCAAGGGATTTAATTATGATAATTGCTCTTTACTAGATTGTATTTCCTTGTTGCAATCCATTCTAAATTCTCCGCATGCTTATAGTCAAAATAAGGCTTTTACCAAACACATAGTTAATGCTTTAATGCAATCTTATGAAGAAAAACTTGAATTAGAAGTTTCTATCCCTAGAAAGATTTATGATGAGTGGGAACCTACTATTAAAATTAAAACTAAAGATCATGAATGCTTTGCTTTGTGTGATTTGGGTGCAAGTGTTTCTACAATTCCAAAAACTTTGTGTGATTTGTTAGGTTTCCATGAACTTGATGATTGTTCTTTAAATTTGCATCTTGGGGATTCTACCATTAAGAAACCTATGGTAAGGATTAATGATGTTCTTATTGTTGCCAATAGGAATTATGTGCCCGTAGATTTCATTGTTCTCGATATAGATTGCAACCCTTCATGTCCTATTATTCTTGGTAGACCTTTCCTTAGAACGATTGGTGCAATTATTGATATGAAGGAAGGAAATATTATATTCCAATTTCCGTTAAGGAAAGGTATGGAACACTTTCCTAGAAATAAAATCAAATTACCTTATGAATCTATTATGAGAGCCACTAATGGATTGCCTACCAAAGATGGCAATACCTAGATCTATTCTTGTATCATGCCTAGCTAGGGCGTTAAACGATAGCGCTTGTTGGGAGGCAACCCAATTTTATTTTCTTTGTTTTTGCTTCTGTTTAGGAATAAATATTGCATCTAGCTTCTGTTTAGATGTGGTTTTGTGTTTTAGTTAGTGTTTGTGCCAAGTAGAACCTTTGGGAAGACTTGTATGAAGTTTATATGATCATGCTCTATAAAACAGAAACTTTAGCGCTCACGAGATTGGTTGTCATTTTTTTACTGGAGAGTGATTTTTAGTTGATTATTTTTGCAGATGATTAATAGACAAATTCCTCACGTCCACCAATTTATTTCAATTTTTTTAGAGTTACAGAAGTATTCGAAAGTTACAGATTACTACAGACTGTTCTGTTTTTGACAGATTCTGTTTTTCGTGTGTTGTTTGCTTATTTTAATGAATCTATGAGTAGTATCGGGGGGTATGAATCATGGATAAGTTGGAATGTAGTAGGTTTAACACCAATATAAACAAATAATGAGTTCATTACAGTACCTTTGAGTGGTGGTTTGTTTTCTTATACTAACGGAGCTCACGAGATTTTTGGCTAAGTTTTGTGTTGTGAAGTTTTCAAGTTTTGAGTATGGATTTGATGGACTATGGAACAAAGAGTGGCAAGAGCCTAAGCTTGGGGATTCGCAAGGCACCCCAAGGTAAAATTCAAGGACAACCAAAATCCTAAGCTTGGGGATGCCCCGAGAAGGCATCCCCTCTTTCGTCTTCATCTATTGGTAACTTTACTAGGGACTATATTTTTATTCAGCACATGATATGTGTTTTGCTTGGAGTGTCATGTATGATTTGAGTCTTTTCTTTTTAGTTTGCCACAATCATCCTTTCTGGACACACCTTTTGAGAGAGATAATTATGGTTTAGAATTTCTTGGAATACTCTATGTGCTTCACTTATATCTTTTGAGCTAGATAGTTTTGCTCTAGTGCTTCACTTATATCTTTTAGAGCACGGTGGTGGTTTTATTTTGTAGAAATTATTGATCTCTCGTGCTTCACTTATATCTATTTGATAGTCTTTTAGAACAGCATGGTAATGTGCTTTGGTTATAAAACTAGTCCTAATATGATAAGCATCCAAGATAAGTAGTAAAAACTTTCATACAAGTGCATTGAATATTATGAGAATTTGATACTTGACGATTGTTTTGAGATATGAGGATGATGATATTAGAGTCATGCTAGGAGAGTAATTGTGAATTTTAGAAACACTTGTGTTAAAGTTTGTGATTCCCATAGCATGCACGTATGGTGAGCCGTTATGTGAAGAAGTTGGAGCATGATTTATTTATTGAGTGTCATCCTTTGTGTGGAGGTCGGGATCACGCGATGGTTAACTCCTACCAACCCTTCCCCTAGGAGCATGCGTTGAATACTTTGTTTTGACAACTCATAGATTTTTGCAATAAGTATATGAGTTCTTTATGAATAATGTTGAGTCCATGGATTATACGCACTCTCACCCTTCCACCATTGCTAGCCTCTCTTGTACCGCGCAACTTTTGCCGGTACCATACACCCACCATACACCTTCCTCAAAACAGCCACCATACCTACATATCATGGAATTTCTATAGCCATTCCGAGATATATTGCCATGCAATTTTCCACTGTTCCGTTCATATGACACGCTTCATATTGTCATATTGCCATGCATGATCATGTAGTTGACATCGTATTTGTGGCAAGGCCACCATTAACAATTCATTCATACATGTCACTCTTGATTCATTTCCCGGTACACCGCCAGAGGCATTCACATAGAGTCATATTTTGTTCTAGCTTCGAGTTGTAATCTTTGAGTTGTAAGTAAATAAAAGTGTAATGATCTTCATTATTAGAGCATTGTCCTCTGTGAGGAAAAAAAGAGAGAAAGGCCAAATAAAAAAAGAGATGGCCCAAAAAAAGAGGGGGGCTAAAAAAAGAGAAGCCCCTCCAAAAAAAGAGAGAGAAGGGACAATGCTACTATCCTTTCCACACTTGTGCTTCAAAGTAGCACCATAATATTCATGATAGAGAGTCCCTTGTTTGTCACTTTCATATACTAGTGGGAATTTTCATTATAGAACTTGGCTTGTATATTCCAATGATGGGCTTCCTCAAATGCCCTAGGTCTTCGTGAGCAAGCAAGTTGGATGCACACCCACTTAGTTTCTTTTGTTGAGCTTTCATACACTTATAGCTCTAGTGCATCCGTTGCATGGAAATCCCTTCTCACTCACATTGATATCTATTGATGGGCATCTACATAGCCCATTAATACGCCTAGTTGATGTGAGACTATCTTCTTCTTTTGTCTTCTCCACAACCACCACTCTATTCCACCTATAAAGCTATATCCATGGCTCACGCTCATGTATTGCGTGAAAGTTGAAAGGTTTGAAAAAATTTGAGTATGAAACAATTGCTTGGCTGAAACCGGGGTTGTGCATGATTTAAATATTTTGTGTGATGAAGAGGGAGCATAGCCACACTATATGATTTTATAGGGATAACTTTCTTTGGCCATGTTATTTTGAGAAGACATGATTGCTTTGTCAGTATGCTTGAAGTATTATTATTCTTATGTCAATATAGACTTTCTTGGATCTTTCGGATCGGAACATTCATGCCACAATAAAGAGAATTACATTGAGAATTATGTTGGTTAGTATTCCACATCAAAAATTCCGTTTTTATCATTTACCTACTCGAGGACGAGCAGGAATTAAGCTTGGGGATGCTTGATACGTCTCCAACGTATCTATAATTTTTTATTGTTCCATGCTATTACATATTCTGTTTTGGATGTTTAATGGGCTTTATTATACACTTTTATATTATTTTTGGGACTAACCTACTAACCCAAGGCCTAGTGCAAATTGCTTTTTTTTTGCCTATTTCAGTGTTTCACAGAAAAGGAATATCAAACGGAGTCCAAACGGAGTGAAACCTTCGGGAGAGTTATTTTTGGAGTCGTATCAACACAGAAGACTTGGAGTACACGCGAGGGAACAAGAGAGGCGGCCACGAGGGCAGGGGGCGTGCCCAGGGGGTAGGTGCACCCCCACCCTCGTGGGCCCCCTCTGGCTCCCCTGGTGCCCTTCTTCCTCCTATATATATATCCACATACCCTGAAAATATCGAGGCAACAAACGAAACCCTAATTCCACCACCGCCACCTTCTGTTCCCGTCAGATCCCATCTTGGGGCCTGTTCTGGAGCTCCGTCGGAGGGGGGATCGATCACGGAGTGCTTCTACATCAACACCATAGCCTCACCAATGAGTTGTGAGTAGTTTACCACAGACCTACGGGTCCATAGTTATTAGCTAGATGGCTTCTTCTCTCTCTTTGGATCTCAATACAAAGTTCTCCTCGATCTTCGAGGAGATCTATTCGATGTAATCTTTTTGTGGTGCGTTTGTTGAGATCCGATGAATTGTGGGTTTATGATCAAGATTATCTATCAACAATATTTGATTCTTTTCTGAAATCTTTTATGTATGATTATAATATCCTTGCAAGTATTTTCGAATTATTGGTTTGGTTTGGCCTACTAGATCTATAGTTCCTGCAAAGGGAGAAGTGCTTGGCTTTGGGTTCAATCTTGCGGTGTCCTTTCCTAGTGAGAATAGGGGCAGCAAGGCACATATTGTATTGTTGCCATCGAGGATAAAAAGATGGGGTTTATATCATATTGCTTGAGTTTATCCCTCTACATCATGTCATCTTGCTTAAGGCATTACTCTGTTCTTATGAACTTAATACTCTAGATGCATGCTGGATAGCGGTCGATGTGTGGAGTAATAGTAGTAGATGCAGAATCGTTTCGGTCTACTTGTTACGGACGTGATGCCTATATATAATGATCATGCCTAGATATTCTCATAACTATGCGCTTTTCTATCAATTGCTCGACAGTAATTTGTTCACCCACCGTAGAATTCTGCTATCATGAGAGAAGCCACTAGTGAAACCTATGGCCCGGGTCTATCTTTATCATATTACTTTCCCGTCAACTTGCCAATTTCTGCCGCCGTTATTTATTTGCTGTTTTTACTTTCTCTTTCTATACCAAAAATACCAAAAATACTATCTTATCATATATACCAGATCTCACTTTCGCAAGTGATCGTGAAGGGATTGACAACCCCTTATCGCATTGGCTGCGAAGTTCTTATTTGTTTGTGCAGGTGCGAGGGACTCGCGCGTGGTCTCCTACTGGATTGATACCTTGGTTCTCAAAAACTGAGGGAAATACTTACGCTACTGTCCTGCATCACCCTTTCCTCTTCGAGGGAATACAACACAAGCTCGAGAAGTAGCAAGGGGCACCGCACACGGCTAAGAGATCAATGATCAACTTGTGTGTTCTAGGGTGCCCCCTTGCCCCCGTATATAAAGGAGCAAGGGGAGGAGGCCGGCCGGCCCTATAGGGCGCGCCAAGGAGTAGGTTTCCTACTCCTAGTAGGAGTAGGAATCCCTCTTTCGTATTTCCACTAGGAGTAGGAAAGGAAGAAGGAAGGGAGAAGGAATGAGAGGGAGAGGGAGGGGGAAAGAGGGGCCGTGCCCCCCTCCCCTAGTCCAATTCGGACGCCCCATGGGAGGGGGCGCGCCACCTCCTGGGCTGTTGCCCTCTCTCTTTCCCAAAGCCCACCAAGGCCCAATAGTTCCCCCGGGGGTTCCGATAACCCCCGGGCACTCCGATAAATATCTGGTGACCCCCGGAACTCATCCGGTGTCCGAATATAGTCGTCCAATATATCAATCTTTATGTCTCGGACATTCCGAGACTCCTCGTCATGTCCGTGATCTCATCCCGGATTCTGAACTACCTTCGGTACATCAAAACTCATAAACTGATAATACCGATCGTCACCGAAGGTTAAGCGTGCGGACCCTATGGGTTTGAGAACTATGTAGACATGACCGAGACTCATCTTTGGTCAATAACCAATAGCAGAACCTGGATGCTCATATTGGTTCCTACATATTCTACAAAGATCTTTATCAGTCAAACCGCATAACAACATACGTTCTTCCCTTTGTCATCGCTATGTTACTTGCCCGAGATTTGATCGTCAGTATCATCATACCTAGTTCAATATTGTTGCCAGCAAGTCTCTTTACTCGTTCTGTAATTCATCATCTCGTGACTAACTCATTAGTCATTTGCTTGCAAGGCTTATAGTGATGTGCATTACCGAGAGGGCCCAGAGATACCTCTCCGACACTCGGAGTGACAAATTCTATTCTTGATCAATGCCAACACCACAAACACCTTCGGAGACACCTCTAGAGCATCTTTATAATCACCCAGTTATGTTTTGACATTTGATAGCACACAAGGTGTTCCTCCGGTATTCGGGAGTTGCATAATCTCATAGTCATAGGAACATGTGTAAGTCATGAAGAAAGCAATAGCAGTAAAATTAAAATATCAAGTGCTAAGCTAACGGAATGGGTCAAGTCAATCACATCATTCACTAATGATGTGATCCTGTTAATCAAATGACAACTCATGTCTATGGCTAGGAAACGTAACCATCTTTTATTCAACGAGCTAGTCAAGTAGAGGAATACTAGTGACACTTTGTTAGTCTATGTATTCACACATGTACTATGTTTCCGGTTAATACAATTCTAGCATGAATAATAAACATTTATCATGATATAAGGAAATATAAATAACAACTTTATTATTGCCTCTAGGGCATATTTCCTTCAGTCTCCCACTTGCACTAGAGTCAATAATCTAGATTACACAGTAATGATTCTGACACCCATGGAGTCTTGGTGCTGATCATGTTTTGCTCGTGAGAGAAGCTTTGTCAACGGGTCTGCAACATTCAGATCCATATGTATCTTGCAAATCTATATGTCTCCCTCCTTGACTTGATCGCGGATGGAATTGAAGCGTCTCTTGATGTGCTTGGTTCTCTCGTGAAATCTGGATTCCTTTGCCAAGGCAATTGCACCAGTATTGTCACAAAAGATTTTCATTCGATCCGATGCACTGGGTATGACACCTAGATCGGATATGAACTCCTTCTTCCAGACTCCTTCATTTGCTGCTTCCGAAGCAGCTATGTACTCCGCTTCACATGTAGATCTCGCCATGACGCTTTGCTTAGAACTGCACCAACTGACAGCTCCACCGTTCAATAAAAACATGTATCCGGTTTGTCACTTAGAGTCATCCGGATCAATGTCAAAGCTTGCATCGATGTAACCATTTATGACGAGCTCTTTGTCACCTCCATAAACGAGAAACATATCCTTAGTCCTTTTCAGGTATTTCAGGATGTTCTTGACCGCTGTCCACTGATCCACTCCTGGATTAATTTGGTACCTCCCTGCTAAACTAATAGCAAGGCACACATCAGGTCTGGTACACAGCATTGCATACATGATAGAGCCTATGGGTGAAGCATAGGGAACACCTTTCATTTTCTCTCTATCTTTTGCAGTGGTCAGGCATTGAGTCTTACTCAACTTCACACCTTGTAACATAGGCAAGAACCCTTTCTTCGACTGATCCATTTTGAACTTCTTCAAAACTTTATCAAGGTATGTGCTTTGTGAAAGTCCAATTAAGCGTTTTGATCTATCTCTATAGATATTGATGCCTAATATATAAGCAGCTTCACTAAGGTCTTTCATTGAAAAATTCTTATTCAAGTATCCTTTTATGCTATCCAGAAATTCTATATCATTTCCAATCAATAATATGTCATCCACATATAATATCAGAAACGCTATAGAGCTCCCACTCAGTTTCTTGTAAATACAGGCTTCTCCAAAAGTCTGTATAAAACTACATGCTTTGATCACCACATCAAAGCGTATATTCCAACTCCGAGATGCTTGCACCAGTCCATAGATGGATCGCTGGAGCTAGCACACTTTGTTAGCACCATTAGGATCGACAAAACCTTCTGGTTGCATCATATACAACTCCTCTTTGAGGTATCAATGCAGTTTTGACATCCATTTGCCAGATTTCATAATCATAAAATGCGGCAATTACTAACATGATTCGAACAGACTTAAGCATCGCTACGGGTGAGAAAGTCTCATCGTAGTCAACTCCTTGAACTTGTCGATAACCCTTTACAATAAGTCGAGCTTTGTAGACAGTAATATTACCGTCGGCGTCGGTCTTCCTCTTGAAGATCCATTTATTTTCAATGGCTTGCCGATCATCGGGCAAGTCAACCAAAGTCCATACTTTGTTCTCATACATGGATCCCATCTCAGATTTCATGGCCTCAAGCCATTTTGCGGAATCTGGGCTCATCATCGCCTCCTCATAGTTCGTAGGTTCATCATGGTCTAGTAACATGACTTCCAAAACTGGGTTGCCGTACCACTCTGGTGCGGAACGTACTCTGGTTGACCTACGAGGTTCAGTAGTAACTTGATCCGAAGTTTCATGATGAAAATCATTAGCTTCCTCACTAATTGGTGTAGGAATCACTGGAACTAGTTTCTGTGATGTACTACTTTCCAATTCGGGAGAAGGCACAATTACCTCATCAAGTTCTACTTTCCTCCCACTCACTTCTTTCGAGAGAAACTCCTTCTCTAGAAAGGATCCATTCTTAGCAACGAATATCTTGCCTTCGGATCTGTGATAGAAGGTGTACCCAACAGTTTCCTTTGGGTATCCTATGAAGACACATTTCTCCGACTTGGGTTCGAGCTTATCAGGTTGAAGCTTTTTCACATAAGCATCGCAGCCCCAAACTTTAAGAAACGACAACTTTGGTTTCTTGCCAAACCACAGTTCATAAGGCGTCGTCTCAACGAATTTAGATGGTGCCCTATTTAACGTGAATGCAGCTGTCTCTAAAGCATAACCCCAAAACGATAGTGGTAAATTGGTAAGAGACATCATAGATCGCACCATATCTAATAAAGTACGGTTACGACAGTCAGACACACCATTACATTGTGGTGTTCCGGGTGGCGTGAGTTGTGAAACTATTCCACACTGTTTCAAATGAAGACCAAACTCGTAACTCAAATATTCGCCTCCATGATCAGATCGTAGAAATTTTATTTTCTTGTTATGACGATTCTCTACTTCACTCTGAAATTCTTTGAACTTTTCAAATGTTTCAGACTTGTGCTTCATCAAGTAGATATACCCATATATGCTCAAATCATCAGCGAAGGTCAGAAAATAACAATACCCACCGCGAGCCTCAACACTCATTGGTCCACATACATCAGTATGTATGATTTCCAAAAAATCAGTTGCTCGCTCATTGTTCCAAAGAACGGAGTCTTAGTCATCTTGCCCATGAGGCATGGTTTGCAAGTACCAAGTGATTCATAATCAAGTGATTCCAAAAGTCCATCAGTATGGAGTTTCTTCATGCGCTTTACACCAATATGACCTAAACGGTAGTGCCACAAATAAGTTTCACTATCATCATTAACCTTGCATCTTTTGGCTTCAATATTATGAATATGTGTATCACCACGATCGAGATCCAACAAGAATAGACCACTCTTCAAGGGTGCATGACCATAAAAGATATTACTCATATAAATAGAACAACCATTATTCTCTGATTTAAATTAATAACTGTCTCGCAACAAATAAGATCCAGATATAATGTTCATGCTCAACGCTGGCACCAAATAACAATTATTTAGGTCTAATACTAATCCCAACGGTATATGTAGAGGTAGCGTGCCGATGGAGATCACATCGACTTTGGAACCATTTCCCACGCGCATCGTCACCTCGTCCTTAGCTAATCTTCGTTTAATCCATAGCCCCTGTTTCGAGTTACAAATATTAGCAACCGAACCAGTATCAAATACTCAGGTGCTACTACGAGCATTAGTAAGGTACACATCAATAACATGTATATCAAATATACCTTTGTTCACTTTGCCATCCTTCTTATCCGCCAAATACTTGGGGCAGTTCCGCTTCCAGTGTCCAGTCCCTTAGCAGTAGAAGCACTCAGTTTTAGGCTTGGCTCCAGATTTGGGTTTCTTCGTGGGAGTAGCAACTGTCTTGCAATTTTTCTTGAAGTTCCCCTTCTTTCCCTTGCCATTTTTCTTGAAACTAGTGGTCTTGTTAACCACCAACACTTGATGCTCCTTTTTGATTTCTACCTCCGCAGCTTTGAGCATAGAGCTCGAGAATTGTCTTCTGCATCCCTTACATGTTATAGTTCATCACGAAGCCTTTATAGCTTGGTGGCAGTGATTGAAGAACTCTATCAATAACACTATCTTCGTCAACTTTGCATCCAAGTTGAGTCATATGATTGTAATACCCAGACATTCTGAGCAAGTGTTCACTGATAGAACTCCACCATCTTACAGCTGTACAACTTACTGGAAATCTCATATTTCTCAATCCGGGCATTTGCTTGAAATATTAACTTCAACTCCTGGAACATCTCATATGCTCCATGACATTCAAAAAGTCGTTGAAGTCCCGGTTCTAAGCCGTAAAGCATGGCACACTGAACTATTGTGTAGTCATCAGAACGAGCTTGCCAGACGTTCATAACGTCCGGGGTTGCTCCTGCAGCAGGCCTGTCACCTAGCGGTGCTTCCAGGACATAATTCTTCTATGCAACAATGAGGATAACTCAACGGAACAACAACACGGGCCATCTATCTACAATAACATAGACACGCAAAAAACTATCAGGTACTAAGCTCATGATAAATTAAAGTTCAATTTAATCAAATTACTTAAGAACTCCCACTTAGACTGGCATCCCTCTAATCATCTAAGTGATCACGTGATCCATATCAACTAAACCATGTCCGGTCATCATGTGAGATGGAGTAGTTTTCAATGGTGAACATCTTATGTTGATCATATCTACCATATGATTCACGCTCGACCGTTCGGTCTCTAGTGTTCCGAGGCCATATCTGCATATGCTAGGCTCGTCAAGTTTAACCCGAGTATTCTGCGTGTGCAAAACTGGCTTGTACCCGTTGTATGTGAACGTAGAGCTTATCACACCCGATCATCACGTGGTGTCTCGGCACGACAAACTTTCGCAACGGTGCATACTCAGGGAGAACACTTATATCTTGAAATTTAGTGAGATATTGTCTTATAGTGCTACCGTCGTTCTAAGCAAAATAAGATGCATAAAAGATAAACATCACATGCAACCAATATAAGTGATATGATATGACCATCATCATCTTGTGCCTTTGTTCTTCATCTCCAAAGCATCGTCATGATCACCATCGTCACCGGCGCGACACCTTGATCTCCATCGTAGCATCGTTGTCGTCTCGCCAACTATTGCTTCTACGACTATCGCTACCGCTTAGTGATAAAGTAAAACAATTACATGGCGATTGCATTTCATACAATAAAGCGACAACCATATGGCTCCAGCCAGTTGCCGATAACTCTGTTGCAAAACATGATCATCTCATACAATAAAATTTAGCATCATGTTTTGACCATATCACATCACAACATGCCCTGCAAAAAAACAAGTTATACGTCCTCTACTTTGTTGTTGCAAGTTTTACGTGGCTGCTACGGGCTGAGCAAGAACCGTTCTTACCTACGTATCAAAAACCACAATGATATTACATCAAGTATATGATGTTTTAAGCTTCACGAGGACCGGGCGTAGCCACACTCGACTCAACTAAAGTTGGAGAAACTGACACCCGCCAGCCACTTGTGTGCGAAGCACGTCGGTAGAACCAGTCTCGCGTAAGCGTACGCGTAATGTTGGCCCGGGTCGCTTCATCCAACAATACCGCCAAATCAAAATATGACATGCTAGTAAGCAGTATGACTAGTATCGCCCACAACTCACTTGTGTTCTACTCGTGCATATAACATCTACGCATAAACCTGGCTCATGATGCCACTGTTGGGAAACATAGTAATTTAAAAAAAAATCCTACGCACACGCAAGATCATGGTGATGTATAGCAACGAGAGGGAAGAGTGTCATCCACATACCCTCGTAGACCGTAAGCGGAAGCGTTATGATAACGCGGTTGATGTAGTCGTATGTCTTCACGATCGACCGATCCTAGTACCGAATGTACGGCACCTCCGCGATCTGCACATGTTCAGCTCGGTGACGTCCCACGAACTCACGATCCAGTAGAGCTTCGAGGGAGAGTTCCGTCAGCACGACGGCATGATGACGGTGATGAAGAAGTTACGAACGCGGGGCTTTGCCTAAGCACCGCTATGATATGACCGAGGTGGATTATGGTGGAGGGGGGCATCGCACACGGCTAAGAGATCAATGCTTAACTTGTGTGTTCTAGGGTGCCCCCTTGCCCCCGTATATAAAGGAGCAAGGGGAGGAGGCCGACCGGCCCTATAGGGCGCGCCAAGGAGTAGGTTTCCTACTCCTAGTAGGAGTAGGAATCCCTCTTTCCTATTCCTACTAGGACTAGGAAAGGAAGAAGGAAGGGAGAAGGAAAGAGAGGGAGAGGGAGAGGGAAAGAGGGGCCGCGTCCCCCTCCCTAGTCCAATTCGGACTCCCCATGGGAGGGGGCGCACCACCTCCTGGGCTGATGCCCTCTCTCTTTCCCAAAGCCCACCAAGGCCCAATAGTTCCCCCGGGGGTTCCGATAACCCCTCTGCACTCCGATAAATATCCGGTGACCCACGGAACTCATGCGGTGTCCGAATATAGTCGTCCAATATATCAATCTTTATGTCTCGGACATTCCGAGACTCCTCGTCATGTTCGTGATCTCATCCGGGACTCCGAACTACCTTCGGTACATCAAAACTCATAATACCGATCGTCACCGAACGTTAAGCGTGCGAACCCTACGGGTTCGAGAACAATGTAGACATTACCGAGACTCATCTCTGGTCAATAACCAATAGCGGAACCTGGATGCTCATATTGGTTCCTACATATTATACGAAGATCTTTATTGGTCAAACCGCATAACAACATACGTTGTTCCCTTTGTCATCGGTATGTTACTTGCCCGAGATTCGATCACCGGTATCATCATACCTAGTTCAATCTCGTTGCCAGCAAGTCTCTTTACTTGTTCCGTAATGCATCATCTCGTGACTAACTCATTAGTCATTTGCTTGCAAGGCTTATAGTGATGTGCATTACCGAGAGGGCCTAGAGATACCTCTCCGACACTCGGAGTGACAAATCCTATTCTTGATCTATGCCAACACCACAAACACCTTCGGAGACACCTGTAGAGCATCTTTATAATCACCCAGTTACGTTGTGACATTTGATAGCACACAAGGTGTTCCTCCGGTATTCGGGAGTTGCATAATATCATAGTCATAGGAACATGTATAAGTCATGAAGAAAGCAATAGCAGTAAAACTAAACGACCAAGTGCTAAGCTAACGGAATGGGTCAAGTCAATCACATCATTCACTAATGATGTGATCGCGTTAATCAAATGACAACTCATGCCTATGTCTAGGAAACTTAACCATCTTTGATTCAACGAGCTAGTCAAGTAGAGGAATACTAGTGACGGTTTGTTTGTCTATGTATTCACACATGTACTATGTTTCCAGTTAATACAATTCTAGCATGAATAATAAACATTTATCATGATATAAGGAAGTATAAATAACGACTTTATAATTGCCTCTAAGGCATATTTCCTTCAGCTTCGTCTCCAGCATCTGTTTTATTTCATGGTTCCAGGGGCCGACTGCCGAGAAGTTTCTACCCGCCTGATTGATCATCTGGACCACCTTTGAACTATCCAACTCCACATGTACATATTGAGCCCCAAACTCCTCGGTAACCTGTAGCGCTCTTCTGCATGCAAGAATTTTTGCAGCTTCTAGATCCATAATACTCGGAAAGTGGTGGCATACTCCAGCCAAAAACGCCACGTTGTGATCCCTGAGCACATCGCCTGCTCCTGCCTTGTCACCAATTCTAGACACAGTTCCATCAGCGTTGATCTTCACCCACCCTCCTATGGTACAGTCCACTTCTGAATCGCCTTCTGCTCCCGCGCGTACACCTTTGGCTGATGTGTGTTGGTCCACTCTACCATGTGACAGCAAACTGCTTCCATGATTGCATGTGGCGACTCTATCTTCCTCCCATCCCTTGTTGCGTTCCTCGCAAGCCATAAGCCATATGTTGCCTAGATCATTGATTCCTTCTTCTCCTGAGAAACACCGGAGAACCATCCTAAAAGCCATCGAGCTAGCGCTCTCTGGGTATCCATCTCACACGATGGGGCCGCCACCGCCATACCTTTTTCCGAGCGCAAAAGCTGCCAAAACTAGACTGAATGTTGACATGCCCAGAAGCGATGCAAAATAGTTTCTTCTCTGCCACATGAAACACAAAAACTCCCATTTTGATCCGCCTCCGGTGAAGCTCCGCTCCCATAGCTAATCCATTTCTAATTGTGCGCCATGTATGTATCTTCGCCTTTGGTAGCGCACTCGTATCCCACAAAGCGTTGTAGCCCTTGTGACTCTGAACAGAATTTGAAGCCTCTTGTTGTCCCGTCCTCGCCTTTCTCTTAGACATCCAGAGATGATAGGCTGATTTCACATTGAAGATGTCGTTCTTTGTGTAATTCCGCGCAAGGTAATCATCAGAACCTGGACCACCGACAACGATTTGCTTAATATTAGCAACATTCGAATCTGTAAACGTAGCAGCGAGCTTACCGGTATCTCAGCTCCTCCCATTGCTATTCAGAAGGTCTGCCACCTTCGTCAAGCCATGTACGTATACCTGACCCAGTGGTCCGAGGTATCCCTTCCTTGGAATCCAGTTGTCGTGGTGTGCCGATGTTTGCCAGTCTCATCTAGGTGCGTTTGGTTCCTTGGCAAAAAACCTTTTTGCATTGCTAGGCTAGGCTTGCCGTTTGGTAGCGCAAATATTATCCTAGCTTTTGGGGCTGCCTTCCTAGCTGGGCTAGAAAGTCCTCGCTCTGCTGGAAGAGCCGATTTGGCTCGCTCTCGAGGGCAAAGCCAGAACGCGCAAAAAGATCTACACGGAACTCTCTAGATGGATAAGTCTGCTGCAACAAATTCCTACATCTTCGTTCTCCACTCCGACCTCCTCCTCTACTTTCCCCCCGATTTTTCGCATCCCCAACGAAATCCTCCGAAGCCTTCGTATGCTCCGTCGGCTGCAGCGATAAATCAAGGGAGTTGGACCAAGTTCCCCTCCACGATTAGCTGAAGGTGCATCAGATTTGGTAGTGAAAGCCTACATCCACCTTGCTCACGTCTGCTTCCACCTCCATCCACCGTGGTCAGGTCTGTGTCTGCCACCATCTCTTGAATTCTCCTGTGTATGTGTGTGCATTTTTCTTGGCAATTTAGATGGTTGAGGAATTGATTAATACTAGATGCTACAAATCATAAATACTACTTTCTATACTACCCGCCGTCCTATCCAAGGCAGGATTCTTATTGCGTGAGATGCATTTGGGATTAGATTGGTACGGCTAAGATGATGGCAAACTCTAGTATAACTCCACTATGGCGTTGGGGTTGGGAAGGACGTTGTTGTTGGCAGGCACCTAGCTCTTGATTTTCATTTCAAGCCAGACTACAATTGAGTAGCTTATAGGAGTGCATGACAGGAATTGATTTTACTGAATAATGTACGATGCATCTGCATCTGAATCCTTAATTTGGTCTGTACTGATTCATAAGTTATGCATATCTATTTTCTTAAAGAACAGAGCCTCCTCTGTTTTTGTCTTGTGTGCCTGCATCTTATTTTCATTTATATCAACAAAAATTTGTCTATGATAGTCTTGGGCTGTGTATATACTAACGACACTGTGTTGTTTGAGTCATTAATATTTGATCTTCTTTGATCTATTTATAGATGGACGACAATGCACAAATTAACAGAAAAATTGCGTTCTTCAATGCTTTTGTAGTGGCATATTGTTCATTGATCATATATCTAAGCAACTCTTTCACCCTACAAAATACTCACCGTTAGAGAGAAATAAAGAAATAATGCATATTTACGTAAAGTGTATTGCGACGAGGAGAAACACTGCATTGGTGAATTGCGCATGGGAAAATCAGTTTTCTTCAAACTGTGTGATAAATTACGGAGTATGGGTCCACTTAATGATACATGGCATTGTATTGTAGAGGAGCAAGTTGCCATGTTCCTCACTACAGTAGGGCATCATAAGAAAATATCGACATTAGTAAGGTCAGGTGAGATAGTGAGTCGTTACTTCAACAGAGTTTTATTTGCAATTGGGAAACTTGGACCAGATATGCTTAGGCATTGAACACTTGATACACCATCAAAAATTCAAGTCAACCCACGATTTGATCCCTATTTTAAAGTATAGTACAATGTCCATCTAGTTACCCATAAATTTTAAAATAACTTCATAGTCAAGTAGGTATATGACTAATTAATTGTTACTTGGATGTTTAGGACTGTATTGGTGCTATTGATGGTACCCATGTTTTATGTAATGTTCCATCTCGGATAGTCGGCAGATTTTGTGGCAGGAAACCATTCCCTACCCAAAATGTTCTTGCGGCAGTCGACTTTGATTTGTTGTTCACTTATGTTTGTGCGGGCTAGGAGGGTTTGGCACATGATTCACCAGTTTTAAGACATTCTCTTGAGCATCCAAGTGGCCTTAGAGTCCCTGAAGGTAGGTCCCTGTATTTGTTACATATGAACTTATAGAGTGAATGTGTGATTAATTGTTCATAATGTCATGTTAGGTAAATACTATCTTGCGGATGCGGGTTATGAAGCTAGGAGAGGATTCCTACCACCATTCCGTCAAACTCGATATCATTTGCGTGAATGGAGGGGTAATATAGATCTCGCACCCCGAATGAGCTATTCAACTTAAGGCACTCATCCCTTCGCACTACTGTTGAAAGGGCATTTGGAACTTTAAAGAACTGTTTCAAAGTTCTGACAACTAGGCCTTATTATCCCTTTCCTTCAGAAGTTTGAGTCATCATAGCATGTTGTATCCTTCACAACTGGATATTACTAAACGGGGTCCTGATGAACTAGTCTACAGTGAGCAGAACTGGTTTAACCCATATCCAAGATCAGCTAGCCGTGTCCAACGGGATTTACGTGAGGAACAAAGGGATGTGCTTAGAGATAGGGATACCATGGCAGCCAATATGTGGAGAAACAAGCATAATGTTAGACATGGTTGATTTTTTTCAAGCTTTCTATAAAGAATTTGTTGATTCTAAGTTGTATTACCACTTATAAGAACGACTTGTGTGTTTTCTTTCTTCAACTTGTAACCATGATTTCTTTCCCTTGGTACGAGTGCAATGCGATATGCATCTCAGAGGTGTTATTTTGTCTATGAATTATAAAATTTAATTGATGCCACGGGGATATGGCAGGTAACAATGTGGTGTGGCAGCCCCAAGTTGTAGATGAAATGCTGCGTTACTACAAAGAGAAGATTCAGTCTGAGGGAAAACAATTTGTCTCCAAAGAGACACATCATGAGGAGTGCGCAAAACAAATCAATGCAAAGTTTACCACACAAAGGCAAGTTTGTCACAAGTTCCATAAGATGAAAGGTCAGTGGAAGATTGATGACCCACAAGTGTAGGGGATTGTTGGAAATATGCCCTAGAGGCAATAATAAAATGGTTATTATTGTATTTCCTTGTTCATGATAATTGTCTATTGTTCATGCTTTAATTGTATTATTCGGAAACAGTAATGCAAGTGTGAATACTTAGACCATAATGTGTCCCTAGTAAGCCTCTAGTTGACTAGCTCGTTGATCAGCAGATGGTTACGGTTTCGTGACCATGGACATTGGACGTCATTGATAACGGGATCACATCATAAGGAGAATGATGTGATGGACAAGACCCAATCCTAAGCCTAGCACAAGATCGTGTAGTTCGTATGCTAAAGCTTTTCCAATGTCAAGTATCCTTTCCTTAGACCATGAGGTTGTGCAACTCCCGGATACTGTAGGAATGCTTTGGGCGTGCCAAACGTCACAACGTAACTGGGTGACTATAAAGGTACATTACGGGTATCTCCGAAAGCATCTGTTGGGTTGGCATGAACCGAGACTGGGATTTGTCACTCCATATGACGAAGAGGTATCTCTGGGCCCACTCGGTAAGACATCATCATAATGAGCTCAATGTGACTAAGGGGTTGGTCACGGGATGATGTGTTACGGAACGAGTAAAGAGACTTGCCATGACGAGATTGAACAAGGTATAGGTATACCGGCGATCGAATCTCGGGCAAGTACTATACCGATAGACAAAGGGAATCGTATACGAGATTGATTGAATCCTTGACATCGTGGTTCATCCGATGAGATCATCGTGGAGCATGTGGGAGCCAACATGGGTATCCAGATCCCGCTATTGGTTATTGACCGGAGAGTCGTCTCGGTCATGTCTGCGTGTCTCCCGAACCTGTAGGGTCTACACACTTAAGGTTCGGTGACTCTAGGGTTGTAGAGATATTAGTATGCGGTAACACGAAAGTTGTTCGGAGTCCTGGATGAGATCCCCGACGTCACGAGGAGTTCCGGAATGGTCCGGAGGTGAA
The DNA here is from genome assembly GCA_902687465.1 of Secale cereale. Classification (NCBI taxonomy): domain Eukaryota; kingdom Viridiplantae; phylum Streptophyta; class Magnoliopsida; order Poales; family Poaceae; genus Secale; species Secale cereale. The sequence goes on along the minus strand of LR738710.1, from coordinate 95,486,007 downwards.
GATTTGTATATAGGAAGTCCAGTTTCGGCCACCGGGAAAGTTTCGGGGGTCACCGGTATTGTACCGGTACCACCGGAAGGGTCCCGGGGGTCCACCAGGTGGGGCCACCTATCCCGGAGGGCCCCATGGGCTGAAGTGGGAAGGGCACCAGCCCCTGGTGGGCTGGTGCGCCCCCCATGGGCCTCCCCCTGCGCCTAGGGTTGGAAACCCTAGGGGTGGGGGCGCCCCAACTGACTTGGGGGGGGGGGGGCAAGTTCCCCACGTTGGCCGCCGCCCCCCCTTGAGATTGGATCTCTAGGGACCGGCGCTCCCCCCTAGGGCCCCTATATAAAGGGGGGAGGGAGGGTTGCGCACCCAATCCCCTGGCGCCTCCCTCTCCCTCCTACAACACCTCTCCCTCTCGCTGAGCTTGCCGAAGCCCTGCCGAGATCCCCGTTGCTTCCACCATCACGCCGTCGTGCTGCTGGATCTCCATCAACCTCTCCTCCCCCTTGCTGGATCAAGAAGGAGGAGACGTCTCTCCCAACCGTATGTGTGTTGAACGCGGAGGTGCCGTCCGTTCGGCGCTCGGTCATCGGTGATTTGGATCACGACGAGTACGACTCCATCAACCCCGTTCTCTTGAACGCTTTCGCGCGCGATCTACAAGGGTATGTAGATGCACTCCCCTCTCCCTCGTTGCTAGATGACTCCATAGATTGATCTTGGTGATGCGTAGAAAATTTTCAAATTCTGCTACGTTCCCCAACAGTGGTATCAGAGCTAGGTCTATGCGTAGTATCTTGCACGAGTAGAACACAAAGTAGTTGTGGGCGTCGATTTGTCAATTCTCTTGTCGTTACTAGTCTTATCTTGATTCGGTGGCATCGTGGGATGAAGCAGCCCAGACCGACCTTACACGTACGCTTACGTGAGACAGGTTCCACCGACTGACATGCACTAGTTGCATAAGGTGGCTAGCGGATGTCTTTCTCTCCCACTTTAGTCGGATCGGATTCGATGAAAAGGGTCCTTATGAAGGGTAAATATAAATTGGCATATCACGTTGTGGTTTTGGCATAGGTAAGAAACGTTCTTGCTAGAAACCTATAGCAGCCACGTAAAAACTTGCGACAACAGTTAGAGGACGTCTAACTTGTTCTTGCAACATGTGCCATGTGATGTGATATGGCCAAAAAGATGTGATGAATGATATATATGTGATGTATGAGATTGATCATGTTCTTGTAATAGGAATCACGACTTGCATGTCGATGAGCGTGACAACCGGCAGGAGCCATAGGAGTTGTCTTATTTTATTGTATGACCTGCGTGTCACTGAAAACACCATGTAATTACTTTACTTTATTGCTAACCGTTAGCCATAGTAGTAAAAGTAATGTTTGGCGAGACGACTTCATGAAGACACGATGATGGAGATCATGATGATGGAGATCATGGTGTCATGCCGGTGACGATGATGATCATGGAGCCCCGAAGATGAAGATCAAAAGGAGCAAAATGATATTGGCCATATCATGTCACTATTTGATTGCATGTGATGTTTATCATGTTTTACATCTTATTTGCTTAGAATGACGGTAGTAAATAAGATGATCTCTCACTAAAATTTCAAGAATTGTGTTTCCCCTAACTGTGCACCGTTGCTAAGGTTCGTTGTTCCGAAGCATCACGTGATGATCGGGTGTGATAGGCTCTAACGTTCGCATACAACGGGTGTAAGCCAGATTTACACACGCAATACACTTAGGGTTCACTTGACGAGCCTACCATGTACAGACGTGGCCTCGGAACACGGAAGACCGAAAGGTCGAACATGAGTCGTATAGAAGATACGATCAACATAAAGATGTACACCGTTGCTGACTAGTCCGTCTCACGTGATGATCGGACACGGCCTAGTCGATTCGGATCATGTATCACTTAGATGACTAGAGAGATGTCTATCTGAGTGGGAGTTCATTAAATTTGTTTAGATGAACTTAATTGTCATGAACATAGTCTAAAATCTTTACAATATGTCTTGTAGATCCAATGGCCCACGCTAATGTTGCCCTCAACTTCAACGCGTTCCTAGAGAAAAGCAAGCTGAAAGACGATGGTAGCAACTATACGGATTGGGTCCGTAACTTGAGGATCATCCTCATAGCTGCCAAGAAAGCATATGTCCTTGAAGCACCACTAGGTGATGCACCTATTTTCCCAGCAGCCCAAGACGTTATGAACGCCTGGCAGTCACGTAGTGATGATTACTCCCTGGTTCAGTGCGGCATGCTTTACAGCTTAGAATCGGAGCTCCAAAAGCGTTTTGAGCACCACAGAGCATATGAGATGTCCCAAGAGTTGAAAATGGTTTTCCAAGCTCATGCCCGAGTCGAGAGATATGACGTCTCCGATAGCTTCTACAGTTGTAAGATGGAGGAGAATAGTTCTATCAGCGAGCATATACTAAAATTGTCTGGGTTGCACAATCGCTTGTCTCAGTTGGGAATTAATCTCCCAAATGAAGCGGTCATTGACAGAATCCTTCAATCGCTCCCACCTAGCTACAAGAGCTTCGTGATGAACTTCAATATGCAAGGGATGGAGAAGTCCATTCCCGAGGTGTATTCAATGCTGAAATCAGCGGAGGTGGAGATCAAGAAAGAACATCAAGTGTTGATGGAGAATAAAACCACTAAGTTCAAGAAAGGCAAGGGTAAGAAGAACTTCAAGAAGGACGGCAAAGGAGTTGCCGCGCCCGGTAAGCCAGTTGTCGGGAAGAAGCCAAAGAATGGACCCAAGCCTGAGACTCAATGCTTTTATTGCAAGGGAACGGGTCACTGGAAGCGGAACTGCCCCAAATACTTAGCAGATAAGAAGGCCGGCAAACGTCAAAGGTATTTGTGATATACATGTTATTGATGTGTACCTTACCAGCACTCGTAGTAGCTCCTGGGTATTTGATACCGGTGCAGTTGCTCACATTTGTAACTCAAAGCAGGAGCTGCGGAATAAGCGGAGACTGGCGAAGGACGAGGTGACGATGCGCGTCGGGAATGGTTCCAAGGTCGATGTGATCGCCGTCGGCACGCTACCTCTGCATCTACCTTCGGGATTAGTTTTAAACCTCAATAATTGTTATTTAGTAACAGCTTTGAGCATGAACATTGTATCTGGATCTCGTTTAATGCGAGATGGCTACTCATTTAAATCCGAGAATAATGGTTGTTCTATTTATATGAGAGAAATGTTTTATGGTCATGCCCCCATGGTCAATGGTTTATTCTTAATGAATCTCGAATGTGATGTTACACATATTCATAGTGTGAATGCCAAAAGATGTAAGGTTGATAATGATAGTCCCACATACTTGTGGCACAACCGCCTTGGTCATATTGGTGTCAAACATATGGAGAAGCTCCATGCAGATGGACTTTTGGAGTCTCTTGATTATGAATCATTTGACACGTGCGAACCATACCTCTTGGGCAAGATGACCAAGACTCCGTTCTCCGGAACAATGGAGCGAGCAACCAACTTATTGGAAATCATACATACCGATGTGTGCGGTCCAATTAGTGTTGAAGCTCGCGGTGGCTATCGTTATGTTCTCACCCTCACAGATGACTTAAGCAGATATGGGTATGTCTACTTGATGAAACACAAGTCTGAGACCTTTGAAAAGTTCAAGGAATTTCAGAATGAGGTTGAGAATCAACGTGACAGAAAAATAATTTTCTTACGATCATATCGTGGAGGAGAATATTTGAGTCATGAATTTGGTACGCACCTAAGGAACTGTGGAATTGTTTCACAATTGACGCCGCCTGGAACACCTCAGCGTAATGGTGTGTCCGAACGTCATAATCGTACTCTGTTGGACATGGTGCGATCTATGATGTCTCTTACCGACTTACCGCTATGATTTTGGGGTTATGCTTTAGAGACTTCCGCATTCACTTTAAATAGGGCACCGTCTAACTCCGTTGAGACGACACCGTATGAACTTTGGTTTGGGAAGAAACCTAAGTTGTCGTTTCTAAAAGTTTGGGGATGTGATGCTTATGTCAAAAAACTTCAACCTGAAAAGCTCGAACCCAAATCGGAAAAATGTGTCTTCATAGGATACCCTAAGGAAACTATTGGGTACACCTTCTACCTCAGATCCGAAGGCATGGTCTTCGTTGCCAAGAATGGATCCTTTCTGGAGAAAGAGTTTCTTTCGAAAGAAGTGCGTGGGAGGAAAGTGGAACTTGATGAGATGATAGTCACCCCTTCCGAACCAGAAAGTAGTGCAGCACGGGAAGATGTTCCTGTGGTGCCTGCACCGACTAGGGAGGAAGTTAATGATAATGATCAAGAAGCTTCAGATCAAGTTACTATTGAACTTCGTAGGTCCACAAGGACACGTTCCGCACCAGAGTGGTACGACAACCCTGTCTTGGAAATCATGTTGTTAGACAATCGTGAACCTTCAAACTATGAAGAAGCGATGGCGGGCCCGGATTCCAACAAATGGCTTGAAGCCATGAAATCCGAGATAGGATCCATGTATGATAACAAAGTATGGACTTTGGTGGACTTGCCCGATGATCGGCACGCCAAAGAAAATAAATGAATCTTTAAGAAGAAGACTGACTCGGATGGTAATGTGACCATCTATAAGGCTCGACTTGTCGCTAAAGGTTATCGACAAGTTCAAGGAATTGACTATGACGATACTTTCTCTCCCGTAGCGATGCTGAAGTCCGTCCAAATCATGTTAGCAATTGCCGCATTCTATGATTATGAGATATGGCAAATGGACGTCAAAACGACATTCCTTAATGGCTTCCTCAAGGAAGAACTGTATATGATGCAGCCGGAAGGTTTTGTCGATCATGAGAATGCTAACAAGGTATGCAAGCTCCAGCGCTCAATCTATGGGCCGGTGCAAGCATCTCGGAGTTGGAACATTCGCTTTGATGAGGTGATCAAAGCGTTTGGGTTTATACAGACTTGGGGAGAAGCCTGTATTTACAAGAAAGTGAGTGGGAGCTCTGTAGCATTTCTCATATTATATGTGGATGATATATTGCTAATGGGAAATGATGTAGAACTCTTGGAAAGCATAAAGGCCTACTTGAATAAGTGTTTTTCAATGAAGGACCTTGGAGAAGTTGCTTACATATTAGGCATCAAAATCTATAGAGATAGAACAAGACGCCTCATTGGTCTTTCACAAAGCACATACCTTGACAAGATATTGAAGAAGTTCAATATGGATCGGTCCAAGAAAGGGTTCTTGCCAGTATTGCAAGGTATGAGATTGAGCACAGCTCAATGCCCGACCTCGACAGAAGATAGAGAAAAGATGAGTGTTATCCCCTATGCCTCGGCCATAGGTTCTATTAGGTATGCCATGCTGTGTACCAGACCTGGTGTGAACCTTGCCATAAGTTTGGTGGGGAGGTACCAAAGTGATCCCGGTATGGAGCACTGAACAGCGGTCAAGAACATCCTGAAGTACCTGAAAAGGACTAAGGATATGTTTCTCGTTTATGGAGGTGACGAAGAGCTCGTCATAAAGGGTTACGTCGATGCTAGCTTCGACATAGATCTGGATGACTCCAGGTCACAAACCGGATACGTGTATATTTTGAATGGAGGGGCAGTCAGCTGGTGCAGTTGCAAGCAAAGCGTCGTGGCGGCATCTACATGTGAAGCGGAGTACATAGCTGCTTCTGAGGCAGCGTAGGAAGGAGTCTGGATGAAGGAGTTCATCACCGAGCTAGGAGTAATTCCAAGCGCGTCGGGTCCGATGACTCTCTTCTGTGACAACACTGGAGCTATTGCCATTGCCAAGGAGCCCAGGTTTCACAAGAAGACCAAGCACATCAAGCGCCGTTTCAACTCCATCCAGAATTATATTCAAGATGGACACATAGATATTTGTAAAGTGCATACGGATATGAATGTCGCAGATCCGTTGACTAAACCTCTTCCACGAGCAAAACAAGATCAACACCAGAACTCTATGGGTGTTCGATTCATCACAATGTAACTAGATTATTGACTCTGGTGCAAGTGGGAGACTGTTGGAATATGCCCTAGAGGCAATAATAAAATGGTTATTATTATATTTCCTTGTTCATGATAATTGTCTATTGTTCATGCTTTAATTGTATTATTCGGAAATAGTAATGCAAGTGTGAATACTTAGACCACAATGTGTCCCTAGTAAGCCTTTAGTTGACTAGCTCGTTGATCAACAGATGGTTACAATTTCCTGACCATGGACATTGGATGTCATTGATAACGGGATCACGTCATTAGGAGAATGATGTGGTGGACAAGACCCAATCCTAAACCTAGCACAAGATCGTGTAGTTCGTATGCTAAAGCATTTCCAATGTCAAGTATACTTTCCTTAGACCATGAGGTTGTGCAACTCCCGGATACCGTAGGAATGCTTTGGGTGTGCCAAATGTCACAATGTAACTGGGTGACTACAAAGGTACATTACGGGTATCTCCGAAAGCATCTGTTGGGTTGGCACGAACCGAGACTGGGATTTGTCACTCCGTATGACGGAGAGGTATCTCTGGGCCCACTCGGTAAGACATCATTATAATGAGCTCAATGTGACTAAGGGGTTGGTCACGGGATGATGTGTTACGGAACGAGTAAAGAGACTTGCCATGACGAGATTGAACAAGGTATAGGTATACCGACGATCGAATCTCGGGCAAGTACTATACCGATAGACAAAGGGAATCGTATACGGGATTGATTGAATCCTTGACATCGTGGTTCATTCGATGAGATCATCGTGGAGCACGTGGGATCCAACATGGGTATCCAGATCCCACTGTTGGTTATTGACCGGAGAGTCGTCTCGGTCATGTCTGCGTGTCTCCCGAACACGTAGGGTCTATACACTTAAGGTTCGGTGACTCTAGGGTTGTAGAGATATTAGTATGCGGTAACACGAAAGTTGTTCGGAGTCCCGGATGAGATCCCAGATGTCACGAGGAGTTCCGGAATGGTCCGGAGGTGAAGATTTGTATATAGGAAGTCCAGTTTCGGCCACCGGAAAAGTTTTGGGGGTCACCTGTATTGTACCGGGACCACCGGAAGGGTCCCGGGGGTCCATCGGGTGGGGCCACCTATCCCGAAGGGCCCAATGGGCTGAAGTGGGAAGGGAACCAGCCTCTGGTGGGCTGGTGCGCCCCCCATGGGCCTCCCCCTACGCCTAGGGTTGGAAACTCTGGGGGTGGGGGTGCCGCACCTGACTTGGGGGGCAAGTTCCCCCCCTTGGCCTCCGCCTCCCTTGTGATTGGATCTCTAGGGGGCGCCCCCCTAGGGCCCCTATATAAAGGGGGAGGGAGGGCTGCGCACCCAAGCCCCTGGCGCCTCCCTCTCCCCCCTACAACACCTCTCCCTCTCGCTGAGCTTGGCGAAGCCCTGCCGAGATCCCCGCTGCTTCCACCATCACGCCGTCGTGCTACTAGATCTCCATCAACCTCTCCTCCCCCTTGCTGGATCAAGAAGGAGGAGACGTCTCTCCCAACCGTACATGTGTTGAATGCGGAGGTGCCGTCCGTTCGGCGCTCGGTCATCGGTGATTTGGATCACGACGAGTACGACTCCATCAACCCCGTTCTCTTGAACACTTCCGCGCGCGATCTACAAGGGTATGTAGATGCACTCCCCTCTCCCTCGTTGCTAGATGACTCCATAGATTGATCTTGGTGATGCGTAGAAAATTTTAAAATTCTGCTACGTTCCCCAACAGGGATCTATCGTAGCCCTTTCGATAAGTAAGAGTGTCGAACCCAACGAGGAGCACAAGGAAATGATAGGCAATTTTTAGTAAGGTATTCTCTGCAAGCACTAAAATTATCGGTAACAGATAGTTTTGTGATAAGGTAACTGGTAACAAGTAACAAATAGTAAAAGTAAATAAGGTGCAGCAATATGGCCCAATCCTTTTTGTAGCAAAGGACAATCCTGGACAAACTCTTATATAAGGAGAAGCGCTCCCGAGAACATATGGGAATTACCGTCAAGCTAGTTTTCATCACGTTCATAAGATTCGCGTTCGTTACTTTGATAATTTGGTATGTGGGTGGACCGGTGCTTGGGTGCTGCCCTTAGTTGGACAAGCATCCCACTTATGATTAACCTCTATTGCAAGCATCCGCAACTACAAAAGAAGTATTAAGGTAAACCTAACTATAGCATGAAACATATGAATCCAAATCAGCCCCTTACAAAGCAACACATAAACTAGGGTTTAAGCTTCTGTCACTCTAGCAACCCATCATCTACTTATTACTTCCCAATGCCTTCCTCTAGGCCCAAATAATGCTGAAGTGTCATGTAGTCGACGTTCACATGACACCACTAGAGGAAAGACAACATACATCTCATCAAAATATCGAACGAATACCAAATTCACATGACTACTTATAGCAAGACTTCTCCCATGTCCTCAGGAACAAACGTAACTACTCACATAGCATATTCATGTTCATAATTAGAGGGGTATTAATATGCATAATGGATCTAAACATATGATCTTCCACCAAATAAACCAACTAGCATCAACTACAAGGAGTAATCAACACTACTAGCAACCCACAAGTACCAATCTGAGGTTTTGATACAAAGATTGGATACAAGAGATGAACTAGGGTTTGAGAGGTGATGGTGCTGGTGAAGATGTTGATGATGATAACCCTCCCCAAGATGAAAAAGTTGTTGGTGCTGACGATGGCAATGATTTCCCCCTCCCGGAGGGAAGTTTCCCTGGCAGAACAGCTCCGCCGGAGCCCTAGATTGGTTCCGCCTCGAGACGGCGGCGCTTCATCCCGAAAGCCTTCTTATGATATTTTCCAGGTCAAAACACCTCATATAGCAGAAGATGGGCATCGGGGGGCTGCCAGGTGGCCCACGAGGCAGGGGGGCACGCCCAGGGGGTAGGGCGCACCCCCCACCCTCGTGGACGGTGGGTGGCCCCCCTCCTGTACTTCTTTCACCTGATATTTTTTATATTTTCCAAAACTGACTTTCATGGTGTTTCAGGGTTTTTTGAGTTGTGCAGAATAGGTCTCCAATGTTTGCTCCTTTTCCAGCCCAGAATTCCAGCTGTCGGCATTCTCCCTCTTCATGTAAACCTTGTAAAATAAGAGAGAAAAGGCATAAGTATTGTGACATAATGTGTAATAACAGCCCATAATGCAATAAATATCAATATAAAAGCATGATGCAAAATGGACGTATTAAAGATCATACTAGAGGTAAAGAATTTAAGCAGTGCCAATTTTGATGATGTCAACAAGATAATATTATATGATGAGACTGAAGTCGTACGGATGAAGAACGTGAGCATTACATCTAAATTTTGTCAAATTATATTTCCATCTTGTATTATGTTTATAACTAACATCTTCATGCTTCCTTCTCTCTTCCAGAACAAAGACAAAAGGGCAAAATATATCAATGTGCCTATTGCCAACTTTGACGAGATGGAGTTCATATTTCAGGATAAGCATGCTACCAGAGAGTTCACGGTCCTTCAAACACCCTATGACCGTGTTCATGCTCGTGACAAGGATTTTATTGGTGACACCGAGAAGAATGCGATTGATATTGAGGTTGACCCCGCAACACAATATGATTCAGATTGTCTTCCTGATGACACCAATAATCAAAGCTCATCTTCGAAGCGTCCTAGAGGTGGGAAACGTGACAAAGGTAAGAGGGTGAAGTGTGAGGAGAGTGTAGTTCAAAACATGACGCGGTCTCTGTGTGATATGTCAGATACTATGCGTTTCACACACGTGACCTACCCGAATGAGAATTTATTCAAAATAATTGATGACGTGGAAGAATACCCTCTCTTTGTCCGACTTGCACTACAGACATCTTTGGCCACCAATGAACAAGTGGCATCCATGTTGAAGGGGAGGCCGATGGCTCCTTTTCAAGAGTTTATGCGGCGCTGGATCGGTGATAACTTTCCTGAACACATTCATGTTCGTCCTGACGTGTGATTCATTTTACTGTAAACTTTTAGCATTATTTTGTATTTTTTTCCAGCATTGTCTCCTAGGAAAATAATGTCCATGCCTCATGTTGGCATGTAATGATGTCACAGAGTTTTTCATTCCTGAAAAATAAGCTTGTTACTCAGATTTATTCTTTATGAGTGAGTGTGTTAAATTTATAATCATAAAGTTGCGTTCAATTCTTGCATAACTATTTACAACTTGATCTGCTTGTAGTCATTTCTTTGTTTCACTGATTTTCCCCCAGCAATATTGTAGTGTTGATGCACTTGTTGTAAGCTAGATATATTTGGATACTGTGAAGACGAGCTACCTTGCCCATAGCACAACCAAACGACTAGCTGTTGGCTCTTGCCAGCAACGGCATTGAACCAAACGTGCAGCTCAGGCAAAGGTTGCCCGTCCGAGTTAAGCTAGCTAGGCTAGCTCAGCTATAGGCAAGCTGGGCAATACAACCAAACGCACCCCTAATCTCATACTTCCATATCGGTGGCATGGAAGTTTTTCTTGTCATGGCAATTTCATTAGTTACACCACAGCAAAAATGTTAATTCCACCATGTTAGTTTTTTGGTGGCATGGAAGTTTTTTTAGATCATGGCAATTTTATTCATTAGACCATGGTACTTTTACTGTTCAGACTGTGTCAATTCTATTAGATAGGCATTGGTTGTTTATTACGTAGCATGACATTTTTTGTGCACCATTCAAATTTGTGACATGCTAACTTGTACCATGCCTATCTAATAGAATTTTAGACCATGACATTTTTATCATTTTTATACCATGGCAATTTCAGTTTAGGTAGTATTGCATTTCTTTTTGCTTTATTCAGTACATGGTAATATTTTTTTCATGGCAAATAATCTTAAAAATGTTGCCCTGTAAAAATCATGGCAATTTTGTAACTGTATCCTTTTTCCACATGGCTTTTTTGTAATATTCTAATAGTGTTTCATATATTCTGATGAGAATTTGTCACATTTTTATTATAAGAAACATGGCAATTTTTTGAAACCGTGAGTTTTCTTAAGATAAAATATGTTCTTTAAAGAGCATTTTCTTTTCAAAGTTTGTTATTGAGACGACCTCCGACCCGACGCCGCGAGGAGAATCGCCGGCATACGAGCGCGCAAGAGCTCGCGGCGTACGAGCGCGCAAGAGTCGAGGCACGCGTCGTGGAACGGTGCACGACAACCAGCAAGCGGGCGTGCGAGGTGAGCGACGGGTCATGGAGCGGCGACTTGATAGAGTACCGGTGGATGAACTCCACGGTAAACCCATTGGTCGCCGTGCACCCGCGTAGCCAGACGATGCCAACGAGAAGTAGAGCGTGGCATTTCGCACCTGGCATCGAGGTCTTGCTGCTGCTGCACCCTATGATCGATAACTAGTGGTAGGGGCGCGCCTCCTCTGCGGTCCTTTGCGCACCAATCCAGCTGTTGAATTTGTTGACGTGTTTGTACAGTCCAAATGCTCACCAATCGTTATCAAAAGAATACATGGAGCTGAGCGGCAACATAAAAGCATAGGAGCAAGTCCATACTAACAGATAGGCAACATTCTTGCAAGGCGGATAGTGAGCACAAAGAAGGGTGAACATCTTTCAAAAGGCAATCGATATCTAAAAGAGAAGCAAGCATATGCTCACGGCGTTGCATCTAGAGATGATGGACGATGAGGGATAAGCGGCACCTTGCCTTGCGCTTGAAATGGAAGGTGCAGATGTCACCTTCCTAAATGTTTGCATGGTTGCGAAACCATGACCAGCTCGTCACGATTGTGGCCCTCTTGTCAGTTCCAAGCATGAAGTGACTGTTCTCTCTCTGAGCTTTGAGTGGGAGGGTGTCATCATCTTCGTGAATGTATTTCTACAGGTTCTCCTCTGTGTACTCCACCTGAAAGTACTGTGAGGACAAAGAAAAGTACTGAGGACATGGGAAAACACAATATGTCGTGATGAAGAACAGGTTGTAAGTTTGAACGTACCATCCTCTGTCCTCGGTTGGCAAATGTTTTGTTGATGGTGGACACATAGTACTTGATCTTTGGCTTCTTGTGCCAAAAGATTGTGAAGTGCTCATCCACGTGGTGTTCATAGAGTTTCACTTCATTGCCCCAAAAACAGTGATCCTCCAGCTCGCCAAAGTACTTGACACCGCCAGGCATGCCTGCATTTGTTTTGTTTTATGTTAGATGTAATGCCAACAAAGGCGAGGGATTGTTTTAGAAAGGACTCATGTCTGTGCTTACCACGAATGATGTAGTTCCAGGGCTCATCTTTGACATGTGTTGTCCCTGTGAGTAAGAAATGTGATGATTGTAAGTAGGCTAAGATGGAAACAAATAAAGGAGAGCCCCAGTTAAAAAGAACACATCTGAATTTACTTGGAATTATATGAGCAGTGAATTTACTTGGAATTATGTGAGCAGTTTAAACCAAAATAGAGAATTAGCATAACCTTTATCCATATGGGGATACAATGAAACAAGCCTAAAAGTGTATTGATGGAAGCATTCTGTTCACAAATTTCTGACTGAACGTTGTGCTGACAGTGAAACCATCTCTATTGGCAAACATAGATGAAAGAAAAAACAAATGAGAATGGTGAGCATATGACTATAAGTTAGAAAAGTCTGAATAAATAGCCGTCTGATTGCTGGTGAAACTTGTAGAAGAAATGGAATTGTAAATTAGAACAGTTTAAGCAATGATCAGGCGCTTGTAGTCTTTGTGTGCGTTTTACTGTTTGGTAATGGACATGTCTGTATGTCAAGTGTTGCCTGGTGAATCTGGTAATGGACATGTTTGTATGATCAGGAAGCATAGAGATATGCATAAATGTCCACTAAAACGATCATTTTTAGCTTTGTAACAACTTTAGTAAGTGAATGGAAACAAAATAAACATTAAAATTAGGTGCGTAAATTATAACAGATGAATTAAAGCAAGCAAACATTGCATTTATCCAAGGATTCAGATTTCTGATAGTTTGGACCAAGTATGTGAAAAGAAACAGATCCATCCCAATCAAACGCAAACAAATTCATCTTTTGAGAAGCTCTTTCGATTCACAGGATAACATCCACAATATACACACATCTTTCAGTATATTTCCAACGAAACCAATGCACCATGTGATGAACTCAGGTAGACAATTTCCAAAAACAGAAGACCGTGCAGAACCCATCTCATTCCCTTTGTCCGACAGGCGTCAATCAAATATTTAAAAACCGCAACTATGACATGCATGATGGTCACAACTAAGCATTCATGGAGTAACCTTAAAGCCAAATAGGTAAATCAGAGAGTAAGCGAAACTAACGCAAATTCTACAGCGAGCAGAGATGGCAGTGTAATGCATCTAGAAGAGCAACTAATGTATGAAAAGGAACAAAACCAGATCTAAGCACATGAGACGAGCCTAGTTTTTTTCATTGAAAACCAATGTGTGGAGATTCTTGACAGGTTAAAATGAAGAGAATAATCTGAACGGTACTACAATTTACGGCAAGGAGACATGTCTATTCCTAAAAAGTGAACTATTCATGGATCTGAATGTTCTGATAGAAGCGGGATGAGAAACGAGTTCAAGTGTTGTACCTCATGGATTGAGGCAGCATGTAGTGTGGCTTACGGCGCCGGAGCATCGTCTTGCCACCGGTTTAAGAATCTAGCTTGTCAACTACAAAATACTTGCAGATAGGTTAGAATATATAGGTCCCCTTTAAGTGAAAAGTGAAGTAATGACAGACCAGACTAAAAATGAATTGGCCGTGAAACTGGAACAGTGCATATATGTTAGCTGGAAAATAATGTATCACCAATATCATCATGTGGGAACTATAACTTCATAAGAATTTTACGAAAATATAAATAAAGAAATCTGAACAGATATACATGATCATTATAATTCATCGTGAACTGCATTGATCATAACACTTAACGGTTTGCTTTTGAGTTTTTGTTATGATAACGACATATTTGTGTTTGAATTAGAATTCTCTATGTGCTTGGTACAGATATTTATATTGGTTTAAGGTTTAGTACTAAGTAATTTCATGCCCGTAAATTACTTCTAAAAGGGTTACCTATTTAGTTGTTCTTACAATAGTTCCACCAGCTGGATCATTTGTGTTATTGTCAATTCCAGCATTCTTCATAGCTAGTGAATTGGCTACTCCCATGTGACCAACCATGCATGAGAGCTAGACCTGCAATTGAAAATGAGTCACTGGTTGGCCCTATGCAATATCTTTTCAAAAGATGTTGAACTCACAAGATTGAAAACACACTGGATTATCAGGAGATATATCATCTTACCAAGCAGCAATGGGAAAATCATCACCCAAAAAATCATTGTTCGAACCTAACCCAAGTACCCACTGCCCACAATGCTTACCTGTTTAGAAAACAAGTCTCGTGAGATGCTTATCTGATGTACTAAGCAACAGGATGATTAGAAACAACATCGCTAAACTGAGGGTAGGAGCAGCATAGTTCATAGAAACCTCTGACGGCTTCCTTCACCCTGCTGATGAACTCATATTTGCTACTAACCCCTTGAAGCGGCACCCTCGCCAACTGCAGCAAAGTTCAGACAGTAGTGTGGTGTTTATTTACATTTACACAAGTGTAACAATGTTGCCACTGTAATTTCACAGCCTAGCCATGTCATGCTATAGATTGCTGAGGAGTGCTAGATGGGCAGCAGATACCTGCAGGCCACCATCAATTAGGTGTATACGGGAGTCGTAAATCCAGGGAGCACCACATTGACACTAAGATTCAGTTCATACGTGTGGTGGCCATGAATTGCTGCACCTCAAAGCCTACAATCAATTTTGAGTGACCCTGCAAGCAGTTTCAGAAATACCAGCCCCATAACAACCATCAACAGTAAACCTGAGCTAGCAGCAGCAGTTGCATGTAGTAGTAGTAAATAAATTTTTGACTTTAGTATCGGAGATTCCCAAAAACATAAATCAATCGCACAAACATCACCTTGCTGAAGACTTGGTCTTTATTGCAATGGAAAATACCACAAGAGAGATGAACAGAACGACTTCACCTGCCCAACACGAGTCCAAGTTGACACAAATCTCACGGCCCCGCTGCGGCCGCCGTTCTGTTGCGCGAGTGGTAGGAGCGTGCCACGGACCGCCCGGAGCAGATCCCGCTCCTGTAGCGCGTCGCCGACGACCTCATCGAACCGGAGCCGCGCGACACCGGCCGGCCAACCCCGCACGGTGTCGACACGCCATCGCTTTTCCGCATCGCTCGCTGACCACCGGAGGACTCGAGGATTCCGCGAGGCCGGCGATGGAGATCGAAAGGCGGAGGAGGAGGCCAGGGCATAGAAGGTCGTGTGAAGAGGCAAGGAGGAAGGACGGAGGTAGCGGCGGCAGGAGAAACGGGGAAGAGGAGAGGAGGCGGGGCGGCGGCGGCAGCAACCCTAGCCGCCAATCGAGGAGAAGTTGCGCGTGGGACGAGAAGCAAATGCGAGGCACTCTTTTCTCTCTCTCTCTTGCTGTGGGCCAAGCAGGACATGAAAACAACGCCAATACGCAATGAGTTTTTCCACACAGTAAAAACGCACAGTAAGGCCACGTGTACAGCGCCAGAGGGCGACCATTGCGCATACGTTAATGTTCTGGATAGCTAGCGTAGAGTTGATTGGGGAGAGGAAGACGAGAGTTGTAGAGGAGTGAAACTAGGCAGTATAATTAATTAATTGGTGCTAAGAGATGACGAGTAATTAATTGCTTGCCAATCTTCTAGAAGAAGGATATATTCGGAAAAGATCGGGCAATCGAGTGGCGACAAGAGGCAGCCGATTGGTTCTTAATTTTTCTCTGGATGGTAGCAACTGTGAATCTTCGAGAAACGGCAGATGTAGACTGAATAGTTTTCTCTTGTTTCTTATTTATTTGTTCTCGCCACATACAGACTGTATTGTATTTGTAGTCCTTGATAAATATCGGATATTCCCTTTGATTTTCTTGTAAAACAATTACTTTTCAGAATAAAATACCATGATATGACAAGGATCCCAAAAATATTATGTTTATTTTGTTAGTTTCCCCCCACTTCTCTTCATATCCCATCCATGGATTATATTCTTTACCTAATAATAAAGAAAGTTGGGTTTCAGCCCGTCCGTCATGCCACTTTGCAGAAAAGCCCCTCTGTTTTCTGTAAATTAACCCGCACTACACGTTTAAGTCATACCGAACCGTTTTTTGGCATTTTCGCATAACAACCCCTCAGGTTTCATGTAATCAACCCGCCATCCATACTTAAGTCAGCCGAATCGTTTTTTTTTTTGTGTTTTAACAGAAAAACCCCTAACCTTTTGGTTAATTAATCTGCAGTTTATCTAAAACAAAAATATCCTTATCTTTTAAACCGTAACTCCGATTTTAACATATTATATATGAAATTTGATTCGAAAAATGTGTAGAATCTAAATAAACTGTTACTTTTAGCTGTTAAATATTTCTAAACTATTAATTTGGGTGCAAACTTAATCTATAGTGCATGGTCCGTTTTTCTTTCGCACCGGTGGCGATCCAAATTACAAATAAACACACATTAAAACCAGATTGAGAGGAAAAAAATATTGATAACCACGCACGCACAACTCTGAAAAACCTCACGGTAAAAAATAACATTTTTCTCATCTTATTCTAAGCGATTGTGTGCGTGCGAGCGCGCGTACGTGTGTGAGAGAGAGAGACGCCTTAGGACTGACCATATTCAAATACGTTTGAGACCATCATCGGGAACACAAATGTGATGCCATTTTAAAATAAAGAACATCTACACACCAGTGTCTCGAGTCGTGGTTATTGGGTTAAAAACGTGTGTTTTTTTCTATCCCGTTGCAACGCACGGGCTCTTTGCTAGTATATACTTAAGTTACTTATCTTTACCTATATATATATCTTTATCTTTACCTAATAATAAAGAAAGTTCGGTTTCAGCCCGTACGTCGTCGTCGCGGTATTTTTTCAGAAAAGTCCCTACTGTTTTCACTATTCAACCCGCACTCCTCTTAAAAAGTCAACACGAACCGGTACATGATAGAGAAAAAAACACCGTGCCTCCCGATCCCATCTCGAGTTTCTCCACCTCTACCTGCGGCCTTCCACCGCCGTCGCACCTCCCGCCCCGCCCCGCCCCGCCTCACCGCGCGCCGCCGGCCGCCGCCACGCGCCGCCACCACCTATCCTGCCACCGCGCCTATCCTATCTCCGGATCGAGGCGGGTCAACGAGTGTGTGGGGCGGCAGGTGGTTCTCCCGCTCGATCCGATCAAGAGAAGTCTGCACAGGGCGGCGGCGGACGGGCTGGACGTGCGGAACGACGGCGTCGTACGGATCCAGGCGAGCGGCGGCGGGACCTTGCGGGCGTTGGGGTTCTCCGGGGCGGCGCCATGGTTGCTCCGGCGTGCTCCTGGAAGAAAAGGAGGAAGGATTGGGGGGCGAGGGGGAGAGAGATAACCAGGTAGAAGGAGAGAAACGAGGGGAGGCACGGCAGGGTGAGCATGGCGGAGGCTGAGAACCCAAGCTGCTCCCTCCAGCGCGCCCCCTCCATGGCTCGCCGTCGCCGAGTGGCCAGATCCAGCTGCAGGCGAGCCCTCCGGACAGCAGCTCTCCTCCCTCTCGGTGAGCTCGCTGCCACTCTAGCCTACGCTCCCTCAATCTCTATTAGTGTGCTAGCCTGCTACAAAATCCTAGAGCTATCTGGTTCCGAAGGCTTCTGCTGAAAAGTAGTGTGATTTTAAATACTTCTGCTGAAAATTAGTGTCAATCTTCAGCAGAATTAGCATTAGTTATCCATGGTCTCTCATCCTTACTTCTCAAAAGCAGTTCAACAATATCTATTGGGATGTCATATGTCATGGCAAGTTTTTCATGAATCAATTCTTGCTTCTATTTATTTATTTCTCTTCTTCGGTAGTTTCCGCTCGAAGGAAGTGCTTACCTGGAGAAACCAGAGGATATATATGAGGTAGTAAAGTCAATCTCTTGCAATATTTAGCAGAGAAGCACTATTGTGTAAACACTAATATTGGTTTCCCTTTTCTTCGATTATAGTGCCAAACAAGTAACGGTGCCGAACTACACATACATAAGTGTAGTTGTTGCCTCCAGACACTCCTTCGACATGATGCTCCTGCTTCCATGCTGTTTGCCATGGAATTTAACATGTCTGTCTTTTTTGTTGGGAATCGGAGCAGGTGTTGCAGAACGACGTCAACCTCCTTAACATGATGGCTGAGCTAGACAAGCAAGCACAAGAATAAGTGTCTCGTGCAATCCATCAAATCATCATGTACGTGTGCATCAGATCATGTATGGTCTAGAGGAAATATTCCTTTCTCATTCAATTGATTTGTCTCCTGACCTCTTTTGTCTTTGTGTTCTATGTCTGCAGGATGGCAAGTGCCAGGACAACTTCAACATGTGAGCATGATACTTTCCATGCTTTTGTCATGTGTTGCTAGCTACACATAATAACATTAATACCATGTATTTTGTATTATTTACTTGGGAAATTGATTTAAATTGCTATTGGTGGTTATAGTAGTTTGCTATACTTTTAGTAGATTATGTTTATGCAAGTTAGACATAGAGGTGTTGTTCGAGAAAGTATGTAGATTTAGGAGCAAGCCCATCCTGTACTACTGTTGCGTTTTGCTTATGTGCTCCTGTCGCATGTGCTAATGTTTGGGCTCATGTCGCAAAATCTGAATTATTGTTTGAAAAAAATATGGGAGTTTTAATTTTATTTTTGTTGTTATTACCGAAAATGGATCACAATGTCGAATCAACCATTGTTATGCGTTTATAGTAGGATGGTTTGGGATACTTTGTCTTTATTTTCAGATAATCAACCCACAGCACAGGTATAGGTGACTAAACCATGACCCGCTTCTGAATTGGGAGATCCACCCCATATCTCTATCCCGACACCCAGCACAGCCAGTCCTCCTCTTACTTTTGGCACTGCTAGCCCTCCTTTCCGACTTCCGGCCCTTCCTCGAGCTCCGGCTGATGCTGTGCGACGTCCATGACACCTGATACCACCCCCGCGGCATTGCAGATTCCATCTAGGACGGTCATAGCTTTCTCGAGCTCTGTCAGCCGTTTGCATGCCAACTGTTCGGTCAATTGATCCAACAGACCGGAGGTAATTTTCTGTTTTTTACTTTGGTGTTCCATTTAGTACAGGATGGGCTTATAAGGAAGGCATAAATAGCGATCTCATCGAATGGGTTGTGCAGCTCTGTTTCGACCTATATTTCCAGGGCTCCAGTATGCTAAGCCTAGAAGGTACGCAATTGGTTATCCTGCATCATTTATTTCAAAGAAATTGGTTATCCTACCTCTATCCATGACAATGTCCATTTTCTTTTGGATGTGATGATCCGCATCATGTTGTGGTTTGTAGTAAAATATATATACCATTTCCTGTGTTCATTTCTTAGTGTTAGTTGACTTCTAAACTGTTTTCCAGGGTGAGGTTTAATGTTCTGAATATATATTTTAATTTTTAGATCTGATGAATTGTCCAAGTGGCTAATTTTTTAGTACTTTGTGGCAATGCTAATAAATGATTTCGGTTTTCAAGTTATGTAAATTACACCAAAAATTCTGAGACCTTTTGATTGCAGTGAATACCAAAAAGAATCTGTGAGGTACTGTAAGTATCCTATGGAGCCAAAGTGCAGCCATGTATCTGTTACTTAGTAGATTTTCTTGTGACCTGTGTTACATTATGTTTTCTTGACTTAGTTATTTCTTCTTGAAGTGCACTTGTGTTAGCCATAAATTGAAGAATTGCCACTTTTTTCCACGGCTGTCATGGATACAATTCAAGGACTTCTAGACCTCATTATATATTTTCTTAACTTGCTTTAATGCTGAGTATGTTTTGCTGGCTTGTCAGCTGTCGGAGAGGATCACAGTGTCTATGATGAAGAATAAGAATTTGAATTTGGAAGGAGCCTTTGTAATCTCTTGTTAACAAGACTGCAACATCTGTTTACGGTTCATTAAGAATGGTATTTACCAGTACACTGTACTTATAAGTTCTTATTTGCTATCTCTATCCCTTGAATTTATGCATCAATTCTGCAATTTCTTGGCATTGCAGGTTCAGGAATATTTGACTCGAGGCTTTTGCTGAATGGTATTGTCGTCCAGAAGCTAGAGTTTGAAAGGTATGTTCTGGTGCTCCTCATTTTCTGGGATGATCAATCTCCTATTATACATGGCGACATACACAGGGCAAGCCCAAGCAAGTATCATGGTTGATTTCATGAGGATGCTAGCTGGCTATGCATACCAAGCTAGCTGATCAAAAGGCACACAATCAGTGTACGCACGCAAGAGTTGTTGGCAGCTAAAATCATGAAGCAACACAGTGACAAATCGCGGCCAGCATACATGCAGGCGAAGATAGCCGATGTATTTGCAAGTTTTCTTGACTTAGATATTTTGCCATCTGGTCTTTAGATACAGACATACAGTAGATTAAATGTATAGACGTCGGCACAAACTTCAAATTTTGGGAGGTAACAAAAATAGTTGACACAACTTTGGGTGGCAAAGAGAATAGTTGTACTTGTGTACAACGAGAAGCTCCCTTTCTTTTGAAATCATAATCTGAAGTTCCAATAAAAGATGGTACTTTTGCAACATGTTCATTTATTTACCTTTTGAAATCATACTATATTGTTTCAAAAATGTCGTGAACACGACAAAGTGAGCGGGGTAGAAGTGCTGGCCAACTGCACCCGATGGTTGCCACAGCGTGTCGGCCATAAATAGACACAGTTTTGTGGTTCACATGGCACTGTTCTATTGTTTTCTCCCTTCCCCTCTCATCTTCTTGATTCTTAGTAATTTATATATGAATTCAAGCTTAGTTTTAACTTCAGGCCTTCAAACTTATTGTTCTGCCAGGTTTAGAGAGAGCCGGTGGACATGAAGCCAATTGGCTACATTTTAGACATTGAAAATAGAGGATATGGACGTGTTGTGTGTGGGCGACGAGTGTGTGTGTTTGGCGTAGAGGCCTGTGATGTATTTTAATTTTTTCCCCGTTGCAACGCACGGGCATATTTACTAGTGAGAACTAAATTCCATGATATGACAAGGATCACACTTTTTTGTGTGGTTACCAATTAGATACTCGTATTTTTAGTACCTACGTGGATCGAATAAAAGAACTTGAAATCACAAAGTCCTATTCAACGTCTGTAGCACTATTCTTATCGTTTTTTGCAACTTAGCTCACACACCCTTTTCACTAGGAGGTGGATGGGCTGTCGGCTCATTCTCGCCCCCATCAGTTTTGGGATTGATCCATCAAAAATCTTCGTAAAGTTTCGCTGCGTGTGGACTCTATTTAATATTGAATTCATGCGATGTAAAAAACATGCAGAAAACTACAACTGGCACTTGGCACTATGTCAATAGGTTAGTACCAAAAAATGATATAAAATGATTGTAAAATATCCATGAATGATAATATAACAGCATGGAACAATCAAAAATTATAGATACGTTGGAGACGTATCAACATCCCCAAGCTTAACTCCTGCTCGTCCTCGAGTAGGTAAGTGATAGAAACAGAATTTTTTATGTTGAATGTTGCCTACCATGTCATATCATATTCTTTTCTTTATAGCATGGATATTTGGACTTTTATATGGTTCAAAGCAATAGTCTAGTTTTGACATGAGATTTAAATACTCAAACATATCAATAATGAAGTTTGTGAACCATCTAGAAGGTTATCCGTTTTTTGGGTGGGGTTTCTCTGGTTTCTTCATTTTTAGTTTTATGTTTGTTTACCTTTTTTATATTTTCGAATTTGTGAACATTTTATAAATTCCAGAAGTTTTAAAATTTCATGTTATTTTTCAAACTCGTGAACTTCTTTTTTGACATTCATGAACTTCTTTTTTTCAAATTTGTGGACTTTTGTTTAACTTCCTATTTTTCAATTTGTGAACTTTAAAAAACATTTATATAAATCATGATTTTTTTCCAAACTCACGAACATTTTTTCAAATTTGTGATTTTTTTTCCTAATTTCATGTTTATTTTTCCAAATTTGTGATCTTTTTCAATTTAATGAAGTTTTTTAGAGGAAGTCAGTAGTCAACCAAGCAAATGAACAGTGGGGGCGACCGAGTGAGATGTGCTGCTCACGTTGTTGAGCCAGCCCATGCGGAGCGCACGTGAGCGCCCGCTTTGGTTGCCGACGCTATGAGTGCTAACTAGGAGGTTGAAAGGCTTGTTACGGTCGACTAGAGAGAGGATGAATAGGAGATGCCGGTTTTTTAGATTAATTAATAGTTTTAGGAATTTTCGGATAAAGTAGTTATCTAGATAATCCAACTAGATGAACGACCTATATGACAAGCAAGCTAAAAATAAATATAAGGCATGCAACAATCTAATTAGCGTGACCACAAGCGTACAAAAGCAAAATAAAGTGCGGAAAAGGAATAACCACAAGTGAGTCGGGGACATGGATTTTTCTGTTGGAGTTGTGCCAGAACGAAAGCTCTGGAATGCCACTAAATGGCTCATCGTATTCTTCTGAAGTCACACCCCCAATGGTTGAGCCTCAAATCATGCGGATGTGGTCTTGACTCTTAAAGATGACCACCACACATTTACATACCTCTCTGTAGTATATCACAAGTAAGGAAGCTTTCAGGAGAAGCCAACGGCTCCAATAAGTGTCGGGGAAGGCCAACAAATGTTGATCACCTCAATGTAGACGTAGGTCCAACGCACTTATGCAAGGTGCTTATAGCACCTAAGTTTGATTTGCTTTCAATCTTCAATTCCTTCCATGAGGACATGAGGACCATCCCACAGGAAATCGTTCTAAGGACGAACACGGGCTAGGTTGCAGCTAGAAGGTCATGCTCCCGGATTTTAACAGGAGACTTGCAATTGATCAAGGGTGGGCTAGCTTCACCATAGCTCACAAGCTGCAGACCAGGTACTTCTTCACCTTCAAGGTCTGGACCGACGATAGTTTAAGGATCATTATCTTCTACCTTTTCGATCCTCATGATCAAAGAGTTGTAACCTCTGTTTGTAAGTTTGTTGGCCCTAGTCTGGCAATTGGCAATTATAAGTTCATGTTGCAGGTTGTGGTGTCATAAAACAAGATCGTACTTTACAAGCAATTCATAAGCAATTATAACATGAATATTTTAAGAGTAAAAAACTTGGAAATTCGTTGTCCAGCTAGAACCGAATCAAGGCGGTGTATCCATTGCAGTGGGATGTCGAAGACAAAGAGGGGGAGAAGGGGATGCATGGGGTAGAGCTCCCGGACTACAATTGTCTAGATGGCTAGAAATTTTGATTGTTTGTACAATCGGCCATGAAGTCATTAGCTCCCATGTTCAAGGTTAATTATTTTTTATGGGAAAGTTCATATCTAGAGTGCTTAGCTTGGCATGATTCACTCAGTCACGACGGCAACCTTGCATTGCTGGACAAAAAGTTGCACGCGAAGCCACCATGTTCTACATAACCACCGCAAGAAAAGTTGCAAATAAAAGGTTGGCATGGCCGTGTCCTGGGTGCCAGGGAGCACGCGGGCGGTGGAGAATAGCTGAATAGGAGTGGCAGCAGCCACCAAAGCAGTCGAATCTGGTCAAAATGCACGGATACTCCCCTCGCAAAAAAATGCCCGAATACTTGATAGCTAGGGGTAGTGATAAGTAACAGTTTGTTGCTTTGTTATGGCCTCTCAGTCCGAAAGTGCCCTTCTACACCTGAGCTCAAATGAGCTCGGGATGAATGATAATTCGAAAAACATTTTTAAAATGTTTAAAAAAACTGTTTTTTTATGACAAATGTTCTAAGTGATTGCAAAATTTTATCAGGAAATCGAGTTTTTGAAGTCGTGGCAAAAAAAAAAATTCCAGTGCCCCAAAATGCTTTCGAAAGTAGCATTTTCAGAGTATCAATTTTGATTCTTTTTCACGACTTCCACAAATGTGATTTTATGATGAAACTTTGCAAGCTCTTAGAATATTTGGTCAAAGTTTGCCATAAAAATTTCAGATTTTTGAACATTTTTTAGATATTTTTTTATTTTACTATTGAGCTCGGGTGCAAAAACTTCACGTCCCGAAAGTGCTCTCCGTCTTTCATCTAAAAACAAAAGGTCTCTCAGTCTTTGATTATGCGATGCAATTGCACACAACTAGGATTTTAATTAGTAGATGAATTAAGAGCTAAGGTTGCAAGGTGCAACAATCGATCTACCTATGAGCTGTCCCTATCGTAACTGAGAACAGGTTGGCCGATAAGTAAGGTATAGGGTCCAAACAGAGCAGGAAAGGTGAGCGAAAAGAGCCGATCATGGAGAGGAGGTTCTTTCGGATGAGGTCCCGTCAATTTCAATCATTGATCTCGGAAATCTAACCTCAGACATAAATGCAAAAGCATAAATGCAATTCTGCAATCATGATGTAGTAGTACAGTACTAATGTTGTAGTATTAGGGCATCCTGAACCGTGATTCATAAATTTCCTCCCGCATCACGAACAGGGGGCTAGTTCACGGGCACGGATGCGTGAGACGGTCATTCAACGTTGTCTGCATATATTTCAATATTAATTCGAACCAAACGGATGAAATTCGTTCAAACGGGTCGGAATTCATTCAAATTCGGTTATAATTTACATAAAAATGTTGATATTTCGATCATTTAACAAAAAAATTTAGAAAAAACATAAACCCTATACCGGATGACCACCTCGTACGCGTGGCCGCCCTACCCTGCCACACGACCGTCGCCGTCCGTGTTATTGTCATCGTCGTTGTGCTCCCTCCAGCGTCAAAACGACGTCAGAGGGCCGCGACAGCCTTGTCCGGCGCCTGTGTGCCACTCGCGGAGGAGCCGTTCCGCCTCTTGTTGTGCAGTGCAGAGGGCCACCGCGGCCACTGCCGACGTAGCCTTCCGAGGCCTGGCGGCAAGCTTGACGCAACCGTCATTAGCGGAGCAGTCGCTAAGCGACCACTCATTGCCAATCTTGGCGAGCTCGCCGTCAAGGTAGCGGCCTCGCCCGGCGGCCGTCTCCGCGGTGGTGACGGAGCGGTCGAGCGTCCACGCGGCGACGAGGTCAGGGTCGTTGCGGGCCCATTCCAACGCCATCGTCCGACTTGGCGACCGGCATTGCACCAGTCGTACCTCGCCGCGCACTCCGCCTTCGGAAACCACGGCCTGAGAGCCGGAGGAACCGCCATAACCACATCCTCTGAGATAGTGGAGGATGCGGCCCCGCACCTTTGTCGTTGCCGCCGGCTGCTCCTCCTTGATGTCGCGACGATGGAGGTGTGGTGGCGTTGCGTACCAGCAGCAGGGCGGGGACGGCGGCTCGTCCTTTGACGCGGCGTCCGATCTGGAAGCCGTGGTTGTGCGGGGATGGGGGCGATGATGCTCGTCCTTCACACGGCGTCTGATCTAGACGTCGCAGTTGCGCTGCGGTGAGACCGACTCGTCCTTGATACACGCAAGGGGACGGTGGGTCCACCTTGATGCACGCCGACGATGGTGGCGACGGTCCCATGTGATGGAGCGGATGCTCTGTCATTAGCTCGATCTAACGGACGAAATCTTCGTCCGTCACAGCAGCATCCGAGAAGAGGCGGGGCCACTGCTGCGATGGCTGATCCTCCTCGTCACCGGAGGAGATGATGATCTCCTCCTTGGTGGAGGAGCCTGTCGCCGTGGATGCCAAATGGCCTGGAGAGCGACGACGGCGGAGCCAAGACCCACCGGAGGAAGAGCTTCCACCAATGCCACCTACCGGCACCGAGCACCATGACTTTGACATCGCCGCTAGGATCGGAGAGGAGGAAGGGCTCGACGAGGTGACGGGTAGACGGAGTGCGACGATGCTCGAGAAAGGGGTGCGGCTATGGGCGTCGCCAGCAGAGGGCTTAAATAATTGCAGGCAGGCCAGGCGAAAGGGCGGCCAACCCGCTTCAATGTGGCGCGGCATCCGGAGTTGGTTTCTCGGGACATGGCATCTGCATTGAAGCGGCGACGCCCGAGAGGTCGTTTCCGTCTGTGTCGCCTTCCCATACGGTCAAATCGCGGGCATCATTGTCAGCCGATGCATACTCTGGGTCGGCATGAATGCGGCGTGGCAAGCGGCGTGGACATTGGATGGAAAGCTCATGAGAGGTGGATGTTTTTTTTGCATGGACCAGGGCAGTTAAACGCGGGCTTGGCAGTATTTCGGACACCCGCAAAGTCCCTCCCACCCCACGTTTGTCTCTGATTTGCGGGAAAACACATCCGGACCGTCAAGTGGACCGATACAGGACCACGTTTGATGGATTCCGCGGTCTGGAGCGCGCGGTCCAGACGCAAGCGGGCGGTTTGAGGGTCGGCATTGGAGATGCCCTTAGGTAAATGCCGAGGATTCCCTTTACGCACAGGATGCACCCCCAGCCCCAAAGATATGTAGGGTTCCTCCACCGCCGTCATACCCCTCTGACGGTAGATTTTCTGCCTCCTCCTTCTTCGTCGGCTTCGTCGGTGAGGGTGTGCGAGGATGCTCGATCTACCGATGGATCTGTAGTTTCCTCCATCTTGGGGCAATAGGTAGGTCTCCACTTTTTCGTTGATTCGCCCTTTCTGGCGATTGTGGCGGTGGTGTTCAATAATGGTTCCTTCGGCTTCTTCTTCGGTCCTAACATTGTGTGTGTCATCTGTGTCCTAACAATATAGGTCTTCACGACTTCGGCCCTTATGGCGGTGGTGGCGGAAGTGTTCAATGAAGTCTAGGCGGCGCTGTCCTGCAGAGCGGACAATATGGTTGTGCAGTTTGGTTCTTCGGGTCCTCTTACGACCAATGAAAGTTGGCCGGCCTTGGCCTCGTCAGGGCCCGTGTGAGATTTGTTCCACAACTCCGTCTGGCCGGATCTGGGGCGTTCTACATGCCCTCTTTGATATTTTCTCCTCTGGGGTGGTGATTTCCTACATAGATCATGGCCGGTCGGCGAATCTTTTGGTCTATATCGGCAACTTCTCGGCCACAACTTTTAGGGTTAGTTTGGTTTGTGTCCACAGCTCTATGCCTGGGGAAAATGCTGCCTGGCGTGGACATGAAAAACTAGCAATTCTTGCCTGGTCAGGCACGCCTGAAGGAAACTTGTTTGGATGAAGCCTGGCCTGTAGAATATTAGCTAGGTGGGTTAAAAAGGAATCTTACACTATACGCTGACATGCCAAGGATGTGGAGTGTTGTCGTTTTGTGATTAGTAGTTTCCAGGCAAGAATTAGAGGCCAGGCCAGCTTCCCAGGCGCTTGAAACTGGACGCCTGGGGTCGCCTCGGCCTGCCTGAACCAGGCTAACCACGGCGCCCAAGTTTCCAGGCCAGGCAACCTTCCTCAGTTCCAGGACAGTAAACAAACAGATTTCTTGTAGATCCAGGCAGACTCCAGGCCAGGCACATTATGACGAGGACTTGAACCAAACTGACCCTTACAAGTTCATGGCAAGTTTGCTAGGCCCGAGGTGGCAATGTGTTTTGCTCATGGTGCGCCGGCGGTGGATGCAGGAGAGGAACAAAAAAAATTACGCCCCCAATGATTTTAATGTATTTTTAAGTTTTTGTAAGGGTATTTTCCAATTGCATGTGGTACTTTAACATATGGCTTTTGGCATTTTCACGAAAAAAGTACTGTTGTATTAGAACTTACTTAATCTGCGCATAAGCCTATAAGAAAGATCTCGTATTAGGTTTCTCTAGGAAATGCAAGTATATTTTTTCTATTTGAAATAAAATTATGTTTTCATCATTGGAAAAATGAAAACCACGAATACATTTCATGGTCCCCACCAAAAAAGAACAAGAATGCATTTCATGTTATAATTTCTATGGATACAGAAGTTTGCGTAAGTATATCACCATATGTATCCCACCGGTAGAAAACAAACATGTTGAATTATGTCGGCGTTTTGTAAATGACTCAGGTGGTCACATTCTGTCCAATAAGTTATGCAGGAGTTTTCATGTACGGTAGCCATTCGTTGCTTCTTAGAGAATGGAATACTTCCTTCGTCCGGGTTGGCGGTTGCCGTCTATCAGTTAATGTTGCCATATTTTTTAGTTTTGTGGGACATATTGAAGAGCTGTTCGAAGAAGGCATCGAAGCATCAGCTGCACATGCCACTTCCAAAGGTGCATGAGCTCATGGGCACAAACCTCATGCTGGAATATGTTCTCAACAGTAGTGATTCTCTGTTTGTTCATGTGCATGTTAAGCATTATCACTCTTTCATAGCTGTATGTTAGATCCATCAAATTAGTGAACTATTTTTTTTTTTACAAAAGTGGATTTATGGGTGCATGCGTGAGTATGCAGTTAAGAAGAAGATGATATACCGACAAACATTACTACTACCGAGAGCAATATTAAACATGCATAGATAAAAGCGATAAATTGGAAGGCTTAAACACCACATGTTTTGTCGACTTGTGCATGTCTACTCCCTGTCAGAGTTAAATTTAATAAGTATAACTGCACCCGATAATATACTTCCGTCTTGCTTTGTTGGCCCCTTTATATTTTGTATTAAATTTTGATCATAGATTTGACTA
Organism: Secale cereale; assembly: GCA_902687465.1. Taxonomy (NCBI): domain Eukaryota; kingdom Viridiplantae; phylum Streptophyta; class Magnoliopsida; order Poales; family Poaceae; genus Secale; species Secale cereale. The sequence goes on along the minus strand of LR738710.1, from coordinate 95,457,300 downwards.
GCAAAATATTAATGCATGTCACAAAAATTATGGTGTTAGATTCGTATTTGAATATACTTTCCAATGACATTATTTTTGTTACACTTAACTTACATTTTGTTAGTTAAAATCATTGTCAAAATATAACACAGAATACGAGGCGAACTAATAAACCAGGATGGAGGTAGTATAGCCGGTTGTTGGCTGTAAAAAACTAAACAAATTGTAACTTACGTAGAAATACTATTATCAAGCATTGGGGCCTGATTGACACCGAGCTAGCCAAGTAATGTATCGCCGATTGCCAATGATACCATGTAAAGTCAGAAGTAGAGGTCTTCCTCGTGGAATTTGATGCATGGAAGAACAAAAGATATATAATTCCATATAACTGATATGGAAAGGATATATGCGATTCCCAAACATTTGTTACATATGCTCTTATCGCGGGAAGGAGAGATGGCGCTGAGAACACTAGCAAGACGAAGGAATAATGTCTAAATGCTAACAAGTAGAAGGGCATCTTGTGGAAAGTAGATCGACATAGTGATATTCTAATTATTAGAACGCGAATCACACGTGCATGTGTGTGTCATCTTAGAGAGCTCTCAAAGACTATAAATAGTCCCCAAACCCATGTAATTTCTCAAGCTTTTGTAGTCCAATAGTGTATACACTTGCTCTGAGACTCCAAAATATCATGGCGAATGACTCCTTGACAAGGGCACGGATAGTTGGTGATGTTCTAGACCCATTTGTTAGCTCGGTGCCTCTAACTGTGATGTATGATGGGAGGCCTGTCTTCAATGGCATGGAGTTTCGCTCACCAGCAGTCTCTCTGAAACCCAGCGTTGAGATAGGCGGTGATGATTTCCGTGTGGCCTATACTCTAGTAAGCCTACCACTCTAAACCCGAAAGAGTACTCCATTGATGGTAGGCCATACGTGTATGGCCAAGGTGTGAACTTGAGAGAGCTTTGGAGACTAATGGCTTCACCAAAGAAGCTCATTGTTGCACGTTGCTTGAACTTGTTTGTTGGTGGCCCAATCCAAATTATAGACAGGTTAATTATTATCCCCTAACATGTTGACCATGTGCTTGTGTAATTGTAAATCAAATAGGTTATGGTGGATCCCGATGCGCCTAATCCCAGCAACCCAACCCTGAGGGAGTACCTGCACTGGTAAGCCGTTACTCTTGCATGTGTTGTCATATTTTACTGCATGCACGTTTTGATTGGGCCACAACTATATGTTGATGGACTGCTCTAATTTTATTTTATTTTGGGTATGCACAGGATGGTGACTGATGTCCCAGCATCAACAAACGATAGCTTTGGTGAGTACATCAAAAATAATTTTCCTAATGCTCAGGTTTTCATTCAAGCTTCTTGCCATACGGTCCATATTAGGTAATAGTATTTCAGGTGATGTTCTATAGTCACGCTCGAGCTTATACTTAGTGCTTAAATTGGGATATTGTATATTATGATATACTCCCCCGTTTATAAATATAAATCTTTTTTAGAGATTTCAATATGGACTACGTACAGAGCAAAATGAGTGAATATACACTCTAAACTATGTCTATATACATCTGTGTGTAGTCTATATGGAAATCTTTAAAAAGATTTATGTTTAGGAACGGACGGAGTATGATTTTTCATTTCATATCCTAATATGTGATACACCTTAGTTAACAAAGCAATAGGTCTGTATAGTGTGTATAAGATGTTGTTAAACAAAAATATTGCAGCATGTGGATTAACTAAAAGTGAGTTCATACGTTTATTCTTAAAACATAAATTAATGATTTCATCTTTAGGATGTATGAATTGTAATACTTTGTGATCATATTTGTAAAAAAATGATGCAAGGAAAATGGTTTCTTATTTACTGCAAAATATTTATCAAATACAGTTAGACATTTCACATCAACTAGTGCAATGTTGCAATAGTTGCATAAGGTACTCGCAAAATGCTTATGAAAATTATATTCTCTGCAAATAATTTGAGAGGCCTTTGTCATCTTGTTCAATTTTCCAGTACTTCATTACTTGCCGGTGTTGCTTTACACATATGTATATTTAGTACCATGTGACTTTGCCAAATTAGCATACATTGGTTTTTCTACGTGGCAAAATACATAATGTTGCAATATAACAACTGCTAGATGAGTCTTTAACAGAATTGAGGGGGCTAATCTAGTGTTTTTGTGAAGACATACATTTAGTTGGTTGGGGGGGGGGGGGGGTG
>LR738710.1:95439872-95454972 GCA_902687465.1 Secale cereale | reverse complement strand
GCCCTTGAACCGCTTTATAGTTACTTTTTTCCACACCTCCCACCATACTGAAAAATACAAATTAATGATATCAAGAAAGGACACAAATAAGTAAAAACCACAAAAGCACATGCTATTTATTCCATTTTCCGGGGAAAGCCCACGCTTAACTTATCTGAATTCCCTAACTCTTTGATGAACTGGCAGGAAAAGAGATCGTGCCATATGAAAGCCCAAGCCCTACCATGGGCATTCACCGCATGGTGCTGGTTTTGTACCAACAGATGGGGCGGGGAACGGTGTTCGCGCCGCAGGCACGCCAGAGCTTCAACTCGCGCAGCTTCGCGCGCCGCTTCAACCTCGGCAAGCCCGTCGCCGCTGTGTACTTCAACTGCCAGCGTCCCACGGGCACTGGTGGGAGGAGGTTCACCTGATCTGTCTAACTGATCGATCAGCCATGATCCTCGGCCCAGCCCACGGCAAAGCTTGAGCTCACCGGTACTTGATACAGATATCTAGAGAAGCTGAAATAAATGTACTGGAAGGTTCATGTCTGATCTATCTAACTGGTTGGTCAGCCATGGCCCAGCTCGAAGGCAGTTAGTTAAGCTCGAGCTTTGTCGGTACTTATATCTGCGTGCTTACTAATACACCCGTGATAGCCGCATCACACGGTACTTAGCTAGAAGAGTTGGAATAAAGTACCTGTGTTTGTACTTGTAGGCTCTTAAGTAAGGTGCCTTTGCAAGGATGCGTTGCTGCTGTTCAATAAGGAATGTGACATTATGCCACACCTTGGTAATGAGATATGTGCGGTTGGTTGTTCTGATCTTCAGGTTGAGCAAAATTATTCTGTATTTTTGTGAGTTAGATTAGAACAACCATGAGCGTAATGGTGGCCGATATAGAGATCAAAGTGATGACAGATGCACATTATACCTCTATCGTGCCATAAAAAATTGAGATCAAATTTTGGTCCAAAGATATAGAACTGCGAATTGTTCACACCAAATTTGAACTTGCTACGTGCCATCGACCAGTACATTTTTTCTTATTTGTTTCTCATGGTGTGCATTGAATTTATTTCTGGACTCATGGCAAAACTTCTTGGAGACTCGCGTCTCAAGATGTTGTTTGGCGGATGCGGCTGGTAGGATACCGGTGGGCTACATGTCGATGGGTTGGGGATCCCAAGGTAGATTTCGGTAAAAAAAATCGTGTTATGAGACTTAGGTTGAAACATTTAACAACAAGATTTCCATGGGCGCCCTTAAATTCCTTGGGAGACGCCGTTATGATGTTGTTTTCCCTTCTTTCCTCGAGGCCCAAGCTAACAGAAATCCTTGGCCGAAATGTTCTTTGATGGGACAATGGTGGTACTTCATGCATCATTCCCTTCGTGGGGGGTTGTCTTGGAGCCGATGTAACCGATGGATGGCGGCTTGATCATATGGAGGACATATTAGTTTTCTAGATCTATTGGCATTGCAACTTGGGTGGCAGAGAAACTGATGTTAGTGGGTCTAGGTTGCATTACAACCTTCTACGTTGACTATTCGACTTCATTTGGTTCTCTCCGGACACCCCACTCATTGGGGGTGAAATGAAGCTCCGATGTCACAAGACGACATGGCAGTGGCGATGAATTGCGATGAGTGGTTTGGTGGGTGATGTTCTCCAATTATTGCAATGGGCTTTGTCAGTGGCAAGCTCTTGGCAATATCTCCTACGAGGCCCGTCGCTGAAAATCAGTATTCCGCCTTGTTCTTGTGTCGGCTCACTATTTGGTTGGGAGCAATATGGTTATTGTGTGTCTATTGCAGTGTTCGGTGTGTATGGTTTTCTTCTTTCGTGAGGATGAAATATATGGATCTCGAGAGACAAGGTGTAATGAGATGATCATGCTTGTTGGTTGTCCGGACAGATGTATACTCTCAGCATGTGCCGAGCATTGTGTTGGTGGTCATGCATGTCAGGGTGGTATCATATCTTTAGATGACTTGTAATCATTATTTTTGCGTGGGTTTTCTCTTATCAAACAGGCAACACTTTTCGTCAATGGTTTTGCTAATTCTCTATCGCTTGAGAATTGTCTATGTTTCGACATATGTCAAGAGCCATCGATCCAACATTGATATGTGTCCGAATTCCCACCTTTTGAACTACGAGAACAAGTTCTAAATCTTTTTGAATTAGACCAGAAAAATACTAGAAGGCAAAGAAGATTTTCTTAGATTTGTATGAACAAGAAATTACATTTTCAAATTCGACTGATCCGTAGACAGGCCCCTCCAGCTTATTTAACACATATAAGTAGGTAAACTGGCCACTATGGCTTCAAAATTCGTTTTTTCTTGGGGGCTGTGCGTGGCGAATGCCGGGGTCAGTAAGTGGAGACATCCCCATGGAAACATCTTCCATTTCCCTTAGCAAAGATCTCCCACTGCCATTCTCCGTGACACCACGATCCCCCTGCTATATTGTAATAACCGGAAAAGTCGCCAACTGACAGCGATATGCAAGGTCTTCTTCTTCCTCGTCCGCTGCTGCTGCTGCGTAGAATATGTATTACGATGAGGCCATGCATTGTTATTCGTTAGTGACAGCATGCATCCGACCGGGCATTTTGCTGCATGCGGCCTGCATGGTTGCATCTTTGACTGCGTGTGGAATAACATGCAACATCAAATTATCAAATTCCCTTTGAGATTGCTCCTCCCGGTCAATTCCCCGACTCCTCGTGTCGCCGGCCGATTAGCGCACCGAAATTGGAATTGGAGTGTTACGATCGAGATGTTTGCTATCGCTGCCGCTGATGTTTTGGAGCCCGAACAGGCAATGTGGAAAGTTGGTACTACCAGCTTTCGAAAGGTTCGTGTAGTCCCACCCACTTGATGGAGAGCTTGTGGGCAATGTGGTCACTGGCCATCACGAGGATCACTTGTTTCAAGCGACGAGAAGGAGAAGCTAAGGGGCACGAGTTCTCCGTGCGATTCTGCGTGCCCGATCGACGACGCGTATCAGATGCTGTGGAACATGATGGCTGGTAGAGGCGTAGAGTGGTGGTGGATGTTTGTTTGATGTTGAAGCTCAACCCAAACACGTGCTTGCCTTCTGTATTTAGTTCAGGCTGGCAGTACTTAGTACGTACATCCACTTAGCTTAGATAACAGTTGTTTGTATGCATTGTAGAACGGTTGTTCTACGATTTTTGGTTCAGGGAAAAAAAACTACTGCCCTCGTCCCAAAATATGAGATCATTTTTCATTTTAGTGTAAAAAATGATCTCATATTCATTTTTCATTTTAGTGTAAAAAATGATCTCATATTTCGGGACGGAGGAAGTAATTGTTGCATGCTCCATGCGCTTGTATGTGGGCAAGCATAGCTATGCCTACAGCGACAATAATAATAATAATAATAATAATCTTATTATATGTTTAAAATCGAGTAATGGATAATCAAACCTTAAGATAACTACAACTATATGTCCATAGACTTCAAAGTGTATCCTATATGTATAAATATATACAGTAAGCAAAAACGATGCTCTTATAGAGCTTACAAAAGGATTTTCATATGAATCTTGGAGGATTAAAGTCTTAGGATTTTTCATACATGGGTTATTTTAATGTGTAGCTTAAATTTTGTAGTATTTTTCCTAAGAATTTATGTACACTATGTTTCACAAAAAAAAATCATCCACTCAAACCGCTTGACAAATTCTGGTGCAATCAAATAAACTTTGGTACGATGCTATTAGAACCTAGCTTTGTCAAAAGTCAACTTTCATTAAATTTGATCAACTTTATAGAGAAATGATCTACAACACCGATTTATTATAAGATTCGTCATAAATGTGTGTTCATGTTATATATATTTAACGATGTAAATATTATCAAACTTTATGCCTTCTTTAATTTACAGGAATTTTGTAGGAACTCTACGGTATATGATTTATGTAGGAAAATTTGTTTTAGAGCACTTTGATTCTTTCTTGCAGGAATATAATTATATTCACATACATGGTTGATTCCTATACTCATATTTCAATGGAGAAGAAACACCAGTATTAGACCCAATGAGGACTCATGATATCAGGGTTGCTCGCCTTCTGCCGGCAGCGCTGCAGGTTCGCCTAGTCTTTCGTGGCCTTAGGCCATGAAGGTGCAGTGGATCTCTGCCTTGCCGGCGGCCGGGCTTCTCCTTCGTTTTTAGATATATTCCTCCTCGGGAAGGCAAGGCGGCGGCGGATTCCTGAAGATGGAATAATGTTCTTCCCGTCTAGCCTCCGTCCCGGCGGTGCGTTTAGCATCGTCGGAGGCGTGTGGAGACGTGTCTTCGACGGTCTCGCATGATTCAGTCGTCGTTTGTCTTCAGTGGATCTATTTGGATCCAGTCTTCATTCGTCTGCGTTCACGTGTCTGCATGCTGGATATTTTTTATCTATGCTTTTCTTCATCGACGACGGTTATGTTCTGGTGCGCTGATCTTTATGGGGCCTTAGCACGACGACTTGCCGACTGCCTACTACAATAAAGTTTGCCCGGCTCCGATAAGGAAAGAGCGATGATGGCAGCGCGCTTATGACTCGCTCCAGTGCTTGTAGCCGTCGCTAGGTGGTATACGGACATGGTTGTAATTATTTTTACTTTTGATGTTCCTTATATTGCCATGAATATTGATTTTTTTTTGTGGATAACTGCCATGAATATTGATGACTAATCAAAAGTTATTCTCGGAAAAAATTATTAGACCCAACGAAAAAATCATATCCAATGAGAAAGCAAATGATATATTTTTTTTCTTATCTCTTATCATAGAATTGACAATACATGTCATGCCATTTAATATAGTTGTTCTATTCGTGTTATATTCTTGCCCTATGAACAGAAGGAGACTGTATACATTTCGCTATAGTATAGAGAAGTTCGATTCAAGAAGACAAACTTGAACTCTTTAATGCTTGGCAGCTACCCCTAGGAGAAGGAAAAAAAATGTTTGGCAGCTCCAACATTCTGGTGGATATTTTTTATCTATGCTTTTCTTCATCGATGACGGTTATGTTCTGGTGCGCTGATCTCTATGGGGCATTAGCACGACGACTTGCCGACTGTCTACTACAATAAAGTTTGCCCGGCTCCGGTAAGGAAAGAGCGATGATGGCAGCGCGCTTATGACTCGCTCCAGTGCTTGTAGCGGTCGCTAGGTGGTATACGGACATGGTTGTAATTATTTTTACTTCTGATGTTCCTTATATTGCCATGAATATCGATTTTTTGTGTGGATAACTGCCATGAATATTAATGACTAATCGAAAGTTATTTCCGGAAAAATTATTAGACCCAACGAAAAAATCATATCCAATGAGAAAGCAAATGATATTATTTTTTTCTTATCTCTTATCATAGAATTGACACTACATGTCATGCCATTTAATATAGTTGTTCTATTCGTGTTATATTCTTGCCCTATGAACAGAAGGAGACTGTATACATTTTGCTATAGTATAGAGAAGTTTGATTCAAGAAGACAAACTTGAACTCTTTAATGCTTGGCAGCTACCCCTACGAGAAGCAAAAAAAAAAAAATGGTTGGCAGCTCCAACATTCTGGTGGAGGGACAAATGGGCTGGCTGGAGGCCTGGAACAGCGCCAGGTTCGCGGAAGCTCAACGCCGAAAAGGACAGCGGCGAGGTGTGGGGCAGAACCAAGGGGAAAACGGCCAACCAGAGCGTCGTCCGCTTCAGTCTCCGCTCTCCGGCACCAGCCACAGCCAGCCACCGGCACGTCTGGCTCCTGTCCCGCGGCCTCCCCTCCCCCCTATCCAATCCACCCATCCGCTCCCCTGCGCTCCACACCCTCCGCTTGATTCGTCCCCGGCCCGTCCACCCCGCCAACACCACCCACCACGCACCGACGCAGAAGCAGCCACCGAGTCCCCTCCCCTCCCCTCCCTCCCCCTTCCCGCCTCCCCTCCCCGCGCGCGATGGCGGTCACGCGCCTCGCCGTGGCCGCCGCCCTCTCCTCCGCCCCGCCGTCCTCCTCCCGCCGAGGCAGGGCCACCCCGTCCTCCTGCCGCCCCATCCCCGCCTCCGCCTCCAAGTCCAAGGCTCTGCGCGCCGCCGCCGCCCCTGCTGCCGACGCGGTCGACGAGGAGGCCCCCGCCTCCCCTCCTCCGTCAGGTGCGCCGTTCCCAGTCCCCTGTTCGCTTCCGTCTGTTCAGATTTTAGATTGGGGCTGTCAGCCTGTCACCACGCGACTCGCTACTTGCGTACTGTCAGTTTTTTGCTGTTACCCGATACTGTATGTGGAGCTGAAGACGCCCTGTGGTGAAGTGGAACGGTGGGTGATTGTTGTCTCGTGGTTGCAGATCCTGGCAGGGGAGTGGAGAACCTGGTGATCATCGGCTCCGGCCCGGCTGGGTACACCGCAGCCATTTACGCGGCCCGGGCGAACCTTAAACCCGTTGTCTTCGAAGGTTACCAGGTGGGTGGTGTTCCTGGGGGCCAGCTGATGACCACCACCGAGGTGGAGAATTTCCCTGGGTTCCCTGACGGCATCACTGGACCTGATCTCATGGACAAGTAAGAGTGCCCAGTATCTGTATTGAATTGGTAAAATGTTGTGTTCGCCTACTTATAACATCCTGGGGTCGTGATTTATGCCAGAATGCGGAAGCAAGCGGAGCGGTGGGGTGCGGAGCTTCACCAAGAGGATGTTGAGTTTGTGGATGTGAAGAGTAGACCATTTGTTATTCGTAGCAGCGACCGAGAGGTAAGCACTTCGTGTTCTTCCTCTTGCTCTGCCATAATATATTTTGGGCTCTGAACTGGCCTCTTTTAGCAAGTTAGTGTTGTATGTGAGTTTTGTGGCCATACAATGGTTACTATTACTGTGATGTTAATCAAAACTAGGATCCGTTTTAAATAGAAAGGCAACAAAGCAGAGCTAGTGAATAGTGTAGGAAAGATAATGCGAGCTCTGAACCAGTGCAGGATTCTATGTGTTTTACTTATTTAGGTATCTTTCTATTTCTCTCTACGTTTATGACTTGACTCTTAGTTGTTCTGTAATTTTTCTTTGTATATGTATGTTGATAGCAAACCACCTATTATTAATTTGTAGTGCACGTGAATTATTCTGCACATATATTTTGCTGCACTAATCTTAGTGGCATATATAGGTGAAATGCCATAGTGTAATCATTGCAACTGGAGCTACTGCGAAGCGACTTCGATTACCTCGTGAAGAGGAATTTTGGAGTAGAGGTATCAGCGCATGTGCAATATGTGACGGAGCATCACCTCTGTACAAGGGTCAAGTTCTTGCGGTCGTTGGAGGAGGTGATACAGCTACCGAGGAAGCGATATATTTGACAAAATATGCGTGCCATGTTCATTTACTTGTTCGAAGGGACCAACTACGAGCATCCAAAGCTATGCAGGACCGGTAAGGCATTCTTCAAGTCTTTTCCCTATAAAATTATATCCGTTACTGTGATAAATATCAAAATAGTCTTACCTGTTCATGTAAATCTTTCGTCCATGGATTGCCAAGATTTCACTTATTTTCAGTGTTAGCATCAATTGATACTTGATGGCTTAAACGACTGTAAAAGGAATGCATGATTATTTTTCCACCTTTCATCTATTGTAAATATTGTCAACTCATTCACCATTCGATGATGGCATTTAATTGCATGGTAATATGCCGAGCTTCCACTTTAAAATGTTGGTTATAGCGGCAAAATTGTTCTTCGTTAATACTGCAATTTGTGCTCGATGCAAACTAGGCCTAAGTGCAACTTGCTTTGTATTGGTTGTTTACCAGTTTAGATTAGATACTCGAAGTCACAATATTGCCAGAGGTCCATAAAACTCGAGGGCTGTAATTTTTTTGGAACTTGTCTGATGAAATGGTTAAGTTCTTTAAAGGATGTTAGCTCCTCTTCAGTTGCATGATATATTAATGAAGTAAAATTTCAATTGCCTGGATGTTTGGTTAACAGGTTGATTATGGCGAATGTTTCAGAGTACTCAACAACCCCAACATAACAGTACATTTCAATACAGAAGCTGTGGATGTTGTCGGCAATACCAAAGGACAGATGTCCGGTATTCAGTTGAGGAGACTCGATACGGGAGAGGAAAAAGTTCTTGAAGTGAAAGGTCTATTTTATGGGATAGGGCATACTCCAAACAGTCAGCTGCTAGAAGGTCAAATTGAACTTGATAGTTCTGGATATATTTTAGTTGATGAAGGCACAGCAAAAACTTCAGTTGATGGCGTATTTGCTGCTGGTGATGTGCAGGTAACTCCATCCTTCATTCAATGTCTGAAACTTCTACATGATTGTAAAAGTGTGCCTCTTGATGAAATGAGGACTTAATCCTGCTGCAGTTCATGTGTGCTCACCTCACCATGTTACTTGTTGTAGCATGCTAGCACATCATGTTTTGATGACCATGCCTCTAGTGTTCGGAAAATTCCTCAGTGAAAGGCAATAGATTTGTTTTCAAAGACATAAGACTTGTACCCACTCATCATTGGATACTTATCCATGAAATATAGATATTCAGATATTCTATTTATTATTCCATCCCATTCTCACGAATATTTTTTGTTTTCACACATCTTCACCTGCAGGATCATGAATGGAGGCAAGCCGTTACTGCAGCTGGATCTGGATGTATAGCTGCTTTGTCAGTTGAAAGATACTTAGTCTCCAGTGATCTTCTTATTGAATTTCACCAGGTATTATTTTTCGCGCAAAATGTATTTATTTTATGCAATTGATGCATGTGCATTTGCCAGCTTCATTTTGCTTGGTCGTCATTGTCTCAATGAAAGCTGTCTCTTACCCTCTGAATATCACTGGTACTCCAGTATCATGGGTGTTTCAGTATTTTGTGTTAATTTTTGTCTCATATTCTAATTAAGCTTCCTAGTTTCCATATATTAGCATTGCTGTGCAGCCACATTCAACAATTTTTTCATGTATAAAATTTGGAGTTTAGACTTCCATTATCATAAGCTGTAGCGATGTGAAACTGTGAGTTGATATGTTCTGAATAAAAAAGTGTGGCCTTCTGAGTAGATAACACCAGAGCTACTAGAGATCATTAGTGCATGCGTACTTGATTCACCTTCATATGTTTTGGGGCCTGTCTTCTGTAACAACCAATCAAGCTTATGTTACAACTCTTTGTTCTACTTGATTAAATTTCAGCCTGTTCGTGAAGAAAAAAAGAAGGAGATTGAAGGCCAAGATGTCGAGATGGGCTTCGACATTACTCACACGAAGCACAAGGGACAGGTGCCAAACATACTTATGCGTAGTGTGCCTCATATAAATGCAGGTGTTCATGTCGAATTTGATCCTGAGCTTTGCTATCTTTGCAGTATGCACTCCGCAAGTTATACCATGGAAGTCCAAGGCTCATTTTGGTTCTATATACTTCTCCAACATGTGGTCCCTGCAGAACCTTAAAACCAATTTTGAACAAGGTTAGTTCTTAATTTTCTGTAAATGAACTTTGAAACATCTTAACATCTACTTAAATAAAAATTTACTTGTCAGCCACCTTAGATCTAGTTAAACAGAATGTATCTTAACATCTTCTTCACATCTACATTAATTTTACAAATAAATTTACTTTATGCTGGTTCCCTTTGACCACTGAGCACCCATTGGTGACAAGCCAAGCCAGTAGCCTGATAGTTTAGATTTGGATCTGCTAGAGCATGCCGAAGCTCACTTGTCTGTTCTAGAAATAAAATCCTTATTGAAGATAAACTCAATCCAACAAAGAACAATATAGGATTGAAACGCCCCAAATGAATTGAGTCGGCATATGCTTATGCTGTCTGCATTGCATTGTGGCATTTATAAGAACTGCATCAGGTGAAGGTGCCGGTACGCGTTCCAGCCATAAATATCACCCACTCGATTAAAATTGACCCTCCACACTTGCATCAGTTTATTTCTAAATCTTATCTTGTTTTCAATACACAGCGCTAAGCAATGGTATATTTCTGTTAGGGCCCTAGGTATAGGTCTATGACACTGGGTACAGATGTTACCATTTGAAATGCATTAGGTGGTGTGAACCCTTCTCTATGGACTGTTCTATGCCAGCAATGTGACAATCATGGATGTGATTTGATCACCTTGTCTATTTTTAATTTCATGAGAAAATCCCCTATTCAAGATAGCACCCTTCTCTATGCTTGGTGATACACACATGATCACAGTGGTAGGCTTGTAAGAGTTAAATCTGATAGTTGCTCCACTACCATTGGGTGCAGCACTGCAACTGCAACACCCTTGCTGATAATATGGTACTTAAGTTCTCATTATGTTAGGGCGTGTTTGGTTGTTAGCACCAGTTTTGGGCTTCCTGGGAACCTGGTCAGGTAGAGCCTGTCTGGGCTAATACAAGGTCTGGGCCAAGTTGTGCAGTTCATTTGGTTGCTCTCATTCTCTCTCCTTGCATTGAGCTAATAGAGCCTTTTTGCACCACACAAGCCTGCATCTTAGGAAACGTATGATTCGGCCGTTCCTCTGGGGACAGGCTGAGCACCGCTTTGAGTTTCATGCGGGGCTGTTTGTCCAAGCGGCCCGGGCTACCAAACGGGTCAAATTTGGCCCCCAGAGCTTGCATGGGTACGATGCGGGCAACCAAACATGCCCTTACAGCTTGATTAAAAAAGTTCTCATGCCATTATATTTTATTTTTGTTGTTTGTTTTGTTGCTTGCTAATAATGATACCTCATCTCTATGAAAATGATACTTCTTACAGGTTATAGATGAGTACGACGAATACGTTCATTTTGTTGAAATTGACATCGAGGAGGACCCTGAAATAGCAGAAGCTGCAGGCATCATGGGAACACCTTGTGTTCAGTTCTTTAAAAACAAAGAGATGATCAGGTTTGCTACTTAGATTGATCTTGCTAGTTTTTCTATTCAACTACGGCCACAACCTAAAACACAACTGACCTATACATTGGGTTAGCTGATATACGAGTATTTTAATGTTCTTAGTTAACCTTCTTGTTCTATGACGGTAACTATTTTTGTACTTTTACATAGTTCCACTTTTGTACTTATCCTTTTTGGTACTAATAGGCCAAATTAAGCAGTGACCACCATGATCATTTCATTTTTCAATGGTCGGGTTCTGCTGTAATTACATATCCCACAGTTAACATTTTTTGCATCCAACCACAGGCTGAAGTTGAGATGTCACCATCCTGTAAATGAGGCCAAAACACATGAATAACCGGCATGTTGTATGTACACATAGAGATAGATCAGTGGTTAACACTTATGTGCATCTTTCATGAATGCCATTTCGACGAAAATAGTGACATATGAGTTGGCAGGATAAGTCTGCTCTCTTTGCAAGTACTCCCTCCGTTCGGAATTACTTGTCTCGGAAGTGGATGTATCTAGAACTAAAATACGTCTAGATACATCCATTTCTGCGACAAGTAATTCCGAACGGAGGGAGTACCTCTTAATCGTGACATATGGGTTGCGTTGTTCCGGATTAACAAAGCTTCTACCATGCACCCAGAATTTCTCCCAAATATGTCAAGCTTCTCTTGGGCAGCTGCCGAACTCCCGTCTTGCCTACTTTATATGGTATCATAGTGGTGCTGCCCTTCTGATCTCTGAATTCTTGGAAATGCAGGACTTTCTCTGGTGTGAAGATGAAGAAGGAATACCGGGAGTTCATCGAGTCGAACAAATGAGCTGAGCTCATTGTTTGTTCCAGGGTTTTGAAGTGTAATGGCCTCCATTTACACATATATTGACTATATTTAGAAGCCACGCTGGTGGGCAATTTTTTGTCAAAATCTCAGATGAGCCTGGTGCAGTCCGATGCCATAGGAAATTAACCGACCGCCCTTATTGAATCCAAAATATATTCTTTGTTGTACAATATAACATCTTGTTGACCCCTTGCTCACGATTGTCTCAACAATGTGCATACCTTTTTATGTCTTTACTCGGTACAGATAATAAGCAATCTATTGCTGTCAACACAACTTTAAAGGGCGCTGCTATGGACACCCGTTTCATATCTATTCATCGACATGGTGCTCTCTGCCTTTCTCCTGCCCCGCCCGCTCACACATATGCTGTCATCCTTTAGTGACGTGTTTGGATGAGGAACCAAATGAAATGGAACGCTATCTACCAAATATGCCTTTTCTACCGTGATGGCCCACCTATGGTGATCGCCGATGACACCCTAATCATTACCCATGCCTTTCTCGATGCCGCGGCTACCCTCAAAGCTATCCTAGACAACTTTGCTCGGTCTCACCATCAACTTTCACAAAACTACCTTCATGCCTATCAACACGGATACCCCTCACATTTGGTTGCCAGCTCTCATCCTTCTCCCAAATCTACCCCGGTCTCTCTCTCTCTCCCACATGCACCTTCCTTCCTCCGCCTTCGCACCCATCATCCAGCGTTTCCTAAAATATCTCTCCGGTTGGGTGGCCAAGCTCCTATCTCGAGGCGTCAGGCTAACCCTCGTCTCATCTACTCTTGACGCCCTAGCTACCACTTCATGTATGTCTTTAAACTACACAAAAATATACATTAAAAGATTAGACGTGATTCGCAGATCATTCTTCTGGGCCGCTGAAGAAACCTGCTCCGGCGCTAAATGTCTCATTGCTTGGAAAAATGTTTGCAAGCCTAAAATCAGTGGTGGCCTAGGCATAAAAAAATTGCTTCTCCAAAACAACTGCCCCCTCATGAAATTTGCTTTCAAACTTCTTCAAAAGCCTGACTTGCCTTGGGTTAATTGGTTCTTCCAACACTACTCCCTTGACTTTGCCAACAAACCCCACAACCCCTCCTTTTCTCTGGAAAATTCAAAAAATCTCCTTTGTCCTTACAAACAGCAACACTACCACCTTCTTCTGGCTCGATGCTTAGCTGCTTCCTACTCCCCTCGCCGTCACCTACCCCCACATTTTCTCCCACTCCACTTCTCCATACGCCCTGGTATCTCAGGTCATGCATTTTGGTTTACTGGCTAACCTGCCGGATCACCTAACCAATGTTGCTTCTATCGATCTTGCTTCCATTTTGTCTTTGTTGCAGGATGTTCATGCCAACGACGCACCCGATGACAGGTTCCTTACCCATGGCTCCATGTTCTCCTCGAGGTGCGCCTACTCGATGCTCTCCTCCGACCACGAGTTAGATCTCAACGTTGGGCATATCTGGAGCTCCAAGGCTCCCATCAAGGTCAAGAGCTTCGGTTGGCTTCTTTGGCGTGATAGGTTGAGTACGAAGGCGAACTCGCTACGTAAAACCATCCCCTCTGACTCTTCTTGCCCTCGGTGTGACCATGCAAGGGAGAACGCGACTCACCTCGCCATCCTTTGCCCATGCACTGCATAAGTTAGGTCCATTTTGGGCCTCCAAACTCCTACCTCCATCGGACACATTTGGGACACTACGCCGATTGGCCTCGACATCAACATTTGGCCTACCGTCGCCCTCACCATATTGTGGAAGCTATGGGACTCTAGGAATGCTCATGTATTTCGTAACGAGATTCACTCCCCCCTTGGTACTCTTCGAAACGTCGTTTCAGACTTTACTCTTTGGGTCTTTAGATTTAAAGACTCCGTCAGTAGGGAGGCGACTGTGTCTTGGTACTTGTACATGTCCTCTCGTTGTAGTCTATGATGTAACTCACCCTTAGGCATTTAAGTAATATGTTCAGGTGGGGATCCTCTCCCCACAATGATTGTTCAAAAAAGTGCCTTTTCTTCCATGCCTTCTTTTGTTTTAAACAAAGACAAAATATTTACATCATTCATTAGTTAAGAATATATGTTACATGGTTTTGCGTATTAGATTTTTTGATATAGATTTTGCATTGTGAATGTTAATAATTTTTTAGTGTAAACTTTGCCAAACTTTGAAGATTTTGACTTCAGACAATCCCGAGTATTTCTCAAATGCCTAGCCCTTGTAGCGTCCAAATCTTAGCCTCGTTCTTACAACCTCTAAAATGTAATGCGGCGGTGTGGCATTCTGGAAGACACAGACATTTCATTTTGTTCATTTCAAATTGTCCAGTTGATGAGCATGGTGAGGAAAGTTGCGGCCCTTTGATTTGCGGTGTTGTAGCCTATCATGTTCCATCAAGTTTTGATGCTTCTCTCGTCTGGACACTGATATAGATCCAGAGCCTCCAAAGCTAGCTAAGTCTTAATCATCTCCACGCCCTTAAGAGCATGTACTAAGGAGGCACCACCTTACTAGTGCCTTCACCTCTTCCACCTAAGTAAACATGGATGGGGCATCGTTTAGTTTCTCAAACACTTAATGCATAGAGTTGCCCCATGAGACCCATATTCATCCTCTTTTTACTGTACTTCACATGAACGAGGAGGGCTAGCTCGCTGTTGGGGAACGTTGCATGGGAAACAAAAATTTTCCTACCGTTCACCAAGATCAATCTAGTAGATGCAACTACGAGAGGGGAGTGTGATCTACGTACCCTTGTAGATCGCTAAGCGGAAGCGTTATGAACGCGGATGATGGAGTCGTACTCGTCGCGATTCAGATCGCCGAAGACCTAGCACCGAAGCAACGGTGCCTCCGCGTTCTTCACACGTACGGCTCGGGGACGTCTCCTCCTTCTTGATCCAGCAAGGGGTAGAGGAGAGGTTGATGGAGAACCGGCAGCACGACGGCGTGGTGGTGATGGTGGAGAAGAACTCCAGCAGGGCTTCGCCTAAGCACCGCGGGAGAAGAAGATATGACGGGAGAGGGAGGGCAGCACCGAGGCACAAACTGTGTTGGCTGCCCTCCCTTTGCCCCACTATATATAGGGGGGGTGGAGAGGTGAGGGCGCCCTAGGGTTTCCCCCTAGGGGCCGGCGGCCAGGGCAAGGGGAGGGGGCGGCGGCCAGGGCAGGGGGAGGCGCCCAGGCCCTAGGGTTTCCCCCCTAGGTGCCTTGCCCCCCAAGCCCAAGGGGTGCGGCCAGCCCTAGGGGGTCCCACCCCCTTAGCCGCATGGGGAGAGGGCCCAGGGGGGGCGCACAGCCCCCTGAGGGCTGTGGTGTCCCCC
>LR738710.1:95357545-95439772 GCA_902687465.1 Secale cereale | reverse complement strand
GTGCCTTGCCCCCCAAGCCCAAGGGGTGCGGCCAGCCCTAGGGGGTCCCACCCCCTTAGCCGCATGGGGAGAGGGCCCAGGGGGGGCGCACAGCCCCCTGAGGGCTGTGGTGTCCCCCTTTGTGGCCCAATAGGCCCAGAACAACTTCCGGACCCCCCGAAAACCCTTCCGGTATTCCGCCGATTTCCCGATGCTCCCCGGAACACTTCCGGTACTCCGAAACCTTTCATCCTATATATCAATCTTCGTCTCCGGATCATTCCGGAGACCCTCGTCATGTCCGGGATCTCATCCGGGACTCCGAACAACCTTCGGTAACCATGCACTCTTCTCACTAACAACCCTAGCGTCACCGAACGTTAAGTGTGTAGACCCTGCGGGTTCGGAAACCATGTAGACATGACCGAGACACTCTCAGGCCAATAACCAATAGCGGGATCTGGATACCCATATTGGTTCCTACATGTTTCTCTATGATCTCATCGGATGAACCACGATGTCAAGGATTCAGGCAATCCCGTATACAGTTCCCTTTGTCTCGTCGGTATGTTACTTGCCCGAGATTCGATCGTCGGTATCTCTATACCTAGTTCAATCTCGTTACCGGCAAGTCTCTTTACTCGTTACCGTAATACATAATCCCGTGACCAACTACTTAGTCACTTTTGAGCTCATTGAGATGACGTATTACCGAGTGGGCCCGGAGATACCTCTCCGTCACACGGAGTGACAAATCCCAGTCTTGATCCATGTCAACTCAACAGACACCCTCGGAGATACCTGTAGAGTACCTTTATAGTCACCCAGTTACGTTGCGACGTTTGGCACACACAAAGCACTCCTACGGTGTCAGTGAGCTACATGATCTCATGGTCATAGGAACTTATACTTGACATGCAGAAAACTATAGCGATAACTGACACGATCAAAAGCTATGTTAACGTTTGGGTCTCGTCCATCACATCATTCTCCTAATGATGTGATCCCGTTATCAAATGACAACTCATGTCTTATGACCTGGAAACCGCGGTCATCTTTGATCAACGAGCTAGTCCTGTAGAGGCACACTAGGGACACAAAGTCTGTCTATTCATCCACACGTGTATCTGAGTTTCCAATCAATACAGTTATAGCATGGATAATAAACGATTATCATGAACAAGGAAATATAATAATAACTCTTTTATTATTGCCTCTAGGGCATATTTCCAACACTCGCCCCATCTCTCTTGATTTTGCCCTCTCTCTTCTTTTGTCAGTGAAGAGCCTACTTATTATGTAGGATCCCTCTTTAATCTGCAGGCGGTAGGTTGTGCTTAGCTGGAGAGTTTAGAGTGACGTATTGTGCTGAGCAGCCGTCCAGAGTGGAGCGTTGGCAATGCCCTAAAGAGGACAGACGCTTGAAAACAAAAGGTGGGTTGCCAATCATTAAGTCTCTTGCAGAGAGGACAAAGACGACGTTCCCTCATCCATGCTTTTGTGCTTGGCTCGAGGGGAATAGTGAGATTTGATTTAAAAAGATGGAATGGAATGGGACAAATTTGACTTGCCTCGTATCTTCTACTCCTCCGTCCGGGTTTATTGTGCCCAAAGACCAAATCGACAGGACCAAGGAAATCAATTATTAGTTGTGCGTAAAAACCATAATCTCAGGCTTTAGTTAATGCATATCGCTTGGCCGCCACATTTGCGTGCATGCGTTGGCTGGTGTTTGAAAGGATCGATATGGTTGACTAGAGGGCAGGTGAATAGGCAACTAACAATTTTTAGCTTTTCTTGACCAAATTAAACTTAGGACCAAACTAGGTTGTCTAGAAGTGCAACTAGGTGAGCAACCTATATGGTGCAACAAGTAAAAGCAATCAAGCAAGCACAAGATACTAAAACAATAAAGCTTGCACAAGTAAAGGATAAAGATAACCAAAAGTGGAGCCGATGAAGACGAGGATGTGTTACCGAAGTTCCTTCCCTTTGAGGGGAAGTGCGTCTCCGTTGGAGCGGTGTGGAGGCACAATGCTCCCCAAGAAGCCACTAGGGCCACCGTATTCTCCTCACGCCCTCACACAATGCGAGATGCCGTGATTCCACTATTGGTGCCCTTGAAGGCGGCCACCGAACCTTTACAAACAAGGTTGGGGCTCTCTCCACAACTGAATTAGAGGCTCCCAACGAAACCACGGAGCTTCACCACAATGGATATGGCTCCGAGGTGACCTCAACCGTCTAGGGTGCTCAAACACCCAAGAGTAACAAGATCCGCAAGGGATTAGTGGGGGGAATCAAATTTCTCTTGGTGGAAGTGTAGATCTGGGCCTTCTCAACCAATCCCTAGAAAATCAACAAGTTTGATTGGCTAGGGAGAGAGATCGGGCGAAAATGAGCTTTTGGAGCAACAATGGAGCTTGGGGGAGAAGAGGTTAGTGTTCTAGAGGAGGAAGAACACTTTATATAGTGGAGGGGAAGAGTGAACTGTTACACTCTTCTCAGCCCGCACAGAGTGGTACTGCCGCTGGGCCGAGCGGTACTACCGTGTCCCCCAGCGGTACTACCGCCCTGTGTTAGGGATGGGGTTTGGAGGAAGGGAGCGGTAGTAGCCGCGGTGGTGGCAGCGGTACTACCGCTGCTACTACCGTTGTTACCACTGTAGAACCCGACACGAAACATGTTCGTCCCGAATCGACGCGGAGGTGGAGAGTAGCCGTGGCGGTACTGCCGCATATGTGCACGAGCGGTACTACCGCGCTTCTGCAGCGGTACTACCGCTTGGAGCGCATATGCGGTACTACCGCGCAGGCTATGGTACTACCGCGCCCACAGAAGAAGCTAGGAAAGGAAGAAGATGAGGGTGCAAAAATGAGTGCACGTGATGATTCCACCCTGGCCTTTCCAATGCGGACCCCCCCTAGATAGTACGGTGTCTCCTACGACTCAAGTCCACCAAAACAAAAGCCTAGCACGACAACCCGTCTTGAGCTGAAAACTCGGAGGGTGGATAATCGTTTCGTGCCTCTGGATGTATATCTAAAATACTTGGCACACACGATTAGTCTGCAAACGCATTGTCATCAATCACCAAAACGACAACGGAAGGGACATGCCCTTACAATCTCCCCCTTTTTGGTGGATTGATGACAACACGGGATTTGCACAATAAGTAAGAATAAGTGAGGAGTAAGCAAACCCCACGGACTACAAAAGATAGACAAGCTCCCCCTAGATGTGTGCTTAAAAGGAGTTGCTTGTGGAAGGCAAAGCACACACTCTAGGATCAATGCTCCCCCTATCTTTTATAATCCAATAACATCTAATCAATGAGGAGACATAAGTAAGTAACACTGTAGATGCAACAGGATATACTCATGAGTTAAGCAGCACATACTAGAGTACTTGATATAAAAGATAGCATAGGTCTCACACAAAGAACGATAGCTAAGTCTCACGAACACACCAAACCAGAACAAAAAGCGAAAAGCAAAGCACTAAAACACACGACAACACAAATCACGCAAATCACTTCTCCCCCTTTGGCATCGAGACATCGAAAAAGGGGAGGGGAAGACACAACGTCATCACACCGTTGGAGGGTCATCTGCACCTCCGTCATGGGCTGGGGGCTGCTCGGGGTCAGAATCAGTCCAGTGACAGTGCTGACGAACCCACTCGTCCTCATCAGTGATCCTGCCCTCAGAGCCGCTGTTAACTGTGGCACCGAGCTGACGCATAAGCTCCTTGTGGCGAGTCCTGGACTTCTTCTCAGCGACATGGACCATGTACTGACCATGGGACTCCATGCAGAACAGCTTCTTCAGCTTCTTGGCCCAAGATGGCTCGGCTCGAGATGGCATATAGTCATCATCGTCATCATCTTGGTCAGCCTCTACCTCAGGATTATCAGCATCAGCCGGAATGTTAGGCTGAGTAACCGGAGTGTTCCAGAGATCCTTCCTCCTGAGCCTCTTGACCTCGTGAGAGACCAACTCGTTAGTCTGTAGAGCGTATCCCGCGTAGGTATGCTCCCACGCCTTCTCAATGAGGAGCATGATGTATGGAGCATAGATGAGACACTTACGCTCTGAGATGGCAGACAAAAGTTCAGACCACATGACATGAGATATATCCAAAGTTTCTCGAGTGTTCTGTTCCTTCTGGCGCTGGCAGAAAAGAATCATATCCACAAGGTAAGAGTGGACCATATCGTGGTTCCCAATGCGAGGGAAAAGAGTCTCCCTGAAGATGCGGTGAAGGATGTCCAGATACACAGGCGGCACATATGTCTCCTTCAGGGTCTCTAGGTTGACCTTCTTAGTGCAGTATGGCCACAGATTATGCTTGTGCGTGGAGGTAGCATTCTGATGAGGTAGAAAACCGACTGAGCTCTCCAGACCAAGATCTTCAACACCAAGAAGTTCCATGAACGCTTTCCACTTAACTACCAGACGCCTTCCATTGGTCATCCACGTCAAGGTCCTTTCTGCATCAGTGCCAAGGTGAACGCTGGCATAGAACTAAGCCACCAGATCAGCATCAAAGTCCTTGTTGAAAGATATGATGTTGACAATGTTCAGTTGGTTGCACATTTTCAGAGCTTCGCCGAAATACTCTATGTCCTTCTCCAAATAAGCAATATCGATTGAGCGCACATCAACATAGAGATTCTTCTTAGACTTGATCACATCAAAGTAAGTTCCATACTGAAACCGGTTCCTAAACGGCCGGTTGACAAGGGTGGGCTCTTGTGCAAACTCATAGGGATTTCGTCGACGCCTCTCCCAAAACTCCTTGTTTGACATCTCCGTGACAGTCTTGGCCTTCTTAGCTGGCTTCTTGGCAGTGCTCTTGGACGACTGTTGTGACTGAGAGGGAGGAGCACTGGATGACGGAGCCCCTACAGAGCCACTGGCAGACCCGCCTGCTGCCTCAGAGGTGCGATCGCGCTTTGAACTGGCACGCCCGGGGTTGATGCGACGAGCAAGGTGTTCCGTTGGGTCATCTCCTGAAGACAAACACACACACACACAAGAGACACATGGAATAAACACACATAAGACACGAGACAAAGAGCAAAAACAGAATCAAACTTTGGTAGGGATATGTTGGAGGATGGCCTCTCCGCGGTACTACCGCATATGGGAAGCGGTAGTACTGCATATGGGAAGTGGTAGTACCGCTCCCAGCGGTAGTACAACCTATGAGAGGCGGTAGTACCGCTCTGAGCGCAGGAACAACAGTTCCCTGCACGGTGGCAGATCCGGTACTACTGGAGAGGCAAAGAACAAAAATAGCCCTATCAAAGTTCAATCCTAGCAGTATAAAGGAGTTCACCATCCTAGTCAAGCCTTGATTTGGCCAAAAATCGAGGAATGCATGCCCATGGCCCCTAAGAACCTAGATCTGAAAAATAGAGGCAACAAGAGAGAAACGAGGGGCAATACCGGCATCCATGGCTTGAGGAAGGGGTGGGGATTGATACCATCGAAGGAAAAGGTGAAACACCGCCCAAAGAAATCACCCCACCGGCGACCTTGTCGCTGGTGCTTTGTTGGAGAGGAAGTAGAGAGATGGGGGAGAACGGGTGTGGGAAGAAGAAAAACTTCGCGACCCCGCACTTAACCCCCAGACTCGCGCTCCAGCGGTAGTACCGCTTTGATCGGGCGGTAGTACTGCTTAGGTGAGTAAGCGGTAGTACCGGGCTATCGAGCGGTAGTACCGCCCAACTTGGGAAGAGGTCTCCGGAACTAAAAATTTGCCCCCAAGAGTCCCCTAGCGAGGAAAAACACCACAAAGAGAAGAGAACCACAGGAGAACGAAAGAAACAACAACTCTCACGACGACAAACAACCAAGACAAGAAACACACATCTCTTGAGAGAGAGAGATGGCGGTGGCCGAGGCCACCTATGTTTGAGTGAAGTGGTATGGCGCCGCAAAGATTTTAACCTTGAGCCCATGACCACTACTTTGAAGAACATTAGTACCAACAAAAGTTGAATGTGAAAGATATGATCAATTTGTGCATAATGGGGGGAGAGAGAGTTCATTGAGAGAACAATGCTCCCCCTATTTCCATGCCTACATCTAAACAAGATACCATGGTGTGAGTGGAGGGTGTGCACAACTTCAATCCACATTGCTCAAATCTATGATATTTAGCTCATGCCTTAACTCGCGAAATCTTGCTTCATCCAATGGCTTCGTGAAGATATCTGCAAGGTTATCATGAGTGTTGACATAATGAAGATCAATTTCTCCTTGCCGAATATGGTCCCGGATGAAGTGATACCGAATCTCAATATGCTTCGTCTTGAAGTGTTGCACCGGGTTGAGAGAAATCTTGATGGCACTTTCATTGTCACACCAAAGAGGCACTTTGTCACAAGTGACACCGTAATCCTTTAAGGTTGGAAGAGAGAGATACACAACTTTGCTTCTTGGAAGACCAACTCACCAAAGAGAAACCAAGGAATTGGCACCCTCCGGAAGTGGACTTCCTATCCACTTTGTCTCCTGCCCAATCTGAATCTAAGAAACCTACCAAATTGAAGTTTGCTCCTCTTGGGTACCATAAGCCAAAGTTTGGGGTATGAGCCAAATATCGAAAGATTCGCTTGACTGCCACAAAGTGACTTTCCTTAGGTGAGGCTTGAAACCGTGCACACATTCCCACACTCAACATGATATCCGGTCCAGATGCACAAAGGTAAAGTAAGGATCCAATCATAGAACGATATACCTTTTGATCCATAGCTTTACCATTGGGATCAATGTCAAGTTGGCACTTGGTAGGCATTTGAGTAGTAGCCGGCTTGACATCACTTAGATTGAACCTTTTGAGCATGTCTTGAGTGTATTTTGCTTGTTTGATGAAGATTCCTTCTCTTCTTTGCTTAATCTCAAATCCAAGGAAGTACTTCAACTCTCCCATCATGGACATCTCAAAATGCTTGGTCATGAGTGCGGCAAACTCATCATTGAAAGCTTTGTTAGGTGAACCAAAGATAATATCATCAACATACAGTTGGCATACAAACAACTCCCCTTTGACCTTCTTAGTAAAAAGAGTGGGGTCAATTTTCCCAATCTCGAACCCACGATCTTGCAACAACTCGGTAAGATGCTCATACCACGCACGTGGGGCTTGTTTAAGGCCATAGAGCGCCTTATCGAGTTGATACACGTGATCGGGGAACTTAGGATCCTCAAACCCCGGGGGTTGTTTGACATACACCAACTCATTAATAGGACCGTTAAGAAATGGACTTTTCACATCCATTTGTTGCAATTTAAAGTTATGATGAGAAGTATAAGCAAGCAACAAACGAATAGATTCAAGGCGAGCAACGGGGGCAAAGGTTTCACCGTAGTCGATACCCTCGACTTGGGAGTAGCCTTGAGCCACCAGACGCGCCTTGTTGCGGATGACAATGCCATGAGCATCTTGCTTGTTCTTAAAGATCCACTTGGTTCCAATGAAATTATGGTTCTCTTTAGGTCTTGGCACCAAACGCCACACTTTGTTGCGCTCGAAGTTATGGAGTTCTTCATGCATGGCGTTAAGCCAATCGGGGTCCTCGAGCGCCTCATAGACCTTTTGAGGTTCAACACAAGAGACAAAAGCTTGATGATCACAATAGTTTGCTAATTGTCTACGAGTGATTACCCCCTTTGTGATGCTTCCAAGGATGTTTTCCATATGATGCTCTCTAGAGGTGAGCCTGGAAGCAACTTTGGCTGCACGATGCTCCAATTGTTCTTCAAGAGATAATTGAGGAGCTATGAGTTGATCATCTTGAGCGTTGTCATGAGCTTGATCTTGATCTTGAGCTTGCTCTTGATCTTGAGCATGCTCGGAAGAGGAACTTGGCCTTGTGTATCACTTGGTGGCTCACCACCATCTTGTGGTTGATCTTGCACTTGGCCTTGTTCATCTAATTGAGGGCCTTCACTTTGTTCTTTGGAAGCGTGTGGGTCTTGGGTTGGTGATGGTTCCACTTGAGTGCACATTGTCCTTCTCCTTCAGCCACAAGGGGTTCCTCAATGGGTAGGATGTAACCGACACCCATTCTTCTTATGGCTTGGGGAGGAATTTCATCACCTACATCACAAGTACCACATTGCTCCACTTGGGAGTCGTTATTCTCATCAAACTCTACGTTACACGTCTCCTCAATGAGTCCATTGGACTTGTTGAGGACACAATAAGCATGAGAGTTTGTAGCATAACCAACAAATATGCCCTCATGAGCTCTAGTTTCAGATTTAGACAAACGAGCACCTTTCTTGAGAATGAAACACTTACAACCGAACACCCGGAAGTACTTGAGATTGGGCTTGTTACCGGTAAGTATTTCATATGGAGTCTTGTTCAAGCCTTTGCGAAGATAGAGCCGGTTGGATGCATGACAGGCAGTGTTGATGGCTTCGGCCCAAAAGTTGTACGGAGACTTGAACTCCGCCATCATGGTTCTAGCAGTGTCCATCAACGTCCGATTCTTCCTCTCCGCTACACCATTTTGTTGAGGGGTATAGGGTGCAGCATATTGATGTTTGATCCCCTCATCACTAAGAAACTCATCCAAGGTATAGTTCTTGAACTCGGAGCCATTGTCACTTCGAATCATCAAGATCTTTGCATCATGTTGACGTTGAGCTTCATTGGCAAAGTTGATGACGGTTTGTTGGGTCTCGCTCTTCTTCTTGAAGAAGTATACCCAAGTGTATCTTGAATAATCATCTACAATCACCAAGCAATACTTTCTTCCCCCAAGACTATCAAAGGATGGAGGCCCAAAGAGATCCATGTGAAGGAGCTCTAAAGGTCTTTTTGAGTAGATGATAGTCGTGGGAGGGTGAGCCTTCTCATGTAACTTTCCTTCAATGCAGGTGTAGGATCGAAAGTAGGTCTAGAGGGGGGGTGATTAGACTACTTGACAATATAAAAAATCTGCCTTTAGATCATGCAATGTTTTTGGCAGTTTCACAATTAAGATCAATTCAAGTATCACCCTACACATGCAATTCTAGAGTGTAAGCAGCGGAAAGTAAATTGCACATGTAAAAGAGAGGTGGAGAAGATCAAACGCAGTTTGGTGACACGGAGATTTTGTCGTGGTTCCGATAGGTGGTGCTATCGTACATCCACGTTGATGGAGACTTCAACCCACGGAGGGTAACGGCTGCGCGAGTCCACGGAGGGCTCCACCCACGAAGGGTCCACGAAGAAGCAACCTTGTCTATTCCATCACGGCCTACGCCCACGGAGGACTAGCCTTACTCGGGGTAGATCTTCACGAAGTAGGCGATCTCCTTGCCCTTACAAACTTCTTGGTTCAACTCCACATCTCAAAGACGGAGGCTCCCAAGCGACACCTAACCAATCTAGGAGGCACCACCCCCCAAAAGGTAATAGACGGTGTTGATGATGATGAACTCCTTGCTCTTGTGCTTCAGATGATAATCTCCCCAACACTCAACTCTCCTCACTGATATGGCTGTGGTGGAAGAAAGATTTGAGTGGAAAGCAACTTGGGAAGGTTAGAAATCAAGTTTCATATGGTAGGAATGGAATGGCTTGATCTCAACACAAGGGTAGGTGGTTCACTTCTCAGAAAGTGTATGGTAGAAGTGGTGGTACTTTCTGATGGCTCTCCTCACGAATGAAGAGGGGGTGGAGGGGTATATATAGCCTCCACACAAAATCCAACCGTTACACACATATTTGACCAATCTCGGTGAGACCGAAGTGAAAACTCGGTCAGACCGAAAGTTCAAATATAGTGAACGTTGGGATTTTCGGTGGGACCGAAAATACCATCTCGGTGTGTCCGAAGTGAGTCAAAGGTTAGGGTTTGCCATCTCGGTGTGACCGAAAACAACAACTCGGATATTCTGAAATGCTGTCAATTGGTTACAGAAGGTTGGCAGTCCATTTTCGGTGAGACCGAAACTCAGAATTGGATGGACCGAGAAATTAGGGTTTGGGGAAATAACTGAAGTGGTTCATCTCGGTGGGACTGAGTTTGCAGAATCGGTTTGTCCGAGATTACTTATGAGTGTGTTGATAAGTGAAGAGTGCTGATAGTTGAGGGAGCTAGATCACCAAGCACTTGAGCAACAAGAACATTAACACAACCTCATCCCCTTTTAATAGTATTGGCTTTTCCTATGGACTCAATGTGATCTTTGATCACTAAACCAAAAATAGAGTCTTGAGCTTTTGCCAATGCTTGTCTTAGCATTTTGAGGGGTCCACTTCTTCAGACATTTCCATACCCATATCATCAAACTTCTCTGAAATGATTCTCAAGTAAATATTAGTTCAATGATATATATGTTGTTATTAGTTACCAAAACCACCCGGGGATTAGTTGCACTTTCAATCTCCCCCTTTTTGGTAATTGATGACAACATATAGATCAAAGCTTCGACAAAAGATATAATCAAGGAATAATATCGTCGCTTTGAGAAGTATGTGATAAACAAGAGCTCCCCCTAAATTTGTGCATTATTTAAAATTTGCGTTTGAATGCAAATGCACAATCGATTAGGATTATGGGTCACTCTTCCATGTCACATACATCTTGGTGGAGCGCACAAAATGATAAGAATGAATAACATGCACTTAATCACCAAGACAAGAGTAAATAGCCATACAATAAGGAATAGCATATGATAAGCAATAAGCACTCATTAAGCATAGTATGACTAAGCACTCATTAAGGTAGCATCAAACTTGGTAGCAAGCACACATAAAGTATCAGGAACCAAAAGAAACCAATGTATCACAAAGAAAAAACCGGCAAAAGAACGAAAGACGAAAGAGCACTCTCTCTCTCGAAGCCCTATGATCTATAACAATTTCTCCCCCTTTGGCAACAAGTTACCAAAAAGTTCGAAAAGGTATAGAGCTAAACGTCACTGCGGGCTCTGCTGGCGGCTCCCGTCTGGGTAGATGTCGGTGTAGAGATAGCTGCATCTGCGAAGACTTCTGCTGAAGTCTGCGGTGGAGGAGTGGATGCTGGAGCTGGAGGAACTGCTGGAGCTGTAGCTGGTGCTGAAGTGGTAGCCCTGGAGTCTGTCACTGGGATAGCTGTAGATCTGGATCCTCTGGGAATCTGAGCAGTCTGGCGATGAGAGTCCTGGACTAGATCATCCTGCATAAGCTCTGCTCTCTCCTGCCTAGTCTCCTCCATGTCTGCCTCAAGCTTGTTGACAGACACCTGAATCTCAGTCAGCTTCACGTCCAGAGCGTGGATCTTGTCCTCGACAATCCTCTCAAGGCTCTCCTGAGATTGCTCAATGCTGGCCAGGCGTTGTTCAATCCTCTGGGTAGCTTCAAGAATTTGTTCTCCAAATCTCTTTGGCTTAGCTGCTGCTGCTGCTGCCTCTTTGTCAGCTTTAGCCTTCTTTGCAGCTTCGATTTTGGCTTGTCCTTCAACTGAGGTAGGATCCTCTTCATCCATCACAACTACGTTGTCCTCATGCTCTGGCTGAAGTGGCAAGTGCTTCCTATCCAACATGAATTTGCCCGTGCCAAACTTGGCGTTGATGAGCATCTGTATCTGCGGTGCAAACCCACACGACCTCTTCTGGTCAGCTGCAGTCCTCTTAATGGTCTCTACCATCAAGTCCATCACCTTAAAAGGTGCCTTCTCATCGAGAATGTGCAGCATGTTGATAGAATAGCCTCGTATCATCCGGTGGTCTCCAGACTTAGGCATCAATGTATGCCTCAGAATAGTGTTAGTGGTGGTCAGACCTGCCTGGAGATAATACACTGAGCCAAGCTTCCATCCTTCCAAATCAGCAGCTGGGATCTCCTTGTACATATTCTTCATGGAATCATGACTCTTCTTAGGAATCCCATAGACATCAATGTCGTCCTCTCTCTGCACTGGAGCGTTCAGAAGTTCTGCCCATTCTTCAACAGTCGAAGAAAACATTTGACCTTCAGTCATCCAGGTGATCTTGCCATCAGGATAGAAGTGGGCTGTGGCATAGAACTGCATGATCATCTCGTCATTCCAAGCTGTCAGCTCTTGACCCACAAAATCAGCAACTCCACATGCAGTAAAGCTCTCATGCACATGGGGAAAGAAGTCCCGGTGCTCTTCACTGTCAATGTACTTCCAGTCAACATACCTGGTGTCAGCAACAATGGGCTTCTTATCCATTAGCACGGTCTCATAGAAATCCTGCTGCTCTCTGGTGTGGAATCTGGGGTCCACAGCAGTCCTTCTCCTTACAGCATATGGATCAGACTGTCTCCATAGCCTGAGACCTTTGTCCTTTCTTGCCTTCATGTCCTCAGCTTGAGGATGAGCATCATTGTGAAGTGGCAACTTGGGACGGAGCTTAAGCAACACATGCTCTTCATCTGATTCAGACGGTGGCATCTCACCTTTGTTCTTCTCAGAAGCTGGAATGCTTCTGGTTGTTCTCTTGGGCTTGGCTGGAGCTGCCTTGACTGGAGCAGGCTTCTTGAGCTTAGAAGAGGCTTGAGCCCGAATAGCATCACCCATGAACTTAGCTTTCTGAGGAGGAGGCTGGGGTGCTTCTTCTTCTTCTTCTTCAGCATCATCCTGAGGTTCAGCATATACTACCCTCTTCCTTTTGGAAGTTTTCTTCACCTTGCTTGCAGCAGGCTCTTCCAGGTTGAGCTTCTTAGCGACTGCTGACTGCTTCACTTTGCTTGTGCCTTTCCTTGGCTGCTGCCCTTGGTGCTCTTTGGCAACCACATTCCTCTTGGGCTTGGAGGTAACTTCCTCAGCAACAAAGTCAGAGTCCTCATCATCAGAAGTTTTCTTCTTCCTGGTTCTAGTGGCTGCAGGAGGCAAACCACTAGGGGTGCTCCTCTCACCATCATCACTAGAGCTGCTCGCAGGACTTGTGTCTGCCTCTGGAATTTCAGCAAACGGTGATTCAGACCTGTTCTGGCTGTCACTGACATCTGACATGGCTGAAAAACCTGTGAAAAGATAAGGTATAGGCAGAGTAGAAGAGTTATCACAACTGCAGAGGTTTTTGCAAAAAAAATGAGTTCAAAACTTAGTTTTGAGTTTTCACAGAATGTATTTCGGTCAAACCGATTTCAGGTTTCGGTGCAACCGAAGTGCTCAACAGAAACCTACACACCACTTTCGGTCAGACCGAAATGGGTTTCGGTCCTACCGAAAACTTAGGGTTTCACTGAAACTACTTTTCGGTCGTTCCGATTGGCACAACTCGGTTAAACCGAACTATGCAGTGCAATGGCCAGAGGCCAAATCGGTCATTCCGATTTTCAAAATCGGCTTCACCGAGATGCATTCCGTGGAAACCTAAACCTAAGAATTTTCCTCGAGACTAGAAGATCTGAACTATTGTATAGGGAACATATCAAACGTGGATTGAATCATGGCAAGCCTATCGTGCAAGAATCGGAAGTGGAGCACGAAAAGGGGTCGGGACACACCCTAACTTGGTGGTGTCCCTCTACGGCGGCAACGGTGGAGATGATTACCGTTGACGGCGGCGGAGACCTGCGGCGAGGGCGCACAGGCGACGAAGGCGACGATCCGTAGACCAGGGCGGCGGCAGCAGGGGTCTTGGGGGCGAACGGTTTGAAGAAAGAAATCGCGCGCTGCCCCTCAGGTATATATAACCCCATGCTGTCGGTGGGACCGAGTTGAAAAACTCGGTGTCACCGAGATGTATAACTGCTGTGCAGTTATGCATATCGGTCAGACCGAGAGTTTGAACTCGGTTTCACCGAGATGAAACCTAGATCAGTCTAAGCGTTTCGGTTGGACCGAGATTGAGAAATCGGTCAGACCGAAATGGACTTAGAAGGTTTTGGAAGTCAGCCTTAGACGAATCGGTGGTTCCGAGTGCTCCTCACTCGGACTGTCCGAAAAAGACTTGTTCAAAGTTGTGATATGAGCATGAATAGAATTTTGAGACAAGAAAGCATAGATAGCTAGGGAAGGTGCTTAGGCATTCTTGTCCATCCATTTGGCCAGAAAAATCAAAACAATCAAAACAACAAATGGATGTCCTTGAATGGATGAAATCATGCATTCAACATGCTCACACAATAAGATAGCAACTGAAATATGTGTCAAACATGCACAACCAATCACTCTAGCTACTTGCACACAATTTGTCGATGACTAGGTCATCTATATATGAGTATATTGACTTAGGAGCCAAATGAGAACATTTGATCATAGGTCATACTCATCGTTTAAGCACAAGTGGGGTTGCCACTTTTACATAAAGCATTTATGTGTTCACATCACTTGAAGATGCTTTAGCTCAATTTTTTAGAGCAAAGCTCCCCCTAGATGTGAGAACCCCTTTTAAAGGGTCAAACTAACCTTGGGTTGTCGTAGAAGACTTCATGTAGATGTTGAAGATGTGGATGCTCAATGTTGATGTAGATCATCAAGAGTTGGGAGCAATCCTTTGGATTAGGGCACTTTCAATACCTACATGGGTTAGTCCCACAAGGAACAAACAAGAATATCCATAGACATAGAGTGAAGTACACAAAAGATGATGTCCATGAAAGCAATGATTACCTTGTCCCTTGACTTACCAACAAGAGGGTTTGTGACTCCATGAACAAGTGCATGATGTGAAAGTTGATTGCACAAGTTCTTGCCAAAATGAATATGAGTGAAGTTTGTTGGCGGAGTCACCCTCAAGAACCTTCTAGTTCTTCTTCTTTGGGATCCACATCATCTTGATGGGAATCCTTGGTGTTGTAGTTGAGCTTGACGAAGTAGAACTTGATGTGTCCTTGGGAACCCACTTGACCATGGCTTGAGGTGCTTCAATGAATGCATCAATCTCCTCTTGAAGCTTGTCCTTGGCCTTTAGCTTGTGGTCTTGTGGTGGAAGGTCATCTTGAGCTTTTTTTTTTTGAAATGAAACATCCTTTTATTTATTATTAATAATGGTTACATCGTCTATCAGAAAATTGACAATATCACTCATAGGTTCCTCAAACCAGTCCCTTGTCTCAGAAAATTTAGCTACTCTAGCAATTTCATGAGCTACTTTATTTGCCTCCCTATTACAATGTTCAAATCTAATTAACGGAAAATCACAAGCCATAAAATAACAATCATCAAACACAGCCGCCGCCGCTCCCGCTGTATTTCCTCCATTCTTCATTGTGTCAATTACTTCCAAGTTGTCGGAGTTAACAACAAGTCGGTTGCTTCCCGCCTTTTGTGCAAGTAATATGCCAAAGCGTAGTGCCATGGCTTCCGCTGTTAAAACATCTGCGCACCATTCCATCTTCCAATTTCCTCCAATAATAAATCTTCCTTTATCATCTCTAAGTACAGCTCCCGCTGTGCCTCTAAGCATGTCTTGATCGAATGAAGCATCGACATTTAATTTCACAAAACCTAGAGGGGGTCTCGTCCATCCCTCTATTCTATTTGTAGCCGTAGAGGATTGGGCAATAACATAGTTTGTCGTTATCGCACGTGCTCCCATCGAAATTTGGTATGCATCTTGGGTCTTCCCCTGATGGACTAGCGAACGTCTTTCCCACCATAAGTACCAGGTTGTTATAGCGACCAGTTCGCGAACATTCTGTATGCCCGCTGTAGATAGCTCGTGTTCTGGCATAAGAAGTAGAAACTCGAGTACTGCCTCTCCCGCACGATCGACTGCACAAGCTTTTTTAATGGCTTCGTGCAATCCCAGCTTCTCCCATACCTCTTTTGCCTTTTGACACATAAATAACAAGTGTTTAGTATCTTCAGGCCCGTTCAAACATAATGGACAGGTAGACGAGATTTTCATATGTCTATTAGCAAGTGTAACACGACACGGGAGGGTTCCATGTAAGGTACGCCAAATAAAAATCTTCACTTTTGCTGGACAAGATAATTTCCAAATTTTGCTCCAAATAGTATTGACATTTATTCCTCCCATGCCATTAGAATGTTGCAATTTCTTCCCATGTTGTTTTTTCCATTCCTCCAGATAAGCAGAACGAACCGTGAACAATCCATTCTTTGTAAAACTCCAGGCTATGAAATCCAACATGTTATACGCGGGGAGGGGGATTGCAAGCACCCTCTGGACATCAATTGGCCACAACGTTTGTCTTACCAAATCTTCATCCCAACAATTGTTGATTGGATCTGTGAGATCAGCAACTTTTGTTAGAAGTTGCCCTCTTCTAGGAGTGATAATTTTCCTATTGGCCCCATTCGGGATCCATACATCTCTCCAAATATCTATATTTTCTCCATTTCCAACTCTCCAAATATAACCATTTTTTAGAGAATCCACTCCCGCCATAATGCTTTGCCAAGTGAAAGAAGATCCTTTTTTAAGACTCGCATTCATTAAATCTCCATCCGGAAAATATTTGGCTCTTAAAATGGTGGCACATAGAGAATCAGGATTATCAAGTAGGCGCCATGCTTGTTTGGCTAACAAGGCCAAATTGAAGCAATGTATGTCTCGAAAACCCATTCCTCCTTGGTCTTTTGGTACACACATTTTCCACCATGCCATCCAATGCATTCTCTTCTGATTGTCTTCGTCACCCCACCAAAAATGCGACATCGCGTCAATGATTCCTTTACATATTTTTTTAGGAATTTTAAAGACGGACATCGCATAAGTTGGGATAGCTTGTACAACCGATTTGAGAAGGATTTCCTTTCCTCCTGCTGATAGCAGCTTTTCCTTCCAACCACTGATTTTCATAACAATTCGATCTATTAAGAATTGGAAACAATCACTTTTGTCCATACCCACATTTGAAGGCAAACCCAAATATTTGTCACTGAGAGCTTCAGTCATAATGTTCAGAATAGTACATATATGCGCCTTATCTTCCACCTTCGTGTTGGGGCTAAAAAATATACTAGATTTTTCAACACTCACCATTTGCCCTGATGCAGCACAATAAGCATCCAAAACTGATTTTAGCGCCTCTGCATTCATCGAATTAGCTTGCATCAGGATTAAAGAATCGTCCGCGAAGAGGAGATTTGAAACAGATGGGGCATCTCTGCTAACTTTTATTCCGGAAATACTTCCATTCTCCTCCGCATTAGCTAAGAGTGCAGTCAAGCCTTCCGTACATAACAAAAATAAATACGGGGATAGAGGGTCTCCCTGCCTCAATCCTCTAGATGGTTTGAAGCTCTCCATTTCTTCTGTGTTAAAACGAACTCGATAATCCACCGAGGACACACATTGCATAACTAAATTCACCCAATCCTGCTGAAAACCTAGTCTCAACATGATTTCCTGTAAAAAGGGCCACTCCACTCGGTCATATGCTTTGTGCATGTCCAGTTTAATTGCACACAAGCCCTCTTTCCCGTTCCTTTTATTTTTTATTTTATGGAAACATTCATAAGCCACTAAGATGTTATCTGTAATCATTCTTCCAGGCACAAAAGCACTTTGGGTAGGGCTAATAATATTTGGGAGGATTGTCTTTAGACGAGAAGCAATCATCTTTGAAATGACCTTATACACCACATTGCATAAACTGATTGGTCTAAATTGAGTTACCTTTTCCGGGGAGTTAACTTTTGGGATCATTACTATTGTAGTATCATTCCAACCATCAGGTATAGTACAGGTATTCGCTGCTTGGAGAACCTCTTCAGTCAAATCATCCCCTAACATAGTCCAAAATCTCTTATAAAAAATTGCATGAAGACCATCTGGCCCCGGCGCCTTTAAATCACCAATGTCAAAGAGGGCTTTCCGAACCTCTTCTGCTGTGTAGGGGGCAAGGAGAGCCCTATTCATCTCATTTGTTACTTTCCTTTTTACAAGGGAGAGAACCTCCTGGTTCGGTTCATTAACTTCTGAAGTAAATAGGTTAGAAAAATACCCCAGAATATGATTCTTCATTTCCGTGTCTTTTACCCAAACCCCATTATCATCAAGCAATTTTTTTATCTGATTTCTCTTCTTTCTAGCTGTTGCGGCGTTATGGAAAAAAGAAGTATTGCGGTCACCATGCAATAACCAGTTAGCTCGACCCCGTTGTAGCCAGTGTATCTCTTCTTGTTCCAATAAATTTTCAATCAGTACAATAGTCTCCTTTTGACGTGCGAGAGAGTTGACATTCATAGGCCCCCTCCGTAATTTTTCTAAATCTTTTTTTAGTTTATTAATTCGTTTTCTCGGACCCTTGAGGATATCACGATCCCAAGTATGCAAATCTGCGTGAACTGCTCGTGTGCGATCAGCGAGAGACGGCCCTATGCCCAACATCTTTGCTTTTTCCCAAGCTGTACGTACAACTTCCGTAACCGTCTCTTCTTTCAGCCATCGAGCTTCAAAAAGTTTCCTTCTAGTTTTTGAGCGGTCAAAAATATTATTGTCAAAATACTCTGTGTCTAAGATAATAGGGCGATGGTCTGAGTGTACATGCTCTTCGTTTATAATCGCCGCTCGAGGGAATTTATTCGCCCAATCCACATTACAGACCGCTCGATCCAGTCTTTCCCTGATTTCGCCCCTCCTCCATGTAAATAAATCACCCATACATCCCATATCTGCTAGTCCACAATCTCCCAAACAATTCCGAAAATCTCGCATCATCGCATTTGGTCTCGCATTCCCTCCCTCTTTCTCTGATGAGAACAAAATTTCATTGAAATCTCCTAAAACTACCCAGGGGTGGTCGCCCTTGTTATACAAGTTTCGAATATCATCCCATGACAAAGCACGGTCACTCCAGTTCGGATGGCCATAAAAACCTGTGAAGCGCCACTGTACAGTATTCCCATTCATAAAAAGAACATCAATGAAATTATTCGACACATAGTTCAAATCAACTTTATTCACTTTCTGATAAAACAAGACAAGGCCACCTGCTCGGCCATCACTCTCCACTACGAACATAGAATCAAAATTCAAAACACGACGGAGCTCATCAGCTTTACATTTATTCAAATGAGACTCTGAAAGAAAAATTAACTCTGCTTTGGTGCGCTCCTGCAGGTCCAAGAGCTCGCGAACTGCCGTGGGCGAGAGCATACCACGACAATTCCAACCGATTATTTTCATTTGGCCCGGCGTACCTCCTCTTCGGAGGCCGCCGATGCGCCATCATCTCCGACCGATTCCCTTCCCTGCTGCCCAACAACATCTTCTTTCTCCTCAACCTCTTTAGCTACGTGTGTTATCATCCCATTCCCATCTCTCACTGTTTCCACTCTACCTGTACACACTCTCTTAGAAGATACATTTATATCCCCGTACAACATACGCTCATAACTATCCATGTGTTTCTCAAAAGAGAAATCCCGCTCACTACCATCTGCTGGGGCTTCAAATAGATTTCTTTTTTTACCTATGATGTTTTTGTGTGCTTCCTCTGGACACCCAGTTCCTCCTCCTCTCTTTCCCTTCCTTCCCTTTCCTTTTATTTTGCCCTGCATGGAATTCTTGGAAGCATTGAAAGTGAAAACTGGGTTATCAGTGGCATTTTGAGTAGCTAGTCTTGCAGCAACGGCTCCCGAGAGAGCCTCCAGCACGCCGGGTTTAAAGAGCAAATGTTCAGGATTACCCAGCTGCATGACCCCCTGACCCTCGTGGCTAGTAACTCTCTGCTGGAACCCAGCCAAAGCAGCAACAGACTTGTTTGGCGGGTTTTCAAACCCCACCAGCACCCCATCCTGGCCATCCTGGCCAGGCACAACAGCATTGGGGTGAGCAGTCGTCGCCATCTGCCCTTGGCCCTCCTGGCCAGGCACAACAGCAGTGGGGTGAGCGGTCATCGCCATCTGCCCTTGGCCCTCCTGGCCTTGGCTAGCGGCAGGAACAGGGGCTGGAGCTGCCCCCCAGTCCTCCTGACCAGGGACACTCCCCCCCAGGGAGCTCGCGGATGCAGCAGGGGGTCGGCCCACCTGGCCGAGCTGCTGCACTCCCTTGTTGGAAGCCCCCCTTATCGCCAAACCTTGGCCCTCCTGGCCAAGACTAGCGTGGACGGGCGGCCCTCCAGTCCGGACCACCTTGCCTGAAGCCGCCAAGGAGAGCATATGACCCCGACCCTCCTGGCCGAGTGAATGCCCTCCCTGGACTTGACCTCCAGTCATCAGGATAGTCGTCGCCGTGGACGACGCAGCACCTTTTTCTTGCACAGTGAGACCATTTACAGCTTTTGTTACTTTGACCACCATTCCTTCGGTGGCCCTG
This sequence comes from Secale cereale, assembly GCA_902687465.1. Taxonomy (NCBI): domain Eukaryota; kingdom Viridiplantae; phylum Streptophyta; class Magnoliopsida; order Poales; family Poaceae; genus Secale; species Secale cereale. Next base: position 95,419,595 of record LR738710.1, on the reverse strand, counting down.
GACATGCTAATGTTACTATAACCAGTGAACATAGCTCTTCTACTAGATGTTTGACCTTTCCAGTAAGCCTCTACACTGAGATTTTTTGCAAATTTAGCTATTCTACTCTCCTTAGGGATACTACAAAACCTCTCTGACATATGTCCTACTAGCCCACAACATTCACAATACGATGGTAATTTTTCATAGCGAACATCAAACCGACGTTTTTCTTTACCACCTAAAGGGGTGAATTCTACCATACTCTTGATTGGCTCATGTAGCGGGATTTTCACACGCACACGCAAGTACTTCTCAACAATCAAGTGATCCTGGTGTGAAACGGTGATCACTTCACCGAGTTGGTCCCCTAGAGACCGACCCATATCCTCAGTTTTAAGCTCAAATGGTAGGTCACGAACCTGGGCCCATATAGCCATGGATCCAAGGTCCACCTCCGCCGGGTCGCCCTTGCCATCGAACTCGGCGAAGATGATCCCGTCGCGGTTGTGGTGCCATGGCTGGGCCTTCAACACGAAACGTCTGTCTACGTCGCTGGAGAAGTTGAGGATGAACCTCCCGTCGGCGCTGGCCACCTCCTGAACGGTGACCCCGCCTTGCAACCTCCAGGCCGACGATGCACGAAGGTCGTCGACGAGGATCCGAGGATTAACTTGGAAAGGCGAGAGGAAACGCCCTACCACCAAGTATCCTCTCACCGCTCTCCTCGCGGCCTCCATGTCGATGATCAGAGGGGAGCCATCTCCACGGGGCCTCCTCGGCACCATTTTCCCCACGCCCTCAGGCGAGGAGGCCGGAGCAGGAGCATTTTCCTCCGTAATTGCCGGCACACTTCCGGAACTCTTTCCTACCTCCTCCATCTCCCCTTTCCTCTCCTTCTCTCCCCTATTCACCGAACTAGCAGGTCTAGACAATAAAACCCGATAGGACGACAGAGGCTTTTTTCGTGTATGATGAACTGAGTACGTCGAGCAATCCCCCTCGGTGTTAAAATAGTGTCTCCCCTCTCCTGATTTCGCCACAAACGGGACGAAATTCGTGCATTTAAGGAAAAATAAAGGGTCTTGAAAGAGCAGTTTCCAACTTAAAATCCCCCTAATTTCTCTCTTCTCCCTAAAAGTGCAGATAAAAGCCCTCCCCGGATTTCCCTCTTCCTTTTTTATTATACTCAAAGAAAAAATCTCTCTAGGAATCTGATCTGTAGCATTTCTGTCCAAAACATTAATAGTCAAATCCACAAATCCTACTCTGTACGGGAGCACTTCCTTTGGAGAAGATCTCCTAATGTGTGGCAGTACTTCCTGATTTTCGTTGTTGCCTGTTTCGGCCGCCACTCTCCTTTTCTGATGGAAGCAAATCTCACCTGGGATCCCGCCCATCAGCTCCTTTGCATGCGACTTCATTCGCCTCCAGCAGGTCTCCTGATCTGGAGATCGCCGGAGGATACGCCTCGACTCCGTCTTGATGGATTCCCAGTCCAGCTTGTTGGCTGGGCCCCCGAAGAAAAGCCCCCCGCTCATGGCTCCTCTAGTCGCCGGGGACTCGGCCGGGATCTCCGCCGCCAGTGTCTCCGCCGGGTTCTCCGCCGCCACGGTCTCCGCCGGGATCTCCGCCGCCAGGGTCTCCGCCGGGATCTCCGCCGCCATCACTCCCCTCTCTCTGTTTCCGTCGCCGCCAGATCGCCTAGCGATCGCGGGAGCTCCAGGGTGTTTTTTGCAAAACTGCCCCTTGTGTTTTCTCCAGGGCGGAAGCGTTTGTTAAGGTCATCTTGAGCTTGTTCCACATTGGAAGAAGTAGGATCATACTTCTCCTTTTGTGAGACAAACTGTGGAGTAGGGTATTGACCTTCTTCCCACTCAACACCTTTGGCGTTGAACCTTCGCTCAAAACCAATCCCTTGATTCTTCCGGTGTCTTCCTTGTTTGCGAACAATCTCCTCAAAGTTCTTGCTTCCGGCAAGACTCTTGTAGACACCTTTCTCTATGATTTCCTTCAATAGGCTATTTTCTTGCTCAAGTGTAACTTGGCTTGAAACATTGTTAGTGGAATCAAGAGAACTACTAGAAGCAACAATATTGGATTTAACATTGTTATTGTTACTACTAGAGGAAGAATTTTTCTTATGCTTGTCATGCTTAGTCTTAATAGGTGGCAAGAAATTAGACAAGAGAAGTCGTTTGGCAAGATATGAAGAACTCTTCTTTCGAAGATCGTCATTGATCGCTTTTAGAAACTCATGTTCTTGCTCTAGAGTGAGCTTCTCGAAGCGTAGCTTCTCATGAGATCTTAGGAGCTCTCTATGATCTTCTTGAGTTGTTTCATGAGCTAACTTAAGAGTGTTTAGTTCTTTAGTTAGACGCTCAATCTCCTTCATAGCATTGTCATTCGACTCATCTCGACTATAAAGACTACTAGCATTTTCATCATTACTAAGCTCACTAGATTTATCATGCAAGAGCTCATCTTCACCAAGCAAGTCATCCTCATCACTATCAAAGTCAATGAATTCAGGGTGTGTTACCTTGGGGCCTTTAGCCATGAAGCATCTTCCAATTCCCTCATTTGGTGAATCAAATAAGTCGTAGGAGTTGGAGTTGGAGGATACTAGTGCAAGTCCGGCAACACCTTCATCTTGACTATAGTCGGAGTCGGAGTGATAGCTTCCATCGGATTGATTGTCAGAGTCGGAGCCGGAGACCCATTCACCAACATGAGCTTGATGTCTTCTTCTTGTGTAGCTCCTTGATGACTTGTCTTTCCTCTCTGAATCCTTGCTTCTCCGAGAGGGTCTTCGTTCATAACGATCATCTCTACTCCTTCTCTCTCTCCGAGGTGACTCATCTCTTGCTCTTCTTCTTGGAGATTCTTCTCTTCTCTTGTGGGGAGCCGTACACTCATTTGAGAAGTGTCCGGGTCTTCCACAATTGTAGCAGTTTCGATCACGACTAGAAGATCTCTTTCCATCATATGATCTAGACTTTGAGCTTCTTTCTTTGCCTCTATTCTTGTAGAACTTGTTGAAGTTCTTGACCATTAGGCTTATCTCTTCATTGGAAATTAGCTTGTCACTTGAGGTAGTAGGAGCATCACTTGTAGCTTTGTAAGCACCATTTGACTTGTTGTGAAGCTCTTCCTTATCCTTAAGTGTCATCTCATGAGCAACAATTCTTCCAATGACTTCAGTTGGCTTGAGAGTCTTGTAGTTTGGCATCATTTGGATCAAAGTGCACACGGTGTCATACTTTCCATCCAAAGCTCTGAGAATCTTCTTAATGATGAATCGGTCGGTCATTTCTTCGCTTCCTAAGCCAGCAATCTCATTTGTGATGAGAGCAAGCCTAGAGTACATTTCAGCGACTCCTTCACCATCCTTCATCTTGAACTTGTCAAGTTGACCTTGAAGAATATCTAGCTTTGATTCCTTCACAGATTCAGTACCTTCGTGCATTTCAACCAAAGTATCCCAAATCTCTTTAGCATTCTCAAGACGGCTGATTTTGTTGAACTCTTCGGGACACAAAGCATTGAAGAGAATGTCACAAGCTTGAGCATTGTTTTGCAACATCCACAACTCTTCGGGTGTAGCTTCGCGATCCGAAACTTTTCCTTCTTCAAAGAAATCACCTTGCATGCCAACACAAATAATGCCCCATGCGGCTGGGTTATGACCAAGAATATGCATTTTCATTTTATGCTTCCAACTAGCAAAATTTGTACCATCAAAGTAAGGACCTCTACGATAATTACCCTCACTAGACGCCATACTCTCCTAGGTTGTGAAACCAAGCTTATGGAGTCCAATGTAATGGAAACCAAGGCAATGGAGACCAAAGCTCTGATACCACTTGTAGGATCGAAAGTAGGTCTAGAGGGGGGGTGATTAGACTACTTGACAATATAAAAAATCTGCCTTTAGATCATGCAATGTTTTTGGCAGTTTCACAATTAAGATCAATTCAAGTATCACCCTACACATGCAATTCTAGAGTGTAGGCAGCGGAAAGTAAATTGCACATGTAAAAGAGAGGTGGAGAAGATCAAACGCAGTTTGGTGACACGGAGATTTTGTCGTGGTTCCGATAGGTGGTGCTATCGTACATCCACGTTGATGGAGACTTCAACCCACGGAGGGTAACGGCTGCGCGAGTCCACGGAGGGCTCCACCCACGAAGGGTCCACGAAGAAGCAACCTTGTCTATTCCATCACGGCCTACGCCCACGGAGGACTAGCCTTACTCGGGGTAGATCTTCACGAAGTAGGCGATCTCCTTGCCCTTACAAACTTCTTGGTTCAACTCCACATCTCAAAGACGGAGGCTCCCAAGCGACACCTAACCAATCTAGGAGGCACCACCCCCCAAAAGGTAATAGACGGTGTTGATGATGATGAACTCCTTGCTCTTGTGCTTCAGATGATAATCTCCCCAACACTCAACTCTCCTCACTGATATGGCTGTGGTGGAAGAAAGATTTGAGTGGAAAGCAACTTGGGAAGGTTAGAAATCAAGTTTCATATGGTAGGAATGGAATGGCTTGATCTCAACACAAGGGTAGGTGGTTCACTTCTCAGAAAGTGTATGGTAGAAGTGGTGGTACTTTCTGATGGCTCTCCTCGCGAATGAAGAGGGGGTGGAGGGGTATATATAGCCTCCACACAAAATCCAACCGTTACACACATATTTGACCAATCTCGGTGAGACCGAAGTGAAAACTCGGTCAGACCGAAAGTTCAAATATAGTGAACGTTGGGATTTTCGGTGGGATCGAAAATACCATCTCGGTGTGTCCGAAGTGAGTCAAAGGTTAGGGTTTGCCATCTCGGTGTGACCGAAAACAACAACTCGGATATTCCGAAATGCTGTCAATTGGTTACAGAAGGTTGGCAGTCCATTTTCGGTGAGACCGAAACTCAGAATCGGATGGACCGAGAAATTAGGGTTTGGGGAAATAACTGAAGTGGTTCATCTCGGTGGGACTGAGTTTGCAGAATCGGTTTGTCCGAGATTACTTATGAGTGTGTTGATAAGTGAAGAGTGCTGATAGTTGAGGGAGCTAGATCACCAAGCACTTGAGCAACAAGAACATTAACACAACCTCATCCCCTTTTAATAGTATTGGCTTTTCCTATGGACTCAATGTGATCTTTGATCACTAAACCAAAAATAGAGTCTTGAGCTTTTGCCAATGCTTGTCTTAGCATTTTGAGGGGTCCACTTCTTCAGACATTTCCATACCCATATCATCAAACTTCTCTGAAATGATTCTCAAGTAAATATTAGTTCAATGATATATATGTTGTTATTAATTACCAAAACCACCCGGGGATTAGGTGCACTTTCAGCAGGCATTGCAAGCACGATCTTTGGCAAAGCTAACATTTGTTAGTCCAAGGACATGGTCCCCCTTGAGGAGACTTTGCAAAGATCTCATATTGACATGGGCTAGCCGGCGATGCCAAAGCCAACCCACATCAACTTTAGCCATTAGGCAAGTCGCGGTCTTAGTGGGTTGCTCCGAGAAGTTAACCACATAAAGACCGTTCTCGACATGCCCAACATAGGCTACTTTAAGAGTCTTGCTCCATAAGAGGGCCACAGTGTCAATATCAAAGAAGGTTGCAAAGCCCATGAGTGCAAGTTGACGAACGGAAAGTAAATTGTATGCAAGGGACTCAACAAGCATGACTTTCTCGATAGTTAGATCATGAGAAACAACAACCTTACCGAGCCCCAATACCTTAGAAGATGAAGCATCACCCCATTCGACGTTGGTGGCCATAGATAAACCTTGGTGCACGTCCACCACCAAGTCTTTGCTTCTGGTCATTGATACATCCAAAACGTATCTATAATTTCTGCTTGCTCCATGCCTCTTTTGGGTGATATTGCTATGATATTTATACACTTCCATACACTTTTGATCATATTTGGACTAACCTATTAACTCAGTGCACCCCAGTGCTAGTTTCTGTTTTCTGCTATTTTTGTATTTCAGGTTTTCCCATCACGTAAACTGCCAGAAAAATCCCGGAAAAATTACATAAAAAATCAGCGTTCCGGAAGCTTCCACACGGCCGAAGTAGGGCCGGAGGGGGGACACCAGGGCTCCAGGCGCCCTGGTGGCGCGGCCCCCCTCCTGGCCGCACCGGGGGGGGCGCCTGGGCCCCCCAGGCCTCCGCTGATGCCCCCCTTTGGCATATATTTAACACGCATCCCGAAACCCTCGAGGACGAAACCCTTTTTCGCGATCTCATCTCTGTTCCGCCGCCGCCGCGCTTCCAAGATCGGGAGCACCAGGAGAACTCTTCCCGGCACCCTGCCGGAGGGGAGAACCACCACCGGGAGCCTCTCCACCACCATGGACGCCTCCCGGATGAGTTGTGAGTAGTCTCCCTTGGACCATGGGTCCATGACCAGTAGCTATGTGATGTTCTCCTCCCCTTCTTGTGCTTCACTAATTAGACCTCGTGAGCCGCCCTACATGATCGAGGCACATATGTAATCCTTATGCTGTTGCTATGATGGGTTTGCTGGGATCCGATGGATTGTGAGATTATGTTCAGATTGTGTTTGAGTAATATATTTGATTTACCTCTTTTATATTTATGTTCGTAAGTAATTCTTGCATGTTCTCCGTTGCTATTTATTGCTTTGGCCAAGTAGTAGGTAGTGACTCCAAGAGGGAACGTTATGCTTGATTGTGGGTTCATGCCCCTCGATGACTAGCTTGAGTGACAGAAACATGAGTCTAGGGGATGTGTTGTTGCCACAAGGGGGAAAACAACGGTGCTTGTACTCGCGGGTGCAAGGATTGTTTACTTTACGCAAAGTTCTTTTAATGCAGTTGTCTGTTGCTTTGAGTTTACACTATGGGTGGGACTCGCAACTTAATACCAGCGAGATGTTCTGGATAGATATCTCAAGGTGGATGATTAGTAGTAGATGCAGATGGATTTCGGTCTACTTACCTTGGCGTACCGCCCATGCTTTCCTCTACCTTTCTTGCAACATAGTTAGCATTGGTTTGCGCACATAATTCTGTCAATTGCCCAGCTGTAATTCGTTTACCTCACATAGCTGTTTTATCGTCTTTTGGGAGAGAGACATCACTAGTGAACGTCATGGCACCCCGGTCCATATTACCATCACTGATCACATCCGCTATTTACTTTCCGCTTTTACTTATTAGTTGCAGCAATACCTATCACTATTATCTCTTGTGTTTGATCCTTTGTAAACGACAAGGCCGGAGGGATTGACAATCTCTCTGTACTCGTTGGGAGCAAAGTTATTTGTATCTATGTGCAGGTCCAAGTTGATTGCTAAGTATCTGGCGCCGTTAGCAGTTGACACCTTCTTGTTGAACCTTGGAGTCTCAGGGGAAATCGATCCTTGGTATCTTTGCCAAGGGAAAACTTCCGCTACACTGCATCTCAAACCTTCCACTTGGGGTAACCAACGAGGGGCGAGAAGCCATCAAGCAAAGTTTTCTGGCGCCGTTGCCGGGGACTCCACTCTTCAAGATAGGGGAGTTGCACGCTATCTTTTACCTTTGCTTTTTAGTCTTGTTAGTTTACCTTTCAGTTTTTGCTTTAGTATCTTTTATCGAAAATCACAAAAATAGTTATTTTGCTTGCTTGCTGCTATGGGTTCCACCAAAAACACTAAATGGGAGGAGTACACCCCTTCTTCCATCACGCCAATCACCACTGTCGGGATCTACAAAAGTAATAAACCTTGTGATTATGTTAGTCTTAATGGAGAGTTATGCCCATGGCATGGTCTTCCAGGAAAATAGTATGAGCCTCAGTTTAAAGTTGCTCCTATGCTTCCCCAAACTTGGGAAGACGTTCAAACTCTTATAATAGAGAGCAATTCAAACAAAGAAGATGACACTACAATTCTGCTCAATAATGATAAAATTGATTTTGATAATTGTAGTATTTCAGAAGTTGTCACCTTTCTACAAAGAATGGCTAAAGATCCCCACACTAGCACGCTTAATCTTGCCTTCACAGAGCATATCACTAATGCTGTCATCAAAGCTAGGGAGGAGAAACATAGAGTAGAAGCCTCCATACCTAGAAAGCTAGAAGATGGTTGGGATCCTATGATTAAAATTAAGTTGAATAACTTCTCTTGCTATGCTTTATGTGATGTTGTAGCTAGTACCTCCGTTATGCCCAAAAGAATATATGATATGCTTAAATTGAAACCTTTTGATTCTTGTTCTTTTGGTGTTCGTCTTGTTGATTCTTCCATAAAGAAACCTTTGGGGAGGATCGACAATGTTCTTATCATTGTCAATGACAACTACGTTCCCGTTGATTTTACTATTATGGACATTGAATGTGAACCTTCTTGTCCAATTATTTTGGGACGTCCTTTCCTTCGCACCGTTGGTGCCATCATTGACATGAAAGAGGGGAATATAAAATTCCAATTTCCTCTTAAGAAAGGGATGGAACACTTCCCTAGGAAGAAGATTAAGTTACCTTTTGAGTCCGTTATACGGGCTAGCTATTATTTTACTCTTGATAAGACTTGATCTCTATGCATTATGCCTAGCTTAAAGGCATAAAAGAAAGCGCTTTTGGGAGGCAGCCCACAATGAATAAATTTTATTTTGCTTTTGTTGTGTCTTTATGTTGTTACTACAATAGCATCATCATTGTATCTTTACTTTTCAACTTTGTGCCAAGTGTAGCCTCTGATTGCAAGAAAGTTCAAAAGTTGTGACGTGCTGTCCAGGAAACAGATTCTGTCCTTGGATAGAAAAATTCGTATAAAATCACCAGATCATCTTTTTGGTCTGAATCTTTTCGGCAGCGTGCTCTATACAATTGTCTTTCGGGCGTCTGTTCTGAGTTTTTTGATTAGAGTTGCAGAAGTGCCCCGAAAAAATCATTTACTACCTGCTGGTCTGTTTTTCACAGATTCTGTCCTGTTTTGCCTTTCCCTCATTTTGCAAACCTTGAGCTTGCTTTTTCTTTGCAAAAACCTTTTGGCAATCTTGAGAAACAGTAGACCTTCAAGAATATCCTTATTTCCAGCAGGGAACAATTATATTATTATGGGTACTAACCTCGCTAATCAGATTATGATGAGTTATGTATGAAGGGAGTTTTCAAGTGTGCGAGGGAAGATGGTAAAAAGATTCAGGAGTGTCAAACGCTCAAGCTTGGGGATGCCCCCATGCACCCCCAAGAAATATTCAAGAAGACTCAAGCGTCTAAGCTTGGGGATGCCCCCGTGCATCCCCTTCTCCATCAACAATTATCAGTTCGTCTTTCGTTCCACTATATTTTTATCACTTCATGTGTTATGCGCTATGCTTGGAGCGTCTTGCTTTTAGTTTTCCTTTTTAGTTTTCTTTAGCTTTTCATAACGAGTTGGAACTCAGTTTTTTTTGTGTGGGAGAGAAACACGCTCCACTTCAACCTAGAACACAACATAGAATTTTCATGTCTATCTTTGTTGTGTATGTTCTTGGTCTTTCAATAGCTACTGTCATGTTCAGCTCTTAGTTTTCATGCTTATCTTTTTAAAGAGCTTTTGTTTAGTTGGTTGCTTGAACTCTCTTTATTTATCATGCTTATCTTATTAAGAGAGTTAGCTTCTGTTGCATTGGTCGATATGTCTATGATAAAAATGCTACGTGCATAATGGTGCTTAGTAGTTCATGTTTTCTTATGGTTAGTCTCAAATAGCTGGGGGGTTCCCAATGTGTTATTGGAGTACCAACATGATTTGTTTGCCTATGATGTGGTATGGTTTAGTGATATCTTCCTTCAAGAATTTATTTTGATTGACTTGGCGTATGCTCACGCATATTTAAGACTGTAAAGAAAGTCTGTCAAGCCTTGATGATCTTTAATTTCTGAGTAGCGATATAACTTCCATGCCTGATTCAATGTTGCTTTGTCGCTCTGCATGATTATGACCGTCATTGCTCTCTTAGTTGGTCGCTCCCAGTCTTTTGCTAACCTTCGCCTGTACTAAGCGGACTGACTGCTTGTGCATCCAAAATCTTTTAAATCAGTTATGCCATATGAGTCCACCATACCTTCCTATACATGGTATTTACCTGCCATTCCTAACGAAGACTTTCATGTACCATCTCGAAATTATTCAAAAAAACATTTCTATTTTGTGCCTCTGTTTTAGTTCATGAGGAAGTAGTAGTTAATTCATGATCTTTTTAAGTTGGACAAGCTTCACTCCGGGATTGCATGTCTAATGTGCAAACCCATAATACGAGAAGGAACTGGCAAAGAGTGCGCCCGGCTCAAAAATAATATAAACAAACAAACCCTCCTTCACGCTTTGTTCATGAGAAATCAGAAAACTTTGGCAGTGATAAACAAAGGAGATTAAGAGGATGTGATCGTCCTCATTCGGGAGCCGTTCCTCGAAACTTGTCCATCTCAAGAAGTAATTGAGTTATCTGCTAGCATTCGTTGACGGAACATGCATAATCTAAAAAAATAATTATTACCTCTGTTTTTAAAACAAAGAGCTCTGGTACATGTTTTGTCTTTGTTTCCGACCACGGGTTTTCAACCTTGCCAACAAAAGCCACGATTCGAGAGTCTCCACCTTCTTTTACAGCACCAACTATTGAGAGCATGATTGTCATTCTGAGTGTAATGTGCATTGTCCCAAAGTAGCATTGTCTTTTGCATGATTGTGATATCGTTTATTCTGAAATCATTGTATCTAGTCATCACTTAAACCTTGGAGGTGCCCCTGCATTTATGTTTTGCTTCACTAAAGGGGGCAAGCGAGATACCACTTTATCATATTTGCACACCATGCTCATTACAAATCTTTTTGAGTGTTTCAGTATCATATTGTAAAACATTCAGTTCTTTGTGATTCTCTCATGAGGCAACTTAATTACTACAGATTCATTGTCTCAGTAAGCTTTTGTCATATGACTATGAAAAGTTCTTATATGGTTAATAGCATGTCACCACAGAAATTATTCTTGTTATCATTTACCTACTCGAGGACGAGCAGGAATTAAGCTTGGGATGTTGATACGTCCAAAACGTATCTATAATTTATGCTTGCTCCATGCCTCTTTTGGGTGATATTGCTATGATATTTATACACTTCCATACACTTTTGATCATATTTGGACTAACCTATTAACTCAGTGCACCCCAGTGCCAGTTTCTGTTTTCTGCTGTTTTTGTATTTCAGGTTTTCCCATCACGTAAACTGCCAGAAAAATCCCGGAAAAATTACATAAAAAATCAGCGTTCCGGAAGCTTCCACACGGCCGAAGTAGGGCCGGAGGGGGGCCACCAGGGCTCCAGGCGCCCTGGTGGCGCGGCCCCCCTCCTGGCCGCGCCGGGGGGGCGCCTCGGCCCCCCAGGCCTCCGCTGATGCCCCCCTTTGGCATATATTTAACACGCGTCCCGAAACCCTCGAGGACGAAACCCTTTTTCGCGATCTCATCTCTGTTCCGCCGCCGCCGCGCTTCCAAGATCGGGAGCACCAGGAGAACTCTTCCCGGCACCCTGCCGGAGGGGAGAACCACCACCGGGAGCCTCTCCACCACCATGGACGCCTCCCGGATGAGTTGTGAGTAGTCTCCCTTGGACCATGGGTCCATGACCAGTAGCTATGTGATGTTCTCCTCCCCTTCTTGTGCTTCACTAATTAGACCTCGTGAGCTTCCCTACATGATCGAGGCACATATGTAATCCTTATGCTGTTGCTATGATGAGTTTGCTGGGATCCGATGGATTATGAGATTATGTTCAGATTGTGTTTGAGTAATATATTTGATTTACCTCTTTTATATTTATGTTCGTAAGTAATTCTTGCATGTTCTCCGTTGCTATTTATTGCTTTGGCCAAGTAGTAGGTAGTGACTCCAAGAGGGAACATTATGCTTGATTGTGGGTTCATGCCCCTCGATGACTAGCTTGAGTGACAGAAACATGAGTCTAGGGGATGTGCTGTTGCCACAAGGGGGAAAACAACGGTGCTTGTACTCGCGGGTGCAAGGATTGTTTACTTTACGCAAAGTTCTTTTAATGCAGTTGTCTGTTGCTTTGAGTTTACACTATGGGTGGGACTCGCAACTTAATACCAGCGAGATGTTCTGGATAGATATCTCAAGGTGGATGATTAGTAGTAGATGCAGATGGATTTCGGTCTACTTACCTTGGCGTACCGCCCATGCTTTGAACCTCTACCTTTCTTGCAACATAGTTAGCATTGGTTTGCGCACATAATTCTGTCAATTGCCGAGCTGTAATTCGTTTACCTCACATAGCTGTTTTATCGTCTTTTGGGAGAGAGACATCACTAGTGAACGTCATCGGACCCCGGTCCATATTACCATCACTGATCACATCCGCTATTTACTTTCCGATTTTACTTATTAGTTGCAGCAATACCTATCACTATTATCTCTTGTGTTTGATCCTTTGTAAACGACAAGGCTGGAGGGATTGACAACCTCTCTGTACTCGTTGGGAGCAAAGTTATTTGTATCTGTGTGCAGGTCCAAGTTGATTGCTAAGTATCTGGCGCCGTTAGCAGTTGACACCTTCTTGTTGAACCTTGGAGTCTCAGGGGAAATCGATCCTTGGTATCTTTGCCAAGGGAAAACTTCCTCTACACTGCATCTCAAACCTTCCACTTGGGGTAACCAACGAGGGGCGAGAAGCCATCAGTCATATGATTTGTGGCTCCACTATCGAGAAACCATGATCCCCCACCGGAAGCAAACTCCTACATGAGATCAATGCTTGGATTTAGGTACCCATTTGGTAATGGGTCCTTTGAGATTAGTAACAAGGGTCTTAGGAACCCAAATAGACCATTCAATGTACTCATAAGAAGAACCAACAAATTTAGCGAAAACATGACCATCACTAGCACGACATAAAACATATGAAGGATTAAAGCCGCCGGCTATGTTTGATGGCATGGCGGGGTTTTTCTTGACTCCACCACTTTTCACATTGTTCTTCTTCGTAGAAGCACCCTCTCCCTCTTTCACAAAGGTTTGTTTGAGAGGAGGAGGTTGCTTGGTCTTGTCGTTCTTCTTCTTCTTGGGCTTGGGAGCAAACCCAATTCCTTCCTTTGCCACAACTTCCTTTTGATTGCTCAAAAGATCGTTGAGGTTCTTCTCACCTTGTATACATGACACAAGGCCTTTCTCAATCTGCTTCTTCAACTTGGCATTCTCTTCAACAAGATGCACATGCTCGCAACATGGGTTAGTAGCATTTGCATTATCAATCAACACCATGCGAGGAAAGATAGCTTTCTCCTTGGTTAGCGAAACTTGAAGTTGATCATGAGACTCCTTGAGAGAAGCATGTACACCTTTCAAGGCCTTGTGAGCCTTGTCAAGCGTAACAAACTCCTTGAGTCTAGCATGGTCAACCACAAGCTTTGCCTTCTCGGAATTAATCACATGAGAGACAACTAAAGCATGATCAAGATCTTTCCTTAATTTAGCATGATCATCGTTGTGTGACTCCTCAAGAGCCAAACGAAGACCACGCTCTTCCTCTAGAGCATTAGAGAGATCCGATATCTCATCGGCATAGTCTCGACTATGACCTTCCATTTTAGAAATGGTGTCCTTGTGAGCCTCGGTCATGTCATTGGCCTCACCGATTTGTTCCAAGAGAGTAACGAAGTGCTTCTTGGGTTTTCCCTTGAGTTTACTCATAAACAACTCAAATTCATTTTCTTCCTCCTCTGCCCCCTCACTCTCATCAATACAATCCGTCAATGAAGGATTAGAGGTGATGGTAGTGTTGATGTTGGGAGTTACCTTGTTGGTGGCCTTAGCCATGAGGCACTTGACGGTGATGTTCTCATTTGGTGAGTCAAAGAGAGATGAGCGTGGAGTAGTTGCAATAGCAATGGTGGCCATAGTGACCATCTCATCATCTTCATCATCATCATCATTGTCAGGGATATTACTACCAGGTATAAACCACCCAGGAGGGGCCGGTTTATGTTATCAAGATTATTTTACCAAGGACCAGCGAAGCATGAAGTAGAAGATTTCAGCCCAAGAGGTTTAGAGCCCAAGTGTTAGGGCCCATGATTTGTAAACCATCATATTATGTAACTTGGGATGTAAGATAGAAAGAACAGAGACCGAGGCAGACACGTTTATGAGCCGGCCTCGGGACTCTGTAAACCGGACTGGCGTCACCTCTTATATAAAGGGACGACCCAGCGACGGTTCAAGGGAGAGAACAACAGCTCGTGTCACACCCAGCATTTTGTAACATGATATTTGTAACTTTGAAGCATGAAAATTTGGACCAGCAAAATTTTTTAGCATCATTTGGCCTTTATTTGAAATTGAGTTTTTCTGCATTTGCTTTTCTTGTGCTCATTAAAGTCAACTATGATCTCTTGTAGGTTTCATCTCCATACTCAAAACTCCTGCCCAATGATCATGCCAAGTGTTATATAGCAGTATAGTATTTTCTTACAAAATTAATTTGGCCAAAAAGTATTTTATAAATTTAGTTTTCCAAAAACCCTTGAATTGAGGTTTGCACTGCAAGTACTTGATTAAGGGTGAGAAAATTATTTCAAAAGGTTTATTTGAGACCTAGTAGTCATAGGACTCCCATAAACCACAAAGGTATAATTTTAAAAGATATTTTCCTATTTTATTTAAAAGCTTTTTCTTAAGGCCAGAAATGGTCTTTAATAGGGAAAAATTATTTACCTATTTCAAAAATATTTGCCAAAATTCAGAGAGACTCAGAGGACATATATTGTCCATATATAAGAGTTTCAACACTTGGTCATGTTCAAAATAATGGGCTAAACCCTCTAAAACCCTTTCTGGATATTTCAAGCTTTTGAAATATTTACAAAGGAAATTTTCTCCAAAAATTCCAGGGAAATTCTATCATGTCATATATGGCATAGTTGATGATCTTGCAAAGCCTCATGCATTGGAGATCAAGGAAACCCCCTCAAACCCCTTCATAACCATTCTGTCCATATTTGAAGTTTGAACAACTCTACATTGCCAAACTTGTCCAAATGCTCTCAAACTTGGTGAACATGCTAGGATAGCCTAATAAGGCACTTAGACCAAATGGCACAAGATTTGGAATAGAGCAACTTGATCAGATCACCTCAAAACCCTTTCTGTTCAAATGCAAATTTGAACAACTTTACATTACCAACTTTTTATCTGGAGCCTCAAACTTTGGGAGCATGATCAATACCCCAAATGATGATTCTACACCAAGTGGTGCATCAAGGGGAGATGATTAGCTTGACTCAATCAAGATGAAACTATTTCTGTTGATTTCTAGGGTTCACCAAAGTTACATTGGCTAGTTTCTTCAAATGAGCCCAAATTTGGTGAAGCACCCTATTTTCTCATGCCTTTCAACCCTGTCAAGTGCCATGTCAATTGGACCTCATTTACTTGATCAAACCATGATCAAACACCTTCTGCAGAAATCTTAAAACCTCTACTTTTACCACTTTCACTTTTCTCCATGGCCTCAGCTCTTTACCACAGACTCATGGGGTTACTAGCAAACCCCAGTAACTCCCCCAGCACCTCATCTCCATGATTGGGGGGTGAAACCCCAGCTTTACCCTGCTGTGCACTCATCTTTCACCATTTTTACTAGCACCCTCCCTCTCTCTCTACACCACAGAGCATCCAAGGCCTTAGGGCAATTCTTTACTACTCCCTCTACTCACCAGACACTGTTGGGCACGCGGGAATGGACCAAGCCGGCGAGAGCGTGCTGATGCCAGCCATACGCGCGCTCCAGAGCGCGTGAACAGTGCGGCTCACACGCTGGCTCGGGCCAATCGTTGGTCCCCGACCACCTCGAGCCTCCCCCTCACGCCAGTCGAGGCGCCTCGACGTCCGCAACGTCACCGGCGCTGTCCCCCCTCCTCCTGCGCCCTCCAGTAAGCGTCGCCGCACGCGCACCGGCCGCCCGCTTCGGCCAGTCTTCTGCTCCACACGCGCGCGCCCCCCTGCTGCTCCCCCGCTCCTCCTCTTGCCTCAGCTGGGCGTGGGACTCGTCTAGCAACACCCCTGGCTCACTCCCGCAGCCTCTCGTGCGCTGTAGCGACGAGCCGGAGCTCGCCGGCGCACTGGACCACGGGTCCTCGTCGGGGCCCTATAAATAGGCCTCCCCGAGCCCTTCCAACACCACCACCAGCCTCACCACTCTCCCCTAGTCCCTCCTGCACCCTCAGTTCAGCCCCGGAGCGCCCAAGTGCTCGGGATCGACCGGAGCTCCGCCGCGTCGGGCCGCCGGCGATCTCGAGGTACAGGCCTCCCCTGCTCCTCCCTCCGCCTGTTTTGGAACCGCAGCACGCCACTGACTCTTTTCCCTCTCTTTCCCCCTCTGTCCGCAGTCGGAAACGGCCGCTGCAGCTGACCTCCGACGAGCCTCCGCCGTCGCACCTCGTCGCCGGCGAACCAGGGCTCCCCGCCGAGCCGCACCACCACCGTTGCAACCGCAAGACGACGCTGAACCCGTCCCTGGCCTCTGTTGCCATCGCCGTGGCCGGAGTCGTCGCCGGTGAGCTCGCCGCCGCCGTGACCACGGGGTTAGGGATGACAGGCGGGCCCCGCCTGTCATCCTCCCACCTCTCTCCCCTCCTCTGAGCCACTGACCCACGGGCCCCGCCCGTCAGGTTTGAAACCTGACGTGCGCGCGCGCTGGCTCCGTGCGGCCAGGCCGAGCCGTTTGGGCCGTGCACTGTGGCCACTTCTGGCCCAGTGCACAGGAACCCTTTTTCTTTTTCTTTTCTGTTAATGTTTCAAACATTTATGCAGAAAAGAATATTGATCCAAATTAATTATTTCCAACTCCTAAAATCTTGTAATATTCCAACCTATTTAATGGTACTACTTTCATTCAAATCCATGAAACTTTTCTGTACTGTTCAAATTTAAATTCAAATTTGAGCAGTATAACTCCTGTTCAAAAATCAATATATCCTATTCTGCAACTCCAAAACTTCAAATAAGATTTTTCCCCATCTTAGAAAACTCTCTAGTATTTTACAAAAATGAGTTGACATTTTTCTGAGCACCTTTGTTTTTCTGTTCTATTTGTATTCTTATTTTTCCATTATTATTATGCGACGTTTAGATCCCGTATTTGACGAGGTTGCTGTGGAAGAAGAAGGAGAAGGACTAGAAGACTTTGAAGACCAAGCTAATCCAGGCAAGCAGCCCTTTGACCATGATACACTTGTTCTCGAAACCCATTTGTTCCCGATGCATGATGATTAGGGTTACGATGGTAACCTTGATGAACCACCATATGATGCATGCTTTATCCTTGATCTTGCTATATGATAGACAACATGCAATAGGTGGCCATGATGCTTATATGATGCATGACATGGTCTTGATCTTGCTATGTGCTAGATGATTTGCATATGGTTAGTGGACATGAAAAGTGATGCATGTGAGACATGAACCTCCATGATTGGAGTCTTTGCATAAAATCCCGTCGGGTGCCATTTATGCCCGAGGGTGATGATGATAATGAGACTGGGTGACCACTTGATGACGAAGTGGTGTGCCAAGGCAAGTGTGTGTGTTTTTCAAACGGATTGGTTGAAGTTGCGACCGTTATTCCAACCATACATGTGCAACCACACTACCCCTTATGGGACGGGGCTTTATTGATTACTTAGGTCGATACTAGCATGGTGCCCGCATTACTAGTGACGGGAAGACTAGAGGTCCTTCCCGGGACGGGGTCGTGCTTGGATAGGCGGCCATGACTGTTTTCACAGGGCACCGGACACACCGTTGGTCCCTTCGGGTACGCGTGAACATTGAAATTAGGGCAAGTCCCGTGATCCATTGTTTGTACCCCAAGGCCGTGTGCCAACGAGTGGACTCTATGTTAGTGTCGTCTAAGGAAAGGTAATGACCGGGTGCTTACCCCGGGTACTTGAGGTACCGCAGGTCGTGGATGACACGGAAGTTCCCCGGATCTTGTGGGTAAAGTGCGCAACCTCTGCAGAGTGATAAACTATTCGAATAGCCGTGTCCACGGTCATGGACAGTTGGGTAACCGCTCTTGGGCTACGTCCAATGTTTGTAAAACCATGCGTGTGTGTGTGATGAGTCAAGATGGTGACTTGACTCAGTGAGATAAATCATATCCATGTTGATGTCGGTAACCTGTTCTCGAGGTTACACGAGGTTATTGATGCATAACTTGATGATAACATATTGTTCTAGCCTTCCGCTAGTTTGTTCATTATTATTCAATTGCATTGCTACTTGAACCACATCATGGGTTGCTTGCGAGTACATTCAAAGTACTCATTGGCTTGCCACTGGTTATTTAATTGGCCAGGCATGGAAGAGCAGGATTATGAGGAAGAGTTCTTTGGAGACGACCATGCGAACTAGGACGCTATCCCAGTCAGAATGCCTGTAGGGTTAAGGCAGATGGCATGGGTTCTACCCGTTTTATCGAAGACTTCCGCTATTTGAGTATTTGCTATTCAGCCCGTGAGGCTCTATCTATGTAAGACTTGGCCATAATGGCCTTAAATTCGTGTAAGACTAATTGTATGGATGTAAGACTCTTGTTATTTCAGCTTCTGTGTGTTCAATGAGCATTGATCTCTGGGATCACTGTACACGTGCATTCGGTGATCTCGACTTCTAAGTCGGGGTCCCCACAGAGCTGGTATCAGAGCCATCCTGACTGTAGGAAGCCTTAGTTAGCATGGGCGTTGGTTAGTTGAGACCCCTTTGTCAAAACCTTCTGAACCTCTCTTCTTTTCTAAACCTGAGATTTCCTCAGCTTATTAACCTCTCCTATTCCACCTTTGTAGATGGCCGCTGTTCCCGAAGAGCACCTGACCACTGGGTTTCCCCTACTTCTCGAGGATAGCCTCCAGGAGTGTCAGTTCCACCGAGCACCCATCCTCACCTACCACGAGCATTGGGTGAGTGATACTGAGGTGGAGTACCACGTGGAAGTGATTGTGAAGGCAAACGATCCTCCCACAAGTTGGTTCTTCGAGGGACCCCAGATGACAACACTACCACTCGCTGCCGAGGCTGCTGCACTCAAGGCACTAACCCGTCTCCGCGAGCTTCTTCCGGAGATGGCAGCCAAGATGGCAACTCGCTTCTTACCTTACCGGAAGGAAGGTGACGAAGAAAGCAGCGCACTAGCCCCTCCACTGAAGGGTGGACTCTCGCTTCGGTTCCAGACCTACTTCAGTCTATGTGCCGACAGCTTGGCACAAGACTTGGCCTCGGAATCAATGAAGCTTCGAGAAGAACTTTACAAGACCAAGGCACTTCTTCGTCGAGCTCAAGAGAAGGCAAACAGGATCAAGAAGGAAGGAGCACCTTCTGGACAATCCGCTATCGCATATCGAGGCGGAAGGCCCTCCGAGGATGTGTCTTCCAAGGGTGAAGAACCACCTCGGCGACGCCGGATGACAGCAAGGGAATATCGCAAGCTTTTCCCTGCACCATCGTCGAAGCACCGTCGTATCCAACTCCTCCACTCCCCCACTCCCTCAAGTGACAAAGGAGCTCAGTCAGATGAAGACAAGGAGGAAGACCCAGAAGAGCCGGAATACGCGACCGAGCATTCCGCCGCTTAGGCATTATTCGCTACTCGGATATGCCCGTTGTAACCCCTATGGTAGGATAGGTCGTGTAACCCCTATGCGCAGTCGAGTCCTTGTATGGTTCATATGAAACCATCTAGCATTTGCTTTTGTTGTGTCTGGATGTATGTCGTATTCTTCCCTCGGGAAGGTGTAAACGACTACGTCACCCATCTGGTTTTTTTTAATGAATGTGTTTTGGCCTCTTGGCCCTTGCATGATTTGATTTAGTGTCGCACCCACCCCCTTACTAGGCACCTATCTATCTGCTTTTCCTCTTCCAAGTCATGAGACCTTTTACCGCTCCAACAGGATGCCTGTTGTAACTCGTACTGGTACCTCTACCCAGCAGCCCGAAGCCGGAGCGTCCTCTCAGCCAGAGGCAGACCACGACCAAACCAACGACCAAGCTCCACCACCACCTCCTCCAAGCATGGACATGGCTCAGCTTCTCCAAGCTTTCCGAGAGGAACGCCAAGCCAACACTGCAGCTCTTCAGCTTATTGCTCAAGCTGTCGCCAACAACCGCCAGCCGGCGGGGAATGGCAATGGACGTTCCACGTTGGCAGAATTCAAGAAGCATGCACCGCCCACCTTCATCGAGACTGCGGAACCCCTGGATGCTGATGACTGGGTCCGTTCCATTGAGGAGATTCTGGAGCTAGTCGGATGCACCGAAGACCGCGAGAAGGTGGCTTATGCAGCCCACTGCCTCGGGGGAACCGCAAGAGCTTGGTGGGATGGATTCAAGGTCATGCATGCTGAACAAGACATCACTTGGGTTAACTTCAAGGCAGAATTCCGCAAGGCCCACATTCCTTCTGGAGTCATGGCTATCAAAAAGCGCGAGTTCCGAGCCCTGAAGTAAGGAAGTGGCACTGTCAAGGAATACATGCAGAAGTTCAGTATTCTGTCAAGGTATGCCCCTGAGGATGTCAGCACTGATGCTGCCAAAAGGGAGCGCTTCATGGAAGGCCTTAATCAGACTCTGCAATATTCGCTTGTCGTGTGCGACTGCCCGTCTTTCCCTGACCTGGTAAACAAGGCACTTATGCTTGAAGACAAGCGGCGTGCTTTGGAAGACACTCGCAAGCGCAAGTTGATCAGTAAGGGAAGTTCCAGCAACCAGAAGCCTCGTCCGTGGCAGTCAGCCCCGGCCAAGCTAACCTATCAGCAACCAAGAGCTCCTGCACCTCGTGCCAATCCTCAGCCCCAGCAGTATGCCAACCCCAGGCCAGCTTTCAACCCCAATACCAATGGTGGCAACAAGATCAACACTCCAAATCAAGTCACTTGCTTTGGGTGTGGTCAGCCCGGACACATCTCCAGGGTGTGCCCCAACAAGAAGCCTGATGCCCCGCGCCCCAATGCGCAGAACCAGGGACAAGGCCGTGGAATGCCACCAAGGAACCCGGCTCCTCGCAATCCACCGAACTATGGGAAGGGGCGTGTGAATCACGTCACTGCTGAAGAAGCCCAGGAAGACCCGGACGTCGTGCTGGGTACGTTCCTTGTCAACTCAGCACCTGCAACTGTCTTGTTCGATTCTGGAGCAACGCATTCATTTGTCACTCAGAGATTTGCATTAAAAAGTGGCATGACCCCTACACCCCTGAATAACCCTATGGTGGTACAAACCCCGGAGCCGAGATGAGAGCCAAGATAGGCTGTAAAGGAGTCGGTATTACCATTAACGGTGTAGACTTCCTAGCAGACCTTATCATCCTGAGATCGCAAGGCTTGGATGTGATCTTAGGGATGGATTGGCTCAGCAAGCACCAAGGCTTGTTAGACTGTGCCAATCGGACAGTCACTGTGACCAATGACCAAGGTGTAGAAGTCAAGTTTGCCCCCAACTCCTCTTCCGCTCAAGCCGCTAAAGTCAACTGTCTGTCTGAAGTTGGGCTAGACCAAGTACCGGTGGTATGTGAGTATCCTGATGTCTTTCCGGATGAACTACCGGGAATGCCCCCTGACCGTGACATTGAGTTCATCATCGAGCTCATGCCTGGAGCAGGACCCATCTATAAGAAGCCTTATAGAATGGGGACGGAAGAATTAGCCGAGCTGAAGAAGCAGTTAGAAGAGCAGCTAAGGAAAGGATTTATCCGCCCGAGTGCCTCCCCTTGGGGATCTCCTGTTCTGTTTGTGGCAAAGAGGGACGGTACCATCCGCTTATGCATTGACTATCGTTCCCTCAATGAAGTTACAATCAAGAACAAGTACCCACTTCCCAGGATGAAAGATCTGTTTGATCAACTCAGCGGAGCCAAGGTATTCTCCAAGATCGACCTCAGATCTGGGTATTACCAGCTGAAGATCAGACCCCAAGATATTCCGAAGACGGCATTCGTAACCAGATATGGCCTGTACGAGTGCACGGTCATGTCTTTTGGGTTAACCAATGCCCCAGCTTATTTCATGTACCTCATGAATAAAGTCTTCATGGAATATCTGGACAAGTTCGTTGTTGTCTTCATTGATGACATCCTTGTGTTCTCGAAGTCGGAGGAAGAACATGAGCGGCATCTGAGGATGGTCCTAGACAAGCTTCGTGAGCACCAACTGTATGCCAAGTTCAGCAAGTGTGAGTTTTGGCTGCACAAAGTTGGATTCTTAGGTCATGTCTTGACCGAAGAAGGATTATCAGTTGATCCTGCAAAAATCGAAGCTGTGACCCAATGGCAATCTCCAACGACCGTCAAGGAAGTCAGAAGCTTCCTCGGATTGGCGGGCTATTACCGCAAGTTCGTGGAAGGATTCTCTAGCATTGCACGACCAATGACTCAGCTCCTCAAGAAGGACAAGAAGTTCGAGTGGACGCCAAAATGCCAAGAGAGCTTCCAAGAGCTCAAGAAGAGATTGACCACCGCCCCAGTTCTGGCAACACCTGATATTCACAAGGAGTTCGTGATATATTGTGATGCCTCTCGAACCGGATTGGGAAGCGTTCTAATGCAAGAAGGCCGCGTCATAGCATACCTCTCCAGGCAGCTACGACCTCATGAGGAGAACTACGCTACTCACGATCTTGAGCTAGCGGCGGTAGTTCATGCCTTGAAGACATGGCGGCATTACCTCCTAGGGAAACGGTGTGAGATTTACACAGACCACAAAAGTCTGAAGTATATTTTCACCCAAAAAGAGTTGAACATGAGGCAGCGGAGATGGTTGGAACTCATCAAGGATTATGACCTCAGTGTTCAGTATCACCCTGGGAAGGCCAACGTGGTGGCCGATGCCTTAAGCAGGAAGGCTTGCACTTTGAATGTCATTATTCGAGAAAGACAGCCAGCCTTGTTTAAGGAGATCGAACAATTCAGTTTGGAAGTGGTCACCCCCGGATTTCTGGATCATTTGGAAGTCAGACCAACCCTGATGGACGACGTCAAGAAGGCTCAAGATGGACACGCAAGCATTGAAGGTATCAAGAGGAAGATGAAGATGGGCAAGGCCCCAGGATTCTCTGAAGACGAGCACGGGATTGTTTGGTACAAAGGTCGTCTCTGCGTACCAAACAGCCCCGAGTTGAAGACGCTGATTCTGCAAGAAGCCCACGACACCCCGTATTCCATCCACCCCGGAGGAACCAAGATGTACCAAGACTTGAAGGCACGATTCTGGTGGCACGGTATGAAGAGAGAAATTGCAACCTACGTTGCGAAGTGTGATGTGTGCCAAAAGGTCAAGGCTGAATATCAGCGACCCGCTGGATTGCTTCAACCACTCAAGGTTCCTGAGTGGAAGTGGGATAAAGTCGGAATGGACTTCATCACTGGATTACCAAGGTCGAGTAGAGGACATGACTCTATCTGGGTCATAGTCGATCATTTGACCAAGGTGGCTCATTTCATTCCTGTCAAGACTACCTACTCAGGCAACCAGTTGGCAACTCTCTATATCAACCGAATTGTAAGTCTTCACGGTGTTCCCAAGGAGATTGTGTCAGATCGAGGCACCCAGTTCACTTCGAGGTTCTGGAAGCGATTCCAAGAAGCCTTGGGAACCAAGTTGTCTTTCAGCACAGCTTTCCACCCACAGACCGGAGGTCAAACTGAGCGAGTCAATCAGATTCTCGAAGACATGCTCCGAGCCTGTGTCCTGGCATATGGAGCCAAGTGGGAAGACTGTCTCCCTTTTGCCGAGTTCTCCTATAACAACAGTTACCAGTCAAGCCTTCAGATGGCACCATTTGAGGCATTGTACGGACGCAGATGTCGCACACCCCTCAACTGGTCAGAGACTGGAGAAGGACTAGTCTTTGGACCGGATATTCTCCGCGCAGCAGAAGAGCAAGTCCAACTAGTCAGAGAGCGACTAAAGGCAGCCAAGTCAAGGCAGAAGAGTTATGCTGACACTCGACGCCGAGACATGAGTTTCCGTGTCGGAGATCATGTGTACCTGCGGGTAACTCCTCTGAAGGGAACCAAGCGTTTCCACGTCAAGGGGAAGCTCGCACCGAGGTTCATTGGCCCTTTCAAGATCACCGACCGACGAGGAGAAGTGGCTTATCAGTTGGAACTACCACCTGAGCTATCCGATGTGCACAATGTGTTCCATGTGTCACAACTCCGGAAGTGTCTCCAGGTTCCAGACAAGCCCAGTCTCTACAAGGATGTGGATCACCAAGCCATTGATCTGCAGCCTGATTTGACCTACCGCAAGAAGCCTATCCGTATCCTGGACGAAGCAGAACGACGTACGCGGAGCCGTACCATCAAGTACTTCAAGGTCCAGTGGAGCAACCACACCGAAGCAAAAGCAACCTGGGAACGAGAAGACTATCTTAGATCCGAGTTTCCCGACCTCTTTTAAGCCCTAGTTTAGGAATCTCGGGGACGAGATTCTTGTAAGGGGGGTAGGTCTGTCACACCCTGCATTTTGTAACATGATATTTGTAACTTTGAAGCATGAAAATTTGGACCAGCAAAAATTTTTAGCATCATTTGGCCTTTATTTGAAATTGAGTTTTTCTGCATTTGCTTTTCTTGTGCTCATTAAAGTCAACTATGATCTCTTGTAGGTTTCATCTCCATACTCAAAACTCCTGCCCAATGATCATGCCAAGTGTTATATAGCAGTATAGTATTTTCTTACAAAATTAATTTGGCCAAAAAGTATTTTATAAATTTAGTTTTCCAAAAACCCCTGAATTGAGGTTTGCACTGCAAGTACTTGATTAAGGGTGAGAAAATTATTTCAAAAGGTTTATTTGAGACCTAGTAGTCATAGGACTCCCAGAAACCACAAAGGTATAATTTTAAAAGTTATTTTCCTATTTTATTTAAAAGCTTTTTCTTAAGGCCAGAAATGGTCTTTAATAGGGAAAAATTATTTACCTATTTCAAAAATATTTGCCAAAATTCAGAGAGACTCAGAGGACATATATTGTCCATATATAAGAGTTTCAACACTTGGTCATGTTCAAAATAATGGGCTAAACCCTCTAAAACCCTTTCTGGATATTTCAAGCTTTTGAAATATTTACAAAGGAAATTTTCTCCAAAAATTCCAGGGAAATTCTATCATGTCATATATGGCATAGTTGATGATCTTGCAAAGCCTCATGCATTGGAGATCAAGGAAACCCCCTCAAACCCCTTCATAACCATTCTGTCCATATTTGAAGTTTGAACAACTCTACATTGCCAAACTTGTCCAAATGCTCTCAAACTTGGTGAACATGCTAGGATAGCCTAATAAGGCACTTAGACCAAATGGCACAAGATTTGGAATAGAGCAACTTGATCAGATCACCTCAAAACCCTTTCTGTTCAAATGCAAATTTGAACAACTTTACATTACCAACTTTTTATCTGGAGCCTCAAACTTTGGGAGCATGATCAATACCCCAAATGATGATGCTACACCAAGTGGTGCATCAAGGGGAGATGATTAGCTTGACTCAATCAAGATGAAACTATTTCTGTTGATTTCTAGGGTTCACCAAAGTTACATTGGCTAGTTTCTTCAAATGAGCCCAAATTTGGTGAAGCACCCTATTTTCTCATGCCTTTCAACCCTGTCAAGTGCCATGTCAATTGGACCTCATTTACTTGATCAAACCATGATCAAACACCTTCTGCGGAAATCTTAAAACCTCTACTTTTACCACTTTCACTTTTCTCCATGGCCTCAGCTCTTTACCACAGACTCATGGGGTTACTAGCAAACCCCAGTAACTCCCCCAGCACCTCATCTCCATGATTGGGGGGTGAAACCCCAGCTTTACCCTGCTGTGCACTCATCTTTCACCATTTTTACCAGCACCCTCCCTCTCTCTCTACACCACAGAGCATCCAAGGCCTTAGGGCAATTCTTTACTACTCCCTCTACTCACCAGACATTGTTGGGCACGCGGGAATGGACCAAGCCGGCGAGAGCGTGCTGATGCCAGCCATACGCGCGCTCCAGAGCGCGTGAACAGTGCGGCTCACACGCTGGCTCGGGCCAATCGTTGGTCCCCGACCACCTCGAGCCTCCCCCTCGCGCCAGTCGAGGCGCCTCGACGTCCGCAACGTCACCGGCGCTGTCCCCCCTCCTCCTGCGCCCTCCAGTAAGCGTCGCCGCATGCGCACCGGCCGCCCGCTTCGGCCAGTCTTCTGCTCCACACGCACGCGCCCCCCTGCTGCTCCCCCGCTCCTCCTCTTGCCTCAGCTGGGCGTGGGACTCGTCCAGCAACACCCCTGGCTCACTCCCGCAGCCTCCCGTGCGCTGTAGCGACGAGCCGGAGCTCGCCGGCGCACTGGACCACGGGTCCTCGTCGGGGCCCTATAAATAGGCCTCCCCGAGCCCTTCCAACACCACCACCAGCCTCACCACTCTCCCCTAGTCCCTCCTGCACCCTCAGTTCAGCCCCGGAGCGCCCAAGTGCTCGGGATCGACCGGAGCTCCGCCGCGTCGGGCCGCCGGCGATCTCGAGGTACAGGCCTCCCCTGCTCCTCCCTCCGCCTGTTTTGGAACCGCAGCACGCCACTGACTCTTTCCCCTCTCTTTCCCCGTCTGTCCGCAGTCGGAAACGGCCGCTGCAGCTGACCTCCGACGAGCCTCCGCCGTCGCACCTCGTCGCCGGCGAACCAGGGCTCCCCGCCGAGCCGCACCACCACCGTTGCAACCGCAACACGACGCTGAACCCGTCCCTGGCCTCTGTTGCCATCGCCGTGGCCGGAGTCGTCGCCGGTGAGCTCGCCGCCGCCGTGACCACGGGGTTAGGGATGACAGGCGGGCCCCGCCTGTCATCCTCCCACCTCTCTCCCCTCCTCTGAGCCACTGACCCACGGGCCCCGCCCGTCAGGTTTGAAACCTGACGTGCGCGCGCTCTGGCTCCGTGCGGCCAGGCCGAGCCGTTTGGGCCGTGCACTGTGGCCACTTCTGGCCCAGTGCACAGGAACCCTTTTTCTTTTTCTTTTCTGTTAATGTTTCAAACATTTATGCAGAAAAGAATATTGATCCAAATTAATTATTTCCAACTCCTAAAATCTTGTAATATTCCAACCTATTTAATGGCACTACTTTCATTCAAATCCATGAAACTTTTCTGTACTGTTCAAATTTAAATTCAAATTTGAGCAGTATAACTCCTGTTCAAAAATCAATATATCCTATTCTGCAACTCCAAAACTTCAAATAAGATTTTTCCCCATCTTAGAAAACTCTCTAGTATTTTACAAAAATGAGTTGACATTTTTTTGAGCACCTTTGTTTTTCTGTTCTATTTGTATTCTTATTTTTCCATTATTATTATGCGACGTTTAGATCCCGTATTTGACGAGGTTGCTGTGGAAGAAGAAGGAGAAGGACTAGAAGACTTTGAAGACCAAGCTAATCCAGGCAAGCAGCCCTTTGACCATGATACACTTGTTCTCGAAACCCATTTGTTCCCGATGCATGATGATTAGGGTTACGATGGTAACCTTGATGAACCACCATATGATGCATGCTTTATCATTGATCTTGCTATATGATAGACAACATGCAATAGGTGACCATGATGCTTATATGATGCATGACATGGTCTTGATCTTGCTATGTGCTAGATGATTTGCATATGGTTAGTGGACATGAAAAGTGATGCATGTGAGACATGAACCTCCATGATTGGAGTCTTTGCATAAAATCCCGTCGGGTGCCATTTATGCCCGAGGGTGATGATGATAATGAGACTGGGTGACCACTTGATGACGAAGTGGTGTGCCAAGGCAAGTGTGTGTGTTTTTCAAACGGATTGGTTGAAGTTGCGACCGTTATTCCAACCATACATGTGCAACCAC
The DNA here is from genome assembly GCA_902687465.1 of Secale cereale. Taxonomy (NCBI): domain Eukaryota; kingdom Viridiplantae; phylum Streptophyta; class Magnoliopsida; order Poales; family Poaceae; genus Secale; species Secale cereale. Next base: position 95,391,676 of record LR738710.1, on the reverse strand, counting down.
ACTACCCCTTATGGGACGGGGCTTTATTGATTACTTAGGTCGATACTAGCATGGTGCCCGCATTACTAGTGACGGGAAGACTAGAGGTCCTTCCCGGGACGGGGTCGTGCTTGGATAGGCGGCCATGACTGTTTTCACAGGGCACCGGACACACCGTTGTTCCCTTCGGGTACGCGTGAACATTGAAATTAGGGCAAGTCCCGTGATCCATTGTTTGTACCCCAAGGCCGTGTGCCAACGAGTGGACTCTATGTTAGTGTCGTCTAAGGAAAGGTAATGACCGGGTGCTTACCCCGGGTACTTGAGGTACCGCGGGTCGTGGATGACACGGAAGTTCCCCGGATCTTGTGGGTAAAGTGCGCAACCTCTGCAGAGTGATAAACTATTCGAATAGCCGTGTCCACGGTCATGGACAGTTGGGTAACCGCTCTTGGGCTACGTCCAATGTTTGTAAAACCATGCGTGTGTGTGTGATGAGTCAAGATGGTGACTTGACTCAGTGAGATAAATCATATCCATGTTGATGTCGGTAACCTGTTCTCGAGGTTACACGAGGTTATTGATGCATAACTTGATGATAACATATTGTTCTAGCCTTCCTCTGGTTTGTTCATTATTATTCAATTGCATTGCTACTTGAACCACATCATGGGTTGCTTGCGAGTACATTCAAAGTACTCATTGGCTTGCCACTGGTTATTTAATTGGCCAGGCATGGAAGAGCAGGATTATGAGGAAGAGTTCTTTGGAGAGGACCATGCGAACTAGGACGCTATCCCAGTCAGAATGCCTGTAGGGTTAAGGCAGATGGCATGGGTTCTACCCGTTTTATCGAAGACTTCCGCTATTTGAGTATTTGCTATTCAGCCCGTGAGGCTCTATCTATGTAAGACTTGGCCATAATGGCCTTAAATTCGTGTAAGACTAATTGTATGGATGTAAGACTCTTGTTATTTCAGCTTCTGTGTGTTCAGTGAGCATTGATCTCTGGGATCACTGTACACGTGCATTCGGTGATCTCGACTTCTAAGTCGGGGTCCCCACAGCTCGAGACACAGGCAAAGAGGATTCGCTCCCTGGTCATCGAAACCCTAGCAATACACACCAAACTAGACGTAGGCTTTTACCTTCATTGAAGGGGTCGAACTAGTATAAAATCCATGTGTCCTTGTCCGCTTTAACCCCTTTAAGCTAACCCGTAGCGATGGCCTCACGACCAAGTCCTTTTGCTAGGACATCTGCCGTGACAAAACCACGACAGTTGGCGCCCACTGTGGGGCTATCGTACGATGGTTTCGAGTTCTTGAAGGGCAGCTTTGAAGGACTCAAGGGCTATGCAGTGGGCCGGATGACTAAGAGTCATCGCGGCAAGATCTACATCGACGATGTCGGCTGGGACCCCGAGGCCGATTCAATCGAATACGGGTACCGGGTCCCCTTCGGCGGCATCCACGTCTTCATCGGCAAGATCGGCGAACCGGGCCGTGAGCCGGACATCTTCCCCAACATCGTCGAGCCGGCTCAGCGTGCAAGACCTGCCCGGATCTAGCCCGCCGTGAAGCACGTCTTCGTTGGAGCAATGCATGGAGTACAGGCCGATGACGGATCGGACTCTGGCGGCGAGACTGTTGTCTATTCCGGCGATGAATCTTCTTCCGGAGGGACAGAATCTTTATATCTGCTGCAGGACGGCCGATTTGAGGGCTGTTCCGATGGTGACAGTATTCCGGACCCCCTCGATCCGCCAAACCGGGTTGCTGTATTTATGGCTGGATCACAACCTGTGCAACAGTCCTCAACAACAGCGGCGTTGACATCAGACGCGATGGGAGCTAGAGCTGGAGATCCTGCCCCGTCACCATCTGAAACCTTATCTGTTTTGGTCGATACTTTGACAGCGCTATTAACAGCAGAGGTTGCGCAGGCCAACAAGGAGCAGCATGATGCAGAGGTCGCTCAGGTGAAGGGCCGGATTGAACAAGCCAAGTTGGACCTAGCTGCTGAGAAAGCCAGGATGGTTACAAGGCAGGCGGAGCTTGATGCTCAGGCCTATCGACTCATGTTGGATCAGACCGCTTCACACAAGGTAATGATGAGGAGGCAACGGTCTCGCTTGCCACCAGTTTATGAGGCAAGAAATCTTTTTAGCACACCAGGAGCGGGAACCAGTAATCAACCGGAGCTGAACCGGGGAGGGGCACCGGGCACGGGAGCGTCAGTTCAGCCGCCGGCCGCATAGCCGACCCGCCAGGTTGTACCATCACAACATGTGCCCACCCCTCCTGGTCACTACTCTAATCCGTTGGATAACATAGTCACCGCCGCTTCACGGCTGGCCGCCCTTCCCATTGAAGGAACGTCCCCTATAGCAGTGGAGGCACGACGGGCCAGGGAGTTGTTGGACACGACGCTAACTCAACAGCAAGCTTATTCTCACAGCCGGGAGAGGATTCATTCGACTCCCCGCCCGAGCCAGAGTTATACTAGGCGTCTGGATAAACTAGCCGTGTCAAGCAGTGCACGAAGACGTAATCCGCCGAGGCAGGATAATCTGGCAGGAGGAGAGGCGAACGCTCAGGATGTGGTGGGTCAGGCCAGGCAGCGCCGGGAGGCCGAAGTAACAGCACAATACGAAGCCCGTCAGGCGACGCTGGTTCGTCCCACCACCACAGTTGAACCAGGGGTCATGTCCAGCTCCCTGGGAGTGCCTTGTCTTACTCCCGCTTTACGGAACGTGAAACTGCCCAAGCATTTCAAAGGACCGCGCAAAGTGCCCAATTACACGGTGGATCTGGCTCCGGAGGCGAGAGTTATGAGATGGCAATGGAGATGCTGGGTGTGGATGATGCAGCATGCGCTAAGTATTTCACAATGATGCTCGAAGGCATGGCTCGCACTTGACTAAAGGGTTTACCGCCTAATTCTATCGGATCATGGGCCGAATTGCGGTGCCGGTTTATCAATAACTTCAAAGACACGTGCAAGCAGCCAATGTCCATCGTCAATTTAGCTGCCTGCATTCAAGGAGAGCATGAGTCTACAAGCAGTTGGGTGCATCGAGTGTCAGAGATCTTACATTCCTCCAACAGCATCAATCCAATACAGCGGTGGTAACCTTGGAGGGCAATTGCCGGTTTGAACCTTTGAGACCAAAGTTGGGACGGCTTAAGAGTGATTGTAATGACATGGGTACACTCATGGACGCTTTAGTGAAGTATGGGGACTTCGATAATACCAAACACCCAGCCGCTGATGGAGACAAGTCAGGGAAGGCAAGCAAGAATGGAGGATGGACAGCGCCACAAGGGTAGACTGCCTCCACGTAACGGGAGGCCGCCTATTAATCTGGAACGCCAGTTGAATGTACCTTGCCCGAAGCACGGTACACCAGAAAAGCCAGCTACACATCTCTGGAAAGATTGTTTTATTATGCAGGAATTCATGAACCGGACTCGATACGATCACGGGCCATCCGGCGGATCAGGCCCCGGTTTTCAGGGGCCAGGTTATCACGGTGGAGGATCTGGTTCAGGGTACCAAGGCAATAACGGCAACCACAATGGGCATAATCAGCATAACCAGCAGCATGGTCAGGGCGGATATAACAATCAGGGAAATCAACAGCGTCAACAGCAGCAGCAATCCGGATATCAGAATAATCCGAAGGAGCTGAGCAGTGGGTAGTATCATGTCTTCACCACGAGCTTGTGCAAGCATGATCAGAAAGTTCTAAAGAGGGCAGTACATTCTATTGAACTGGCAGTGCCACGTTTCCTGCGTTGGTCGGAGCAGCCCATTGTGTCAGCTGGCTCTAGTTGTGGCACCACAGGTAGGTGGCTACAAGTTTACCAAAGTGCTTATGGACGGAGGCAGCAGCATCAACATTCTGTATTATGAGACTTTCCGGCGTATGGGGCTGACAGATAAGAAGCTTCGGCAGTCCAATACAGTGTTTCATGGGGTGGTGCCCGGTAAATCGGCATATCCAGTTGGCAAGATCGGTCTAGAGGTTACCTTTGGAGACGAACGCGACTCTAGGTCGGAAACCATGACCTTTGAAGTGGTAAAGATCAAGAGCCCATATCACGCCTTGTTTGGACGGCAGGTTTACGCCAAGTTCATGGCAAGGTCGTGTTATGTTTATCTACAGCTCAAGATGCCAGGACACAAGGGAACCATTACGGTCCATGGGAGTCGCAAGATTGCTTTGGAATGTGAGGAAGGTGATGCAGCTTATGCTGAAGCGGTTTGTGCAACTGACGAGTTGAAGTTTTATAAGGACAATAATGATCCGGCAGATGTGCCTCCGCTGAAGAAACCAACCACAGAGCATGATCCGGCTTTGAAGTTCAAATCGGCTGAAGAGACCAAATAGGTTGACTTCGTTCCTGGCGATTCATCCAAGCAGTTCACTATCAGTGCTAACCTAGATCTGAAATAGGAAAGCACGCTCATCGAGTTCATCCGTGAGAATCGGGACATCTTTGCATGGAAGCCTTCTGACATGCCAGGTATACCGAGGGAACTCGCTGAGCACAATCTCAATATTGATCCTAAGTTTAAACCAGTCAAGCAATTTCTGCGCCGCTTCAACGAAGAAAGGCGCAAAGCTATCGGAGAAGAAGTGGCTAGGCTCTTAGCGGCATGTTTTATAGTTGAGGTATTTCATCCAGAGTGGTTGGCTAATCCGGTGCTAGTACTCAAGAAAAATGGCACTTGGCGAATGTGTGTTGATTACACAGATCTGAACAAAGCTTGCCCAGCTGATCCCTTTGCTCTCCCCCGTATTGATCAGATCATTGATGCTACGGCAGGATGTGAGCGACTAAGTTTTTTGGATGCATATTCAGGTTATCATCAGATCAATATGGCAGTCAAGGACCAGGAGAAGACGGCCTTTATAACTCTCTTTGGAGCCTTCTCCTACGTATCTATGCCATTTGGGCTTAAGAGTGCCCAGGCGACCTATCAGCGTTGTGTGCAGAATTGCCTTCATGGACAGATTGGGCACAATGTTCATGCATATGTGGACGACATTGTGGTGAAATCCAGGAAGGAGGAGACATTGGTAACAGACCTGAAAGAAACCTTCGACAATCTCCGGGTTTATAAAATGATGCTTAATCTGGAGAAGTGCGTTTTCGGTGTTCCCGTAGGTAAGCTCCTGGGGTTCTTAGTATCGAACAGGGGAATCGAAGCTAATCCGGAGAAGATCAAGGCAATTACATCCTTGGATAAACCGGCGTGCATCAACGATGTCCAACGCGTGGCGGGCCGTATTGCGGCGCTCAGCCGGTTTATCAGCCGTTTGGAGGAGAAGGCTATCTGAGGGATCGAAGAAGGTGAGAGTGTCTAGAGGGGGGGTGATTAGACTACTCGACAAGATAAAAATTCTGTCTTTTATCAAGCACAGATTTTGGCAGATTTTGCATAACACACAAGTCAAGTAGCACACTACACATGCAATTCTAGAGTATGGGCAGCGGAAAGTAAATTGCACAAGTAGTAAGGAGAAGTGGAGAAGATCAAACGCAATTTGGAGACGCAATGATTTTTCCCGTGGTTCCGATAGATAGTGCTATCGTACATCCACGTTGATGGAGACTTCAACCCACGGAGGGTAACGGCTGCGCGAGTCCACGGAGGGCTCCACCCACGAAGGGTCCACGAAGAAGCAACCTTGTCTATTCCATCATGGCCTACGCCCACGGAGGGCTAGCCTTACTCGGGGTAGATCTTCACGAAGTAGGCGATCTCCTTGCCCTTACAAACTTCTTGGTTCAACTCCACATCTCGATGACGGAGGCTCCCAAGCGACACCTAACCAATCTAGGAGGCACCACCCTCCAAAAGGTAATAGATGTTGTAGATGATGATGAACTCCTTGCTCTTGTGCTTCAAATGATAATCTCCCCAACACTCAACTCTCCTCACTGATATGGCTGTGGTGGAAGAAAGGATTGAGTGGAAAGCAACTTGGGAAGGCTAGAAATCAAGTTTCATATGGTAGGAATGGAGCAACTTGATCTCAACACAAGGGTAGGTGGTTCTCTTCTCAGAAAGTGTAAGGTAGGAGTGGTAGTACTTTCTGATGGCTCTCTTCACGAATGAAGAGGGGGTGGAGGGGTATATATAGCCTCCACACAAAATCCAACCGTTACACACATATTTGAGTAATCTCGGTGAGACCGAAGTGAAAACTCGGTCAGACCGAAAGTTCAAATATAGTGAACGTTGGGGTTTTCGGTGGGACCGAAAATACCATCTCGGTATGTCCGATATGAGTCAAAGATAGGAGCTTGCCATTTTCGGTGGGACCGAAATTAACAACTCGGATATTCCGATATGATGTCAAATGGTTACAGAAGGTTGGCAGTCCAGTTTCGGTGAGACCGAACTCAAAATCGGATTGACCGAAATTTCTAGGGTTTGGCTTATGGCTGAGGTGGTTCATCTCGGTGGGACTGAGTTGGAAGAATCGGTTTGTCCGAGATTACTTATGAGTGTGTATAGTAGTGAAAGTTGCTGATAGTTGAAGGAGCTAAATCACTAAGCACTTGAGCAACCAGATCATCAACACAACCTCATCCCCTTTTAATAGTATTGGCTTTTCCTATGGACTCAATGTGATCTTTGATCACTAAACCAAAAATGGAGTCTTGAGCTTTTGCCAATGCTTGCCTTAGCATTTGAGGGGTCCACTTCTTCAGTCATCTTGCCATACCAATGTGATTGAATTTCCTGAAACATACTTGATAAAAGCATTAGTCCAACCACAAAGTATGTTGTCATTAATTACCAAAACCACCCAGGGAGCAAATGTGCTTTCAATCTCCCCCTTTTTGGTAATTGATGGCAACACACTGAAATCATACTAAACAAGACATCAAAGCTTATTGAAAGAAAGACAGAATTATCATGAAAGCTTTGACAAGCATGTAGTACACAGGCTCCCCCTACAAGTGTGCAAGATTTTCATAGATTATGGTTTTGGACTACCACAAGCACACAAGAGAGATAAGCAAGATGTGCTACATGCAGCTTGGCTATATGCATCAGAGCAGAAGAAAAGGAATTGAGTGATAATGCATATGTGCATGGTGATTTCTTGCAAACAAGTATTTACAAGCAAGTCACCATCATGCACATTCTGCAAGATGCATATACTTACCTTGAGGTTCCTTGGCATTGTACCTGAAGAGATAAACTTGGGAAAACAAGGTTAGATAACACAAGAGTATTTCTTCAACCAACTGCAAGAACATCAAGAGTACCAAGCCAGGGAGGACATGTATAAAGAGTGTCTCATATTGAGCACAGGCTTGAATCAGCAAACATGTCTCCGAAGCTAAAAGATTTTCAAGAGAATGATGCCAATTGTAAAACACGACAAAGCTTTGATGTGATTCTCTCCTCCTTAAGATAAGATTGCTTTTCTTCTTCCCCTAAGTCTTCTCTTCTCCCCTACTCCCCCTACTCCCCCTAAGTCCTCTCCCCCTTTGACATCAAGTGCCGAAAAGGACAGCAAACTAGGTAGGGCAGGAAAAATGGAAAGAAAGAAGGAAAGAAGTGGGATCCTTAAGAATCACAACAGGGCAAATAAGAACATTCAGAGAAACAATTTGAGTATTTAAATTTGAGTCTTCTCCTCCTTAAGTTTTAAAATTTTGAGTGGAGCTGCAGAAGTAGATGTCCTGGAAGTTAAATCGGTGACACCGAATTAGATGGATCGGTGGGTCCGAATCCTTTTTCGGTTAAACCGAAAATGTTAAATTGGTGACGCCGGGTTTATTCCAAGGAAATACAGAAATAATTCAGCTCACTTTGCGAGGAAAGTTTCAAAATATTTGCAATGAATGTGTAAAAGATTTTCGGGGAATTGATCAGAGCCATAAAAAGATTTCCAGAAGGATATTCACAAAGAAATATAAGAAAAGAAATAAAAAAAGATTCCCAGATGAAGTTTTTTTTTTTAGAGAAAATAGAAAGACTCCAAAAACATATGTACTTCATCTAGATAAAGGTCGGCGACAAAGTCACCTATGTTTGAGTATATTGACTTAGGAGTCAAATGAGGACATTTGATCATAGGTCATACTCATCGTTTAAGCTCAAAATGGGATTGCCATTTTTCGATTAAGCATTTGATGTGATCACATCTTATGAAGCTGCTTGTACTCATGACTTTGAGCAAAGCTCCTCAAAGATGTGAAGAACATACCTTGGGCTTGTTGTTGCTTTGCTCATGTAGGTAAGCTTGATGTAGGTGCTCATTGAATGTGAAGTTGGAGCGCCATTTCTACTTGTGTAGATCATCTTCCTACATGGGTTAGGCAAGCAAGGAAATACTCGAGGATATCCAAGATGACAAGAGTGAAATACTAGATGTATAAGATGTCAAAAAGGATATGTGGAATTTTGTTCCTTGAACTCAACATCCCAAAGGGCTAGATACTTGGTCAATGGCAAGATTACTCATGATTTGAGTGTGTGGTAATCTTGTGGAATGTAGATCATCCAAGTACCTGCAAGGAGTTAGATGCAATACAAGGAGGCAAATGTGTCCAAGACATATGATCATCATCATAAGAGAAATATCAAGGATTAGTCAAGTAGGCTCATGCCTTGCATGCATCAATGGAGTTATCACTCCAAGTTTGAAGCATCAATGATGTTCAACTCACTCCTTAAGCGACAAAACACCTTCTCATCAAGAGGTTTTGTAAAGATATCAGCAAGTTGTTTGTCAGTACGAACATGCTTAAGATTAATGTCACCCTTGGCAATATGATCACGAATAAAATGGTGACGAACTTCAATATGCTTTGTTCGAGAGTGTTGCACTGGATTGTGTCCAATTTTAATAGCACTCTCATTGTCACAAAGCAAGGGAACACGTCTCACATGTATCCCATAATCCTTAAGCGTTTGTGTCATCCATAGCAATTGAGCACAACACGAACCAGCAGCAATATATTCCGCTTCAGCAGTGGATAATGATACCGAATTTTGTTTCTTGGAGGACCAAGATACAAGGGATCGACCAAGGAATTGACATGTACCCGAAGTTGACTTTCTATCAACCTTGTCACCGGCATAGTCCGAGTCGGAATAGCCAACAAGATCGAAAGAAGCTCTCTTAGGATACCAAATGCCAAAGTTTGGTGTGTGTATCAAGTATCTCACTATCCTTTTAACAGCTTTAAGATGACATTCTTTAGGAGCTGCTTGATATCGCGCACACATGCAAACACTCAACATTATGTCAGGACGAGAAGCACAAAGATATAGTAGAGAACCAATCATAGAACGGTAAACCCTTTGATCAACGGGTTCTCCATCTTTTGTCAAGTCATTATGTCCACTAGTAGGCATGGGGGTACTCATACCTTTGCTTTCTTGCATGTTGAACTTCTTGAAGAGATCCTTGGTGTACTTTGTTTGTGAGACAAAAGTACCCTCCTTAGATTGCTTGATTTGCAACCCAAGGAAGAATTTGAGTTCACTCATCATGGACATCTCATACTTCTCCGACATGAGCTGTCCAAACTTCTTGCTAAAATGAGGGTTAGTTGAACCAAAGATAATATCATCAACATATATTTGGCACACAAATAGTTCACCATTAACCCTTTTCGTGAACAGCGTTGAGTCTATTTTTCCAATCTCAAAACCTTTTTCAAGAAGAAAGCTAGTTAAGCATTTGTACCAAGCTCTAGGAGCTTGTTTAAGACCATAAAGAGCTTTGTGCAACTTGTAAACATGATTAGGCTTTTTGGGATTCACAAATCCGGGAGGTTGTTTTACAAATACTTCCTCCTCAATTTCACCATTTAGGAAAGCACTTTTGATATCCATTTGATAGAGAGTAATATCATGGTGGTTGGCATAAGCAAGAAGGATGCGAATGGACTCAAGTCTAGCAACGGGGGCATAGGTCTCACCATAGTCCATACCTTCGACTTGTGTGTAACCTTGAGCTACGAGACGAGCCTTGTTGCGGATGAATTGTCCATCTTCATCTTGCTTGTTCCGAAACACCCATTTGGTTCCAATGATGTTTTGATCATCCTTGGGCTTCTCTACCAAAGTCCATACCTTGTTCCTCTCGAAGTTGTGTAGTTCTTCGTGCATAGCGTTCACCCAATCCGGGTCTTCAAGTGCTTCTTCTACCTTCATAGGTTCAATACTAGAGATAAATGAGTAATGCTCACAAAAGTTAGCTAAGCGAGTTTTAGAGCGAGTGATTCTCCCGGAGTTGATGTCGTTCATCATTTGTTCCACGGGATGATTTTTCTTGACTCTTGCTCGGACTCGGGATAGCTTTTGTTGATGTTGTGGCTGAGCTTCCTCATCATCTTCTTCTTCTTCATTGTTGTTGGTGTTGTCTTGAGGTGGTGGAGAAGGAGGTTGTGGTGGATCTTCTTGTTGCACTTCCTCATCTTGGTGAGTTCCACTTGTGGAGGCCTCCATGTTGCCTTGAGGTTCATCTCGACGTGAGGTAGGGGGCTCCACATATGTAGATGAGGTACTCTCCTTCACTTCCATGGGATGAATCTTTCCAATAGATAAATCTTGGATTGCTTCCGATGGGTCCTTGTCTCCTACATCAATAGGCATTTGCTCTACTTGTGAGCCATTAGATTCATCAAACTTCACGTCTACCGTCTCTTCAACCTTTCGGGTGAAATTATTGTAGACACGGTAGGTGTGGGAGTTTGATCCATAACCAAGGAGAAAGCCTTCATGAGATTTAGGAGCAAATTTAGACCGACGATGCTTATCAAGGATATAGCATTTTGAACCAAAGACACGAAAGTATCCCACTTGGGGTTTGTTACCGGTGAGGAGCTCGTATGATGTCTTGCCGAGGAGCTTATGAAGATAAAGCCTGTTGATAGCATGACAAGCTGTCTCGACCGCTTCTCCCCAAAAATGCTTTGGTGTCTTGTATTCATCAAGCATCGTTCTCGCCATCTCTATGAGCGTTCGGTTCTTCCTCTCAACAACTCCATTTTGTTGAGGAGTGTACGTAGCCGAGAACTCATGTAGAATCCCTTCCTCATCGAGAAAAGAGTCTACATTGGCGTTCTTGAACTCCGTTCCATTGTCACTCCGAACTTTCTTGATCTTCACCTCAAATTGATTTTGGGCCTTTTTGGCAAAGGTCTTGAAGATTCTCTGAACCTGCGATTTATCATCAAGGAAAAATACCCACGTAAATCTGGAATAATCATCAACTATAACTAGACCAAAGGAGTTACCACCAAGGCTTTTGTAAGCATTGGGACCGAATAGATCCATATGAAGAAGCTCAAGCGGTCTCCTTGTGGTCATGATGTTCTTCACGGGATGACTTCCACCTACTTGTTTTCTTGCTTGACAAGCACTACAAAGTCTATCTTTGTCAAAGAAAACATCTTTAACACCAAGAATATGATCACCTTTGATCAGCTTGTCTAGATTACGCATACCAACATGTCCTAGCCTTCTATGCCATAACCAACCTTTAGAGGATTTAGCAATGAAACAAGCTCTAGGTTGGGCTTTCTTAGTGAAATCAACAATATATAGATCACCTCTACGGATACCAGTAAATGCCATGTTTTGATTGTCACGACGAAAGACTTGGCAATCTACTTTGGTGAATAGCACATTGAATCCAAAGTCAGCTAATCTAGACACGGAAAGTAAATTGTATCCAAGAGATTCTACAAGCATGACATTTTGAATAGAGCTATCATGAGATATGGCCACCTTACCAAGGCCAAGTACCTTACCCTTGGAGTTGTCTCCAAAAGTCACATACTTGCGTGGACCATCATTCTTTGCAAGCTCTCGAAACATGTCTTTGTCTCCGGTCATGTGGTCGGTGCATCCACTATCAAGAATCCACTCTTTTCCGCCGGACATGTAGTCTCTCAGATTTGCCATAAGATTGAGACTCTTCATGACCTTGTCTAGCTCGGTGTCCGAATCGAAGTAATCATCATCATGCTCATGCTCACCATCATATTGACCCATAGATTGTTCATCATCAATACCTAGGTCAATTTGACAAAAAAACTTCTTGCATTAGTTTTGTCAATGTGACAATAATCTTCGGAATGCAATGCAAGAGCATTTCTAATTAAAACATTGATGAGAGCGGGATCACCCTTCTTTTTCATAAGATCACGAAGCTCAAAGAAGCATTTATCAAAGTTGGGATCATTGTGGTGCATCTTATCAAATTCAATAGTCTTGTATAGAATTTTATCAAGACCTCTCATAGAGTAGTCCGGATAAAGTTCTTCCAAGAACTTCCATATAGCATAGGCACACTCAAAGTTTGTAACAAGCTTAAGCAAATCATCGGGTAACCCTCTAATGATAAGATTTACAGTCCTAAGGTTACGAAGCAAATCAAGCTCTTCATCCATGGTAGGGTGCAAGGGATCATAGGGGGTCTCAACATATTTGCACAAATTGTACTTCTTAAAGATATTAAGCATTTCAGACCTCCATGAGTTATATGACTCTCCATTAAGAATAGGCACTCTATGGCTCACACTCCCAAACGTAGACACGTCCATCTTCCTCCAATGGTGTGTAAACCAAAGCAATGGAGACCAAAGCTCTGATACCAATTGAGGGATCGAAGAAGGTGAGAGTGTCTAGAGGGGGGGTGATTAGACTACTCGACAAGATAAAAATTCTGTCTTTTATCAAGCACAGATTTTGGCAGATTTTGCATAACACACAAGTCAAGTAGCACACTACACATGCAATTCTAGAGTATGGGTAGCGGAAAGTAAATTGCACAAGTAGTAAAGAGAAGTGGAGAAGATCAAACGCAATTTGGAGACGCAATGATTTTTCCCGTGGTTCCGATAGGTAGTGCTATCGTACATCCACGTTGATGGAGACTTCAACCCACGGAGGGTAACGGCTGCGCGAGTCCACGGAGGGCTCCACCCACGAAGGGTCCACGAAGAAGCAACCTTGTCTATTCCATCATGGCCTACGCCCACGGAGGGCTAGCCTTACTCGGGGTAGATCTTCACGAAGTAGGCGATCTCCTTGCCCTTACAAACTTCTTGGTTCAACTCCACATCTCGATGATGGAGGCTCCCAAGCGACACCTAACCAATCTAGGAGGCACCACCCTCCAAAAGGTAATAGATGTTGTAGATGATGATGAACTCCTTGCTCTTGTGCTTCAAATGATAATCTCCCCAACACTCAATTCTCCTCACTGATATGGCTGTGGTGGAAGAAAGGATTGAGTGGAAAGCAACTTGGGAAGGTTAGAAATCAAGTTTCATATGGTAGGAATGGAGAAACTTGATCTCAACACAAGGGTAGGTAGTTCTCTTCTCAGAAAGTGTAAGGTAGGAGTGGTAGTTCTTTCTGATGGCTCTCTCCACGAATGAAGAGGGGGTGGAGGGGTATATATAGCCTCCACACAAAATCCAACCGTTACACACATAATTGAGCAATCTCGGTGAGACCGAAGTGGAAACTCGGTCAGGCCGAAAGTTCAAATATAGTGAACGTTGGGGTTTTCGGTGGGACCGAAAATACCATCTCGGTTTGTCCGATTTGAGCAAAGACAGGAACTTGCCAATTTCGGTGAGACCGAAATCATCAACTCGGTTATTCCGAAATGATGACAAACGGTTACAGAAGCTTGGCAGCCCGTATTTCGGTGAGACCGATCTCAAACTCGGAGTGACCGATTTTTCTAGGGTTTGGCTTATGGCTGAGGTGGTTCATCTCGGTGGGACTGAGTTTGGAAAATCGGTTTGTCCGAGATTACTTATGAGTGTGTATTGTAGTGAAAGTTGCTGATAGTTGAAGGAGATATATCACTAAGCACTTGAGCAACCAGATCATCAACACAACCTCATCCCCTTTTAATAGTATTGGCTTTTCCTATGGACTCAATGTGATCTTGGATCACTAAACCAAAAATGGAGTCTTGAGCTTTTGCCAATGCTTGCCTTAGCACTTTGAGGGGTCCACTTCTTCAGTCCTTTTGCCATAGCCAATGTGATTGAATTTCCTGAAACATACTTGATAAAAGCATTAGTCCAACCACAAAGTATGTTGTCATTAATTACCAAAACCACCCAGGGAGAAAATGTGCTTTCAATCTCCCCCTTTTTGGTAATTGATGGCAACACACTAAAATCACACAAAACAAGACATCAAAGCTTATTGAAAGAAAGACAAAATTATCACGAAAGCTTTGACAAGCATGTAGTACACAGGCTCCCCCTACAAGTGTGCAAGATTTTCATAGATTTTGGTTTTGGACTACCTCAAGCACACGAGAGAGATAAGCAAGATGTGCTACATGCAGCTTGGCTATATGCATCAGAGCAGATGAAAAGAAGTGAGTGATAATACGTATGTGCATGGTGATTTCTTGCAAACAAGTATTTACAAGCAAGTCACCATCATGCACATTCTGCAAGATGTATATACTTACCTTGAGGTTCCTTGGCATTGTACCTGAAGGGATATACTTGGGAAAACAAGGTTAGATAACACAAGAGTATTCCTTCAACCAACTGCAAGAACATCAAGAGTACCAAGCCAGGGATGACATGTATAAAGAGTGTCTCATATTGAGCACAGGCTTGAATCAGCAAACATGTCTCCGAAGCTAAAAGATTTTCAATGAACTCAGAGAGATTTTGCTTTCCATAAGATATCAATTGTGATGGAAAAAGCAAAATCAAAAGAATGATGCCAATTGTAATGTCCAATGTAAAGCACGGCAAAGCTTTGATGTGATTCTCTCCCCCTTAAGATAAGATTGCTTTTCTTCTCCCCCTAAGTCTTCTCTTCTCCCCCTACTCCCCCTAAGTCTTCTCCCCCTTTGACATCAAGTGCCGAAAAGGACAGCAAACTAGGAAGGTTAGGAAAGATGGAAAGAAAGAGGTGGGATCCTTAAGAATCACAACAGGGCAAATAAGAACATGCATAGAGAAACAATGAGTGGAGCTGCAGGAGATGATATCCTGGAGGAAATAAATCAGTGACACCGAATTGAGTTAGGGTAGACCTTTTTCGGTTAGACCGAAATATTGAAATCGGTGACGCCGAGTTTAATTCCAAGGAAATACAGAAATAATTCAGCTCACTTGCAAGGAATGTTTCAAAGGATTTGCAATGAATTTGTGAAAGATTTTCGAGGAATTGATCAGAGCCAGAAGAATATACAAAAAGTCATAAGAAATAGAAATAAAAAGATTCCTAGATGAAGTTTTTTTTTGTGTAAAGGAAAAACTCAATGAGAGAACATAAGAGAAAATAGAAAGACTCCAAAACATATGTACTTCATCCAGATAAAGGTCGGCGACAAGTTCACCTATGTTTGAGTATATTGACTTAGGAGTCAAATGAAGACATTTGATCATAGGTCATACTCATCATTTAAGCTCAAAATGGGGTTGCCATTTTTTGATTAAGCATTCGATGTGATCACATCTTATGAAGCTGCTTGTACTCATGACTTTGAGCAAAGCTCCTTAAAGATGTGAAGAACATACCTTGGGTTTGTTGATGCTTTGCTCATGTAGGTAAGCTTGATGTAGGTGCTCATTGAATGTGAAGTTGGAGCGCCATTTCTACTTGTGTAGTTCATCTTCCTACATGGGTTAGGCAAGCAAGGAAATACTCGAGGATATCCAAGATGACAAGAGTGAAATACTAGATGTATAAGATGTCAAAAAGGATATGTGGAATTTTGTTCCTTGAACTCAACATCCCAAAGGGCTAGATACTTGGTCAATGACAAGATTACTCATGATTTGAGTGTGTGGTAATCTTGTGGAATGTAGATCATCCAAGTACCTGCAAGGAGTTAGATGCAATACAAGGAGGCAAATGTGTCCAAGACATATGATCACCATCATAAGAGAAATATCAGGGATTAGTCAAGAGGGCTCATGCCTTGCATGCATCAATGGAGTTCTTACTCCAAATTTGAAGCATCAATGATGTTCAACTCACTCCTTAAGCGACAAAACACCTTCTCATCAAGAGGTTTTGTAAAGATATCAGCGAGTTGTTTGTCAGTACGAACATGCTTAAGATTAATGTCACCCTTTGCAATATGATCAAGAATATAATGGTGACGAACTTCAATATGCTTTGTTCGAGAGTGTTGCACTGGATTGTGTCCAATTTTAATTGCACTCTCATTGTCACAAAGCAAAGGAACATGTCTCACATGTATCCCATAATCCTTAAGCGTTTGTGTCATCCATAGCAATTGAGCACAACACGAACCAGCAGCAATATATTCCGCTTCGGCAGTGGATAATGATACCGAATTTTGTTTCTTGGAGGACCAAGATACAAGGGATCGACCAAGAAATTGACACGTACCCGAAGTTGACTTTCTATCAACCTTGTCACCGGCATAGTCCGAGTCGGAATAGCCAACAAGGTCGAAAGAGGCCCTCTTAGGATACCAAATGCCAAAGTTTGGTGTGTGTATCAAGTATCTCACTATCCTTTTAACGGCTTTAAGATGACATTCTTTAGGGGCTGCTTGATATCGCGCACACATGCATACACTCAACATTATGTCAGGACGAGAAGCACAAAGATATAGTAGAGAACCAATCATAGATCGGTAAACCCTTTGATCAACGGGTTCTCCATCTTTTGTCAAGTCATTATGTCCACTAGTAGGCATGGGGGTACTCATACCTTTGCTTTCTTGCATGTTGAACTTCTTGAAGAGATCCTTGGTGTACTTTGTTTGTGAGACAAAAGTACCCTCCTTAGATTGCTTGATTTGCAACCCAAGGAAGAATTTGAGTTCACTCATCATGGACATCTCATACTTCTCCGACATGAGCTGTCCAAACTTCTTGCTAAAATGAGGGTTAGTTGAACCAAAGATAATATCATCAACATATATTTGGCACACAAATAGTTCACCATTAACCCTTTTCGTGAACAGCGTTGAGTCTATTTTTCCAATCTCAAAACCTTTTTCAAGAAGAAAGCTAGTTAAGCATTTGTACCAAGCTCTAGGAGCTTGTTTAAGACCATAAAGAGCTTTGTGCAACTTGTAAACATGATTAGGCTTTTTGGGATTCACAAATCCGGGAGGTTGTTTTACAAATACTTCCTCCTCAATTTCACCATTTAGGAAAGCACTTTTGATATCCATTTGATAGAGAGTAATATCATGGTGGTTGGCATAAGCAAGAAGGATGCGAATGGACTCAAGTCTAGCAACGGGGGCATAGGTCTCACCATAGTCCATACCTTCGACTTGTGTGTAACCTTGAGCTACGAGACGAGCCTTGTTGCGGATGAATTGTCCATCTTCATCTTGCTTGTTCCGAAACACCCATTTGGTTCCAATGATGTTTTGATCATCCTTGGGCTTCTCTACCAAAGTCCATACCTTGTTCCTCTCGAAGTTGTGTAGTTCTTCGTGCATAGCGTTCACCCAATCCGGGTCTTCAAGTGCTTCTTCTACCTTCATAGGTTCAATACTAGAGATAAATGAGTAATGCTCACAAAAGTTAGCTAAGCGAGTTTTAGAGCGAGTGATTCTCCCGGAGTTGATGTCGTTCATCATTTGTTCCACGGGATGATTTTTCTTGACTCTTGCTCGGACTCGGGATAGCTTTTGTTGATGTTGTGGCTGAGCTTCCTCATCATCTTCTTCTTCTTCATTGTTGTTGGTGTTGTCTTGAGGTGGTGGAGAAGGAGGTTGTGGTGGATCTTCTTGTTGCACTTCCTCATCTTGGTGAGTTCCACTTGTGGAGGCCTCCATGTTGCCTTGAGGTTCATCTCGACGTGAGGTAGGGGGCTCCACATATGTAGATGAGGTACTCTCCTTCACTTCCATGGGATGAATCTTTCCAATAGATAAATCTTGGATTGCTTCCGATGGGTCCTTGTCTCCTACATCAATAGGCATTTGCTCTACTTGTGAGCCATTAGATTCATCAAACTTCACGTCTACCGTCTCTTCAACCTTTCGGGTGAAATTATTGTAGACACGGTAGGTGTGGGAGTTTGATCCATAACCAAGGAGAAAGCCTTCATGAGATTTAGGAGCAAATTTAGACCGACGATGCTTATCAAGGATATAGCATTTTGAACCAAAGACACGAAAGTATCCCACTTGGGGTTTGTTACCGGTGAGGAGCTCGTATGATGTCTTGCCGAGGAGCTTATGAAGATAAAGCCTGTTGATAGCATGACAAGCTGTCTCGACCGCTTCTCCCCAAAAATGCTTTGGTGTCTTGTATTCATCAAGCATCGTTCTCGCCATCTCTATGAGCGTTCGGTTCTTCCTCTCAACAACTCCATTTTGTTGAGGAGTGTACGTAGCCGAGAACTCATGTAGAATCCCTTCCTCATCGAGAAAAGAGTCTACATTGGCGTTCTTGAACTCCGTTCCATTGTCACTCCGAACTTTCTTGATCTTCACCTCAAATTGATTTTGGGCCTTTTTGGCAAAGGTCTTGAAGATTCTCTGAACCTGCGATTTATCATCAAGGAAAAATACCCACGTAAATCTGGAATAATCATCAACTATAACTAGACCAAAGGAGTTACCACCAAGGCTTTTGTAAGCATTGGGACCGAATAGATCCATATGAAGAAGCTCAAGCGGTCTCCTTGTGGTCATGATGTTCTTCACGGGATGACTTCCACCTACTTGTTTTCCTGCTTGACAAGCACTACAAAGTCTATCTTTGTCAAAGAAAACATCTTTAACACCAAGAATATGATCACCTTTGATCAGCTTGTCTAGATTACGCATACCAACATGTCCTAGCCTTCTATGCCATAACCAACCTTTAGAGGATTTAGCAATGAAACAAGCTCTAGGTTGGGCTTTCTTAGTGAAATCAACAATATATAGATCACCTCTACGGATACCAGTAAATGCCATGTTTTGATTGTCACGACGAAAGACTTGGCAATCTACTTTGGTGAATAGCACATTGAATCCAAAGTCAGCTAATCTAGACACGGAAAGTAAATTGTATCCAAGAGATTCTACAAGCATGACATTTTGAATAGAGCTATCATGAGATATGGCCACCTTACAAAGGCCAAGTACCTTACCCTTGGAGTTGTCTCCAGAAGTCACATACTTGCGTGGACCATCATTCTTTGCAAGCTCTCGAAACATGTCTTTGTCTCCAGTCATGTGGTCGGTGCATCCACTATCAAGAATCCACTCTTTTCCGCCGGACATGTAGTCTCTCAGATTTGCCATAAGATTGAGACTCTTCATGACCTTGTCTAGCTCGGTGTCCGAATCGAAGTAATCATCATCATGCTCATGCTCACCATCATATTGACCCATAGATTGTTCATCATCAATACCTAGGTCAATTTGATAAAAACTTCTTGCATTAGTTTTGTCAATGTGACAATAATCTTCGGAATGCAATGCAAGAGCATTTCTAATTAAAACATTGATGAGAGCGGGATCACCCTTCTTTTTCATAAGATCACGAAGCTCAAAGAAGCATTTATCAAAGTTGGGATCATTGGGGTGCATCTTATCAAATTCAATAGTCTTGTATAGAATTTTATCAAGACCTCTCATAGAGTAGTCCGGATAAAGTTCTTCCAAGAACTTCCATATAGCATAGGCACACTCAAAGTTTGTAACAAGCTTAAGCAAATCATCGGGTAACCCTCTAATGATAAGATTTACAGTCCTAAGGTTACGAAGCAAATCAAGCTCTTCATCCATGGTAGGGTGCAAGGGATCAAAAGGAGGCACATAGGGGGTCTCAACATATTTGCACAAATTGTACTTCTTAAAGATATTAAGCATTTCAGACCTCCATGAGTTATATGACTCTCCATTAAGAATAGGCACTCTATGGCTCACACTCCCAAACGTAGACACGTCCATCTTCCTCCAATGGTGTGTAAACCAAAGCAATGGAGACCAAAGCTCTGATACCAATTGAGGGATCGAAGAAGGTGAGAGTGTCTAGAGGGGGGGTGATTAGACTACTCGACAAGATAAAAATTCTGTCTTTTATCAAGCACAGATTTTGGCAGATTTTGCATAACACACAAGTCAAGTAGCACACTACACATGCAATTCTAGAGTATGGGTAGCGGAAAGTAAATTGCACAAGTAGTAAAGAGAAGTGGAGAAGATCAAACGCAATTTGGAGACGCAATGATTTTTCCCGTGGTTCCGATAGGTAGTGCTATCGTACATCCACGTTGATGGAGACTTCAACCCACGGAGGGTAACGGCTGCGCGAGTCCACGGAGGGCTCCACCCACGAAGGGTCCACGAAGAAGCAACCTTGTCTATTCCATCATGGCCTACGCCCACGGAGGGCTAGCCTTACTCGGGGTAGATCTTCACGAAGTAGGCGATCTCCTTGCCCTTACAAACTTCTTGGTTCAACTCCACATCTCGATGACGGAGGCTCCCAAGCGACACCTAACCAATCTAGGAGGCACCACCCTCCAAAAGGTAATAGATGTTGTAGATGATGATGAACTCCTTGCTCTTGTGCTTCAAATGATAATCTCCCCAACACTCAATTCTCCTCACTGATATGGCTGTGGTGGAAGAAAGGATTGAGTGGAAAGCAACTTGGGAAGGTTAGAAATCAAGTTTCATATGGTAGGAATGGAGAAACTTGATCTCAACACAAGGGTAGGTAGTTCTCTTCTCAGAAAGTGTAAGGTAGGAGTGGTAGTTCTTTCTGATGGCTCTCTCCACGAATGAAGAGGGGGTGGAGGGGTATATATAGCCTCCACACAAAATCCAACCGTTACACACATAATTGAGCAATCTCGGTGAGACCGAAGTGGAAACTCGGTCAGGCCGAAAGTTCAAATATAGTGAACGTTGGGGTTTTCGGTGGGACCGAAAATACCATCTCGGTTTGTCCGATTTGAGCAAAGACAGGAACTTGCCAATTTCGGTGAGACCGAAATCATCAACTCGGTTATTCCGAAATGATGACAAACGGTTACAGAAGCTTGGCAGCCCGTATTTCGGTGAGACCGATCTCAAACTCGGAGTGACCGATTTTTCTAGGGTTTGGCTTATGGCTGAGGTGGTTCATCTCGGTGGGACTGAGTTTGGAAAATCGGTTTGTCCGAGATTACTTATGAGTGTGTATTGTAGTGAAAGTTGCTGATAGTTGAAGGAGATATATCACTAAGCACTTGAGCAACCAGATCATCAACACAACCTCATCCCCTTTTAATAGTATTGGCTTTTCCTATGGACTCAATGTGATCTTGGATCACTAAACCAAAAATGGAGTCTTGAGCTTTTGCCAATGCTTGCCTTAGCACTTTGAGGGGTCCACTTCTTCAGTCCTTTTGCCATAGCCAATGTGATTGAATTTCCTGAAACATACTTGATAAAAGCATTAGTCCAACCACAAAGTATGTTGTCATTAATTACCAAAACCACCCAGGGAGCAAATGTGCTTTCACTATCCCGCTTTATCAGATGATGAAAAAGACAGATCGCTTTGTCTGGAGTGATGCTGCTGATGCTGCGTTTGAGGACCCGAAGAAGCAATTGGCAAAGCCACCAGTCCTTGCTGCCCCGGTTGACAATGAGCCGTTGTTGCTATATGTGGCTGCTAATGCCTGTGCAGTAAGCGTTGCCATTGTGGTAGAGCGCAAGGAGGCAGGCAAAGAATATCCGATTCAGCGACCGGTTTACTACATCAGTGAGGTACTCATCGAATCAAAACAGAGATACCCGCATTGGCAGAAATTGGTGTATGGAGTCTTCATGGCAAATCGGAAGCTAAAGCACTATTTTCAAGGCCATACAATCACCGTTGTCAGTTCAGCTCCGTTGGGGGATATAATCCAGAACAGAGAAGCTACTGGGCGGGTTGAAAAGTGGGCCATTGATCTTAGCCTGCACGGATTAAAGTATGTGCCCCGTACTGCGATAAAGTCTCAGGCATTGGTGGATTTCATCAACGATTGGACAGAGTTGCAGGCACCTGAGGAAAAGCCGGATCACACATATTGGACTATTCACTTTGATGGATCAAGGCAATTGGAGCGCTCGGGGGCTGGAGTCGTGTTAACTTCCCCGCGAGGTGATAAGTTCTGTTATGTCCTCCGTTTAATGTTCCCTTGTACTAACAATGCTGCTGAGTATGAAGCTCTCCTCCATGGTCTGCGGATGGCCAAGGAGATGAACTTAAGCCGGGTTAAATGCTTTTGCGATTCAGACCTGATGGCACAGCAAGTATCTGGCAAGTGGGATTCCAAGGATCCACTCATGGTAGCATATCGACAAGAGGTAGACGCTGTCGCTGGACACTTCAAGGGTTATCAGGTGGATCATATAGACCGGCGAAAGAATGAAGTGGCTGACGCGTTAAGCCGGCTGGGTTCTCAGCGTAAACCAGTTCCACCCAATACCTTCTTGGATGAGTTGCACAATTCGTCGGTGCAGTTACTTTCAGAAGAGGACTTACTATTCTTGATCCGGAGGCACAATTGATCGCGGCACTTCATGTTATTCCGAATTGGACGCTTCCCTACCTAGCATACATGAACTGAGGTGAGTGCTAGAGGACGAAGTTTTGGCTAGACAGATAATCCGGCGGTCCAAGTCAATGACTATTGTCAATGGAGAACTTCATCATCGCAGCATCTCTGGGGCGTTTCAGCGGTGTGTGTCACCAGAGGAGGGCTGTGACATTCTTCGAGAGATCCATGAAGGAGATTGTGGTCATCATGCCGGTTCAAAATCTTTGGTAGCTAAAGCTTTTCGTCATGGGTTCTACTGGTTGACGGCTCATGCTGACGTAGAGGACTTGGTCAGAAAATGTGATGCTTGCCAGAAATTCTCACGGCGTGCTCATATACCGGCGCAGGAGTTGAGGATGATTCCAACTACTTGACCGTTTGTGACTTGGGGGCTTGATATGGTTGGGCCCTTCAAGAGATCCCAAGATAAAAAGACCCACCTTTTGGTGGCGGTGGACAAGTTTACCAAATGGGTTGAAGCGGAGCCTGTCAGTAAGTGTGATGCGGCAATGGCGGTTCAGTTCATCAAAAAGGTGATTTTCCGGTTTGACTTTCCACACAGCATTATAACTGATAATGGCACCAATCTATCCAAGGGGGCTATGGAAGAGTTCTGTCAACGAGAACACATCCGCCTTGATGTGTCATCAGTAGCTCACCCTCAGTCTAATGGCCAAGCTGAAAGAGCCAATCAAGAGATCTTGAGAGGCATCAAACCCCGGCTTATGGTTCCTTTGCAGAGAACACCGGGTTGTTGGGTGGAGGAGTTACCTTCTGTACTATGGAGCATCAACACTACACCTAACAGATCCACAGGGCACACACCTTTCTTCATGGTATATGGAGCTGAAGCGGTCATCCCTAGTGATATCCGTCATGACTCGCCGCGGGTGGCGGCTTATGTTGAAGCGGATAACGAAAAAGCAAGGCAAGATGCGTTGGACCGGCTAGATGAAGAAAGGGACACGGCATCAGCTCGATCGGCGATTTATCAGCAAGATCTGCGCTGGTACCACAGTCGCCGGGTTAAAACCAGGACATTTCAAGAAGGAGATCTGGTGCTCCGGCTCATCCAAGACCAGACAGACATGCACAAGATATCCCCACCTTGGGAGGGACTCTTTGTGGTCAGCAAGAACCTGCACAACGGATCATACTACCTCATCGACGTTCGAGAACATAAGGACTCACGTACGGCGGAGGAGGAGTCCAAGCGGCCGTGGAACATCGCTCTTCTTCAACCTTACTATGCTTGAGCCATAGGCTCCGCTTTATGTACATATCTTTTGTATATACTACGATCAATATAATAAACCGGCGCCCCCGATACACCGGGGTATCAGCTGCATTTTTCATAAGAGTATCACATGGGGGCTTCTGTGGGCAAGGGAGTTCCTATGGCCTCTTAAACTGGCGATCGCATCAAGGCCATCATAAGGGCACAGCTCTGGTTGCTTCGGCAATTTCCACATGATGATGAGGGGCAAAAGAGAGTTTGATGCTTAGCACAACTCAAACATAGGCCCCGACGAGCAATGCTCAAATGCTACTTGGGGGCTCCTGATGCAAGACATCAGCGAGTTGAAAACTCTTGTAGTAAACACGGCTTGGAAGCTTGGTGTATACACCTAAAACCCCGGATTAACCTGCCTGCATCAAGTAAGTCACGCCGTCCACGTAAACCTGGTACGACCCGTCGAACATACACACAAGTCAATCCTTATGGACCCTGAACTTGGTAACGTTAAATTGACGATCATCAAGTGATTACACAAGTTAAATCTTTACGAGATTTTTTGAACTTGGTAACATTTTACATTGATGATTTGGTTAAGGATTGCGGATCATCTTAACAAGCTTTGCAAAAATGGTTAATGACAGTAGCCTGGCAGCTCATAAAAAGCCTCAAATTTGGAGCCTGGCAGCTCGTAAAAAGCCTCAACTACATGGTCTTATTTGCCCAAAACTTTATTTTTTATTTTTTATGTTTTATCAAATCTTTATCCTCAAGGTCATTGGTTTTTCAACCAAGTCCATCGATTCAGGGAGTGGATGACTATAAGTTGGCACTACATCTGTATTTATATAGCTCTAGTCTGGGTTATAAACACCAGCACTACCTATAGTTAAACCGGAGTTCATCATAACCCGGTTAGGTTTTCATGACAAGCCGACAAAATGATAAGGGAGTCATCAGCACTTACACCTTGAAGCATTATTTCTTCCTGTCGGATTAAGGTCTATTGTGATACACTTAATCACAAGTATGATACATACTTATACTTTATGCACAGTTCAAGTTATCAACTTAGATCATGTGCTTGGGCATTATGACCCGTCCGGCGATAAACCGCCAGGACACTTTGAACATTGTTTTATGCAGAAACAGGTCAAAAGCATTGAAAGCAGGATATATTTAAGAAGTTGCCAATCAAAGCAATCTCATAAAGATAGTATGGGGCGAACGCAGAGTATCTCAGCTATCCTATTATAGGGCGCTAGAAGGCCCAAAAGAATATTAGTTTTCCTCGAAGTACTGAGACATAAAGCTAAATCGGCGCTGGTTTAAGATTCTGCATCAGCCCGCCGTGAAGACTGAGGGTCAGCTTGCTCCGGGTCTTCGGTGGTTTCTTCCAGCTGTTGGAAGTCAGTGGTGGTCCAGTTAATCTTGGCAAGGGCTCGGAAATAAACTTCATCATTTATGAGTTCTGACGGATCAATGTCAGGAGCGAAGGTGTGCTTACGGACGGGCGGAATAAGATTCTCAATATCATGGGACGGACGCTCCACCCGTACGTTCTCCATATCATAGCCCAGATGATATCTTGATAGATCCGCTTCATCAGCAAGTTTACTGGCAACAGGCCGCATATCCTTGGTTAAGGCGCGAAGATCATCACTGGAAAAGGCTGATCCGTCTTCCTTCATGCTCGGATAGCCGTTCAATGCCTCCGCCGGATCAAAGTCGGGAACCCAAGCCTTCGCCCGAGTCAAAGCCATCAGGGCACCTGCTCTTGCGGATGACTTCTTTACCTCAACGAGGCGGGCAGGCAGAATTGACAGTTTTTCCAAAGTACCTTGGATGGTGGTAGGAGACGGTTTGTTGTGGGAGATACCGCTAATGGCCCTTTGAGCACGGAATATAGCTGCTCCACCAGAGTGTATGCAGCTTTCAACTTCTTCCGCACATCATCACCAAGATGAGTGATGCGCCTCCCTGCGTTACAATCATAAGTTAAGCCAGAGCAGTACATGATTGCAAGGATGAAGGTTATGTTAACAGTGCTTACCAAAGATGGCAGATGTCATGTCATTTATTTGCTGCCTCAATCCGGACAGCTCTTCTGTCGCCGGATTAAGAGCAGCCTCTGTGTCACTAGCTCTCTTCTAGAGACCAGCCTTTTCAACCTCCCAGGCTGACCGCTCTGTCTCCAAATCCTTTTTTAACTTCTCTATACTTGCTAATGCAAGTGTCAATTCATCCTTGACTTTAACAGCAGAAGTCTCTTGGAATTTCAAGTTATCCCGGAGCTCGGTTATTTCAGAGGCCCTCTGGTTTAAATCAGACTGTCAAAAGTGGAAGTGTGTCAGATATTCATGGAGCAATTCAATCAAAGTCCCAAGCGCATAACAAATTATGCACTTGACACTTGGGGGCTAATGTACATTTGCACTAAAAATAGGTATTATTCAGACAAGTCCCAAGCACATAACAAGTTATATACTTAGCACTTGGGGGCTAATGTGACATTGTTCTGAATACAAATGAAAGTCCCGGATCGTCCTAAAGAAATAAACCGGCCCTTGGGGGCTACACATGTGCAAAACAAAGCTATCTGCTAGATCTACTAAAGTCCCGGCTCACCTTAAAAGGCTAAACCGGCACTTGGGGGCTATGATGGAGTAAAGGTACAATTACAAGGCACAAGCAGAAATAAGAGGATAAAGACAAAGGAGAAGAAGTTACCTCATAATGTTCCTTCATTAAGTTTACTAATCCAGCTTCATAATCGCGACTGGTATGCAGCCGATTTAAGTATCCGGAATGAAGTTCTTGAGCACTGAGCTGAGCATAGCTGGACAAGTCAGTACTCCACTTGCCCTTGTCCTTGTTGACAACTTCTTCCTTTGCAGTATGTTTGGCCAAAACAATAGGCTCTCCTGGGGTGGTAAAACCGGTCCCAGTGATCTCAACATCATCAGTTGGAGCAGCAGTTGGCTTAGAAGGATTAGCGGCAGCAGGGTTAACATGAGCAGGACTAGCAGGAGCCGGACTAGCCCGGGCGGGGCTAGCCCGGGCAGGGCTGGCCGATTCAGCATTATGCTCCATGGGATCATTCCCCTGAGCAGCAAGGTCTTCTTGATCCATAGGAGGAGGATGATCATGTGGAATCTCAACATTGTCTTCTAAAGGGTTAGCAAGCTCAGGATCTTCTGCCGATCCAGGAGTGGTATTATCGACTGCCGGCTTACTCAATTTGGCCTTTTTACTAGGCTTGGGCATACTGTGAAAGGTTAAGAGACAATGAAAATCAGAAGAGTTAAAGATGAAAAGTTAAATCGGACAGAGTGAAATACAGCTTACCCGTGAACAGTCTTGAGGACGGGAACTTGTGTGGTTGTTGATTCGCCAGAAGATGAGAGAGGAGTTTCCTGATAATTTGAGTTAGACGGATTAAGGGGTTGACGAATAAGACCTGCTATGGGGTAAAGAGCAGTTGGAGTAAGTAAAACCTCAGAACCACGCCTTCGAGACGGAGTGTGCGTTAATCCGGTGGATTCAATCGCATGGCCACTATGGCGAGTGATGCAGCGAGCTTCATGTTGCTGGTTCTTCAAAAGAAAGTTTGGATCCAGATGAGCATAAGGATGAGAAAACTGAAATTTCCGGACTGTCCGATGAATTTTTGGTGGTGGCAGTGGTTCTGGGTCGGAGGAAAGAGAGATTACCTCAATGTCATCCGCTTTACTGCCTTCGGCAAGACCCTGGGAACAGTCATTATTAATAAAAATGCAGGTAAAAGAAAGACTAAGGAATCATAAGAAGTAGGTGGTACCTCAGAGGCCGGATCATCTTCCTCCGCATTGGATCCTGATGCGGCAGTGGGCTTCTTCTTGTTTCTCTTAACAGCCAGGGTCTTTTTGCGAGCTGCCTTCGCCAGTTTTTCTTGGGTTTTCCTTTTCCAGAAAGGGTCATTCTCCTGTTTAAAGGAATAAAGGCATATTAAGCCAAGTAATATGGACGGGTTAAAACAAAGCAAAGGGACGGAGGAATTTCTTACCGACGGCGGTTTATTGGTCACACAGAAGGGTGCCAAGCCGGTCTGACTGCACTCTTCTAGAGGTATATTCAGTAGCTTCTTGACGGATTCGTTAACCTCATTTTCTGGTAGCACCGTCTTTGTGTGGCGCAAAGGGTCCTTGGGGTTCCCAGTATACTCACACATTAAACCGGAACGCCGGCTTAGCGGGAGAATACTTCAAGAAAGCCAGCAACGAACGAAGTCAACTCCTGTTAGTCCATTGGCTACAAAGGCCCTGAGCTTTGAAAGCTGAGGGACATATTGAGCTTGCTCCTGGGCACTTAAGCGCTGTGGAAAAGGGTGGTCCTCTGGAAGACGGTGGGGGCGATAACCCGGCAGTGGATTTTCACCTTCCGGTGAAGTGTCTACACAGTAGAACCAAGTTTGATTCTAGTCCTTTGGATGGCTGTGGAGAGTGGCGTGAGGAAAAATAACGTCCTTCCTCTTCTGAATAGTCATTCCGCCAAGTTCAGTGTTTGGGCCATCATGAAATTCAGTCCGACGGTTTAAGTGGAAGAAGTCCCGGAATAGCTCCACTGTTGGCTCCACTTGCAGATATGCTTCACAGAAGACTTGGAAGTTCAAACGTTTGATACAGAGTTGGGACCAATGTCTTGTG
This sequence comes from Secale cereale, assembly GCA_902687465.1. Classification (NCBI taxonomy): domain Eukaryota; kingdom Viridiplantae; phylum Streptophyta; class Magnoliopsida; order Poales; family Poaceae; genus Secale; species Secale cereale. Next base: position 95,363,221 of record LR738710.1, on the reverse strand, counting down.
GATGAAGCTGAAAGTTTGCTAATACATCACGGAAAAACTTTGACCCAGGAGGGTTGAATCACCGGGCCAAGTGGTCAAAGAAGACAACGATTTCTCCTTCCTTGGGCTTTGGAGGGCATTCTGATCCGGGAGCCCTCCAGTGAAGGACATCCTTTGGGCCTAAAGCGCCAATTGAGGCCATTTTCTCTAAATCGTCCTCGGTGATCCGGGATGGGACCCAGTTGCAGGAGACAAACTGTTTGGCTGTGGTAGTCATCTTTCCGAAAGGGAAGGCTGAAAATACAATGAAGATCTGGTTTGGTAATCTAAGCAGATTTAAACCGGTATGTTCTATGAAAGTATCGGTCTAAATGGCGGTTTAAGCTGGGGCCTAATGGTATCTACCGGATTATGAAGTTTGGAAAAAGTTAAACCGCCAACACAGGCAGATAAGACGCGGATCTAAAGTATGGGCAAACAACTTTCACACAAGCAGCAGTAAGATATGGATCTACAGCATATGGAAAACTCAGAAATAATTCAAGTTATATTCAGTAGACGCGGTGAAGATCCTAAGCAGATTCAGTCTAACTAGCAGTATTGGGAGAGATAAAGTTACAACGATGGAGCGGAGTCATGCTTACGGTGGTTGACCTAAAGTTCGAGATCTACGGCGAACTACTGCCTATGACGAAGAACTGCGAAGAACAGGGACTTATCTACGAGCTCGCATGAAACCCTAGAACTGAGATCTATGAGAAGGGGGGAAGAAGACGTACCCGAGGTGACGGGTGCGGAGAGGCACTGGCGAGTTTCTGGAAGCATTCAGGTTGATGCAGCGGCCGGGCTCGACGAAGACGCAGAAGTTCGACGGACGGCGGCGGAGCTCGAGCGCAAGAGGACAGAGGAACAAGAAGAGGCAAGGGGGGTAAAAGGAGGCGCCCCTCTGCCCTATTTATAAGCCGAAGGGATAAAACGGCAGGCACAGGAATCGAGGATCCCAAAAAGCGGATATGGACGATAATGTCGCCTCGATCTTCGGAGCTTTAATGAATAAAAGGTAAAAAATAGGTACAAGTATTAAATGCACAGATGGCGTCACGGCGGTTTAAAGTGATCTGAGGAGATGACATCACGCCGGTTTACAAAGCATGTTGAAGCTGCGGAAAGGGAAATTTGTACAAGACTTGAAGATTGACATGAACAGGTTCAAATCAATATGGGGCCTAATGTCAGGGATATTACTAGTAGGTATAAACCGCCCAGGAGGGGCCGGTTTATGTTATCAAGATTATTTTACCAAGGACCAGCGGAGCATGAAGTAGAAGATTTCAGCCCAAGAGGTTTAGAGCCCAAGTGTTAGGGCCCATGATTTGTAAACCGTCATATTATGTAACTTGGGATGTAAGATAGAAAGAACAGAGACCGAGGCGGACACGTTTATGAGCCGGCCTCGGGACTCTATAAACCGGACTGGGCGTCACCTCTTATATAAAGGGACGACCCGGCAACGGTTCAAGGGAGAGAACAACAGCTCGAGACACAGGCAAAGCGGATTCGCTCCCTGGTCATCGAAACCCTAGCAATACACACCAAACTAGACGTAGGCTTTTACCTTCATCGAAGGGGCCGAACTAGTATAAAATCCCTGTGTCCTTGTCTGCTTTAACACCTTTAAGCTAACCCGTAGCGATGGCCTCACGACTAAGTCCTTTTGCTAGGACATCTGCCGTGACAAAACCACGACAATCATCCTCAACATATTCTTCTTGGGCCACCAACCCTTTGGGAGGGGTCTTCTTGTTGAGGTTGTTCTTGTTGGGATAAGACTTGGCCTTGTCCTTTCGGATAAGCCTGCCTCCATTGTCTTCTCTTTTCTCATATGGGCAATCTACAACAAAGTGGCTCACATTCCCACAGTTGTAGCACGTCCTCACTCATTGCTTGACCTTCTTGCCACTTGAGTTGTTCTTGTTGAAGTTGGGCCTTGAGTTCTTCTTGTTGCCCCAAAATTGTTGTGATGCAAGAGCCATGTGCTCATGATAGGCATATTTGGTGTCCTCGGGGCAACTCTCATCGTCATCCTCTTCCTCCTCTTCTTCCACACAAGCCTTGGCCTTCAAGGCAAGGTTAGGCTTCTTTGATCGTTGAGCTCTTAAAACCGCATTGTCGGCGGTCTTGTCCAAGATCCTCATGGCAACGAACTCATGCAACACTTCACTTGATGACAAAGTGTGGAAGTCTGGTCTTTCGCGAATGACGGAGGACATGGCCTTGTGGTAAGGCATCATGGCCTTGAGAAACTTGCGCTTGATCCAATTGTCATCCGTGTCCTTGCTCCCATGATCTCGAAGTGAAACCGCAAGAGTGGTTAATCTCCGATAAAGTTCACGGGGATCTTCATCTCCAATCATAGCAAACTCATCGGCTTCATCTTGCACAACTTCATAGTTTGAGCGTTGAATGCTTACGCTTCCCTTGTACATGGAACCAACATGCTCCCATTCTTCCTTGGCGACGGTGAAGGGTCGAAGATGTGCAATGTCTTCGGGAGGGATAGCATCTTGAAGTATGCAAAGAACGGACTCGTTGAATTGATGATCCGCAGCTTCTCTCGGAGTTAAGTTGTAGGGATCATGTGGGTAGAAACCTTGCTCAATGATTCTCCAAAGATTAGTAGAACAATGATTTAAATGACGTCTGAAGCGAAACATCCAAGTAGCAAAATCAGAAGAAAAAAATCACAAACTTAGGAGGATGACCAACAAAATTTAAATGCGGAGTAGGAACGGGTCCTCCATAGTGGGTAGGAGGAGCGGAATGGGCAAAAATCCCACTCCCAATCTTAGTAACCGGGACTTGCTCACTACTAGCTTCTCTCTTGTCGGGAATAGCCTCCGACACGTTGGTAGCGTGACGAACCACTTCCAACGGTGTGGTGGATAATTTGAGTCCCTCAAGTAATTCCTTAAACATGCCTTTGACCTCGATCGCTAGTGATTCTTTCAATCTGTCCATTGCCACATTGAACTCCTCACGAGAGATCGCGGTTCCCCCATCAGACGTAGGCAAGGACGGGGTTCCACCGTAGTGTCCCTCCGTCTCAACTACGTTGTCACCCATACTCTTTGGACGGTAAAGTCCTTATAAAGAGACGAGGCTCTGATACCAATTGAAAGGATCGATATGGTTGACTAGAGGGAGGGGGTGAATGGGCAACTAACAATTTTTAGCTTTTCTTGACCAAATTAATCTTAGGACCAAACTAGGTTGTCTAGAAGTGCAACTAGGTGAGCAACCTATATGGTGCAACAAGTAAAAGCAAGCAAGCAAGCACAAGATACTAAAACAATAAAGCTTGCACAAGTAAAGGATAGAGATAACCAAAAGTGGAGCCGGTGAAGACGAGGATGTGTTACCTAAGTTCCTTCCCTTTGAGGGGAAGTACGTCTTCGTTGGAGCGGTGTGGAGGCACAATGCTCCCCAAGAAGCCACTAGTGCCACCGTATTCTCCTCACGCCCTCACACAATGCGAGATGTCGTGATTCCACTATTGGTGCCCTTGAAGGCGGCCACCGAACCTTTACAAACAAGGTTGGGGCTCTCTCCACAACTGAATTGGAGGCTCCCAACGAAACCACGGAGCTTCACCATAATGGATATGGCTCCGAGGTGACCTCAACCGTCTAGGGTGCTCAAACACCCAAGAGTAACAAGATCCGCAAGGGATTAGTGGGGGGAATCAAATTTCTCTTGGTGGAAGTGTAGATCTGGGCCTTCTCAACCAATCCCTAGAAAATCAACAAGTTTGATTGGCTAGGGAGAGAGATCGGGCGAAAATGAGCTTTTGGAGCAACGATGGAGCTTGGGGAGAAGAGGTTAGTGTTCTAGAGAAGGAAGAAGACTTTATATAGTGGAGGGGAAGAGTGAACCGTTATACTCTTCTCAGCCCGCACAGAGCGGTACTGCCGCTGGGCCGAGCGGTACTACCGCTGGAGCCAGCGGTACTACCGTGTCCCCCAGCGGTACTACCGCCCTGTGTTAGGGACGGTGTTTGAAGGAAGGGAGCGGTGGTAGCCGCGGTGGTGGCAGCGGTACTACCGCCTATAAGCGGTACTACCGCTGCTACTACCGCTGTTACCACCGTAGAACCCAACACGAAACATGTTCGTCCCGAATCGACGCGGAGGTGGAGAGTAGCCGCGGCGGTACTGCCGCATATGTGCACGAGCGGTACTACCGCGCTTCTGCAGCGGTACTACCGCTTGAAGCGCATATGCGGTACTACCGCGCAGGCTACGGTACTACCGCGTCCACAGAAGAAGCTAGGAAAGGAAGAAGATGAGGGTGCAAAAATGAGTGTACGTGATGATTCCACCCTGGTCTTTCCAATGCGGACCCCCCTTAATAGTACGGTGTCTCCTACGACTCAAGTCCACCAAAACAAAAGCCTAGCACGACAACCCGTCTTGAGCTGAAAACTCGGAGGGTAGATAATCGTTTCGTGCCTCTGGATGTATATCTGAAATACTTGGCACACACGATTAATCTGCAAACGCATTGTCATCAATCACCAAAACCACAACGAAAGGGACATGCCCTTACAGTGTTGCTGCTGCCCCACCATCTCATCCGTGGAGATTAAAATTGCCCCCCTCCAGCAGTGAACGACAACCAATCCCATATGCATGCACAACTGGTCCCTTTAGTGTTGAGATTAAAACGGAGACAAAAATGAACGTTTTTCCCTAGCGGCCAAAGAATGATGGACATGCACAGGGGCCTTTTAAATCCGGACAGAGGGGGTATTCATCTATTTGAATAATGAGATTACCTCTCATATGAAACCCAACCCATTACATTCTACTCTATTAGCCCAACCAAACATATCCTAAACATGATGGGCAGTATTATCGAGCTTGTTGCTGGCCTTAGCGGTCAGCCTCCCCTCCCCCTACCCTCATTCGTCTTCCTGTTGTAAGCGAACATTTCTCGAGTATTCTTGTTAAACATATGTTGCAAAAATGAAAGAGTAATTATGTGGTCTTAGTGGACATAAGGACTATCCTTGAAAATCATGACATGGAATTGTGTTCCTTCTGTAAACCACCCTAGAGCCAGGACACTATATGACACATCAAACGGATGAGCGATGCATTTGGTAAGTGAATCCGCACACCGTCAAGTAAACCCTGAAACTCATGGGGTATGTTTGTCTTGTTCCAACCTTCCTGATTGGACTCATTCATATCCCGTCTCCACGAGCACTCGGCGCAGCCGAGCCCGTCATGCCGGTTCCATCCAATCCAATCCACGCCTCCCGCATTGTGAGATCCAATGATTTGCTAGAGGCGAGTCACCAATGAATAGTACGGTGACATTCCCCCCATCTCTAGACCATTCAATCGAGAATGAGCGGTCAGATCGGCATGAACAGCCCCTGATCTAGGCTGCCCATTTTCTGATCTGACGGCCATGTTACACGTTGACTTGCAGGTAAGTCGATCTCATTCACGCGCGCCGACGCCGCAACATCCACCATCCGAAGCCTCACCGCGGCTCGAGAGTCCACAGAGGCGAGACGAGTCAGGGCGCCACGCGTCGGCACCGCGCGCCCACGGCCGCCGCGAAAGCGGACACCGCACGACGGCATCCGCCCCCAGATCCTCCCTCCTCCGTTTTATCCAGCCCCCGAAA